>JAQSUU010000039.1:6000000-6642945 GCA_038087645.1 Saccharum hybrid cultivar R570
GAGTGTTCGAGGGGAACTTCAAGGGAACCTACATGTGCCCCAGCAACTCGTGGGATCTCCGAAGCTGCAAGCAGAAGCTAGGTGAATCCCTCCAGGATTACATCCGGCGTTTCTCCAAGCAACGCACCGAGCTCGCCAACAACACCGACTCTAATGTCATCATGGCCTTCCTCTCTGCTACCACCTGCAAAGAGTTGGTCAGAGAATTAGGCCGCAACACTCCCATCACTGCCAACGGTTTGATGGATATCATCACCAACTTCGCCGCTGACGAGGAGGCGGTTGGTGCCATCTTTGGTGGTGATCAGGACAAGGGGAAGCACAAGGAGGAGGATCCCACGGGCTCCAGCCAGAGCTCAAAGAGGAACAATAGGAAGAAGAAGAAGAACCAGCAGGGCAAGCTTGAGGCCCTAGCCGATGACCTTGTTGCTGCTGCTGATCGCTAGAAACCTCGAGGGCCCCCGGCGGGGGCATTTTTGACAAAATGCTCAAAGAGCCATGTCCCTACCACAAAGGGCCCACGAACCACAACCTCGAGGACTGCCACATGCGTCAAGAAAGATGACAAGAAGGATGATCCCAAGGGAGACGACAAGGACGAGGGGTTCCCTAAAATCCATGGCTGCTTCATGATATACGGAGGACCCTCGACGCGCCTCTCGACACGCCAGCGCAAGCGGGAACGTCGAGAGGTCTTCTCCGTGCAGCCCGCAACCCCCCTCTTCCTTGACTGGTCTGAGGTGGCCATCACTTTCGACCATGATGACCACCCAGACTATGACCCAATCCTAGAGTCTACCCGCTTGTTGTCGATCCCATTATCGCCAACACACGCCTCACCAAGGTGCTCATGGATGGCGGCAGCAGCCTCAACATCATCTATGCCCAGACCCTCGACCTCCTGGGGATCACGAAGACGCGCCTCCAACCCAGTGTCGGGGGCTTCCATGGAGTCGTGCCAGGAAAGCGAGCAGAACCCGTCAGGCGGGTCGACCTGCCTATCTGTTTTAGCACTCCCGCCAACTTCAGAAAGGAAACTCTCACTTTCGAAGTGGTCGGATTCCATGGAAAATATCATGCCATCCTTAGGCGCCCATGCTACGCCCAGTTCATGACGGTCCCCAATTACACCTACCTCAAGCTCAAAATATAGGGCCCTAATGGTGTCATAACTGTCAGGCCCTCATACGAGCACGCCTACGAGTGTGACGTAGAGTGCGTCGAGCACGGAGAGGCCGTCTTGGAGTCGGCGACCTTGGTGGTGGACCTCGACGGTTTGGCCAACGAGATCCCTGACCCCAAGCGCCACGCCAGCAACTTCGAGCCCACGGAAGACGTCAAGCTCGTGCCCCTCGACCCCACTGACCCAAAGGGAAAGGCATTGAGCATCAGTGCCACCCTCGATCCCAAATAGGAAACAGTGCTCGCCGACTTTCTCCGCGCAAACATCGACATCTTTGCGTGGAGTCCCTCGGATATGCCGAGCATACCCATGGAAGTCGCCGAGCATGCCTTGGAGATCCGAGCCGGCTCCAAACCGGTGAAACAACGCTTGCGCCGCTTCGACGAAGAAAAGTGCAAGGTCATCGGCGAGGAGATCCACAAGCTGTTGGAGGTCAGATTCATCAAGGAGGTTCATCATCCCGAGTGGCTAGCTAATCCTGTATTAGTTAAGAAAAAGAATGGGAAGTGGAGGATGTGTGTAGACTATACTAGTTTAAACAAAGCATGTCCAAAAGTTCCTTTTCCTTTGCCATGCATTGGTCAAATCGTTGATTCTACTGCAGGATGCGAAACTCTGTCGTTCTTAGATGCATATTTCGGTTACCACCAGATCAAAATGAAGGAGTCCGACCAGCTTGCGACTTCGTTCATCACCCCATTCGGCATGTATTGCTATGTTACTATGCCCTTCGATCTCTGAAATGCAGGGGCTACGTACCAGTGGTGCATGCAACACGTTTTTGGGGAACACATTGGACCAACCGTCGAGGCTTACGTCGATGATATCGTTGTCAAAACCAAAAAGGCCAGTGATCTGATAAACGACCTCGATGTTGCATTCAAGTGCCTCCAGACAAAGAACATTAAGCTCAACCCCGAGAAATGCGTTTTCAACATTCCTCGAGGCATGCTCCTAAGGTTCATCGTTTCCGAACGTGGCATCGAGACCAACCCGGAAAAAAACGCCGCAATAACCAAAATGGGCCACATCCGAGATCTAAAGGGCGTGCAGAGGGTCACGGGCTACCTTGCGGCCCTCAGTCGCTTCATTTCGTGCCTCGGCAAAAAAGCGCTCCCACTGTATCATCTCCTAAAGAAATCAGAACACTTCTCGTGGACCCTCGAGGCTGAGGAAGCCCTTGCAAGGCTCAAAGATATGCTCTCCAACTCGCCGATCCTCGTCCCTCCGACCCCAGGGGAACCCCTCCTACTTTATGTCGCCACAACAACACAAGTAGTCAATGCGGTCTTGGTTGTTGAGAGGGCAGAGGAAGGACATACCCTGCTCGTCCAGAGATCGGTCTACTTCATCATCGAGGTGCTCCTGGAAACCAAGGTTCGCTACCCGCAGATCTAGAAGCTGCTGTACGCCATTGTCTTAACGCGGCACAAACTCTGTCACTATTTCGAGGGCCACCCAGTGACTGTGGTCTTTTCTTTCCCTCTGGGAGAGATAGCCCAGAACCGGGAAGCCTCGGGTAGGATAGCCAAGTGGGTGGTCGAGCTCATGGGTGAGACCCTCTCTTATGCGCCGCGCAAAGCCATCAAATCCCAGGTACTAGCAGATTTCCTTGCGGAGTGGACCGACACTCAACTTCCTCTGGTTCAGCTCTAGGCCGAGCTTTGGACCATGTATTTCGACGGGTCGCTGATGAAAATGGGAGCAGGCATAGGTTTGCTCTTCATCTCACCCCTCAGAATCCACATGTGCTATATCATCCAGCTTCATTTTCCTGCCTCCAACAATGTCGCCGAATACGAGGCGCTCGTCACGGGCTTGCTAATCACCGTCGAACTAGGGGTCCGACACCTCGATGTTCGAGGTGACTCTCAGCTCGTAATTGACCAGGTCATGAAGAGCTCGAGCTGTCGTGATCCCAGGATGGAGACCTACTGTGAGGAGGTATGATGCCTTGAAGACAAGTTTCACGGCCTCGAGCTCAACCACATCGCACGCAGGTATAATGAGGCCACCGATGAACTCACAAAAATCGCTTATAGTCGAACTACAGTTCCACCGGACGTTTTCACGAAAGATCTCCATCAATCGTCCGTCAACATTAGGGCAGACGGAGGGGTCGACGGGCTGTCACTCGACCCTCCACCTGAGGCAGAAGCCCCCTCGACCGGGGCTAAGGCCATGCAGGTGGAAGGCTCGACCCCACCAGCCAACCCCAAGCCTGACTGGCGTATTCCGTACCTCGACCATCCCACTCGAGGGGATCTCCCGTCAGATAAGATCGAGGTTCGACGGATCGCTCGCTGGGCCAAATCCTTTGTGATATTTGGCGACAGTAGGAAGCTGTATTGACGTAGCCCTATTGGCATCCTCCAACGCTGTATCACAAATGAGAAAGGCAGAAACCTACTCAATGATCTACACTCAGGGGGCTTGTGGTCATCACGCAGCGCCTTGAACCCTCGTTGGAAACGCTTTCCGACAAGATTTCTATTGGCCGACCGCGGTCTCCGACGCTATTAAGCTAGTACGCTGCTGCAAAGGCTGTCAGTACTATGCAAGACAAACCCATCTCCCGGCTCATGCCTTGCAAACTATTCCCATCACGTGGTTGTTCGCTGTTTGGGGGCTCAACTTGGTCGGACCCCTGAAAAGGACAACTGGTGGCTTCACCCACTTGCTCATCGCCATTGATAAATTTTCCAAGTGGATTGAGGCCCGTCCTATCACCAGCATCAGGTCCGAGCAAGCTGTGCTATTTTTACCGACATCGTCCACCGCTTTGGGGTTCCTAACTGCATCATCACGGACAACGGCACCCAATTCACTGGTAAAAAGTTTCTGGATTTCTGCGACAACCACCACATCTGTGTGCTCTGGTCGGCCGTAGCTCATCCTAAAACAAATGGCCAAGTAGAACGTGCCAACGGCATGGTCCTACAAGGCCTGAAACCAAGAATTTTTGACAAGCTAAACAAACATGGCAAAAAAAATGGGCCGCCGAGCTTCCCTCGGTCCTGTGGAGCCTAAGAACAACGCCGAGTCAAGCCACGGGGTTCACTCCATTCTTCTTAGTCTACGGGTCCGAGGCTATGCTCCCAACCGATGTAGAATATGGATCCCCGAGACTGAAAGCCTACAACGAGACAAACAATGATGCCACAAGAGAGGACGCCCTCGACCAGCTCGAGAAAGCCCGCGATATGGCTCTGTTACACTCTGCTAGATATCAGCAGTCTCCAATGCTACCACGACAGACACGTCAGCAGGCGGGACCTCAATGTTGGTGACCTGGTGCTACAGCGAAGCCAGAACACCAAGGAACGACACAAGCTTACGCCACCGTGGGAAGGGTCATACATCATCGCGGAAGTGTTGAAGCCCGGCACCTACAAACTATCGAATGAGAAAGGCGAAATCTTCACCAACACCTGGAACATTGAATAGCTACATCACTTTTTTCCTTAAAGCCTCGAGGCTCTGTAAATTATTTCACTATCTCATAAATAAAGAATACAGCGGTGTTCAAAGCTTTGTTTTCGTAACAACCAGGAAGGATCGACCCTGCTCCCTCAGAGTCGACCCTCCCTCGGGGGCTGCAAGGGGGAACCCCCTGCCCCCAAAAAACTCGCATTTCTTTTCAAAACACGCATTTTTTTGAGCTTCTTCAAAAAAGAGAACTGTCACATAGGTCGACAAGGCCGCAAGAGCACCCTAAGGCTCAAGGGTCGTCGAGTTGCGAGATCACTTATGCCTCCGAGGCTACAGTACCTCCACTCACCCCTCACGCCAAGGGGCGCAACCACCCGAGAGAGCCTCGTCCCTCTCTCGGACCGTCCCCTTCAATGTCATAACCTCATCTTCCAAGGTTCTGATGTGAGCAGACGGCATCTCGACCTAGATGTTGAGGGCATCACGCTGACCACCGACTAAGGCGATGTCCTCCTCGAGCTCCTTCACACGCGCCAGCAGTGGCGCGAGATCCTCGCGGGCTTTGGCAGCCTCTTCTAGAGCCCTTGCCGCATCTTCACACGCCTTGGCCTCGGCCTCCTGGGCCTGCGCTACCTCCTCCCTAACCACCGCATGAGCGACGCGGAGCTCGGCCGTCTCGGCGCTCTTCTGGGATAGCCGCTTGTTGGCTTCCTCGACCAGGGCTCGTTGATGAGCAAGCGTCGCCCACACGCCACTCTCATGACGAATGAAGAGTGACTTGCGGCGGGAACACTCCTTGAGCTCCTGACCACAGTTAAATCCTAACAATCAGAACCAAGGAAAAGGGAGGGATAAAGCACAAGAAAAGACTAACGAACCTGACTTACCTCAAAGGCCTTAGACATACCCCGCACCAGGGTATCCAAGACCATGCGCAAGGACTGCAATGAGTGCTTTCGGAGTCCCTCGAGGTACCCCCAGTGTTGCACCTTGTCCTTGTCGTCGAGCGCAAAGAAGGGCTCAGCGCTAGGGTTGGACGCGTCCCTGAATTCAAGGGTCGACCGGCCCTAGCGCGGAAGCTCCTCCTCCGCCCGCACAAGCGCTAGCCTGGTGAAGTCAGTCCACCTGGCCGACGCCTTGGCCTAGTCAACCCCTAACACCACAGAGGTACTGGCCCAATCTGAGGCCTCGGTCGTCTCGACGTCCAGCTCCTGCTTCCCCTTGTCAGCAGGAGAGTTGTCGGCGGTGAGGTCGATCAGGGCCGGGGTCGACCCTTACGGCGGGGCTGGCGCCTCGACTGCCGGCACCACCGCTTGTACGATAGGCTGTGGCACGACCGCCCCCGGTCCTGCTGCGGCTGTGGCTCCTCCGGCTGCGCCGCCTCTTGCCCCACCTCTGGCAGGGCCTCCACCACCTCCTTCAACTTTTCAGCATCCGCCCACCCCGTGTCATGGATGGATGCTTCGGCCTCAGCGGCCTCGATGGTCGCCTGGGTCGTCGCGGTTGACCCAGGCTCCAACCCACCAGCGCTGGGCACCTCAAGCCCGGCATCGCCCGGGACCGCCTCTGTTGGCCCTGACCCTCGCGCGGCGGGATCAGAGCCAGAGACCTCCTGGGCGCTTGCCCCCATCTGGGCGGCCGCCTCCCATAGCCTCAGCCGCTCCACCGCAGCCTGGTACTTGGCAACCCAGGCGGCGGCGTCGGCCGCCGTTCGCATCATTACGGTGGCACCCGACCTGAGCGCCTTCATAGGAGTCGGACCCTGAGCTCCACCTTACGCTTATGCCTGAGCGACAAACAAATGCATCAGAACAAAAAAATAGGATCACCAATCACGGAAAATAGGGCGAAAAACTTACCCGGATAGGGGAACCAGGGGCCTATACCCCGGCTGGCCAGAGCCACCCGGCGACGCCTGCGACGGCCCTACCATCGAGCCTCCTGCTGGCCGGGTGCTCCTCGGAGCCCTAGCTAACGGGGCGTCCAAGGTCCTTTGCTCTGGCGAGGCTAGCTGGCCTTGGGTCCTCACGCCCGTCGACAGTGCCCCGGCTTCTGATGTCGACGCCGCTGCCCCGACCGCCGTCTGAGCCCGAGGCGCTTGGGCTCGTGGGGGTGGCGCCACCGACCCCTCCTGTGGGGCCCCAAACAAGGTGGTCCTCTCGCTGAAGGCCCCGCTCCGGCCTCTCTCTCTCCTAGATCTCCCTCCCCCTCAACGGGCACCGAGGCTCCCCTCGATGCCTGGGAGGTTGACCCCTGATGGGCTCCAGAAAGGGCCGCACATTGGGGAGGTGCGCCAGGGAAGTCGCGGTGTCGTACCATGACCAGGCATCATCGTCATTACTATCATCATCCTCCCCCGAGACCATCTCAGAGGGAGACTCCTCGAGAGGGAGCCCATCGAGGCTCTATTGGCGACGGCGTTTCTTCAACTCCTCCTACCCGAGGGCCTTGCAGACTTGACGCTTCTTGGCAGCATCTTTCTCCTCCTCTTTCTAGGCTGCCAAGAGGCATCGAGCCTCCCGAGCGACCCGATCTTCCAGAACCGGTGGGCACGTTTCCTTGATCACCGACAGATCCTATACACGGACCTCGACCGAGTTAGTGGAAGGAATTCGGAAGCAAAAGAACTTAAGATCATCAAAAACAACACTTACCAGGGGCTTGAATCCCTGGGTGGGGCACATCGGGACCCTATCGATGTCCTCCTGTCGAAAGCTCCCCACCATCCACCGTGCACGTCAGGCAACCTCGTCGAGGGAGAGGGACTCGTGCGACATCCTACTCCCCTCCAACGACGTCTCCGACGTCATCTCGTCGAGCTGGAGCCGGCGCTGCGTCAGCGGCAGCACCCTCCGGCGGTGGAACGCTGTGGCCACCATCCCCACCGTCAGCCCGCGCTGACGAAGCCTCCTCGGCGTGTCGAGGAGCGGCTCTAGCTTTGGCTTGTCGTCTTCAACAACGTCGTACGTCTAGTTCTCCTCTCACGCCATCAGCACCCGGTCGGAGTACTTCAGTAGCTAGTCATCATCGTTGCGGAGGTAAAACCAGCCGTCGTGCCAGCCGTTGTTCGAAGAGATCAACTGCGCCAGGATGTATTGGTCGCCTCGCTCACCCGCCTTCTTAGCGAAGTGCTCCGCCCTGAAGAGGTGGAGCCATAGATTCCACTGTGGCTCCATCCCTAGGTATCCCTCGCAGACCACCGTGAAAATAGCAGCCTACGAGATGGAGTTAGGGGCGAGGTGGTGCAGCTCCACCTTGTAGTAGTGGAGGAGCGCCCACATGAAGGGACTGGCCGGCACGCCGAACCCCCTCTCGTGGAAGGCCATGAAGCTCACCACGTAACCTTCTGGAGGCACCGGTTCCCGGTGGTCAGACGGCAGCACTCTCCACTCCGGCTGGGTCTGACTCGCCCTCGGCGGTAGAAGCCCATCGCGGACCAACTCCTCCAGCGTCCGTGGGAAGGATTTGGCTCTTGCCCACCATTGCTATCGGAGGAACAGCGCGGGCAAAGAAACGACGGCGGCGCTGGACGGTGGCTGAAGGGTGCAAGATGGGGGGAAAAGGGGGTGAAGAAAGGCAAGGAAGGCAAGAATGCAAAGGTCCTGTAATGGTAAACGGAACTCCGGGCCTTGCTCTTATACCCCGATGGAAGTCCAATGGGCGGGAAAAAAGGTAGGAGCAATTTTTTCATTCAATGACCTTACCTAACCGCTCCCTCAAAATCCATAGATATGGGCACGTGTCCACTATACATGCCATAACCGTCACACCACGCCGCCCACTACCGCACCGATCTCGCTTCCCCTCCCGAAAAGACGCGCCCAAAACGGGCAGGAGAAGGATCCACGGACGGATATTCCCAGACGCATGGGTAATGGGCTCCAAGCCCGATATAAACCTCGAGGGATCGAAAGCTGGCCCTCGACCAGGGTTCGACAACTGTCCTCGAGTAATGGAGTCAGGGATGACTAGGGATGTGCCCATACAAGGCCAGGGCTTGAGCCATGCTCTCGAGGCACCCCAAGATGTATTCGAGGCTAAAAGAGAAGTCGACGAAGGAATCCCCTCAGAGGGAGGCATCGAGCCCTCGAATCCCATCGTAAGGAATCAAGATCCACAAGACCACTCTTTGGCATTTTTGAGAGCGCCTCCGTGGCCGCTAGCCGACTCCTATCGAATGGAGCACGGGCTCCCACTCGAATTCCCCGTTAATAGCTCACCGGAGACCGTCGGAACTCGCCCAAACAAGGGTAGTACGACGTTCCCCACTCCTCCCTTTTTCTAAAAAGGGAGCGTGAGGGTCGAACAATAAAAGAT
Source organism: Saccharum hybrid cultivar R570 (assembly GCA_038087645.1). Lineage (NCBI taxonomy): Eukaryota > Viridiplantae > Streptophyta > Magnoliopsida > Poales > Poaceae > Saccharum > Saccharum hybrid cultivar. The sequence continues at coordinate 6,008,933 of JAQSUU010000039.1, forward strand.
GGCCAAGACTCTGATCGACCTCACGCGCATGAGGCTCGGGGGCTCGACCGCAGAAAGCCAAACCTCGAACAGGAAAAGACAGAACACGCCATGATACGAGAGCGTTCCTCAATAGAGCGTGTAAAAGACCTCGGAGGAGTCAAAATACTCCACCGAGGCCTCGGGGGCTACACCCGGCAGGTGCGCTCGCGTGCCCCCACCGAAAAAAGTTACGACGCTACGACTCCAGTTCATGAACTGCTGAGCCTATGTGAGAGTGACCCACACTCACCCAAAGGCTCGGGGGCTACTGTCGGGTACCTAAAACTAGGGGTACCCATAATCAACGATTAAGAAAAACAAAACGCTACCCGCAAACAAGATAAGATAAAATAGCAGACGAGACACCTCGACTGTGTTTCGACTCATACGAGGCTCGCTCGACGGAACGCCTCGACTATGTTCCGACTCGTACGAGGCACCCTCGACAGGACGCCTCGACCACGTTCCGACTCGTACGAGGCACCCTCGATGGGATGCCTTGACCGCGTTCTGACTCGCACAAGGCTCGCTCAACAAGGCAGCTCGACTAATGGGAAATCTTCGACTCGCACGACCCTGGGTCAGACCGCTCGACCCACCTTGTTCACCAACTCTGAGACAAAAGTAAGAGCATTTAATGCAACCACCTACTACTTCCTACCATCATGGCTACAGCAGTTACCGACATGGAAGCAGTACCGGTGTCAAATCTTACTTTTTACTGCCCATCCCGGGATGGGAGGTGAAAACCTGTCACTGTACACACCATACCATGTGCTATTTTGCCACCGATCACCCTCGAGGGAGGATACGACAAGGACCGTACCCCACGATCTCAGGGATTCGGCCTTATCCACCTGTCCTCGACCTAGCCTCGACCTGTCCTCGACCTACCATCGGTCAGCAGGGAGAAAATGCCGACATGGCACAGGACTCGGGGTCTTTTCACCGTCTCATCCTCTACGTCACCATGGTGTCCAGGGATGAACGGCCATTCTCGGGGCGCGTCGCTACAGCTACCTCCACAGGGATCGACAAAACTTTGCCTCAAAGGCACCCCCGGCGTCCCTGCCTCCTCTTACCCTATAAAAGGGTAGGCAGGGGCTCTACAACGGGCAACGAACAACAGCCAACGAGAAACCAATCTCCATCCCACCAAAGAAGATCAACATCTCAAGCAATCTCCTTTGTACTCTCATTTTTCCTTTGAGACCTGGGCTCGGTTCCCTCTCTCACAGCTTGTAACCCCTACGCAAGCACTTAGGTGCAAGGAAATACAATACTCCCCCTCCCCGCTGGACGTAGGGCCTTCCTTTGCCCAAACCAGAATAAACCTCTGTGTATCCTCCTTGCATCACCATCCAGATTAGGGGCACGCAGCATTTGATTCACTCATTGGCTTAGGACCCCCGCGGGACCAAACGCCGACATAATGACACCAAGTTGCTAATGTCATTATGTCAAGTGAATTGAGTTAGGCGTAGCAACACATGTGATGAAGGAGCAAGGAGCATGATGGTGATGGTCATAAGATCACAAGTGTATGAAGATAAAGATGATGGTGAACATGCACATAGGTGATGGACAAGAAATGAGATGATCAAGGCAAAGGTATGATCATAGGATTATCTTTTGCTGATCTAAAGATGAGTAGAGAAGTGATTGACCGGGTTTAGGATTGATAGCCGACTATCAAGAGGGACAATCACGGTCATCTCAGGAATCAAGTGCTAGTAGGTCCATATTCTTGAGAATATGCATTTTGGATCTAGTGAGATGCTAACTCCTTGAAAAATATTTGAGAAAATGCTAACACATGAGCACAAGATGGCAAACACTTGGTGGTGTTAGCACATTTGCGAAGGAGGTGGAGTTTGAGGGGTAGAGAGGGCTTTGGGTTCCTCTTTCCCTCCCACCGAGCTTGCGAGGTGGGATTCGATGCTTTTATGGAAGTGAAATGTCTATTTTCCACTGTGACGGAGGCAAAGAAAAGGAGGCGAAAGGAAATCACTAGGTGACCGGACGCGTGACCAGATGCCAAACCAGACGCACGACCGGACGCTGGATCGGATGTGGCTAGCACGTCCGGTCAGTTCAACCGGTAGGCGCGTGGGGTGAAGTGCGAGGGTATGTGATCAGAGCGTCTGATCACTCGTGAGACTGGCACGTCCGGTCACGCATCTAGGAGAGCAGCACGGAGGGAAGGTTTGATCAGACGCGGTGCGCGTCCGGTCAGTCACGATCGGACGTGTCCGGTTGACGAAGTCGCTCTCTAGACCCTTACTGGACTCAAACTGGACACCGGGTGTAACGCGTCCGGTCAGTCACGATCAGACGTGTCCGGTCGACAAAGTCGCTCTCTGGAACCTCTCTGGACAACGACCGGACGCTAGCACTATCGCGTCCAGTCATGGTGTGGAGCGCGTCCGGTCACACTTTACCTAAGAGCATAACATTTCGTGACCGTTAGAAATCTAACGAGCGAGATTCAAAAAGGGACACGTGGCGAGCATCGGTGAAGTCACGCTGGTGCGACTGGACGCTAGCCATGTCCGGTTGATTAGACCAGCGCATCCAGTCAACGCGCGCAGAGCGACATCTCAAGCCTAACGACTCTATTCTTTGGGGATGCTTATAAATAGTTGTTTCGCCGGGTTTGGGAGGGCTCTCTTGACTCTTTGAACACTTGAGACATACTTTGAGCTAGAGAACTTCCCCTTCACTCATCTCCTTGCTTGGTTGCATACTCTAGTGAGATTGAGTAAGTTTCAAGTGCATTGCTTAGTGATTTGCATCTAGTGACACTTGATCCATGAGTTGGCTACGGATTTCTTGTTACTCTTGGGTGTTTCCCTACATCCTAGACGGCTTGGAGCAGCGGTGGTGTTGAGCTCGTGATTGGAGATTGTTTCAAGCCTCACCAAGTGATTGTGAGGGGTTCTTGAGCCTTCCCCGCGGGAGTTCGTGAATTGGCTACTCTAGTAGAGCTCGTAGCTTGGAGGATCCCCATCTTGTGAGTGGATGTGCGGCACCCACTGAGGGCTTGACTCTTGATAGTCAATTAGCTCGTGATCCATCAAGTGGGTGCATCGCCACAACGAGAAGTAGCTTGCCGGGAAGCAAGTGAACCTTGGTAAAAAAATCTTGTGTCATCTCTTGCCAAGGATTCTCTTTATGATTATGTGTGATTGATTCTTTGGATATATCTCATCTCTACACCGTCGGTATAAGAATCAATTCACTCCTCCTTACATTCTTGCATTATATCTTGTCTAGTGTGCTTAGAGTAGTTTGTATCACATAGGAGTAAGTAGCTTAGTGACTTACCTTTGTTGGTGTGAATTAGAGATCATAATCTTGTTCACTAGAATTGTATAGATGGCTTGCTTAGTATAGTTGAGCTAGAGCTAGAATTAGTGTCGCCATCTTTTATACTAACAATTGTTGTTTAGTGAAGTTTGTAGAATTTTAAATAGGCTATTCACCCCCTCTCTAGCCATTTGGACCTTTCAATATGACGTGGAAGAATGAGATATGTACGTGGAACCTCCAATAGGCAATGTTCATGCTACAGGACTTGGTTGGGTGGCCGGCGCTGGGTGAGTCTAGTCCTCTGCTCCTCTGGCCATGCCGGTGCATTGCTAGGACAGACATCAGTGCGAAGGCGAAGGCTACGACATCCACGCAGGATGGGAATGTTTGAAGGAGTGGTCTATGTTCTGCAGCAAGGACATCGAGGAGTGTAGGATCTGCAATGAGTGTGATAGGTTCTTCATATCAATGTGGTAGCTTCTGTGTAGATCAATGTTGATATGTATATATATGGATGATGGGGAAATATATGATAAACTCTTCATTCTCCTTAATACTATGATACACAAGTGTAATTCCTTTCTAAACTCGTTACAGTTACCTTACTTCTCGTATGATGCGGTTTAGATTCCCTTACACATGTTTCCAATTTCTTAATACAAGTTATTCAAGTCATCTCCACTAATAAACACGAGCGGGGAAGGCAACAGTCAAGGTCTGTGACATCCATAGCCACCCATGAAAGTCACAGGAGACGAAGCAGGGAAGACGACGTGAACCATTTGATTCACTGCACTTTGCGATCTAACACTAACGCTGAATCACCGTATGAAACAACGACGAGAGCTACAATAATGACAATTTGCAAACACAACAAACTAATTTGCAAATTAACCAAGGCAAATACTTCCACCCCAGCACCATCTTAGTGATGTGCTTTATCTCACGTCTGTGTAGCCAAGGCAAATACTATGACACTTAAAAATAGACTAACAAGCATTGCCATTTAGTTATTAATTGTTTTTAAGGCAAAAACTATATATAAATGACACAGTAACAATCATCATAGCAACTTCATTCATAGCTCCAGTTACATTCCATAGTTGTACAATAACAAAGTCCTATCAAAGACTATTGAGTGTACAATAACAAAGGCATGTCGATTACTAGTACATCCCATAGTCGAGTCTAGAGACAGGCAGTGCAAGCAAGGACGAGGCAGCTCCTCGCAAAACTTCTACTAGAATCTACACCTCTTATGGTCGAGAGAGACAACAAGAAGAGGAGCATCTCAGTGAGGTGCTTTACCTTCCTTGTTGCACCTCTCACGGTCGAGAGAGAGAGAGAGAGGAGCATCTCCACCTCTCATGGTCACGAGCATGTGCATTCCTGCATAGGATGACTAATTGTCAACATGTAAGTTTAGCAGTAGGAAAAAATGAAGGAAATCATTTTTGTCCACCTTTCTTGTGTAGTAACTTCCTTATCGATTAGGATATGGTGGTGCTCACGTCTCATGGTCACGAGGAGGGTGTGGAAGAGAAGCGTCGCCGTCATCGTTGCTACTCCAGAGGAAGAAGGATCGCCAGAGCGCCGAGATGGTGAATCAGCACAAGAAATGCACAGGGCAAACTAGGGATACCAAAGTGCATTGAGTACCCCTTTGCTTGCCCAAATAAGTGAACCCCCTTAATCGCAAAACTTCCACTAGCACCTAGATCAAGCAGCCCCCGCTACGCCTAGATGCAGATAGTACCCAATCTTGAAGGCCTTCTCCCAACATCGTTGTTGTCGCCAAAGGAGCTGGAGAAGGAGCGCCATGGCAATGAAGAAAGTATATATGGTTGGCTCAAGAGATTTGTCTGTATCTATCTGTATCTAAGGAGAAAGGAGTGTGTGGATTGCCAAGAAGCGCATCCAGCCCCGGCTTAAATAGGCCAACCTTGAAGATGGAGAAGCAGAGAGGAGCAATTAATATAAGCATCAGGGAAGACGAAAGTAATGGTGATGCAACTGTGTTGTGGGTAGTTGGAAAATGGAGAAATAACTCACGCTGAATTTACTACCGCCGGTACACCAAATGGTCATGTAGGGCTGGTGGCCATAACGCCTATCCCAGTCGGCTCGGCGTTCCAAACGACGGTGGAATTCAACCCCACAACCACCACCGCATTGATGGTTTTCAACTGCCGGTTTCATTCCTTACGAGGCCTCCCTATCGGTCCAACCAACGGTGGAAGTATCACATCGATGCTTTTATCGCTATACGACAGTGAAAAGTAAATCTGTAGTAGTGATGTCTCTCTCCACGGGGATCTAAATGGGTGAAAATCAATCCTAGGCGGGTATAGCAGGTATGAGAATGTTCCCTATCTACCGTCCCCGTTACCCGTTGGGACCCGACTATTTGAAAGCCCTAGTTTGGTTTTAGATAATTGATGAAACCTAGAGACTAATCATTGTGCTAGATGTGTAGACATAAAATGATAAGTCCCATGCCAAGTGGTGGAGCTAGATGATGGTCATGGTGATGGTGTTGACCAAAAGATGATCAACTTCACATTTGGAAAAGAAGAAAGAGAAAAACAAAAATAGGCTCAAGGCAAAGGTATATGTGATAGGACCATTTTTGTTTTGCACTCAAGACACCATAGAGGGTGTGAGTGACTTAGGATCGATAGCCGTACTATGAAGAGGGGAGTTTCTCGGTTAAAATAGTTATCAAGTGCCACTAGGTGACATAATTCATGCATTGCATTTAGGGACCTAGTGTGCTAACATGTGACCCTTGTAAAATGCTTTGGAAAATGCTATCACACATGCACACAAGTTCTACACTTTGTGGCTAGTAACTTGGAAGCAAGGGCAAAGCGGTTGCGGACTTAGAAAAAGAAAAGGAGCAGCAGCGTAGTGACCGAACTCTGCCTTGGGCAGTGACCAGACTCTGGCTTGTTGCGTCCGGTCATGATAGCGCGGCTGGCTGAGAGGAGCACCGAACAATCGAACGCAGGACACTGTTGCGACTAGATGCGCAAGGGTTGTGTCCGATCAAAGCTGACGGACGTTGGCGTCATCGTTGCTCACGCGCGCACATGAACAGTGAACGGACCAGACGCTGGGGCGCGTCAGGTTGGCATTGATCTGACGCGTTCAGTCACTTTTTTGCGCTGAAAAATCCTTACTAGAAACGATCTGACTCCATGGGCGCAGCGTCAGGTCGATCGGAGGAGCGCGCCCGGTTGTCCTTTGACTTGGGCGTTAAACGTTTTTCAACCGTTGGAAATTGACGAACAACATTTAAACGCGGACATGTGGCAGGCATCGATGCAGTGTGGAGCGAGCGACCGGACGCTGAGGTTGCGTCCGGTCAGCTCGGGCAGTACCCCTTCGTGACCCTAACGGCTCTATTTGTTTTGGTGGTCTATGAATACGTGGTGGCCGGCTCTTGGGGATTCCTCTTGGCTTTTTTATCATCTTGACACCCTCTTGAGCTGAGCATACTCCGTCCCACTCATCTTCCTTGCTTGGTTGTAAATCTAAAGTGAGATTGAGTGATTCCAAGTGTATTTGCTTGTGAGTTTGCATTTAATGGCACTTGGGGATCGTTTGAGCTATGGGATTCTTGTTACTCCTAGTGGTTGCCGTCACCTAGATGGCTTGGAGCTGCGAAGGAGTTGTGGCAAGAGTTGGTGATTGTTCTTGGCCACCTCCCAGTGATTGTGAGGAGTTCTTGTGCCTTCCCCGGCGGAGCGCCAAAGGCAACTCTAATGGATTGCATGTGTCATTGAGCTACCTCACTTGTGGGTTAGTTCTTGTGGTGTCCAATGTGTGGATGAGGTTTGTGTAACACCTCTTAGCCGTCGAACCACCAAGTGTTGGTCGACACAACGGGGACTAGCGTGCCGGCAAGCACATGAACCTCGGGAGAAAAATCTTATGTTCATCTTGTGTATGATTGAATTTCTCCCAGTGATTGGCCTTCATATCCTATGATTGGCTCATCCTCTACGTGACAGTATAATCACCTTGTCCCCTCATTCACATTCTTGCAAAGTAGTTGCCAAGATCTTTAGTGTAACTAGTCTTGAGAGCTTGTAAGGACTTGTTAGTGTGACTTATTTAGCTAGCTCATCGTGAGTACACTAACTTAGAAAGTAGAAACATAGCAATTGTGTGACTAGTGATCATAGTGACTAGAATTGCTTGATTAGGTGGCTTGCAACCCTTGTAGAGCTAGAGCAAAATTACATTTCGCCATTTGTTATATTAACTTATTTGCTCTAGTGAGTTTGTAAATTTTTAAATAGACTATTCACTCCCCCTCTAGCCATATTTGGACCTTTCACTATTTGAGCAACCATGTGAATATTAGACCTAAGGAAGCCCAACATAGTTATTCTGGCCCAAGCATAAGCAATCATATAAATAGTATGTGTGTTCCTAGAACCCTAGTTCCATTTCTCCTCCCCACCTCAGCCACCAATAGCCCAAGCACGCTGCATGCCTGCTCTTTGGACTCTGATCCTCGTCCGACGTGGGTCAAGGAGGCCAAAACCCTACCCCTCGCTTCCTCATCCATCCTCTCCGCCACCCATGCTCCTCACCGCCTCGCTCCTCCTCTACCCGTCTGATCTCTGCCTTTCTCCCCAATCTCCTGACCCTCTCTCCTCATCCTACGCAGACGTCGTGCCTCGTGCCCCTCGCTCCTTCTCCTCGGCGTACGCAAATGGCCAGTGTGGCTCGTTGCTTCCTCGGTTCCCTCGCTGGTCTCCGGCGTGGCTCGAAGCAAGCAAGGAAGCTATGACTCCACCTCCACCCATGAAGATGAAGAAAAAAGGTCTCTGATTGAAGAAAGCTGCAACCCAAGCATCCCTGACTATCGGGTATGCAGTACCCATCGGGTACCTGTCACTCGATCGGGGACAGGGATAGGCAAGAATCTATACCCGAGATGGGTAACAGGGATGGGGACGGGATGTATTCTCTGTAGCGGGGAAGGGAACATTTTGGCAATACCCGACGGGGACGTACCCGTTGCCATCCTTACCCGCACGTGGAACGGGCCTGCATATGGGTAGCATATCTCTTACACTTTTGTCCTCGCTTCGTGTAAAAAGGTGAACCCGGAGATGCTAAACACTACATCGCCGGCGGCCATGGCCTACCAGGAAACTACGGTAGCCAACAAGCTCAGGTCAGGGGATGTCGAGAACAACGACGCAACGTACACCTCTGCCATAGGCCTCTGTACCGCATCCGTGTCACGGTGCGGCACAACGGCGACATGGCAGGGAAGATCGGCAAGGCGGACAGGGAGCAAATGGAGGCTGCCCTTGCAGAGGTGCTGGAGGAGCAGGACGACACCATAGGACGAACGACAGAGAACTATGAGAAGCTCAGGGAGGTTGAGGTGTGTGGAATTATCAAGCAAGTGGGGCGCGTGGGGATGGGGGCATGGCGCAAGATGGGCGTGTAGCGCGGCGCGAGATTAGCTTCTGGTGAATGGATAAGAGAGCAAATTGATTAGAAAGGGAAGGTGAGCAGTGGACTGTTTTTAGTGGGACGTGTGCTGCATCCGATGTGGACGAACGTCAGGTAAGTAGCATTGTCAATGATAAATCGGTACAATAACAACAATGACGCTATAACAGACTCATATATTACTGAATAATTGAGAAAATTATAATTTAACTAAATAAAAAAATGTTAGTATATATGATAAAATATTTAATAAGATGAACAAAAACATAGGCTTCTAATGATTACAATGTGTCCATATCAATTAATAATGTGTCTATATTTTATAAGATGAACAAAAACTTATAGGCTTCTAATGAACAAAAACTCAATTACAATGTGTACTCCCTTTGTCTCCAATTAACTGTCGCAGTTGGTTTCAAGCCAAAAGTTTGATTTGATTTATAGAAAATACATGTAACATTAGTATCTTCAAATAAATTTATTAAAAAACTATATTCAAATATCTATCTAATGGTATTAATTATGTACCATAAATAATAATAATTTTTTATATATTTAGTCAAAGTTATTTCAGAAAAGCAAAAACAACAAATATCTGAGGACGGAGTACGCATCATGGAAAAACCTAACACGTGCAACGATAAGGCAAAGACTCCCAAGCACGCCGATACCTGCTACTTGCACCGGGACGCACGCAGCAGGCTCTTTGGTTGCAAAGCCTGCGAAAGACGTATCTGGACGGTTCGTGAAGGAGATGGGATCATGGAACTGATAAGAAGATAGATTTCAGGCTAGTAAATACGTAAAAGCAACGCAAAATAACACTAAAATTCAATGCCATGGATTTAACCAGTTCCGAGCCTTTGCACCCAAAACTGAAGGGAAGTAAGCTTCCCACAACACAAGTCATTAACCAAATGGTACAGAGTGTATCCATCGGGTACAGTCAAACAACATCATTTGTCAATTCCCTTCAGAAACGCGAGTCGCCCTCATTCTTCAGGCTCTGCGAGGATGGTAGGAATCAATGATTGATATGCATAAACGATAGCTATTTGCATGAAGTACAAACCAGTCTTTTGAAAGATCCACCGTGTACCAACTTCTTCAGCTTCTCTGCATCAGACTTGGCTCGGTCCAACGCCTGCAGTACAAAGCAGGTCAGGAAAACATTAGCATGGTGCAATAACAATCAGGATTTCAGTTAGTTTCTTTCATATTATGTATTTCCTAGACATTTTGTTTCAGATCATTGTATCCATCCATTAGACGATATTGAATTTATGCTATCCCTTCTGACTCCTGCCCGATGAGTAGCTTCCATCAGACCACCGTCGCATGCTTACATTAAACTAGCAAGTAGCACCTGTTGCTAAAACAACTCATCCTGAAAGGATACTGAAGTTATGATTTATGAATGAACAATGTGAGGTTAGTGGAGATATTGAAGTATTTACTTCCTCCAATCACAAATATAAGTCTATCTAAGTTTGTCCTAGGTCAAACTTCCTTTTTAACTTTGACTAGGAATATTTATATTCCTCCCTCTGTCCTGAAATATAAAGTATCAAGAATTCATAATTTGTCCCAAAAACGACACCACCCCACCCCCACCCCCACACACCCCACCCCACCCCACCCCAATTTAGTTTAAAAAGGCAGCATTAATGTCCATTACCAACTCAAATATGGTAATCACAATATCTCTACAATTAAAGGAGGGTTACATGCGCCATTTACTTCATCTCACAGTTTGTCCTAGAATTCCTAGGATACCTTATATTTCAAGGGAGCATCTTAAATGAAAAGAGTTACTCCTATATATATTATGATAACCACAATGAATCTATTATGTTCAATCTTGTGTTATCACTCTTTATAGAATTTAGATATTGATGGTCAAAGCTAAAATACAAGCACAGATGCACTTATATTTACGACCATAGGAAGTACAAGATCTCTAGAATGACCTGATCCAACAAAAGAATGTTTTAAGTCTACCTGGATCAGTGACTCAACCCTGCGTCTCATCCTGGTATGCATGAATCCTTCAGAACACTGATACAGGAAACCATATGTCATGTACGGCCGCACGTACAGCAGGCGTAGGAGGGCACGCGACGTACGCCGGGCGGCCGAGCGGGCATCAAGGGCGCAGGAGCAGCAGGCGAGTGGCTAGGAGGGAAAGTAGCTATCTTTACCTTATTTAGTTTACTTTATTTGGTAGTCCTACAATTAAGGAGAACCTTCTCCATCTGTAAGGCCATTGGCCGTATATATGCTGTACGGCTGTACCCTTTGGAGAGGAAGAAAAGAGATTATTCCCATCTAATCTCCTCTCTCTCTCTTGAAGCCGGCGACCAGGGGGGATAACCCGGTCGACGTGAAGCTCGGCGTGGGGGTATAACCCTGCCGGCAAACACGGACCAAGACTACAACCTGCGTAGTCGAGGTCCTCCTACCTTGGGCATTGCTGCCCTTGACAGCCTGGTATCACGACGCCGACGATCCTCGTCTTCCCAGCCGTCCACCTCCACCACAGCCGCCGCCAATCCACCCCAACCACCACCATCGACCACAGCCTCTACCACCCCCACGAACCCCTTCAAAACCATGGCGGAGCCAACCATGGCTGACCTCATGGCGATGATGCAGTCCTTCCGGACTGAGATGAAGGAGATGAAGGACGAGATGGCATCCATGAAGGCGAAGTCCGCCTCGTCGTCGGAGTTCACATCGAACCTCATCGCGAACCGGATCGGCCCCCCAAATTCCAGAAGATGGACTTTCCTCGTTTCGATGGCAAGTCTGATCCACGGCTTTTCATTAACAAGTGTGAGTCCTATTTTCGTCAGCAGCGCACCATGGCTGAGGAGCGCGTCTGGATGGCGTCCTACAACCTTGAGGGCGTCGCCCAGGAGTGGTTCATCCAGCTCCAGGATGACGAAGGCACACCGGCGTGGGGGCGTTTCCGCGACCTCCTGGATCTGCGCTTCGGGCCGCCGTTACGCTCGGCGCCCCTCTTCGAGCTCACGGAGTGCCGACGTACGGGCACCGTGGAGGAGTACTCCAACCGCTTCCAGAGCCTCCTCTTCCGCGCCGGGCGCCTCGACGAGGGGCAGCGTGTGCAACTCTACACCGGCGGTCTCCTTCCTCCATTGAGCCACGCTGTTCGTCTCCACAATCCGGGGACGCTCGCCGCGGCAATGAGCCTCGCCCGGCAGGTGGAGTTGATGGAGCTCGATCGGCTGGCGGCAGCACCAGCCAAGCCGGCGCCCCGTGCGCCCCCGGCCGCCCCGGCACCAAGGCCGGCGCTGCCAGCCCCCCAGGCACTGGCATTGCCTGCTCCCCAGGCGCCCCCGCTGCTCGCGCTACCGGCACCTCGGGCGGAGGCTGCACCAGGCGCGCGCGAGCGGCAACCTGGCCGCCGTCTGTCCAAAGACGAACAGGAGGAACGCCGCCGGCTCGGGCTGTGTTTTAACTGTGATGAAAAGTACTTCCGCGGTCATAACCGCACTTGCCGCCGCATCTTCTACGTCGAGGGCGTTCAGCTGGAGACGGACGACGACGCAGCAGCCGCCGCTGAACCGGAGGGAGACGCCCCTGTCTACTCCCTGCATGCAGTGGCCGGGGTGTCGGGCTTCGACACACTGCAGGTCCGCGCACTCCTCGGGCCGGCCGTGCTGGTCGCCCTCCTCGATACGGGCTCCACGCACAACTTCATCGGCGAACGCGCGGCGCACCGTTCTGGGCTGCACATTCAGCCGCGCCCACGTCTCACCGCTACCGTGGCCAACGGCGAGCGCATCGTCTGCCCAGGGGTCATCCGCGACGCGCCAGTCACGGTACATGGCGAGACATTCCACGTCGACCTCTTCGTCATGCCCTTGGCGGGCTTCGACCTCATCTTGGGCACTCAGTGGCTGGGCACCCTCGGGCCCATCGTTTGGGACGTCGCTGCACGGACCATGCAGTTTCAGCGCGCGGGCCGTGCCATCTGCTGGACCGGCATCGCCTCCTCCGACCGGGCGACCATCCGCGCGGTCACAGCGGCACCGGCACCGGTGCTCCACCCCCAGCCGCCCCGGGAGCCGCTCCTCGACGCACTGCTGCACTCCCTCGGCGACGTCTTCACCGAGCCCCATGGACTGCCACCCAAGCGCGCCCGTGACCATCGCATCGTCCTCAAACCGGGAGCGCTGCCGGTGGCTGTCCGTCCATACCGGTACCCGGCGGCCCACAAGGACGAACTCGAGCGGCAGTGCGCCGCCATGATCGAGCAGGGCATTGTCCGCCGCAGCGACTCGGCGTTCTCCTCTCCAGTGCTCCTCGTCAAGAAGCCGGATGGCTCTTGGCGCTTCTGCGTCGACTACAGAGCGCTGAACGCGCTCACCATCAAGGATGCGTTCCCCATCCCGGTGGTCGACGAGCTGTTGGACGAGCTACATGGCGCCAAATTCTTCACCAAGCTCGATTTGCGCTCCGGCTACCACCAAGTCCGGATGCACCCGGAGGACATCCACATGACGGCTTTCCGCACCCACGACGGCCTGTACGAGTTCCTGGTGATGACGTTTGGGCTGTGCAACGCCCCTGCGACGTTCCAGGCGTTGATGAATGATGTCCTGCGACCGTTTCTTCGTCGTTTTGTTTTGGTGTTCTTTGACGACATTTTGATCTACAGTAAGAGCTGGAGCGATCATCTGCGTCACATCCGCATCGTCCTCGAGGAGCTTCGGCGCCATCAGCTGTTCCTCAAGCGCACCAAGTGTGCGTTCGGCGCTGCGTCGGTCGGGTACCTCGGCCACCTCATCTCCGCGGCGGGCGTCGCCATGGACCCGGCCAAAGTCCAGGCCATCCGCGACTGGCCCCCGCCTCGGTCGGCACGGGCGGTGCGGGGCTTCCTGGGCCTGGCCGGCTACTACCGGAAGTTCGTCCACCACTACGGTACGGTGGCGGCTCCACTCACAGCGCTGCTGAAGAAGGACGGGTTCTTGTGGAGCGAGGGCGCCGCAGCGGCGTTTGCAGCGCTCAAGGACGCGGTCACCTCGGCCCCCGTCCTCGCCATGCCGGACTTCTCCACGCCGTTCGTCGTCGAGTGCGACGCTTCGTCCCACGGGTTCGGCGCGGTGTTGGTCCAGAAGGGCCATCCCATCGCGTTCTTCAGCCGGGCTATCGCTCCCCGGCATCAGGCTCTGGCGGCCTATGAGAGGGAGCTTATCGGCCTTGTCCTGGCAGTCCGGCACTGGAGACCGTACCTTTGGGGCCGTCGATTCGTCGTCAAAACTGACCATTACAGCCTCAAGTACCTGCTGGACCAGAGGCTCGCGACGATCCCGCAACATCATTGGGTCGGCAAGCTCCTGGGCTTCGATTTCACCGTCGAGTACAAGCCCGGATCGACCAATGTGGTGGCGGATGCTCTCTCCCGCCGCGACACGCCGGACGACGGGGCTGTTTTGGCCGTCTCCGCCCCGCACTTCGACGCTCTCTCCCGCCTCCGGCAAGCACAGCTCACCGACCCCGCCCTTGCTGCCATCCAGAACGAGATACAGGCCGGTACTCGGCGTGCACCCTGGGCAGTGGTCGATGGGATGGTCCAGTATGCAGGCCGCCTCTACTTGCCGCCGTCTTCACCGCTGCTCCTGGAGCTGCTGGCCGCTGTGCACGCTGAGGGCCACGAGGGGGTCCAACGCACGCTGCACCGCCTTCGCCGTGACTTTCATTTTCCTAATATGAAGCAGGTGGTCCAGGATTATGTGCGGGAGTGCTCTACCTGCCAGCGCCACAAGTCCGAGCACCTCCATCCGGCTGGGCTCCTACTTCCACTGCCGATTCCGCAAGGCGTCTGGACGGATGTGGCGTTGGATTTCGTCGAAGCCCTGCCTCGCGTACGGGGCAAGTCTGTCATATTGACGGTGGTGGACAGATTCAGCAAGTACTGCCATTTTATTCCGCTGGCACACCCGTATTCGGCGGAGTCCGTGGCTCAGGCGTTCTTCGGGGAGATTGTCCGCCTCCATGGTGTGCCACAATCTATGGTGTCCGACCGCGACGTCGTGTTCACCTCCAAGTTCTGGCGGGAGCTCATGAGGTTGATGGGGACCGACCTCCACATGACATCGGCTTTCCACCCTCAGTCGGACGGACAGTCCGAGTCGGCGAACAGGGTTATCATTATGTACCTGCGGTGTCTCACCGGTGATCGGCCGAAACAGTGGCTGCAGTGGCTCCCATGGGCGGAGTACGTCTTCAATACCGCTTACCAGAGCTCCCTCCGCGACACGCCATTTCGGATCGTCTACGGGCGCGATCCTCCCTCCATCCGGTCCTATGAGCCGGGGGACACCCGTGTGGCTGCTGTGGCACGGACCATGGAAGAGCGGGCAGAATTCCTCGCTGATGTGCGCCATCGACTTGAGCAGGCTCAGGCGGTCCAGAAGAAGTACTATGACCAGGGCCACCGCAACGTCAAGTATCAGGTGGGCGAGTGGGTGCTGCTTCGACTACGCCACCGGGCACCTGCCTCTCTCCCCACCGACGGCGCCGGCAAGCTGAAGCCCAGGTTCTATGGGCCGTACCGTGTACTGGAGCTCATCAACGAGGTCGCTGTTCGCCTCGAGCTTCCGGCACGTGCCCGTATCCACGACGTCTTTCACGTGGGCGTCCTCAAGAAGTATCATGGTGCGCCTCCCGCTGCTACACCACCGCTGCCACCGCTTCACCATGGGGCTGTCAGCTTGGAGCCCGAGAAGGCCGTCAAGACTAGAATCGCCCGTGGCACACGACAGGTGCTTGTTCAGTGGAAGGACCAGTCCCCTGCCTCCGCCACTTGGGAAGACATCGACACTTTCAGCGCCAAGTTCCCCACATTCCAGCTCGAGGACGAGCTGCCTCTCGAGGAGGGGAGAGATGTCATGTACGGCCGCACGTACAGCAGGCATAGGAGGGCACGCGACGTACGCCGGGCGGCCGAGCGGGCATCAAGGGCGCAGGAGCAGCAGGCGAGTGGCTAGGAGGGAAAGTAGCTATCTTTACCTTATTTAGTTTACTTTATTTGGTAGTCCTACAATTAAGGAGAACCTTCTCCATCTGTAAGGCCATTGGCCGTATATATGTTGTACGGCTGTACCCTTTGGAGAGGAAGAAAAGAGATTATTCCCATCTAATCTCCTCTCTCTCTCTTGAAGCCGGCGACCAGGGGGGATAACCCGGTCGACGTGAAGCTCGGCGTGGGGGTATAACCCTGCCGGCAAACACGGACCAAGACTACGACCTGCGTAGTCGAGGTCCTCCTACCTTGGGCATTGCTGCCCTTGACACCATAAGAATTGAGAACTTGCAAAATTATAAGTAACGGTTTAGTGTAAATATAATAACAAAAGTTCATAGAAGACTAATAGTTACTATGAGCATAAATTCCTTCCAAAAGAAAATAAAATCAAAAGAGAGAACAACAACAACGAAGGTATAGGTTTGTTTATATTAATAATATAAGTATAGTTTGACATGATAATGTTGACAGCTATAAGTCTTGTCCTTATCTACCTAGGATACTTATCTAGAGTAGTTGGTGGTTGTGTCAGCCCTTATCTTTATCCTTATCTTGCTTTAGCATCTAATTTAGCATCTCTAGAATATGTTGTAGCTTTCTTAAGTTGCAAGCAAGTTACCGTGTATGTATCCCCAACCTGCCATAGTTGTGGTAAGGCTAATGAAATAGAAATTCCAGCCCCAAACCTGTGATTTGATTCTAACAAATGGTATCTAGAACCTAAGTTTACCTGGGGTTTTCCCCTTTACCCTATCCTCAATCCGGCAACATGTCCGTCCACTCCTATTCCTCTTCCAATCGCTCCACCACCTCCAGCGCACGGCGCAGGCAAGCCGCGCCGGCTGTGTACGAGGACGCACAAGCAGCAAAGCCGGTCGTGGCAAAGCGACGCGAGCGGGAGGTGGCAGAGCGGGGCGGCGGCGGCTTCTCGAGCGTAGAGGCTAGCGGCTGCGGAGCTAGCAGCGGCGCAGGCCGCCGAGGACGCCGCGGTCGCACATCTGCTGCTGCTCAAGCGGCGTTCGCAGAGGCTGCTGCCCTATGCGCGGACCGACGCGGTTTCGACGTTGGACGTGGGCGCGGCTTTGACGCTAGACGCGAGCGCGGCTTTGACAGCAGACACGCGGGGCGGGCACGATGCAGACGCGCGCCTGGGTGGACGCGATGCTGGCCGCGCGGGACGCGACGCCGAGCGGGTCCGACCCGATGTAGACGGCCTGGGCGACTCCGACGTGGACGGCTTCGGCGACCGACGCAGACGTGACGCTCATGGCCACGACGTACGACGCGGACGCGGCCGGGACGCAGACAAGGTGCAGGACGCGCGCGTGGGTCGCGACGCAGAGGCATGGCTCGACCGTGAGGCAGCGCGGGACGCACGGACGCGGAACCTGGGCGCACGCGACCCCGACGGCCACGACCACGATGCGGACCATGGGGTGCCCGCGCGAGCTAGCGGCCTGGATGAACGTGGCTTCGACGGCTCTCCAGGCAGACGCGACCACTGGCGGGATCCGCGAGTCGACCGTGCACTGGAGGCGCAGCGACTGCAGGAGCAGGCAGCGCTACTGTAGGCGGAGCAGGACTTCAACCGGGAGCAGGGCGGACGAGACGCTAGCGTGCGGAGCCCTCACAGGCGGCGCGCCTCCCCTTCCCCGGACCGGCGCCATGGCCGGCCCGGCACCCCTCCCGTCGTGCAGACCGTCGTCAAGGACGCCAGCAGCGGATGGCCCATGCTCACCAAGACCAACTACGCCGAGTGGGCCATGGTGATGAAGGTGAAGATGCAGGCGCGGCGCATGTGGGACGCGGTACGATACAGCAACGCCGACTTTGACGAGGATCAGCAAGCGCTGGAGGCGCTTCTTGCTGCTGTTCCGACGGAGATGCACTCCTCCCTCGCGAACAAGCGGACCGCCAAGGACGCCTGGGACTCCATCGCCGCGGCACGCATCGGCAACGACCGCGCCTGCAGGTCAACGCTTTAGAAGCTGCGTCAAGAGTGGGAGAACCTGGCTTTCAAGCCGGGTGAGGACGTCAACGACTTCGCTCTCCGCCTCAACACCCTGATGCAGCAGTTGGCGCGGTACGGCGACAACGACATCGACGAGGAGAGAGCTGTCGAGAAGTTCCTCCGCGTCGTCCCCAACAAGTACTCGCAGGTCGCCATCGTGATCGAGATGTTGCTGGACTTCTCCGAGCTATCGATCGAGGAGGTGACGGGTCGCCTCAAGGCCGTCGACAACCATGAGCAGCTACCTCCCTTAGAGCCGGTCACCATCGATGGCAAGCTTCTCTTCACCAAGGAGCAGTGGCTCACCCGCCAGCGTGAGTGGAAGAAGGGGGAGGCCTCGGGTTCTTCGACTTCGGGTTCGTCGAGCAGTCGCAAGCGTCAGCGCGCAAGCAGGACAAGGCGCATGGCGGTGCTCCTGACGGCGCCGACGACGAGCGCAAGACTACCCGCGATGACACCTGCAAGAACTACAGGAGGACCGGCCACTGGGCCAAGGACTGCCGGCAGGCGAAGCACGGCAGTCAGGCACATGTCGTGCAAGCGCAGGAGGGTGACGAGCTAGCTCTGTTCTTCGTACACGGGAGCACCGAGCCGCACTCCTCTCCCGCGCCGGCCGCCGCCGCACTCCACCTCGACGAGTCGCGGGCCCACGTCTTGGCAACAGGTCTGGCGACGACAAGATCAACCGGTGGTACCTTGACACTGGCGCCACCCACCACACGACCGAGCGGCGGGACTTCTTCTCCGAGCTCGACTACAGCGTTCGAGGCTTCATCAAGTTCGGGGACGCCTCCGCCGTGGAGATCAGGGGCGTCGGCTCCGTCATGTTCACCGCCAAGACCAGCGAGCACCGGCTACTCACCGGTGTCTACATCCCCGTGCTAAGGAACTCCATCATCAGCTTGGGACAGCTGGATGAGAACGGCTCGCGCGTGGAGATCGAGCACGCGGTCCTGCATATCTGGGATCGCCATCATTGCCTTCTCGCCAAGCTGAACAAAAGCGCCAACTGCCTCTACGTCCTCCACATGCAGGTGGAGCAGCCCGTGTGTTTTACAGCCCGCCGCGACGACGACGCCTGGCGGTGGCACGAGCGCTTTAGGCACCTCAACTTCGAGGCCCTGAAGCAGCTTGGCAACAAGGAGATGGTGCAGGGCATGCCACGAGTCGAGCATGTGGAGCAGTTCTGCAACACCTGCGTCCTCACCAACCAACGGCAGCTCCCCTTCCCCCGCCAGGCGAGTTTCTGCGCTAAGAAGCTGGAGCTCGTGCATGGCGACCTCTGCGGCCCCGTGACACCAGCCACACCTGGAGGCCGGCGCTTCTTCCTGCTCCTTGTCGACGACGTGTCCCGCTACATATGGGCGGTCCTGCTCGACACCAAGGCGGCAACTGTGGACGCCATCAAGCGCCATCAAGCTACTGCAGAGGAGTGCTGCCGCAAGCTTCGGGTGCTACGCACCGACAACGGCGGCGAGTTCACGGCGGCTGAGTTCGCGGCGTACTGCGCCGACGAGGGGATCCAGCGCCACTTCTTCGCCCCATACACCCCGCAGTAGAACGGCGTCGTTGAGCGCCGCAACCAGACCGTGGTGGCTACTGCCCACGCCCTCCTCAAGTAAAGAGGGATGCCGGCAATCTACTGGGGAGAGACGGTGATGACTGTCGTCCATCTCCTCAACGGCTCGCCCACCAAGGCCCTTGATGGCAAGACGCCGTACGAGGCCTGGCACGGGTGCAAACCGACGATCAGCTACCTCCGCGTCATCGGCTGCCTCACGTCCGCCAAGGAGCTCAACCACGTCGGCAAGCTCAAAGACCGGAGCACGCCAAGGGTCTTCATCGGCTACACAGAGGGCGTCAAGGCCTACCACATCCTCAACCCTGCGACACAGCACATCCGCATCTCCCGGGACGTCATGTTCGACAAAGGGCGAAGCTGGGCTTGGGACAAGGCGGTGGACGACGGCTCGACTTCGACTCTCCAAGACTTCGTAGTCGACTACGTCCACTTCGAGGGAGCAGGGGGAGCTAGCAGCTCATCTTCACCGAGCTCGTCTACCTCGGCACCCGGCTCGCCATCAGCTCCGGCAAGTCCTCCACCTACACCACCAGCGAGTCCACCACCTATACCATCGGCTACGCCCCGCTCTCCTACATCGGCTCCCCAATCTCCTGCATCGGCGCCCACACCTCCGAGATCGGCACCAACAGCTTTGGTCCGTGACAAGTAGCGCACGGTGGAGTTCGCCACTCCGCCGTCCAACGACGAGGATCGCGTTGATGCCTACCACGATGACGAGCCTCTGCGCTACCGCACCTTAGACAACATCTTCGGTGATCAGCCCATCCCTGGATTGGCGATGCACGACTTCGAGGCGGAGCTGCACCTGGCGCACGAGGACGGCGAGCCTCGCTCCTTCGCTGAGGCAGAGGGAGACGCGGCATGGCGCGCCACGATGTAGCAGGAGATGGACGCGGTCGAGCAGAACCGGAAGTGGGAGCTGGCGATCTTCCTGCCGGCCACCGCGTCATCACCCTTAAGTGGGTCTACAAGCTCAAGAAGGGTGAGGCCGAGGCGGTGATCAAGCACAAGGCGCGTCTGGTGGCGCGCGGGTTCGTCCAGCAGGAGGGAGTCGACTTCGACAACGCCTTCACGCCCGTCGTGCGGATGGAGTCTGTTCGTCTCCTCGCGCTGGCGGCCCAGGAGGGATGGCATGTGCACCACATGGACGTCAAGTCTGCCTTCCTCAACGGTGACCTGAAGGAGGTCCACCACATGGACGTCAAGTCTGCCTTCCTCAACGGTGACCTGAAGGAGGTCTATGTCCACCAGCCGCCGGGATTCGTCATCCCTGACAAGGAGAACAAGGTTCTCCGCCTGCGCAAGGCCCTCTACGGCTTGCGGCAGGCGCCACGAGCTTGGAACGCCAAGCTGGACTCCACTCTCAAGCAAATGGGGTTCGAGCAGAGTCCTCACGAGGCTACTGTCTACCGGCAGGGCAAGGGTGGCAATGCCTTGTTGGTAGGTGTCTACGTCGACGACTTAGTGATCACCGGCACCAAGGAGGCCGAGGTGGAGGCGTTCAAGGAGGAGATGAAGGCCACATTCCAGATGAGCGACTTGGGCCTTCTCTCCTTCTAGCTGGAGATCGAGATCCACTAGGACAGCTCCGACATCTCCCTTCGCCAGACCGCCTACGCCAAGTGCATCCTCGAGTTGGGCGGGCTCACCGGCTACAACCCAGCCTACACTCCCATGGAGGAGAGGCTGAAGCTGAGCCGCGACAGCACGGCCAAGGAGGTCGACGCCACGCAGTACCGGCACATTGTGGGCAGCCTTCGCTACCTCGTTCACACGCGGCCGAACCTGGTGTTCGTTGTTGGCTACGTCAGTCGGTTCATGCAGCAACCGACGACGGAGCATCAACAGACTGTCAAGAGGATCCTCTGCTACGTCGAGGGCACCGCCAACTACGGCTTGCACTACCCGAGGTGTCCCGGTGCAGAGCACTTCATCGGGTACAGCGACAGCGACCTCGCCAGCGACATCGACACAAGCAAGAGCACCAGTGGGACACTATTCTTCCTCGGCAAGGGTCTGATCAGCTGGTAGTCGATCAAGCAGCAAGTGGTGGCTTTGTCCAGTTGCGAGGCGGAGTACATCGCTGCCACAACCGCTTCGACTCAAGCTCTCTGGTTGGCTCGGCTACTGGGCGATCTCCTGGGCAAAGACGCAGAAGCAATGGAGCTCAGGGTGGACAGCAAGTCCGCCTTGGCCTTGGCGAAGAACCCCATCTTCCATGAGCGCAGCAAGCATATCTGAATCAAGTACCGCTTCATTAGGAGTTGTTTGGATGAGGGGAGCATCAAGGCCGGTTACATCAACACCCAAGACCATCTCGCCGACCTTCTCACCAAGTCCTTTGGGCGGGTCAAGTTCCAGGAGCTTCGCGCCAGGATTGGGATGGTTCAAGTTCCCCAAAAGGCGCCACACAAGACTTAAGGGGAGAATGTCAGCTATAAGTCTTGTCCTTATCTACCTAGGATACTTATCTAGAGTAGTTGGTGGCTGTACCAGCCTTATCTTTATCCTTATCTTGCTTTAGCATCTAATTTAGCATCTCTAGAATATGTTGTGGCTTTCTTAAGTTGCAAGCAAGTTATCCTATATGTATCCCCAACCTGCCATAGCTGTGGTAAGACTAATGAAATAGAAATTCCAGCCCCAAACCTGTGATTTGGTTCTAACAAATGTATGCTCCTCTGCATCTCGGGAGTAGTGCAAGATGGAGTAGTCAGAACAAAGATTGACTGCTTGATACATATATGGGTTTGTGTATGTTGGGACTTGGGTTTGCACATAGAAACACTTAATATGAGCCAATGGTAGTCGAGATGCACAGTATTGAATGCTTACCGGTAAGCAGCCAAGAACCAACACAATGCACAAGCAACACAAATACCAAATGTTCCCAAAAAGAGTGCTGTTCAAACATTGAGACTGCTAGGTATGGTTAAGGAAACTATTCCCAATTTCTCCAAAGATAGCCATCTGCAATTACAGATTGATCCAGAAGTTGGTTGTATCAGCACTCAAGCCCGCTGGTAATACGGGATCAAAGAAGAGTCCTTTGGTTCTATTGTTCTGACTCAGAAGCTGAAGTGTACGTTGTGAAAATACACTACCCCCCAAAATTTCCTCTCTGCCCCATCTGAAACAACTTTTTTTCCAGATTATCTGCTCAAATCCCAGGACTTATTTTGAAAATTTGTATCTTCATATATGGCACAATCATTATCAAGAGACAGTGTTGTGTTTCTTTGGGTAAATTCGAGGCATGGAAAGAAGAGTGTCACATATTACTTGGAACAGGTCACAATAATGTCATTTGAAGCAAACAAATCAATTTTCAGTTCCAGTCATTCATATGAAATATTCTGATTCACCATGACTAGCAAATTCCCAGATATTCAAGGGAAGCTGCTGGTAGTAACTCAGTAATTCTATA
This sequence comes from Saccharum hybrid cultivar R570, assembly GCA_038087645.1. Classification (NCBI taxonomy): domain Eukaryota; kingdom Viridiplantae; phylum Streptophyta; class Magnoliopsida; order Poales; family Poaceae; genus Saccharum; species Saccharum hybrid cultivar. Next base: position 6,031,824 of record JAQSUU010000039.1, read on the forward strand.
TAACCAAATGACACCAGATTAAAGGGTCTTACCTTTACATGATAGCTTACATAAGCATGAAATGTCAACAAATTCCAAACTGTTCTATCTAGCTTTTTACCCTCAACATGCCGAGGGTAAACAACTGCACAAATCAAAGTCTGTGAGGCAAAATAGTTTCATGGAGGAACAAGGCATACTAGGAAAAGTGTAAATTACCGAAAGTAACAAAGCCAGCATTTGCATTCAGTGCATCAGCAGATACTCCTTTTAACTCAAGTGGTGGTGCTGGAGACCACATACAAGAAGGAACATTATTAAGTGCAGCCGTTCGTCTTGCCTCCACAAATTCCTAAATTTAAACAAGAAGAAGAAAAAGAGTAAGCAATGCTCCCATCAATTGAGTCCTGCCCAAGGCTGAGGAGGACTGGCCTTTTGGAGCTACAGCCAACAGATACAGAACTACAGAAGTGCCCAACAGAAAGTAAGAGTTCTATTTGGGCTTGGAAAACTCCTTAGTTGATAGGTTGCTGCATATATACATTGCAGTATGAATTGTAGCATTATGATAGGTTAACTTTAGTATCAAATGTAGTTGATACGATAACCATAAAAGACAAAAGATCATGAAGAACACTAGGCTAGGAAGCTGATGAAAGAAACAAAAGGAAGAATCCAAAATACCTGCAGGAAGGAAGTTGCTAAAACAATATCAATGGAGTCCTGGAATCTCATTGGGTACACGATAGTAACTTTATCTGCCTGAAAAAACAACAGTGAATCCCATTTGTTGCACACGATAAAATTAGTACAGCACACTTAAGTGATAATGTGATATTGTTGTTCCTAAAGTTATACCTGGGGAGCAAGGAAAAAGGATTCATTAGGCCGGTGAACAAGAGCAACAAGCTTGTCAACATTAGGCGCAACTGTCTTTGAGGCTAAATGTTTCAGCAGGAGCTTCAGTGGTGCACCCAGCACAACCTCTCTAATAGATGCAATTTGTGTCAAGATAGCATTCCTTTGCTCTGGAATATAGTAAATAAACAAATGGTTAGAAGCTACAAATACAGAAGAGAACATGACTTAAATAGAAAAATGATCACATTTCAGGAGATGTCTATGGCTTTGGCAGGCTCATCATAAATGAAAACACCACAGATCAAGTACTCACTGACCGAATTCTACATTCTGAAGAGAAATACAAGCGCCTAAATGTAAATGTGATGGATGAAAAATAGAAATATAAAAACTCCCACATCATCATCAAACAAATGTAACGAAATGGACATCAATAAACCTATTATGATGACCTGGAAAAACACCACAACACTTCAGCAGTGGAAAGCCAGTTTTATTCCAATAAACAGAAAATTATTTTAGTTTAACTGCAATAATAAATTAAGAATAACAATTGATGAAAAAAAATGTTAAGATAATTGGGATGGCATTGTGCAACAAATCGAAAGATGCAATCAACATTAAATAAAACAAGCATCTGTAAAAAAAATGTAAAGAACAAACTGAATAGATCTATCTGGAGCTCTTTGTTAACTTTTTTTCTTTGAGATAACAGTTACTTAATCTAGTCAAAGGATACTTAAATCAATGCAAACTTAGACAACTAACTGCATCCAACATTCGCATGACATCAGAAGCATCTACTCATATACAGAGGAAGATGTTTCCAACTAGGCCTTGTTTGGATACGCTTGTATCTACCTCAATCCACATGTGTTGGGATGTATTGGGGTGGAACTTAAACTAATTTACACCCCAATCCACCTTAACGCATGTGGACTGAGATGAATACAAGAGTATCCAAACAAGGCCTAACTAGTAATGAAATTTTGCCCGACGAATAGCATCTAAAGATACACAAACCATCAGCAAGTTTGAATATGCTGTTTGGCAATACAGGTATAACCTTGGAAATGTTACACAACATTGAAATCTACTATCAATGAAACTGATACAAGGAAGCATCAATCAATTTGACCATGCAGCACAAGTGCACAACAAGACAATTAATAACCTTGAGAAGGGAACTCTAGAACCTTCATCTAGCGGAAGTTTTGTCAAATTTATCTTCATTGTGAGATCAAACCCATCCTTTGGAGGATCAAGAATCTGCACAACTGACCCATAAGCTGCTTTTATAGCTTCAATGGCACCAAGTGGAAGCCCATCATACAGAATCGCTTCAGGAGGTGGCAGAGGCAAAGCAACTGACAACACCATTACCTTTGGATTCCTCATAGAAAACTGAAACCAAAGCCCAGATTCATTAGAATTGTGATATTGAGCATCAGACATGTGATAATCCTAATGTCTAGTGTGTACATGACAGAGTGATGTCCATATTCATTTCTGAAAATAAGAAAATGCAGCTTCCACACTAAAGAACTTGAAAATTAGATGAAAACCTGCTTAAAGCAGAACAATATCAACCTATAAATTTGAACACACTTTCAGCTGAAATAGTAATGCTCAAACACTAGCAAGTCCATATTTGTTATATTACGAAGGACAGAAGAAACCTTTACTTGCACCACTAAGTGCTTGTGACTAATTATATGGTTAATATGTAGTGTTATGGCAACCATTCAGTATATGGAAAAACTCAAGAAGTAAGAAGGTGACAGCATTTTATTCATTGCTCTTGTTGTTACTGTTCTTGTGAGCGACTAGTTAATTCGAGGTTAAAAGGGAAATGCTATCAAAGGCACATACCAAACTCAGAAGAATAGACCAATTAACTACTGATTGTTGTTATATTCTGCAGGATTAACACTGCAAACTGTATATATTTTTTTGGACTGAAACATTGGGTAGATAGCCACCTTAGGATCAACTGTTTAATTTGTACCAAAACCAACCTCGCCAAAAGTTAGCTACCCTAAGAATTTGACACTGATTAGGATCGATACCAAAGTCTGTCAAACCATTGCCACCATGGTGGTATTAGTATATCATCCATTTGTTGCCGAGACTTGGCACAGTGGCCACTACTTTGGACGCAAATCTATGCGACAATATAGAACTCACTTGGATATGATACCGGACATCATCGAACTCTACGGTGTGACAGTCGATGTCCATGCCCTTCTCGCCGCTGCAACACACCGACATCGCATGAAAAAGGGCAGACCCAGTGCCAGAGGCTCCCACACGAGTGGGGTCTGGGGAAGGGAATAACCGAAGTAAAGTCTTACCCCTGCAGAAATTCTGCAGAGAGACGGCTTCGAACCCAGGACCTGGTGACTCGGCGAGCTAGCACTCACCAACTGCACCAGGCCTGCCCTTCATAAGGGCAGACCCAGTGCCAGAGGCTCCCACACGAGTGGGGTCTGGGGAAAGGAATAACCGAAGCAAAGTCTTACCCCCGCAGAAATTCTGCAGAGAGACGGCTTCGAACCCAGGACCTGGTGACTCGGCGAGCTAGCACTCACCAACTGCACCAGACAATTAATAACCTTGAGAAGGGAACTCTAGAACCTTCATCTAGCGGAAGTTTTGTCAAATTTATCTTCATTGTGAGATCAAACCCATCCTTTGGAGGATCAAGAATCTGCACAACTGACCCATAAGCTGCTTTTATAGCTTCAATGGCACCAAGTGGAAGCCCATCATACAGAATCGCTTCAGGAGGTGGCAGAGGCAAAGCAACTGACAACACCATTACCTTTGGATTCCTCATAGAAAACTGAAACCAAAGCCCAGATTCATTAGAATTGTGATATTGAGCATCAGACATGTGATAATCCTAATGTCTAGTGTGTACATGACAGAGTGATGTCCATATTCATTTCTGAAAATAAGAAAATGCAGCTTCCACACTAAAGAACTTGAAAATTAGATGAAAACCTGCTTAAAGCAGAACAATATCAACCTATAAATTTGAACACACTTTCAGCTGAAATAGTAATGCTCAAACACTAGCAAGTCCATATTTGTCATCGCATGAAATGAAATGAAATGAGATTATTGCAAACAACCATGCCACCAGAAGGAAGATGTGGTTCTGTTCTCTCTTAAGCGAAAGCAAGGTGGCAGCGAGTGACATACCTGAGAACACGGTCTTGCAGGATCTGGAGCAGGAACCTCGATGGAGACTGGAGCAGTATCATCTTCCACGGCTCTCCCCTCCTCCTGTCAACCAGCCTTGCGCCTCAGCCCCCCTCAACCCAACAAAATTCTCTCAGTTCCAGAAGTGTGCAGCAGTAAGATAATGATAAGCTGCGGTTTAGCACTGAGGCTGAAATTTCATTTACTGATCATTTAGATGGATCCAAACATTAGAAAATTCCAACATTTAAACACTACCTCAAAATAAACATTATTGTCAGTGAGAATTGCATTATTGCAGTGCCCGATCCCAAGTGAAATATATCCCATTCCTACCTTTATAGGAAGGAACATTAACAATTTGAGTCAGTTGGTATGCCAAACTTGACAAAAATGTATCTATTCTCTATTGTGACCCAATTGACAAGCAATATCATCTCATGCAAACAACAGCATACATATCGGATAATGGGAAATCAAATACTAGAGTTGCTAGGGTCTACCTTTGGCAAAGGAAGCCCAGATCTGGACGCCGACGATGACGAGGGTCGGGTATGGGCAGTAGCCGACGACAGAGGAGGACGTGGGGGCGACTTCGCTGGGCGCCGCCGGCTTCTCTCCCCTCCGTCACGGCTACACTGCCGGGCCTGCTGAAGGAACGGAGGCCGGAACGGGTGGTGGTGCTCCTGCACAGCGGAGGGAGGAGGGAGGAGAATAGTTGCCGGCGCTGGCTCGGTCACGGTCGGGGCCTCTACGGTGAAGGAGGCACAGGCACGGATGGCCGAGCGACATGGACAAAAAAAAAAACTAAGAGCATCTGCAACAATTTGCTAAATGAGGTTACCATCCTTAAAAATTTAATAAGACAGGAAAAGACTCACTCCAATAGTTTAGGGTTGGTTTAGATGCAAATTTTTTTGTAAAATGGGCACGGTAGTTTTTTCGTTGTTATTTGGCAAATATTGTCCAATCATGGTCTAATTAGGCTTAAAAGATTCGTCTCGTCCATTTCGTCTAAAATGTGTAATTAGTTTTATTTTTTATCTATATTTAATGCTTCATGCATGCGTCCAAAGATTCGATGTGACGGAGAATCTATTGTTCTTTTACAAAATTTTCTGGATCTAAACTGGGCCTTAGTATCTTGTTTGCCATTTTTTACCAACTTGACAAAAACTGCCCTTAAGCGCGCATATATGCGCGCTGCTCACCCACGCGCATCCAGCGCGCATCTGGTATTGGCTGTCAAATTGAGCTGTTGTGCTACTGGATCTGCCCATATATTGTGCTACTGCGTCTGCGCATATATAGGGTGTGTTCACTTCGCGAAAAGTAGGTGAAAAGTTACTGTAGCATTTTCGTTGTTATTTGGTAAAATTTGTTCAATCATGGACTAACTAGACTCAAAAGATTCGTCCCGACATTTACAGACAAACTATGCAATTTGTTATCTTTTTTACCTACATTTAATGTTCTATACATGTGTCGAAAGATTTGATGTGATAGGTAGAAGAGAAAATATTTTGGGTTGGGATGGGAAGTGAACAAGGCCATAACAGCAGCAGCTAGCAGCTAGCCAGGCGCAGCAGCAACTAGCAGCAGCAGCTAGCAAGCGTGCAGCAGCAGCTAGCCAGAGCTAGCCAATACTTTGCCGCAAGCGTGCAGCAGAGCCAGCAGCTAGCAAGCGCGCAGCAGTGCTGCAGGCCCAGAAGCGAGAGCAGAAGCAGGGGCAAGCCACGCGCGTTTCCTGTCCTGGTCGGAAAAAAAAAAAGAGAAGTAGGTCTCCTTTTATAATTTTGCCAAGTCTAAAATGGTAAACTATTGGAGATACAATTTTTTTTACTTGTCATATGGTTTAGGCACTTGCCAAATCACAAGATTTGCCAAGTGAATTTTGACAAACTCTTGGAGATGCTCTAAGGCCTTGTTCACTTCCCGTCCCAACCCAAAATATTTCTTCTTCCACCCATCACATCAAATCTTTCAACGCATGCATGGAGCATTAAATATAGGTAAAAAAGATAACTAATTGTATAGTTTGTGTGTAAATGTCGGGACGAATCTTTTGAGCCTAGTTAGTCTATGATTAGACAAATTTTGTCAAATAACAACGAATGATGCTACAGTAACTTTTCACCTACTTTTCACGAAGTGAACACACCCTAAGAGTGGGGGTGGGATGGACCCGTGTCGAATTTGCACCTACGTCCCCTCCGTATAAAAAAATATAATTCTATATTTAAACCTAGTTAATACTTTTAAATTTAAATAAATTGTAATAAAATAGTATTAATATTTATATCTTTATATAGTTTAACTATTAAAATACATTATATGATTAATCTAATAATATATATTTGATATTATAAAAGTTTGTTTTTTAGATTATAATTCTATATTTAAACCTAGTTAATACTTTTAAATTTAAATAAATTGTAATAAAATAGTATTAATATTTATATCTTTATATAGTTTAACTATTAAAATACATTATATGATTAATCTAATAATATATATTTGATATTATAAAAGTTTGTTTTTTAGATTTAGTTAAATTTAAAATTACTATTTGATTACTTAAAAAAGGGATGATTGGGAGCGCAGGATGAAAACGGTGGGGACGGTCAGGAAAATCCTCTAACCATCTTTATTTCATATTATTATATTGAAACGAAATTGGAATCGGAAATACTCGGTCAGGAAAACGAAAGCAGGATATTCAGGATGTGGGGGACGATAGTGCGATCGGATTCACGTCCATAATGATCGGAAAGATTAAATCAGGAACATTAACTCATGTAACCATTTTAAATGCGTAGCTCGACACAGCAGATTCAATAATCACGTTAATAATTAAAAAAAAAGGTCCATTACAGATGGACATAACAATAGCTTACTGGTCATACTGAAAATATTAGATAACACTTAACAGTTCCAAATAACTAACAAGTTCCTGTTCTTATCGCACAGGCAAACAAGTAAACAACCAAAGTCTAATCCAAATTGGGGATAGTAAATGCTAATAAGCAAAATAGCCCGCAGTCGAGCACTTCTGCTCCATCTCATTCTTTCTCGGTGAAGCCAGAAGACAACATCATAAGACAACACTTTAACAGGGCGTGTCCAGGCATGCGACACAGGCGACCACGCGGGTGACCGCGTACCCCGGCCTGGCAGTCTAAGGCAAGTGCCAAGCATAAATTTTAAAGCGCGTACCAAGACTTATTTCTCTCGGTCGAGGTTAAACCAACTCCTCTGTCTCCAAGATGACCCTAACAGCTTCCCAAAGAAACAAATAGCACAACCAAGGTACGACTAGAGAGGGAGATGGGGTGATGCCAAAATGGGTTCGTCACACTAGACGCCAGTTCACGAACCAAGTGCCTAACGGGCTTGGCCTACCCCATGCCCAAGTACCCACTTCTATGCAATCCGCTATGCAAAAACATGATGCTAGTGCTTAAGTATTTTTTTTTGTTAACATTTAAATGCAAAAATGACATTGTTTTATCAACCTCTTTGTCTTAGAGACATCGAGAATTCCGCTTGAGCTAACGACCCTAACGCCTTTGCCTTAATTCTTAAGACGTCTAAACCTAAATAACTTCGACCATCAAGGCGCTCATGCAATAGCTCGTTTAGTTCTTCCTAACTACAGAAGTGAGTTACATAAGATTCGGTAACATTTCATGTGTGATTAAAATTAAAAAGAAAATCGAGAACTCGTTATGTTAATTCTTTTAGACCTTAATCGGGTACTAAGTAAGCTAGTAACACCAGGGGTGTTACAGGGATCCATCCGAGGCAAGTGCATGGTCGCATGGCCCACGGTCCATCAGCCAAAGGACTTGGGAGGGCTCAGCATCCCAGACATTTGTCTCACCAGCATAGCCCTACAAACAAGGTGGCTATGGCTTCGGCACACTGATGATCAGTGAGCATGGTCAGACCTGTCAATCTCCGTGAACGGCGATGTACAGGCATTCTTCAAGGCATCCACTTACACCATCATCGGGAACGGCAGGACCACGAGCTTCTGGGATGGGTGTTGGCTGCGAGGTTAGGCCATCACAGACCTCGCCCTGACGCTGACGAGTTTCATCAGCCGACGGAACATCCGCGACATGACGGTGGCCGTGGGGCTGCACAACCGTACCTGGACGAGGAGGACTCACGGTACCAGCAATCCGCGAATACCTACAAATATGGGACGAGCTGCGGGACATCCAGCTGAACGATGAAGAAGACCGCATGATATGGAGATGGACAACAGATAGGATATACTCCTCACGGTCAACCTACAGGGCCCTCCACTCAGTGTTGCACCCAACACCAGGTTGTGATAGGATACGGGGAATGTGGGCACCGCTGCAAGTCAAGATCTTCCTCTGGCTAGCACTTAGAAGACGTCACTGGACAGCCGATAGGAGGCGACGCCATGGCCTGGAAGCCCTGGATCACTGCCACCTGTGCGACCAAGAGCCGAAAACCATCGACCACATCATCGCGTCATGCTCCTTCTTCAGGCAGGTATGGTGGAACATCCTGACCGTGCTTGGAGCCAATGCAGCCCAGATTGTCGGAGAATCCATCCTAGCTTGATGGGACGCATGGAGACAGCGCTGGATTGGCCAAAGAAGAAAGGGAGCAGACTCCCTTTTTGCACTGGTGGCATGGGAAATGTGGAAAGAGCGGAACACGAGATGCTTTCGTGACACCGCCTCCACTATACCCTAGGTGCTTTCGATCATCAAGCATGTCACCAATCAATGGATTGATGCAGGGGCGTGCAACCTAGGTTGTTTGGTACATGAGTCGTCGGCTCCAAATACCTCGCTAGAGAGGCTATGCCAATATGTAAAATCACTTGTACTCCCTAACGCGCCTTCATGGCGCATTGTGTAAAACATTCTCCTACTTAATACAAAGATGCGCAAACCTTTTGCGTATTCAAGAAAAAACATGAAAAAACATTCAAATAGAAAAGGAAATCATAAAAAAAGTGTGACCGACAAGGACTCAACTCTTCTTCCTGAGGCACAAGGACTCAACATTCTTGGGAAAAAATCAAAACAAGGACCAAAATTAAAAAAAAACTTGTCACGATTCAATATATTAGGTATAGATTTTCACTCTGATGGTGGTGCAAGCGATCAAGACCAACAACTACGCTGGAATGGTGGTGGGGAACTTGATCAAGGAACTCAAGTCTTTAATAGCCTTAAATGTCATAAGTTTTAATTGTGTCTTCTAGTATAGAGAATGTAACAAGGCAGCTTATGAATTGGTTGTGCTGGGTCCCCGTTGCGCTGAAGGAGAGGAGCAGTACATGCCCTTCACTCATGATAATGTAATGCCGTGAGTAAGGTGTCCGTTTCATCCGGACGTGCGTTGGTGGGCCTTGACGTCCGAACGGCCCAACAGGCAACACTGTCATCCGCACGGAAATAAAAATAAAAAATTTGTCGCTCTCACCTTCTCGAATCGCCGTTGTTTCCCATCCACTCAAACCAACTCTCCGCGTCCGCATAGTCGTGGCTTGCTCCACCGTGACCGTGTTGCCGGCGTGCTGCACCGCGCCCGAGCACCATCGCCTGCTTTCCTGTCTCCCCATCGGCACTTACTACTCGTCGTTGAGTTCTTGGAGCCGACATGGCGTGGTCCACGGCGACTGCTCCACACGCGGAGTTCTTGACCACACCCAGCCGCTTGCCTGCCTCCATCCTCCCTCTCCACTGCACCCGGGCGCCGCTTGCTAGCTACTGCAGTTCCCCACTAGTAGGCCATGGCTGCCGACGGTGCCATGTTTTGTTTCAGGTGTGTTTCAGAAGTGTTTCCAAGTGTTTCATCTGTATGTTGCAAGTATACATTTCAAGTATTTCAGTTGTTTCATACATATGTTTCACGTATTTCATCTATATGTTTCATATGCTTCATCTGTATGTTTCATGTGTTTCATCTGTATGTTTCATGTGTTTTATCTTGATGTTACAAAAGAATCTGATGTTGCATATGTTACAATGGCTACACACATATGTTTCAAGTGTATGTTCTATATGTTTCATCTATCTTAGACATATGTTGTAAATATATGTTCCAAATGTTTTAGTTGATTCAGACGTATGTTTCATGTGTTTCTCTAGATGTTGCAATGACTATAGAAGTATGTTTTAATAGTATATATACTATGTATGTTGCAACGGTCAGACGGATGTTGCAGAGGAGATGAGACGCTAGGACAGGGGAAGGGGCGCAGCCGAGTCAAAGCGCATGTGAAAGCTCTAGTTTGGTTTTGGTGAATTGATGAAACCCTAGCAACTAACCTATATGCTCTAAGTGTATGTGAGATAGGTTGGTAGACATTCTAAGTGGTGGAGCAAATGGATAAAGATCATAGTGGTGATGGCCATAGTGATCAACTGCTCGGCTTGGAAAAGAAGAAAGAGAAAAACAAAAAGCTCAAGGCAAAGGTATAAATGGTAGGAGCTTTTTGGTTTGGTGATCGAGACACTTAGCAAGTGTGATCATATTTAGGATTGATAGTTGTACTATTAAGAGGGGTAAAACTCATATCAAAATGCGGTTATCAAAGTGCCATTAGATGCACTAACTCATTGCATATGTATTTAGGATCTAGTGGAGTGCTAACACCCTTGAAAATGTTTGTGAAAATATCCTAACATACATGCACAAGCTGTTACACTTGGTGGTTGGCACATTTGAGTAAGGGTGGTGAAGAAACAGAGGCGAAAGGAGGTCACTGGGAGTGATCAAACGCTGGCCTCGGGTTGACCTACGCGTCCGGTCTCGGTTTCCAGAGAGGGGCGTGGCGTCTGTCACTAACTGGACGTAGGCGCAAGTGGTGACCTGACTCGATGCTCGTGCATCCAGTAGTACATGACGTACGATGACATAAGCATCTTCATGAAGTAGAGAGGAGCAGGCGCAGCGGCGCGTCCGGTCGTGGTGGACCTGACGCGTCAGGTCGCTGTTTTGCTGCTCGAGGAACTCTCTAGAGTTGACCTAACGCTGGGAGGCCGAGCCGATCGGCGTGTCCGGTCATCAGTTGGAGACACGTGGCGCAGTGAGCACCTAACGTGGCACTGGTGCGTCAGGTCATCGTGGACGTGCATCTGATCATCACTTGATCGATCACGGGGGTTCGTTTGACCGTTGGCAATCGACGTACGCAGTTAAATCACAGGGACACATGGTGCTTGATCCACGACCGGACGCAAGAGGCTGTGCGTTAGGTCATTGTGACTAGGTGTGTCTGGTCACGTCAGTAATGCAGGCAATAGTGTGCCCAATGGCTCTATTTCGTGGGGCTTCAATTTAAGCCCCATGGCCGGCTCTAGCTCACTCTTTTGGCCATTTGCATTGACATAGCAACCTTGTGATCTTAGCCAAAGCCCTCCCACTCATCTCCATCATTGATTCATCATCTTTGTGAGATTGGAAGAAAATCCAAGTGCATTGCTTGAGTGTTTGCATCTAGAGGCACTTGGTGATCGTGTTTCGCTGCGGGATTCGCTTGTTACTCTTGGTGGTTGCTGAAAGTCCTATGTTTAGTGTTGGTAATTAGTGGCAATGCCTAAGTACTAATCCTATGCCTAAGTTGTATGTAGCATATGAGGATTAGTACATTCCAAGGTTGGTGGCAAGATGGACATAGTGATCATGATGGCCACACTTGGATTTGGACGCAACCCTACGTGATCAAGGCAAAGGTATATGCTTAAGGGTTGTGTTTTTAGTAACCAAGATGCCTAGTGGGTGTGGTTACATTATAGGTTAGATAGTCATACTATAAAGAGGGGAATGACGCGGCTATTGAACTCCTAAGTCCCTCTAGGTGTGCATTTCATAATCATATGCATTTGGATAGAACTAATAACGCCTCGAAAAATGATTGTGAAAATGCTAACACACTCACACTTGACGATATATCACTTGGTGGTGTTAGCACGTTTGCGAAGGCGGTGGAGTTTGAGCGGTAGAGAGGGTTTGGGGTCCTCTCTCCCTCCCGCCGAGCTTGCGAGGCGGGATTCAGGCATTTTCAAGGAGTTGAAACGACTATTTTCCACTACACCAGAAGTCGGAAAAGAAATGAAGGCGAATGGAGGTCACAGAGGTGACCGGACGCTGAACCGGACGCGGTCTTTGTTTGACCGGACGCGTTCGGTCAGTGTTCAGTGTTTGCGCGTGTTTCAGTTTGATGATCGGACGCGCAGCGCATCCGGTCACTGTCGACCGGACGCGTCCGGCCATTCAGGGAGCTTACTGGACTCTAATCGGACGCTGGCACTATGGCGTCTGGTCAGTTCTACAGCGCGTCCGGTCACTGTTTCGTTGTGCGCTGCTCAGGCTTGACTAGTGCGTCCGGTCAGTTACAGGACCAGCGCGTCCGGTCGATCCCAGCGCGTCTGGTCTGCGCGACCAGCGCGTCCGGTCGATGTTTTGCGATTTAGCCGTTGTACGACCAGTGTGTCTGGTCAGTTGAACCAGCGCGTCCGGTCAGCGCGATTTTCAGCTGTTTAAGTTTCTAACAGCTCTATTCGAAGGGGTACGTCTATAAATACTCGTTGGCCGGCTCAAGGCTCTCTCTCTCTCGAACATTTGACATACTTGTGAGCACTTTGAGCTAAGGAACTCTTCTCCCACACATCTCTCTTGCTTCTTTGCATATTCAAAGTGAGATTGAGTGATCCAAGTGCATTTGCATTGTGAGATAGCATCTAGTTGGCACTTGGTGGTTGATTTGCTGCGGGATTCCTGTTTCTCTTGGTGGTTGCCGCCACCTAGATGGCTTGGAGCAGCTTGGAGGCGTTGGCAAGAGTTGGTGATTGTTCTTGGCCACCTCCGGTGATTGTGAGGGGTTTGTGCCTACCTCGGCGAAGCGCCAAAGGCAACGTTAGTGAATTGCTTGTGTCATTGCAACCTTTTGCCCTTTGGTAGGTTCTTGTGGCACCTTTTGAGAGGCTCGGTGTGAGACCAATTAGCCACCGAACCACGTGGTGAAGAGGGACACAACGGGGACTAGCGTGCCAGCAAGCACGTGAACCTCGGGATAAATCTTCGCGTCATCACTTTCATATTGTGATTGATTGATCCCGGTGTTCGGTTATCTTGGTATTCATTGTTGATCATATTGGTTGGCTCAATACTTCGCCCCTCGGTGAAACTCTCCATAACTCAACTTGTCTTTACCTTCTTAGTTATCTTTGCTAGCTAGTTAGCTTTGCTAGAGTAGCTCTTTTGTGTAGCTTGCTAGTTGTAGTTGTAGTTACCTTCTCGGTTTGACTTGTGCGGTTGAATGCAAATATATTAGAATTGTGAATTAGTTAGGTGGCTTGCAAACACCCCGTAGGCTAAGCAAAACTCGCATCTCACTACTTGTTATATTGATAAACTTGTTTAGCTTGTCTTTGTAGAATTTTTTAAAAGGCTATTCACCCCCTCTAGCCATCAAGACCTTTTAGTTGCCACCACCTAGATGGCTTGGAGCAGCGAGGATCGTCGAGCAGAGGAAGGTGATTGTCTCTAACTCCGATTGCGATGATTGTAAGGGGGTTCTTGATCTTTCCCTAACGGTGAGCCAAAAGGTACTCTAGTGGATTGCTTGTGGCTTGTGTGATCCTCATCTTGTGTTAGTTGTGCGTTACCCGGTTGCGGGTTTAGCGTGTGATGCCAATTAGCGCGTGAACCTCCAAGTGGGTGAATCGCTACAACGAGGACTAGCTTGCCGGCAAGCAAGTGAACCTCGGTAAAAATTATTGTGTCACTCATTTGATTCTGAGGTGATTGGTCTTCATTGGTATTCATTCTTGTGATTGGCTCATACCTCAACATGTTAGTATAATCATCGCCATCCTCTCTTGTATTACATTCCTAGTGTGTAAGCTAAGCTCTTTAGTGTAATTAGTTTTGAGAGCTAGCTTTCGTCGAGTCTAGTGGTTAGTGAGGCTCTTTAGTTAGTCTTTGAGAGCTCACTTAGTGTAGTGACTTAGCGAATGTGTGCTTAGTGATCATAGTCACTAGAATTGTGGTAGGTGGCTTGCTCTTTTAGTAGGCTAGCGCAACACTCACTTCGCCATTTAATTGTCTAACATATTTGCTAAGTGTTGTTGTAGAAATTTTTAATAGGCTATCCACCCCCCTCTAGTCATTAGGACCTTTTAGCGGGGAGGACAGGGGCACAACAGGGATGGTGGCATGGCCCAACAACGACGGGAAGAACACGACGCGACGGGGGAGGAGTGCGGCTTGGCGGGGGGAGGAGCACGATGGGCTTGACGCCGGGTGCATAACTGGGAAGGGGATTGAGTCATAGATGGTCAGACGCGGTTACCGGTGCGGGATCAGTCGCGGGTGGCTGGACGTGATTTGCTGGCGTGGGATCTGATGGAGCACGGTTGCAGGCATCGAAGCTGCGTCAGGACGTAGGCTTGGGGCCACACGTCTGGGTGCTAGCCTTGCCATTGTGTAATCATTACTAATGATTTGTTAGCCCATGAGTAATGAAGTCACAACAGTTAATTAAAAAACACATGCTGCAATCACTTTTGTTTTTTTAGATTACGGGCTGCGATCATTGTGCATAAAGATGGCAATAGGTACCCAAAATTCGAAATCCAATGGGTTTTTACCCTATTAGGGTTCAGATATAAGTCAATTTCTCTACCCATGGGTTTGCTAATAGGTAAAAAGCCAGACCCAGCGGATTGGGGGCGTGGGTCTGGGGATGCAGTACCCAAACCCGTGGACCCATGGGTTCTTAAAACCTGGTTATTATAACAGCACTATGCTCCTTCACCTATTCTCTGGCTAGGCCTTGACAAGGAAATAGGCCCGAGTAACATTTGCTTCCATTCCATTTGTCGCACAGAGCAGGCTCACTTAGTCCTGTATCACCAAGCTAGGGAAGATAGCAGAGGAGGCAGAGCTATTTAATGAGACCAAGGATACACCTTCAACATTCCACGTTCTCACCCTTTCGGCTAAGAGGATTAATTAATAAACTCCCATCACATCAAAGGGGATGGGGACTCGAGGGCTACTCCTGCCCTAGCGCTGCCGCCGTAGCCCCCGCCGTCCACCACCGCTGGTCCCCCTCCCTTCTCCTCTGGCATCTCACCAGGGGCTGAAGGGAGTGGGGATCCATTGTTTTTAATAAGTTTTTCCCATAGTCATTAGGGTTAGTGTAACAACCCAGAAATTTCCAGGAAACAAAAATCACAACTGTAAATTTTTTTCTAAAATAAACCTATGTTTGGTGAGGTGTCATATAGGGAACCTAACCTAGTTGCTCAAGTAGCACCTAAAATAGCTAATTACATCCTTGCATTTAATCATACATGCTTGAGTTGGATTTTATGTTCTTTGAATTGAATTAAAAGCAACAACATTTCTTGAATTAATTGCTTAAGTAAATAAATATAGAAATATAAACCTATCAAATAGTTAGAAACCAAAAATATATTTTTGTGGGCCCCATTGTGTTAACCAAGTGGAGGCAATATATTGGTATGCATACACATGCCTTGGCATAATGGGAATAAAGGAGAGATAAATAGAAAAGCTTGATGTTTAAATCAGAAAAAGGAGAAGAAACCCTATGTGGCCTAGCCAACCCCGCCAAACCGGCCTGCCAAGCCAGCCCAAGCCGCACAGTGCGCGCCCAACCGTGCGTGGGCCGGCCCAGTAGGCCACCGCTGGCCCACACCGCACTCGCGCGCACACGCGCTCACCGCGCGATGGGCGACCCAGCAAGCCGTAGCCGCCTCGGCCCGTGTCACCTTCACGAGACGCCAAAGGACTTCGCGTCCTCTTCTCTCTCGCTCACTGACGAGAGGGTCCCGCGAGTCATCGCCTTCCTCCCGTCTCCCATGTCCTCTGCTCGCCGAGACGGAAATCAGAGAAGGGAGAAAGAGGGGACAAGGTCATGCAACACGCGAGGAAAGATTCTCCCTATCCCCGCTACCACCTTGCGCGCCAAGGCGCTGTGCCAGCTACGCAAGCGCGCTTCCTCGGCCAATCACGTGCGCTCTGCCCCCCTTCACGCACCACGCAATGTCGCCATGGGCCGCGCCCGCAACCGCCCCCTGATGCCACTGTACGGTGCCAGGCCAGCCGCTGCGCGAAATCAGGAGCGCCACGGCACCTTTGTGATCGTGCCGCACCCCAAAACCCCACCACAGCACCCTTTGATCTTCTCCACGCGTCCCCGCTGCCACGTCCATCGTTCGCCCGCAATAGCCGAGCTCGGCTATAAAAGCAGAGCCTCTCCGCTGCCCTAGCCCTTCACCCTCCTAGCCGCCGCCCTGGTGGCACCATTACCGTCCTACACCACAAGGAGTGGAGAAGAAGAGAAGAAGGAAGGAAGGGCAAGAAGAGACCGAGGAGCCCGAAGGCGCCGCCGCCGTCCAAACCCACCGGAGAAGGAAAAGATGCCGGACTTCCTCCTCTCCACCATCGGTCTACACTGCACGGCCGCTCGACTCCATTGCCTCGAATCACCACTGCACTGCTATCCTTCTTCCACGAGCCCGAGGTGAGCCGCTCCGCCCGCAAACATCCTCTGCTCACCACCATGTGCGCTCCAGTGCCGCGGCGGCCGAACCCGTACTGGGGACAGCCAAGGCCGCGCCCGGACCTTCATTCACGAACACCATCAATCACGAGCACACACTAGAGCATGGCACCGCCTTGCGGATCTATACCAGCGCCTGGGAACGCCGAGGGACAGCGTGACGCGGAGCGCGCCCGCCATGGCTAGAGCTCACCATGGCGAGGTCCTATTCTTGCCGTGTTAGGCCGGTAGAAGCAAGGGGAGGAGGGCTATCTCATTCGCCTTGGCAAGGAACGCGCCACGCGCAGCAAGTGAGAGAAGAAAGGATAGGGGAAAGAGATGCGTGTGATCGCCATGCCAACGTGGCCGCCATCGGAGCACCACCTGCCGCCATGGAAAAACCTCGTTAGAGGTGCCAAACCACCGAGTTCACGGCACATTGGATTCGCCATGTGCTAGCGGCTCGGTTAACCCCTAGATAGCCGTCAGGGAGCCACCACGGCTTGGAATCGGATGCTCACCGCCGGTGGGAGCGTCGCCGTGCGGGAAAGCAAGAGAAGGGACCACGGCGATGGTTCGGTGCACCTGGTGCACAAGGGCCAGAGAAGGGAAGGGAGAGAGATGGACTTCATCCACGATGAGCCTAGCCAAGAGGTCCATGGACCATCCCTGCGAGACCACCATGAGCCAAGCCCACCAGCTCGAGCCTGGTTTTGAATCCAAATAGGTGACGTGGCAGCACCAGCGCTTGACACATGGCGGGCCCAACCCGGCCTAGACCGGCCCAAACCCGGCCTAGTCCGGCCCAAACCCGGCCCAGCCTAGGCCCACCCGAGCCTGGTCGCAGCCCGGTTAATGTTGACCATTGACTTGGACCCACATGTCAGTGACTCACTCTATTTCGGCCAATCAGAGCTTGACACGTGTCACTGCCTGGAATTTCCTTTTCTTTTTCTTTTTTAGAAAATCATTTAATCTTTAGAAATTCATAACTAATTTATTTTAACTCAGAAAAATACCAAACTAGTTTCTAAATTTTTCTAAAAATGAGCTCTACATCTTAGGCTTATGTTTGAGTGCATTTGGATCTTTTGAATTTCTGTTGCTTCTTTGTGCACCTCTATAGGAGTCGTTAATGCGACTCTACGTTACGTTTAATAGAGCCGGAGGACCTGCCGACTGAGGAGTACGACCCCGACTACAGCGAGGACTTGGGTGATGACCTGCCAGGTGCCACGCCCCACCCATCTCCGTAGAACCTATTACGCATGCAAATATAGAATTGCTAGCGCTTTACTTTTTGTAAATTATTATTGATGATAGGCTGCATGGTAGATGCTTTACTTTGAGCCCTTTACCTTGTCGTAACCTTACTCCTGCTCACCCTGCTATTAGGCTAGATGCTCGCATGTTACATATTACTGCTTTTACTCTTACTCACATTATATCTATGATGTGATGCCGGTGAGTGAGAGGCGTATATGTGTAAGGCACATAGTGCCGAGAACTTGATAAACCTGACTAAAGAACTGGGGAGATCTTGGCATGCGTCTTGGGTGAGTGGTGAGGGTTGAGTCGATCGGACAGGATCCTACGACGAGTCTTTGGGGCAAGTCTTGCTGGAGGGGTGTGACCTGGGCATCCCTCACGAGAGATACCTATGGCGGGTATATTGGGAGGTGAACTCGGGTGTTGGTTATCCTAGGTGGAGGTGTTGTCGTGGCACGGGGAAGACGGTGTTTCCCCCTGGAGAAGATATCATGTCTGGTCCCCCTAAGGACTGGTATGTCTTGAGAACCAGAACCATGGGACCTTCGTGCACACCACTCGCTCCCGATGGGCGGGAGACGATTTCCCGACTGACTAGGGCGGTACCACTACTACTAGGTTGGAAGGTGATAGTGTAGGGAGGTACGGGCATGGGGACCCACACCCTCCTAAGACAGTGTAGTGACTTTGGGGGCCCGGTACTACGTCTCACAGTCTCAGCGTTTCGGTGGACGCCGGGGTGGCCCAGGGCTGAGTGGTAGGGTGGTACTGTACCGGTTGGAAGGCAGTTGGAATCAGCCTAGACGAGCCGGATCGTCGAGGATGGCGATCTTGTGGATTACTAGGTGTACACGCTCTGCAGAGTTGATCGATCTATACGTATAGCCGCGTCCGCGGATATGGACATTCCCATGACCTACGCTTCACTTGATTAGATGAGAGGAGTCCTTTCTACCTTTCCTCGGGTTCTGTGTTGGATTCCGGCTTTGGCCGTTGAGACGATATATGAGTGGGAGTCAATCTCGTTGCCTAGAGAGAGAGTGAGATGAGATGTGTTGTGTGTGATGGGATTGGGAAAATGTGTGACTAAGATGGGTTAAGAATTGTTGGTAATCTTATTAAAATGTTAACTACTTGCTTAGGAAACCCACAGCTTAAATAGGTCTCTTTCTACTTTCCTCAATGCATTCTACTTTCCACAAAGCATTGCAAGCATAGGGTGGGCGATGCGTGGCCAGTACCAAGTGTACTGATAGATTTTTGACAGGTTCCGAGCTCGAGTACGACTACGAGGGCGAAGATTGGGAGGATTAGAGGGTCTGTTCTACGCTCAAGCTGGTTCCAGAAGATCGTTTTCCGCTACTATCTACGTCGGATGCTGTTCGGGATGCTTGTGTGAGTGTGTTCCGCCCTGCGAGGCGAAGATAATAAATTATGTAAAACTCTTTGTTGTACTCTGATATTCGTGCATGACTTTATGTATCACTGAGATTTGGGTAAATTGATGGAATGTTTCGTCATTTTACACTTCATTTCTATGGATTTCCCTTCGTGGAAATCAAGGACGTTTCAGTTGGTACCAGAGCCATGCTGACCCTAGGACGGACCCATAGGATTGGACAATAGAATTAGGAAAGATCTTGACACTTTCGGTTATATTACCGACCGTGCTGCATTTTCGTGCACGGCTTATCTCATTTTCACACTCTCTTACCTACATTTCGTTCTACCTTACCTATCACATCGCTCCGTTCCACCCTGAATCACCATGTCTCACTTAAGAATTCATCAAGTATCACTCTGAGTTACATTGATTCGCCTTGTCTTACCAAGTTTCACTCTGAAATACTCAAGTTACTACATGCACAACAAGGTACTGACTCCGTCTTACGGTTAATTTGCAGATGGTCCCTGTTGCCGAGCTCCCTATGGATGGACTGGCCTACCGTGGGTTCGCCATGATCCTGTACGACGTGTTGGACTCACTAGGTGTTCTCACAGAGCAGATCGAGTACGTGTGCCGGGGTGAGCCTGGACCCGAAGGGTTCAAGGGCCACATCGTGGTCCACCTCAAGGTCCCCGCCAGCGAGTTCGTACCCGTGCTGCGTGCCTTCGAGACACTGGAGGTGGAGAACTCTATTGCTTCGTGCGTACAGTCCGTCTCACGCATAGCTCTTCGCAGTGTGATGCGTGACGCACACGACTACCTCAAGACGGGACCGTACCGCCTACTGCCTGCCGCTCTGGACCTGAATAGGTTCTCAGAGCCACAGATCACTACTGCAGATCATGCTGCGCACGACGAGGTCGACCCCTGTCTGAGGGCCTCCGCGCAGTACATCATCGCCCAGGATCGCTACATCATGGATGTAGAGATGCAGAACCGCCGCTACCGAGACCTCTTGTTCTGTTGCGACGAGGAGTTCCTCAAGGTGGAGCACAAGGAGGGGGAGATGGTCGGCAAGCTCGAGGAGGAGCGCATGGGCTATGATAGGATGAAGACCTTCTACGAGAACCGTGAGCAATCACTTTGGAAGGAGATCGCCGATCTCAAGGACAAGGTTAGGGAGGCTGAGCTTCGCCATGACTATCTTGAGTCTAAGGTGGTTGAGTGTGAGGATCGGATTGAGCGTCAGAGGCTTACCTTGAGAGAGCTCCACGAGAAGGAGAAGCAGCGTGGCTTCAGGAAGCTTGCCCTGGAGGCCCGTTGCAACACAATGGAGAAGCTAGCTGTGGAGGCTGCCGTCACCACCACCTACAACGTGCACCACTTGGTTCACTACATCAAGAGCACCGAGTACCTTCAGGACAAGGTGAACCGCATCAGTCAGGCTTGGATCGACGCTGATCGTAAGCGCATCTAGGAAATCGGAAAGGTCCAGGATGTCCTCTTACCTGGGATGCGCAAGAAACCGCGCAGACAGCCTTTCCACGTTGAGGCGACCAAGCTCAACTTCAAGGCTTGCCCGACTAAGGGTTACTCAGAGGTTCCGAGGACTGAGATGCTGGACTACGCTCTCACCTACGTCGCGAGGATCCACCACTCCGACGACGAGCTTCGTGCCATGGAGGGCACTCTCGAGGCTTCCACTTCTGGTCCTTCTACACCACCCGCCACTCCCGGACAGGAGTAGTTACCCCTTTTTCACGTAATCATGTAATAAGGTAGTAGTAGACATGTTGAGCACTGTGTGGCTAGAGATATGATGATGCACTTAAGGAGTAATGTAGGATGTCCCACTTTTGGAGCTGCCTGCGAGTAGCACGATTCCCGCGAATCTGTCAGTGTAGCTACTGGAGATATCGCTATGTAATAAATTAATGTAATTGATGTTTTGGATCTTATCACATCTTATGGTTCTTATTGCATCTTTGTATGAGTGTTGGATAGTTATCTCTTTTTAAATTGATAAATCGCTTAACCATGCATCTAATAAAAATGTTAAACAACGATCTGACCCTGCAGAGAGATGTCTTGCCGCCGATCCGCTCATCTGAACAACCGCTCACTTTCCCCCGCGCCTATGGCCCGTGGTCATGGACGAGGCCGTGGAGGAGACCAGGGAGTTCCCTTCGGTGTTGGGGAGGAGCCTGCACCAGAGGAGCCTGCACTGGGGGCGGGTGCCGCCCAGCATCTTGGAGGAGAAGCACCGCCACCGCCACCACCACAGTTGGCGGAGGTGATGGACCGCCAAACCCGCCTCTTGGAGACACTGGCTCAGGGAATGCTTCACTGCCACGGGGGTCCTCCCAACGACTTCCAGCGGAAGTTGGAGAGTTTTCTCAAGCTGAGGCCTCCTACTTTCGACACCGCCGACGATGACCCCATCGCCGCTGAGGACTGGCTCCGTGAGATGGAAAAGAAGCTGGACCTCACCACCTGCACTGAAGAGGAGTGCATGGGGGTAGCCACCCACCAGCTCACTGGCGCTGCACGCGCATGGTGGGACAGCTACTGCGACGCCCACGAGGACCTGGGGAGTATCTCTTGGGAGGAGTTCGCCGAGGCATTTCGTGAGCAACACATGCCTGAGGGCGTCATGGATGCCAAGGTGGAGGAGTTTCGCAACATTTCCCAGGGCTCCCAGAAGGTTCAGGAGTACGCTACTCGTTTCACCCGCATGATGAGGTATGCTCCAGGTGAGACCGATACCGAAAAGAAGAAGATGTACTGTTTCAAGAAGGGGCTGAACTCTCGTCTCAAGGTGGCTCTCTCAGGTCATGCTTGTCGCACCCTTCATGAGATGGTCAACAAGGTGCTGGAGATGGAGAGGGACCGTCTAGAGGCAGACACCCTCCACAAGGAGAAGAAGCGCCGGTTCGAGAGTTCCACTCATGGCCTGGCTCCGCAAAGGCCACGTGCTCACGTGCTTCCTCTGCCCCACTCTCGCCACACCCAGGGGGCAGTGACCGCTCCGAGCCATGGAGGTGGTACCTACACCGCCAACTACCACTGCCCCGCTCAGAGCCGACCCGCTCCGAGTCGCCCCACTCAGGGAGCTGGCACGTGGAGGACCGCTACACCTACCTCCACAGGTAGCGCGCCCTTCACCTATTTTGATTGTGGCCAGCCCGGTCACAAGATCGCTGAGTGCCCTATCAAGAAAGGCACACCGCCTGCTTCGACCCAGACAAGACAAGCTGCTACACCTGCTGCTCCGCGCAAGAATGTTGCTGGGGCTGTCTACAGTCGTCTCAACCACATGACCACGGAGGATGCCCAGGACGCTCCTGACGTGGTGTACGGTATGTTTTTGGTACAAGGAGTTATAGCTTCAGCCTTGTTTGATTCTGGAGCTACTTGTTCTTACATTTCCACTAAGTTTGCACAAGAACATAGCATACCTGTGACTCCCCGCAAGGAGCCCATTGACACTAGTTCACCTTTGGGTCGCATTATATGCACCAAGAGATGTCAGGGAGTGAATATCACCATTGAGGGCTACCCTTTTCTAGCCGATCTCACCTTACTTCCATCTGAGGGACTAGATGTCATACTAGGAATGGATTGGTTGACACAACATAAAGGAGTGATATCTTGTTCACCAAGGTATGTGGAGATCACACACTCGAGTGGACACATAATCCGCTGTAAGCCAAATCAGGGAAAAACAGTCTCTAAGTTGTGTACCCTAGAGGCCAAGACAATCGAGGAGGTACCCGTTGTGAATGAGTACCCTGACGTGTTCCCTGAAGAGTTGCCATGCATGCCACCTGATCGGGATGTGGAGTTTGTGATTGACCTTCTGCATGGTACCGGTCCTATTGCTAAAAGGCCCTATCGCATGTCAGTCGATGAGCTAAAAGAGCTAAAGAAGCAACTCAAGGAGTTGTCAGATAAGGGATACATCAGACCCAGTGCTTCACCCTGGGGTTCCCCAGTTTTGTTCGTGAAAAAAAGGATAGATCCATGAGGATGTGCATTGACTATCAGAACTTGAATGCCGTAACAGTCAAAAACAAATATCCTCTGCCCAGGATCGATGACCTCCTAGATCAGCTAAAAGATGCTAAGTTCTTTTCTAAGATCGATCTCAGGTCCGGATATCATCAGATGAAAATCAGACCCGACGACATTCCTAAGACAGCTTTTGTCACCAGATATGGGCAATATGAGTTCACAGTGGTGTCCTTCGGACTCACTAATGCTCCGGCTTATTTCATGAACATGATGAATAAGGTATTCATGGACGAACTGGACAAGTTTGTAGTGATGTTCATTGATGACATCCTTATCTATTCTTCCACCGCCGAAGAACATGAGCAACACTTGAGAGTGGTTCTGGAGAAGTTGAGGCAAAATCAGCTATATGCCAAGTTTAGCAAATGTGACTTTTGGCTTGAAGAAGTTGCTTTCCTTGGTCACGTTCTCACTACTGAGGGAGTTGTTGTAGATCCCGCAAAAATTGAAGCTGTGAAAGAGTGAGAACAACCCCGCAATGTGACTGATATCCGCAGTTTTCTTGGATTAGCTGGGTACTATCGCAGATTCATCGAGAACTTCTCAAAGATAGCCAAGCCCATGACTAACCTACTGAAGAAGACTAATGAGTTTGAATGGACGCCCGAGTGCGAGCACAGCTTCTAGACTCTGAAACAGAAGCTTACCACCAGACCTGTTCTTGCCTTGCCCGATATCCAGAAAGACTTCGTGGTCTATTGTGATGCATCTAGACAGGGACTTGGTTGTGTTCTGATGCAAAGTGGAAGGGTCATTGCCTATGCGTCCCGACAGTTGAAGGACCATGAGCAACGCTACCCAACCCATGATCTGGAGCTTGCCGCTGTCGTGCATGCCCTAAAGATATGGAGGCACTACTTGATTGGAAATAAGTGTGATATCTACACCGACCACAAGAGCCTGAAGTACTTCTTCACTCAAGAAGATCTAAACATGAGACAGCGCCAATGGCTAGAGCTTATAAAGGATTATGACCTGGAGATTCACTATCATCTGGGAAAGGCTAATGTAGTCGCTGATGCCTTGAGCCGAAAGAGCTATTGCCACAATCTGTCCATGGGAGTTGTACCACCCGAGCTATGTCAGGAAATGGGTGAACTCCATCTCGAAATCCTACCCAGGGGTATGTTGAACGAGCTTCGAGTGCAATACAACCTCAAAGATCGGATCTGCAATGCTCAACTGCAGTGTCCGGAAATTTGGGAAATCCGAGAACTCATGAAGAAGGGCAAGTGCCCCGAGTTCAGGGAGGATGAGCAAGGAGTGTACTGGTACAAGGATAGAATATGTGTACCATCTAATTCTGCCTTGTGGTGAGAAATCTTGGAAGAGGGTCATGACTCCAAGTATTGTATTCACCCGGGAAGCACCAAAATGTATGCTGATCTAAAGAAACAGTTCTGGTGGAAGAACATGAAGGCAGATATTGCCGGGCATGTCGCGCGATGCGACATCTACAATAGAGTCAAGGCTGAACATCAAAGACCAGCCGGATTGCTTAAACCCTTGGACGTTCTGGTATGGAAATGGGAGAGCATATCCATGGACTTTATAGTAGGTTTACCTCGAACTCCTAAAGGCCATGACTCGATTTGGGTGATCGTTGACCGACTGACCAAGGTAGCTCACTTCATAGCTGTGAGGGATGACTACAGAGTTGAGAAGCTAGCAGATCTGTACATCGAGCACATTCTCAGACTCCACAGAGCCCCCACTAGCATAGTGTCTGATCGAGGTACGCAATACGTGTCCAAGTTCTAGAAGAGTCTCTACAAGGCTATAGGAACTCGACTTGACTACAGTACCACATACCACCCACAGACAGATGGTCAGACAGAGAGGGTTAATCAGATTTTGGAGGATATGCTCCGAGCTTGTGTCTTGAAGTATGGAACCAATTAGGAGAAAAGTTTGTCCCACGCAAAGTTCTCTTACAACAACAGCTACCAAGCTAGCCACAAGATGTCACCATTCGAGGCTCTATATGGCAGAAAGTGTAGAACCCCTCTGATGTGGTCAGAAGTGGGAGAGAGATCATTCTTTGGTCCCGCAAAGATCAAAGATGCCGAAGAAGGAGTAGCTCAAGTACGAGATAACCTGAGGATTGCGCAAAGCCAACAGAAGAGTTATGCAGATAACCGTCGGAGAGACCTCGAGTTTCAGGTTGGGGACTATGTATATCTCAAGGTCTCCCCACTCCGAGGTACCATCAGATTTCATGTGAAAGGAAAGTTGGCACCTAGGTACGTGGGACCATACAGGATCTGTCAGAGGATTAGCAAGTTGGCATACAAGGTAGAGTTGCCCGAGGATTTGACAGGAGTACACCCAGTGTTTCACGTATCTCAGCTACACAAGTGCTTGCAGTTGCTAGAACAAGAGGTACACACAGATGCACTGGATATCCAGGACACCTTGGAGTACAAAGAACACCCAATCCTAATATTAGACAGAGCTGAGAAGGAAACTAGAAGCACCGTGATACCCATGTGCAAGGTTCAGTGGAGTAACCACACAGAACGGGAAGCTACATGGGAGAAAGAGTCCGAACTTCGGATGCTTTACCCCTACCTCTTCGAAAGGTATGCTACACCTTAAATCTCGGGACGAGATTCCTATGAGGGGGAAGGACTGTAACAACCCATAAATTTGCAGGAAACAAAAATCACAACTGCAATTTTTTTTCTAAAATAAACCTATGTTTGGTGAGGTGTCATATAGGGAACCTGACCTAGTTGCTCAAGTAGCACCTAAAATAGCTAATTACATCCTTGCATTTAATCATACATGCTTGAGTTGGATTTTATGTTCTTTGAATTGAATTAAAAGCAACAACATTTCTTGAATTAATGGCTTAAGTAAATAAATATAGAAATATAAACCTATCAAATAGTTGGAAACCAAAAATATATTTTTGTAAGCCCCATTGTGTTAACCAAGTGGAGGCAATATATTGGTATGCATACACATGCCTTGGCATAATGGGAATAAAGGAGAGATAAATAGAAAAGCTTGATGTTTAAATCAGAAAAAGGAGAAGAAACCCTATGTGGCCCAGCCAACCCCGCCAAACCGGCCTGCCAAGCCAGCCCAAGCCGCACAGTGCGCGCCCAACCATGCGTGGGCCAGCCCAGCAGGCCACCGCTGGCCCACACCGCACTCGCGCGCACACGCGCTCACCGCGCGATGGGTGACCCAGCAAGCCGCAGCCGCCTCGGCCCGTGTCGCCTTCACGAGACGCCAAAGGACTTCGCATCCTCTTCTCTCTCGCTCACTGACGAGAGGGTCCCGTGAGTCATCGCCTTCCTCCCGTCTCCCATGTCCTCTGCTCGCCGAGACGGAAATCAGAGAAGGGAGAAAGAGAGGACAAGGTCATGCAACGCGCGAGGAAAGATTCTCCCTGTCCCCGCTACCACCTTGCGCGCCAAGGCGCTGTGCCAGCTACGCAAGCGCGCTTCCTCGGCCAATCACGCGCGTTGTGCCCCCCTTCACGCACCATGCAATGCCGCCATGGGCCGCGCCCGCAACCGCCCCCTGACGCCACTGTACGGTGCCAGGCCAGCGGTTGCGCGAAATTAGGAGCGCCACGGCACCTTTGTGATCGTGTCGCACCCCAAAACCCCACCGCAACACCCTTTGATCTTCTCCATGCGTCCCCACTGCCGCGTCCACCGTTCGCCCGCCATAGCTAGGCTCGGCTATAAAAGCAGAGCCTCTCCGCTGCCCTAGCCCTTCACCCTCCTAGCCGCCGCCCTGGTGGCACCATTACCGTCCTACACCGCAAGAAGGAGGGGAAAAGAAGAGAAGAAGGAAGGAACGACAAGAAGAGACCGAGGAGCCCGAAGGCGACGCCGCCGTCCGAACCCACCGGAGAAGGAAAAGACGCCGGACTTCCTCCTCTCCACCACCGGTCTGCACTGCACGGCCGCTCAACTCCACTGCCTCGAATCACCACTGCACCGCTATCCTTCTGTCATGAGCCCGAGGTGAGCCGCTCCGCCCGCAAACATCCTCTGCTCACCACCGTGTGCGCTCCGGTGCCGCCGCGGTCGAACCCGTACTGGGGACAGCCAAGGCCACGCCCGGACCTTCGTTCACGAACACCATCAATCACGAGCACACACTAGAGCATGGCATTGCCTTGCGGATCTATACCAGCACCTGGGAACACCGAGGGACAACATGACGCGGAGCGCGCCCGCCATGGCTAGAGCTCACCAGGGCGAGGTCCTATTCTTGCCGTGTTAGGCCGGTAGAAGCAAGGGGAGGAGGGCTATCTCGTTCGCCTTGGCAAGGAACGCGCCACGCGCAGCAAGTGAGAGAAGAAAGGATAGGGGAAAGAGATGCGCGTGATCGCCATGCCAACGCGACCGCCTGAAAGCATCTAGGCCCCGGTGTTGGTTTCGGCAATTAATGACAACACATAATTACCATGACTAACATGTGTTTTGCAGAAATGTTGGTAAGTTAGGTCATGGAGATGATAACTGCTTTGGGCAATATGGTATTCATGTCCCTTGATGGAAATCGTTTCGGTTTTCAAAGGATCAACGATAAGATTAAGGACGGTTAGTTCCGGATGTCAAGGTGTTGAGATACATCTGGAATAGTCGTTAGGATCTTTGTTTCTTCCTTTGATAGTACTATAAAGAGGGGCATGAGCGAGTAGCTTAACCTAGGTGAGTCTTGTGTTTAGGTGTGGTGCACACTTGTCAAACTTAGCACTAGGTAGCTCGAGAAAAGCTCAGAGTTCAGTTAGAAGCAACTTGGTTCAAGTTGCATCACGTTTAGAAGACGTTTGAGCCGTTTACCTATGACCGGACGCGGTCTTGGTCATGACCAGACGCGTCCGGTCAGTACTAAATCTTCACTGCGTTTTTAGCTGACTCACCGAACGCGGTCCTTGAGAGGACCGGACGTGGTGGTCAGTCTGACACGTGTTCCAGAGGGTAAACAGCGTAATCGGACGCGACTGTGAAAATGATCGGCGCGTCCGGTCATGTTCCAGTAAGGTCCCGTGGTGACCTAACGCGTCCGGTCACCTATGATCGGACGCGGTCATGCGTCCGGTCATGTTCCAGTAAGGTCCCGTGGTGACCTGACGCGTCCAGTCACCTATGATCGGACGCGGTGATGCGTCAGGTCAGATTTCCAGAAAGCTCTTGCATGATCGGACGCATCCGATCATCCCTGATCGGCACGTCCGGTCATCTCAGACCGGCGCGTCCAGTCATCACAGATCGGCACGTCCGGTCACTCAGCGCAGATTTCAGATTTCGACCGTTACGAGCGACCGGCGCGTCCGGTCACTTAGACCGGCGTGTCCGGTCACCCTGCGTTTTACTGAGTTGACAGGTAATGGTTCGTTTCGACTGTGGGGGTGTATAAATACAACCCCTCCACCTCTTTTAGAGGTCTCTTGCTCATTTGTTTAGCTGAGAAACACCTTTGAAGTGCAAGGGAGTGCAAGAGCTCTAGTGAGGATAGTGATTTGCGAATCAAAGTTTGAGAATCCTCTCTAGTGACAAGAGTCAAGCAAGTGTGCATCCATCTTCTCATTAGGCTTATTGTGGTCAAGTGAGAGTTCTAGCTTGTTACTCTTGGTGATCACCATCACCTAGACGGTTCGGTTGTGATTGGGAGTTTGGTGATCATCCGACGATATTGTGGGTGACCCAACTCAAGTTGTGAGCGGTTTTGGGTGATTCGCCGCGACTGAGTGTCGAAGAATCAACCCGTAGAGAACACTTGATCCTTGCGCGGATCAAGGGGGAGCTACACCCTTGCGCGGGTGCTCCAACGAGGACTAGTGGGGAGTGGCGACTCTCCGATATCTTGGCAAAACATCGCCGTGTTCCTATCCCCTACTTTCAAGCATTTACTTTCTTGTATTACTTTCATTGCTTGTTTACTTTCCTAGAATTGCCTTGATAGTCTAGGATTGGAACTTAGGGTGCAAAACTTTTATCGGTAGAATCACAAGGAACACAAGTAGGCACTAGGGGTGAAGTTTGGCTTGTAGGATTTAATTCTTGTAATTAATTTTTAGAAAAGCCCAATTCACCCCCCCTCTTCGGCATCTTGATCCTTTCAATTGGTATCGGAGCCATGTTGCTTTTAATTTAGGCTTTACCGCCTAGAGCAAGATGTCTAATGGGGAAGGACCACCTCCCACTTTTGAGGGAGATGATTTTCCATATTGGAAAATTCATATGGAGGCGTACCTCGAAGCCATAGATGTTGGGTGCCTTAGAGCCGCAACCGAAGGGCTTCCTCCTATAAGAGATCTCGCTAACCCAAGTGGTGACGAGGAGAAATACGACCGGTGGAATGCAAAAGCAAAAAATGCAATCTACCGGGCACTAGGCAAAGATATTTTCAATCGTGTACGAAATGCCAAAAACGCTCACGAATTGTGGGAAAATCTTTGTGCTCTCCATGAGGGAACTAAGAGTGAGCGTGAGGAACGCTATCATATTGCATTAAAGAAAATTAACTCTTTTGAGATGCTTCCTAAAGAAAGTGCTAACAACATGTACACTCGTTTGAATGTTCTTGTAGAAGATCTAAATGCTCTTGGACTCACTAAAATGAGTCAATCGGATGTTGCAAGGAGGATCTTAAGTGTTCTTCCCATTGAGAAGTATGGACACATTGTCACCGTACTTCACCAAAGTGATCTCTCCACCGCAACACCAACTCAAGTATTGGGGAAGATTAACGCACATGAGATGTACATGCACATCACTCCGGAAGAGGGCTCATCATCTTCTAAGAAGAAAGACTTGGCCTTTAAAGCTAGTCATGAAAAGAAAAAGAAGAAGGCCCAAGCCATGATTGTGCAAGAAAGCTCTAGTGAAAGTGACATTGATGATGAATCACTTGCACTCATGGTAAGGAAGACCACCAAGATGCTAAAGAAGCTAAATAAGAGTGGCATCAAGTTCGATGGCAAGAAGAAGAAATTCTTCACTAGTAGCAAAAGGAAGCCAATCTCCGAAATGGATTGCTTCAATTGTGGAGAACTTGGCTATCTAGCTCATCAATGCCCAAAGCCTCCAAAAGATAAGTACAAGAACAAGTACAAGGGCAAGAAAGATGACTCAAGTGATGAAGAAGATGACAAAAGAAAGAACAAGCCATACAAGAAGAAAGATGGCAAGAAAAGAGAATTCTTCAAGAAGAAGAAGGGAGGCAAGGCCTATATTATTGGTGATTGGCTCAACGACATTGAATCATCATGTGAGTCCTCCGGCGATGAAAGTGACAATGACAAAGAAAAGATCGCCGCACTTGTGATTGGGCCATCATCATCTTCACCAACATCTTTATCACCACCTTCACCGCCATCTTCACCATCATCTTCTACTACTCATCTATGCCTTATGGCAAAGGGTGATCGAAAGGTACAAAATAGTGATAGTGATGATGATGATAGTGATAGTGATGATGAATATGATGTTCCCTCTTATGATGAACTAGTAAAATTGTTAAATAAATATTCTAAAATCATAAGGAGGACTAGAAATGAAAATGATGAGCTTCAACATGAAAATGAATCACTCTCATCTAAGCTTGAAAGTGCACATAATACTAGGGATGAGCTCATAGATCAAAATGAAACTATGTCTTCTTCTCTCAAAGAGCTTAAAACTTCTAACAAGGAGCTTAGAGATAAACATGATAAAATTGAGAAGAAGCATGGTGAACTCATCACTAGACTAAACTTGCTAAAAGAAGAGTACACCACCTTGCAAATTAATTATGATACTCTTATTGTTGCTAATGAGCTTGCTCTTGATACACATGATGCTACTAACCAAATTGTTAAGATTGATATAGCTACATCATGTGATGATTTGTTTGTTGAGAACTTTGAGCAAGGCTCTAGCGGCAAAGGCAAGAGTGTGGTTGAGGCCAATGACTATGATGAGTATGTCAAGCTCAAGAGTGAAAATGAGATGCTTAAAGTTGAGAACAAGAAGTTGATGGCTCTTGAGAAGCAAGCTTCAAATGAGTCACTCATAGAAGAAAACAAGAAGCTCAAGCAAGAGAAAGAGCATCTCAAGACCGGCCTAAGCAAGTTCATAAGAGGCCAACATTTACAAAGTGAGCTACTCATGAACACCGTCATGAAGTTGGATAGGAGTGGTATTGGGTATTTGGCAAATCAAGAAAAGAAGGTAAAGGCCAAACAACAACAAAGAAAGACAAAGCCCAAGCCAAAGAGATGTGTTGAGTGTGGACAAGAAGGTCATTTTGCTCATAAGTGCAAAACTCCACCACCACAACCCTTGCCCAAGCATGCTAGACCCTTTGCTTTCAATGCTCACTACATGCTTAGAAAGGACTCTAGTGGAAAGATGAAAGTCATGTTCTTGGGTCCTCCTAACAAGAATAGGCCAAAGAAAATTTGGGTTGCCAAGTCACTAGTTGAAAAAGTTAAGAGTCCCTCTCAAGTTTGGGTCCCTAAATAAAAGGCTTGATCTCTTGTGTGTAGGTGAACTACAAGACCGGTGGATCTCATTGGGTGATTGATAGTGGTTGCACACAACATATGATCGGTGATCCTCGTATGTTCACCTCACTTGAAGAGGATGGGGTATGTCAAGACAAGATCACATTTGGGGATAATTCAAAGAGCAAAGTCAAGGGTATAGGCAAGGTTGCAATATTAAATGATCATTCTCTATCAAATATGCTCTATGTTGCTTCATTGAGTTTTAACCTACTATCCGTTGGGCAACTTTGTGATCTTGGCTACCAATGCTTGTTTGGTCCAAATGAAGTGGTTGTTACCAAGATAGATGACAAGCAAGTGATTTTCAAGGGCTTTAGATACAACAATCTTTATCTTGTTGACTTCACCTCCGAAGATGCAAACTTGATGACATGTTTGTTCACTAAGACCACACTTGTATGGCTTTGGCATAGGAGGCTTGCTCATGTTGGAATGAACACTCTCAACAAGCTATTGAAGAAAGAATTAGTGAGAGGTTTAAAGGATGTAAAATTTGAAAAGGACAAACCTTATAGTGCATGTCAAGCCGGCAAACAAGTTGCAAACACTCATCCAACCAAAGCCTACATGTCAACATCAAGAGTACTAGAACTTCTACACATGGATTTGTTTGGTCCTACAACTTACAAGAGTTTGGGTGGAAATCTTTATTGTCTTGTGATTGTGGATGACTTCTCAAGATACACTTGGACCTTCTTCCTTCATGATAAATCCAAAGTGGCAAGTTGCTTCAAGAAGTTTGCAAAGAGAGCTCAAAATAAATTTGAAGTCAAGATAATGAAGATTAGAAGTGATAATGGAAAAGAGTTTGACAACACCAACATTGAAGCCTATTGTGATGAAATTGGAATCAAGCATGAAGTGTCATCAACCTACACTCCTCAACAAAATGGTGTAGTTGAGAGAAAGAACCAGACCTTGATCACTCTTGCAAGAACAATGCTAGATGAGTACAATACACTGGAGAAATTATGGGCCGAGGCAATCAACACCGCATGCTATGCTTCAAATCATCTTTTCCTATAAAAATTCCTTTGCAAGACCCCTTATGAGTTGCTAAATGGGAAGAAGCCGGACGTCTCATTCTTCCGGGTGTTTGGTTGCAAATGCTACATCTACAAGAAGCGTCAACACCTAGGGAAGTTCCAAAGACGTTGTGATATTGGTTTTCTTGTTGGCTACTCATTAAAGTCCAAAGCATATAGAGTATTTAACCATGCCACCGGTTTGGTTGAGGAAACATATGATGTGGAATTTGATGAATCTAATGGCTCCCAAGGAGTAATTGAGAATTGTGATGATGTAGGTGATGAACCATTGAGGGAGGATATGAAGAACATGCCGGTGGGTGACATCAAGCCTAAAGATGATGAAGATGATGTACAAATTATCAATCCACCATCTTCATCATATGTGCCTCAAAATGATGACAAGAATGAGAGAGTTGAAAATGAAGACACCCATGTCTCTCATCATCAAGCCGAGGCACAAGCACAAGATGTTGATGCTCCCCATCCTACTCCTCAAATGGTTGATCGAAGAAACTCACCTCTACTTCAAGCACATCCACAAGATCTCATCATAGGGAGTCCTACAAAGGGTGTAATGACTCGATCTCAAAAGTTTAATTCTTTTGTTGAACATCACTCCTTTGTCTCTTGTCTTGAACCTAAGAATGTAGAAGAAGCTCTTCAAGATCTGGATTGGGTGAATGCCATGCATGAAGAATTGAACAACTTCACCCGCAATCAAGTGTGGACACTTGAAGAGCATCCAAAAGGTGCAAGAGTCATTGGAACCAAGTGGGTGTTCCGCAACAAGCAAGATGATCAAGGGGTAGTGGTAAGAAACAAGGCAAGACTAGTGGCAAAAGGGTTCTCTCAAGTTGAAGGTCTTGATTTTGGAGAGACTTTTGCACCCATTGCAAGACTTGAAGCCATCCGTATCCTTCTTGCATATGCATCACATCATGATATGAAACTATATCAAATGGATGTGAAAAGTGCATTCTTAAATGGCTTCATAAATGAACTAGTCTTTATTGAACAACCTCCCGAGTTTGAAGACCCTAGATATCCTAATCATGTTTATAGGTTGTCCAAGGCGCTATATGGGCTCAAGAAAGCCCCTAGAGCGTGGTATGAGCGCCTCCGGGACTTCCTCATAGAGAAGGGCTTCACTATTGGGAAGGTTGACACCACACTATTCACCAAGAAATTCAAAGAAGAGATCTTCATTTGTCAAGTGTATGTTGATGATATCATCTTCGGGTCAACAAATGAAGACTATTGCAAAGAATTTGGTGAATTGATGTCAAAAGAGTTCGAGATGTCAATGATTGGTGAGCTAATATTCTTCCTTGGGTTTCAAGTCAAGCAAATGAGAGAAGGGATCTTTTATCTCTCAAGAGAAGTATACCAAGGATCTTCTCAAAAGATTCAAGATGGAAGAATGCAAGCCAATCAAGACCCCAATGCCAACTAATGGACATCTCGACGTAGATGAGGGAGGTAAACCAATCGATCAAACTCTTTACCGTTCAATGATTGGTAGTTTGTTGTACCTTACCGCATCTAGGCCCAACATCATGTTTAGTGTGTGCATGTGTGCCCGCTTTCAAGCGTGCCCTAAAGAACCTCACCTAAGTGCCGTAAAAAGAATCCTAAGATACCTTAAGTATACTCCAAGCATCGGACTATGGTACCCCAAAGGAGCTAGATTCCAACTAGTTGGCTACTCCGATTCGGATTATGCCGGTTGCAAAATTGATAGAAAAAGCACATCCGGAGGGTGCCATTTGCTTAGGAGATCCTTAGTATCATGGTCATCTAAAAAGCAAAATAGTGTGACTTTGTCCACCGCTGAGGCGGAATACATTGCCGCGGGGGCTTGTTGTGCACAAATCTTATACATGAAACAAACCCTCCTAGACTATGGAGTTGTTCTTGAAAAGGTGCCGCTTTTATGTGACAATGAAAGTGCAGTTAAAATTGCAAATAATCCGGTACAACACTCTCACACCAAGCACATTGATATCCGCCACTACTTTCTAAGAGATCACGTTGCTAAAAATGACATTTCACTAGAAGGTGTAAGAAGTGAAAATCAATTAGCGAATATCTTCACTAAACCTTTGGATGAAGCTACCTTTTGTAGGTTGAGAAGTGAACTCAATGTGCTTGACTCTAGTAACTTTAAAAAATGAGCTTGTGTTGTCCCTTGCATTGCATTGTATTATATGTCATGTTCAATTACCCGCAATGCATCTAGGGCTTGGCTAACACGGTTACGATAACCCTCCTTTGGAGGAGTGAAGAAGCCTAACCGTGGATCAAACTTGACAAGCAACCTAGCTTTACTTACTTGTTTTGCATTACATATGCATGGTTGTTGCTTTGTCGTTTCTTTTCGGTTAAGCTTTGAGCAACCTCTGTGTTCGTCCATGGATAGAGAGAGCATTTTGACACTCCCAAGGGTTCAAAAACTCTATTGCATGGCCATACGTTGCTCCTCGGGTGTTTATCACCTATTTTCCTAAAAATAATATTAGCCTAAGGCAAACTATTTTGAGAAACTTGAGGGTTTGAGTGAGGTCACTCATATCATGTTCCAATTGGTGTTTATTTGTGTCTCTTTGAATTGGAACTTGATTGAGAGAAGTCACGTCGAAGTTCGGAATAAAGAAGGGCGAAAAACAGTGACCGGACGCTGGACCGGACGCAGTGATGCTTCACAACCGCGTCCGGTCTCAGCGACCACCAGCGCGTCCGGTCATCTAGAAAGACCAACTCCCGATCAAGTGACCGGACGCTGCACCGGACGCGCCCCTGTTGACCACCGCGTCCGGTCCCGGTAACGGCCACCGCGTCCGGTCATCCGTCTCAGTTTTCCGTGCAAATCAAAACCGAACGCTGTCAGCGTCCGATCGTGGATAATCGGACACGTCTGGTCATTCCAGGAGCTTACTGGAATATAACCGGACGCTGCCTCCACCGCGTCCGGTCATATCGACCACCGCGTCCGGTCATCGCGTGACGAGCAGATCTAATCCTTCATATAAACTTTCGCGTTCTCTTTCTTTTTCCTCATCCGCGCCGTACACCTCGTGAATCCGCCGCCACCTTGCCCTAGCTCGCCGGGAGCTCGCCACAGTGGCTCACCGGAGCTCACCGCAGCTTCGCCTCTGCCACGCTCGCGCCACCGCCTCTCCCGCGCCCGCGCAGCCGCCATCTACCGTGCCGCCACCTCCACCGTGCCTGTGCCGTCGCCGTGAGCTGCTACCACCCGCAAGTCGTGCTCTCCTCCACCTGCATGACCTCCGGCCAGCCCCTGCCCTCGCAACCATCCTTGGTATTCAGCCACCGCGCGTCGCCCTAACCCTAGGGTTCGCGCTGCGGCGTCTCCTTCGTCCGTCGTCGAAAAGTTTTTCGCGCGACGTCTTCACTCCGAGGTGGTTACGCTCATCCTTGATCTTCGTGTTAGGGTTTGCCAAAATTTCGTTATCGTTATCCTAATCGACTTCTGTTTCGGCAAATCAGTGCTCGTCCGGTGCTTCGGGAAGTCTCGCGACCTAGGTCATCTCATCTCAACACCGTTTTCTCGTCGATCCGAGGTAGCCATCGCGTTTCATTTCACATCTTATCTTATATGCTTGCTATCTCTAGGGTTTCGTACCTTTTAGATCATATATGTTGCTTATAGTAGATCCATCTATTCCGTCTTTTCAGCGAGTTTCTATCGGGGTGACTGCTGTTCAGTTATTGAATCTGAGGCCAAGCCTGCGGATACGGATTGAGGCCAAGCCTCTCAAGTGTCAGTACACCATCCTTCAGAGGTTTTCTGACAGTGTGACAGCATGGTTCGTTGCAAGAATACTGATGGTGCTCCTAGTGACGGGGACAACAGTCCTCCTCGTATGTCTGAGGTTGTGCGTGGAAAGCGCATCAAGATCATGGCCAGAAAGAAGAAGAAGACTCTTACTGATGTAGAGATAGCTCAGGCAGTGGCAGATGCAGCTGATGCAGCTGAGAGAGGTGGCAGGAGCAGTGGTATACGCATTGGCGACAGTCGTTTTCATCTTGAAGGACGACAGCTTGGTACATAGACTACTGAGACCACTGAGGGCACAGAGGTGCCAATAGATGCAGATACTATGTCAGTTGATCCACCTGCAGAGGCTCCAGAGGGGACAGAGGAGCACTCAACTCAGACTCCACAGCGTCGCCGCTCCACACGCACACGGGCTCAGGTGACTCCCAGGCCAGAGGGCCAGCGTCGTGGAGGACGTCCACCTCCCAGGGTTAGAGGTTCACCTCCTGTCGAGCACTTTGACTTGAGAGGTGCTACTGCACGTCAGGTGCAAAGTTTGAGATTTGTTGAGGTCAGCCGGTGGTTTCCACCTCAGAGGGACTCCAGAGCTTCAGAGGGCTTTTATACTCCTCTATAGGAGGATTTTTACAGAGCTCTTGTTGACAGTGGCATTGCTTTTCGACCACAGAGGGTCTGTCGCATTGAGTCACTTGTTGAGGTAGTGGGTGAGCAGCTTCATCCGCACCTGTCCTATCTACTAGGCTTATCAGATTTTCTTGGACGGACAGGTGCATACTGCGGCACTTGGGTTAGGGAATTCTATGCTTCACTATGGATTGATCCAGCCCATGAGTTCATACACTTTGCATTCAGAGGTCGCGACCGCAGACTGTACAGCACAAGAGTGTGGGAGATTCTCAGACTCCCAGCTTCAGACACGAAGATTCACCAGCTCTGTTTCGGTCAGACAGCTCCACCTAGACACTCTCATGGCGGTACTGTGCCACCTACAAATCTGATCCGACCCTGCTTCCGTGAGCCTTTTGGCGAAGGGTCTCATCGCACACCTGCCAGTTTGACACCACTTGCCCGAGTCCTAGATGCTATTGTCAGGCGTACTCTTCTTCCCAGGCTTGGTTACAGAGAGGGATTGACCAGGATGCAGCTATGGGTTGTTCACCACATCCTCTCACAGACACCTTTTGACATTTGGGATCTTATGATGAGTGAGATGGAGGACACCCTGACAGAAGGCTTCAAGGGAAACCGTCAGCTGCCCTATGCTCATTGGATTTGCTTCATCATCAGATCTGCACTTGAGTTGCCTTCAGAGATTAGTGCTGAGATAACTGAAACTACTACTGTTTTTCCTGAGTATGATATTCGTCAGCTATGGGCTTCAGTTACGAGAGAGCAGGCACCTAGCCCAGGATAGAGACAGAGGCCAGAGGTACCTGAGACAGCGGCTGAGCAGGATGCGACCGTACAGGTTCTTGCTAAGGCAGAACTTGCAGATCTAGATGCTCAGCCCGCTGATATAGCTGAGGATGAGGCCTCTGACAGCACTGACGAGGATTATCAGCCTATCCCCAGGTATCGGTCTCCTCGGCCCCATGACCACGAGGCCGGTGGCTCTGGTTCAGCCTCCCGCTCAGACCCAGCCCTGGTGGCTATTCTTGAGAGGCTGACCCAGGCACAGGAGCGATAGGAGCTTCAGCTACAAAGATAGGCTCAGGACACAGCTGCTGCGTTTGCACAGATACAGGCTCGACAGGACGAGTTCCAGAGACAGTAGCTTGAGATACAGCGCCAACAAGTCGAGATGCAGCGTCAGCAGTATGAGATGCAGCGACAGAGTGCAGCTAGCCAGCAGCAATATTTGGAGCTTCTGCGTCACCTAGTTACAGTTGGGGTTCCTCCACCTGCATCTATCCTGACTTTAGCCTTACCATTCAGTGGACCTTCAAGTCAGGATCAGCCGAGCTTTCAGTTCACCTCTCCACAGCTGCAGGTCCCTCAGTCGTTCCAGTCCCCGAGCTACACGCCCATTCAGACGGGGTTTACTCCTTCAGACCAGCCTCGCCCTCACATGTTGACCGGCACACCTTTCATTGATCTTAGTGCCACATATAGCGAGTTGACTGGTCAGCCGACACCCTCGCACACCACTTTTGCTACTTCATTAGGGTTGTCAGCTTTAGAGGCAGCATTTCCTCCTATGACAGGGATAGGCACTATAGAGACAGTTCCTTCGTCCGTTGCCTCGACAGATCCCCCAGCTTTTGGCTCACTTCAGGCTCAGGTCACAGAGACTGCTCCACTTGTTGCTACTTTGGCAGTACCTGTTCCTGCTGATCAGACCCAGACCGCTTCACAGCCGCGTGCTTCTTTAGAGGGTCAGCCTGATAGCTCCGAGTCCGAGGGAGACACTTCTCAGATCGTGATTACTACGCGCTCCTCGGCACCCGACTCGACTCCGTCTATTCCCCCGTCAGATCCTTAGATTAGATTTTTGGCGGTTGATGCCAAAGGGGGAGAGAGAGTAGATTTAGGGGGACAGTTTTTGTTAGAGGGCTTTTCGTTCTTTTCTTGTGTGCTACACTCATGCATCATATTTACTTTACAGTAATTGCATTCGTGTGACATGTGGTCTTATGAGATACCTTGAGTCTATTTGGTTTATCTAGTCACAGTTTTAAATCATGTCACTTGTTTGTTTATAGCTCATAAGGTTGTGCTTCTGTGCCTCACTCCGATTTCATATGAGCTATGTTCTATGTGTACTAACTCTTCATGTTTTACCTTATAAGTACACTCAGTTGGCTTGGAACACATAAGCATTGACTAACCCCTTGTGCTTATAGCTTTTTGCCTATGTGAACCAAGCATGATCGAAAACCTCAACTCATATCTTCTGAATCTAAGTGTTGTCATCAATCACCAAAAAGGGGGAGATTGAAAGCATCCAGGCCCCGGTGTTGGTTTCGGCAATTAATGACAACACATAATTACCATGACTAATGTGTGTTTTGCAGAAACGTTGGTAAGTTAGGTCATGGAGATGATAACTGCTTTGGGCAATATGGTATTCATGTCCCTTGATGGAAATCGTTTCGGTTTTCAAAGGATCAACGATAAGATTAAGGACGGTTAGTTCCGGATGTCAAGGTGTTGAGATACATCTGGAATAGTCGTTAGGATCTTTGTTTCTTCCTTTGACCGTACTATAAAGAGGGGCATGAGCGAGTAGCTTGACCTAGGTGACTCCTGTGTTTAGGTGTGGTGCACACTTGTCAAACTTAGCACTAGGTAGCTCGAGAAAAGCTCAGAGTTCAGTTAGAAGCAACTTGGTTCAAGTTGTATCGCGTTTAGAAGACGTTTGAGCCGTTTACCTATGACCAGACGCGGTCCTGGTCATGATCGGACGCGTTCGGTCAGTACTAAATCTTCACTGTGTTTTCAGCTGATTGACCGGACGCGGTCCTTGAGAGGACCGGACGCGGTGGTCAGTCTGACACGTGTTCCAGAGGGTAAACAGCGTAATCGGACGCGACTATGAAAATGATCGGCGCGTCCGGTCATGTTCTAGTAAGGTCCCGTGGTGATCTGATGCGTCCGGTCACCTATGATCGGACGCGGTCATGCGTCCGGTCATGTTCCAGTAAGGTCCCGTGGTGACCTGACACGTCCGGTCACCTATGATCGGACGCGGTGATGCATCAGGTCAGATTTCCAGAAAGCTCTTGCATGATTGGACGCGTCCGATCATCCCTGATTGGCGCGTCTGGTCATCTCAGACCGGCGCGTCCGGTCATCACAGATCGGCGCGTTCGGTCACTCAACGCAGATTTCAGATTTCGACCGTTACAAGCGACCGACGCGTTCGGTCACTTAGACCGGCGCGTCCGGTCACCCCGCGTTTTGCTGAGTTGACAGGTAACGGTTCGTTTCGACTGTGGGGTGTATAAATACAACCCCTCCATCTCTTTTAGAGGTCTCTTGCTCATTTGTTTAGCTGAGAAACACCTTTGAAGTGCAAGGGAGTGCAAGAGCTCTAGTGAGGATAGTGATTTGCGAATCAAAGTTTGAGAATCCTCTCTAGTGACAAGAGTCAAGCAAGTGTGCATCCATCTTCTCATTAGGCTTGTTGTGGTCAAATGAGAGTTCTAGCTTGTTACTCTTGGTGATCGCCATCACCTAGACGGTTCGGTGGTGATTGGGAGTTTGGTGATCATCCGACGAGATTGTGGGTGACCCAACTCAAGTTGTGAGCGGTTTTGGTGATTCGTCGCGACGGAGTGTCGAAGAATCAACCCGTAGAGAGCACTTGATCCTTGCGCGGATCAAGGGGGAGCTACACCCTTGCGCGGGTGCTCCAACGAGGACTAGTGGGAAGTGGCGACTCTCCGATACCTCGGCAAAACATCGCCGTGTTCCTATCCCCTACTTTCAAGCAATTACTTTCTTGTATTACTTTCATTGCTTGTTTACTTTCCTAGAATTGCCTTGCTAGTCTAGGATTGGAACTTAGGGTGCAAAACTTTTATCGGTAGAATCACAAGGAACACAGGTAGGCACTAGGGGTGAAGTTTGGCTTGTAAGATTTAATTCTTGCAATTAATTTTTAGAAAAGCCCAATTCACCCCCCCTCTTGGGCATCTTGATCCTTTCACCGCCATCGGAGCACCACCGACCACCATGGAAAAACCTTGTTGGAGGCGCCAAACCACCGAGTTCACGGCACATTGGATTCGCCATGTGCTAGCGGCTCGGTTAACCCCTAGATAGCCGTCGGGGAGCCGCCACGGCTTGGAATCGGATGCTCACCGCCGGCGGGAGCGTCGCCGTGCGGGAAAGCAAGAGAAGGGACCAGGGCGATGGTCGGTGCACCTGGTGCACAAGGGCCAGAGAAGGAAAGGGGGAGAGATGGACTTCGTCCATGATGAGCCTAGCCAAGAGGTCCATGGACCATCCCTGCGAAACCACCGTGAGCCAAGCCCACCAGCTCGAGCTTGGTTTTGAATCCAAATAGGTGACGTGGCAGCACCAGCACTTGACACATGGCGGGCCCAACCTGGCCCAGACCGGCCCAAACCTGGCCCAGCCCAGGCCCAAACCGAGACCGGTCGCGGCCTGGTTAATGTTGATCGTTGACCGGTCAACGCTGACCATTGACCTGGACCCACATGTCAGTGACTCGCTCTGTTTCGGCCAATCAGAGCTTGACACGTGTCACTGCCTGGAATTTCCTTTTCTTTTTCTTTTTCAGAAAATCATTTAATCTTTAGAAATTCATAACTAATTCATTTTAACTCAGAAAAATACCAAACCAGTTTCTACATTTTTCTAAAAATGAGCTCTACATCTTAGGCTTATGTTTGAGTGCATTTGGATCTTTTGAATTTCTATTGCTTCTTTGTGCACCTCTATAGGAGTCGTTAATGTGACTCTACGTTACGTTTAACAGAGCCGGAGGACCTGCCGACTGAGGAGTACGACCCCGACTACAGCGAGGACTTGGGTGACGACCTGCCAGGTGCCACGCCCCACCCATCTCCGTAGAACCTATTACGCATGCAAATATAGAATTGCTAGCGCTTTACTTTTTGTAAATTATTATTGATGATAGGCTGCATGGTAGATGCTTTACTTTGAGCCCTTTACCTTGTCGTAACCTTACTCCTGCTCACCCTGCTGTTAGGCTAGATGCTCGCATGTTACATATTACTACTTTTACTCTTACTCGCATTATATCTGTGATGTGATGCCGGTGAGTGAGAGGCATATATGTGTAAAGCACATAGTGTCGAGAACTTGATAAACCTGACTAAAGAACTAGGGAGATCTTGGCGTGCGTCTTGGGTGAGTGGTGAGGGTTGAGTCGATCGGATAGGATCCTACGACAAGTCTTTGGGGCAAGTCTTGCTGGAGGGGTGCGACCTGGGCATCCCTCACGAGAGATACCTGTGGCGGGTATATTGGGAGGTGAACTGGGGTGTTGGTTATCCCTAGTGGAGGTGCTGTCGTGGCACGGGGAAGACGGTGTTTCCCCCTGGAGAAGATATCCTGTCTGGTCCCCCTAAGGACTGATATGTCTTGAGAACCGGAACCATGGGACCTTCGTGCACACCACTCGCTCCCTATGGGCGGGAGACGATTACCCGACTGACTAGGGCGGTACCACTACTACTAGGTTGGAAGGTGATAGTGTAGGGAGGTACGGGCATGGGGACCCACACCCTCCTAAGACAGCGTAGTGACCTTGGGGGCCTGGTACTACGTCTCACAGTCTCAGCGTTTCGGTGGACGCCGGGGTGGCCCAGGGCTGAGTGGTAGGGTGGTACTGTACCGGTTGGAAGGCAGTTAGAATTAGCCTAGACGAGCCGGATCGTCGAGGATGGCGATCTTGTGGATTACCAGGTGTACACGCTCTGCAGAGTTGATCGATCTATACGTATAGCCGCGTCCGCGGATATGGACATTCCCATGACCTACGCTTCACTTGATTAGATGAGAGGAGTCCTTTCTACCTTTCCCCGGGTTCTGTGTTGGATTCCGGCTTTGGCCGTTGAGACGAGATATGAGTGGGAGTCAATCTCGTCGCCTAGAGAGAGAGTGAGATGAGATGTGTTGTGTGTGATGGGATTGGAAAAATGTGTGACTAAGATGTGTTAAGAACTGTTGGTAATCTTATTAAAATGTTAACTACTTGCTTAGGAAACACACAGCTTAAATAGGTCTCTTTCTACTTCCCTCAATGCATTCCACTTTCCATAAAGCATTGCAAGCATAGGGTGGGCGATGCGTGGCCAGTACCAAATGTACTGATAGATTTTTGACATGTTCCGAGCCCGAGTACGACTACGAGGGTGAAGATTGGGAGGATTAGAGGGTCTATTCTACGCTCAAGCTGGTTCCAGAAGATCGTTTTCCACTGCTATCTACGTCGGATGCTGTTCCGGATGCTTGTATGAGTGTGTTCCGCTCTACGAGACGAAGAGAATAAATTATGTAAAACTCTCTATTGTACTCTGATATTCGTGCATGACTTTATGTATCGCTGAGCTTTGGGTAAATTGACGGAATGTTTCGTCATTTTACACTTCGTTTTTATGGATTTCCCTTCGTGAAAATCAAGGACGTTTCAGTTAGTGTCTCTCCATGCCAAATTATTTGGTACTGGAGTTTTATCTCCTCCTTCTCCTCATCTCTGGCGACGGTGAAGG
The DNA here is from genome assembly GCA_038087645.1 of Saccharum hybrid cultivar R570. Lineage (NCBI taxonomy): Eukaryota > Viridiplantae > Streptophyta > Magnoliopsida > Poales > Poaceae > Saccharum > Saccharum hybrid cultivar. The sequence continues at coordinate 6,075,728 of JAQSUU010000039.1, forward strand.
GAAAGGGTGGAATCGTCTTCTCCATGGCGGCTTCGTTGAAGATGAGGGCGACAACGTTGGCGTCAGCATCTTCATCGACATGACCACATGGAGACTTTTGTTTTCGGACGGCGGCATCAAGGCGGAGATGATGTCGCCGCCATGGAATAATTTTCTCCGGTCTCTTCTCCATTTTACTGTGGTTAGATCTGGCCACGATGAAGGACTAGGGAGAATAATTTTCAGATCAGTCTTCCTCCCTCTTCGGTGGCAGAAAGAAGAAGAAGAAAGACACCAGAAAGAAGAAGTTCCTCAATTCCGCCTACAGGAATGTTGCCGTTGTTCGTTGGGCATTTGTTCTCAGGCCATTTGCCGAGTGTTTGCCTGTGCAGTCATCCATACTGCAAAGCATCTAACATGTTAGGTTTTGAGTTGTGCTATTCACAGTGTGGGTACTATTTTATAATCCAAAGTGCTTGTAACGTGTTGATGTACCCAGCTATCATATAATATAATTCTTCTTTCGTCGCAAAAAAAGAGGATTAATTAATATATATAAGGGATTTGTGCCCTCCAAGAAATAAACAATATAAATAAGTTATATTAATTAATTTGGATACTAGTTGGATGCAATGATACATATCTACTATTCATAAATTTGAGACCCTTCAGTCTGAAAAGGTATTTTCATGAACAACCATTGGGTACCCAAGACCCGTATGGGTCTAGGCACATGGGTTTCTTAATGGGTTGGACATAAAATTGTACCCGCGATGAGTCATGTGTTTCTTAATGGGTAGAATTTTTATTCATGGATATGGGTTTGGGTTGGTGAAACCTAATAGGTTTGTACCCGTTACCATCTTTAACTGTGCATGGTCGAATTTGCCTCTCCTGCTATCCTCTCCTCTCTTGAACCTAAGGCTGGACGAAAAACTCGAAGCTCGTTAGCTCGCTCGGCTCGTGGCTGGCTCGGCTCAGCTCGACTCGTTATGATAACGAGCCGAGCCGAGCCAGGATTTTAGCTCGTTAGCTATAACGAGCCAACTCGAGCTGGCTCGTGATTCACTCGCGAGCCAAATGAGCCGTAGTTTTAGAGAAAAAGTCATCATAACTTATATTAGTTTTGTATTACTTCATGTTTTGCACTTCACAAATAGATGATATGTTAGCTCATATGAATATTTTGTTCGATTTAAGGCTATTAAATATATTATTAATATTTTTATGCTTTAGATAAATACAAATATTATATTTTGTATATTTTTTTTACCTAGCTCGCGAGCCTAACGAGCCAGCTCAAGCTCGTAACGAGCCGAGCCGAGCTGGCTTTCTGACTCGTTAAGCCAGAACGAGCCGAGCAGAGCTGGCTCAGCCTTACTTGAACCGCAAAGGACGAGACGAGACATCATCTCCTCTCTCCCCATCTCTCGACCCGAACTCGCTCGCCATCTCTGCCCTTGCCCTGCTCTGCTCCCCCAGACGCGATCTCTCTTCCCACGAATCGCCGAAATTCTCTCTCCTCCTCCGCCCCACCTCGGATCGAGTCCAAGCTACCGCGCCCAGCCCACTCCGCTGACCTAGCCCTGAAGTCCCGAAATCCCCAATCGAGCCCGACCGGCCCGTCGATTCCCCGGATTCGAGCTCCCACCGGTGAGACGGTTCGTCTTAATCGGCCGATTGGACTCGAATTCGGGTGTTCCGGATGCGGGCAGAGCAGAGACCCGCGGATCTAGGGTTTCGGAGGGCCTAGGGTCTGCCGGCGTTCTGGTGATGGTGTTGCGGCGCGGTGCCGGAGCTCGGCGAGGAGGAGGTTTCGGCGGCCACGTTGGAGAAGATGCAACGAGCCGGATATGCATGGGTGGCGCGGCACTGAGGGGTGCGACGGCAGGAGGCGGCGTCTCGTTCGGCTCATGTGGCCAGCGGCACGCGTAGAGGCAGAAGCTCCACCATCGCCGGCAACAGCTACTTCTCCTTCCCGTTTTTCTGTTCTCCCGCCTCGGACGACTTCTTATCAGCTAGCGGCGGTGGCGGCGAGGGAGCAGGAGTGCGTCGATTCTCCCCGCCCATTGTCCCCTGGCTCCTTTATAAAGGTGCGTCTTCGTTGGGTATTGCAATTCAACTTCCTTGCTCACCTTTATGAGAATTCCGTCGACCTGATGGTGATGATTATGATGTTAAGTATGACTATACTAGATTTCACTGCCTAGTTGGCAATTTAAAGACTAGCATGAGAAGTGCCATGAAATGTGTTGTTGAGTTGGTTATTCTAGTAGCAGTTGTTAGCATGCTAATATGTAAACAGACTTTATTTTGTATCATTGGATTGGATTGAATTCTATGGCCATCTCACCCTCAGCTTGAAAATTTCACCTTTTAGTTTCACAAGGAGTGTTAAAGCATCTTTATGGAATTTTGCTTAAGGATCATGGGCAAGTACTGTCCAGTCAATATGTTTGTTCTAACAGATTACTTAGGACCCATTTGGCACAGCTCCTCCACCAGCTTCAGAAGCTGTTTGGAGCTGTTTTGTGCCAAACGGAATAAAATAATACAGCTCCACCTGAGGAGCTCCTTAAAACGTGCTCTCACAAAGGGTGCATGGGAGATGGAGCTGAAAATAGTAGCTTCTGCCAGGTCCCACTCGCTCTGGTGGGCCTTGCATGGGATTCTGTGAGAGCATGTTTTAAGGAGCTCCACATGTAGAGCTGTTTTGCCAAACAGTTAACCAAAGCAGCTTCAGTTCCTCTGGTAGAGCTGCTTGTAGAGCTCAAGTAAAAAAATAATGACTTCACTAGTGAAGTGGAGCTCTGCCAAACTTATACCATGCCCGTGCTTGAAATTACATGCTTTACTATTGTTTTTTCATTCCTTGTTTGATTACAAATATAATTTGCACAGGGAGGTTGCAATTGTTCAACTCCTACACAAAAATAACAAGACCACATTGTAACATACTAACATGAAGGATGTTTTGTGCTCCTTGAACAGATGATAAGTACTGTTTAATTTTCAGGACGGGCGCGAGATTCAAGTTGGCGATTGTGCTCTTTTCCGGGCTGTTGGTGTTCCTCCATTCATTGGATTGATACGTTGGATTGAGAAAAAGGAAGAAGGCTATCCCAAACTACGCGTTAGTTGGCTTTATAGACCTGCCGACATTAAGCTTAACAAGGGCATTCAACTGAACGCCGCACCAAACGAGATCTTCTACTCTTTCCACCAGGACGAGGCATCTGCTGTTTCCCTGCTGCACCCTTGCAAAGTTGCCTTTTTACGTAAAGGTGTTGAGCTCCCGGTTGGAATTTCTTCATTTGTATGTTGGCGTGTATACGATATTGACAACAAGTGTTTATGGTGGCTTACCGACCGAGATTATATTAATGTAGGTTCATTATTTATTTCATGTTTTTCTCTCTCTTACTCATATGTATTTATAATGATGTTTCTTGCGTGAAACTTTTTACCAGGAACGGCAGGAAGAAGTAAATCGGCTTCTATACAGAACAAGGCTAGAAATGCATGCTGCAGTGCAGTCAGGTGGACGGTCTCCAAAGCAGCTAAATGGTTCATCAGCATCCCAGCAACTGAAGACTTCGACAGATGGTACACAGAATTGTGGTTTATCCAAGGGAAAGAAGAGGGAGAGAGGTGAGCAAGGAAATGATCCAGCTAAGCGGGATCGAGATCGTCTGCATGTTGATGACAGTGAGCCTGGAAGCAAGTTGGACGATATAAAGTCTGAAATAGCAAAGGTTGAAAAAGGTGGACTTCCAAACACAGAAGCAGTTGAAAAGCTTGTGCATCTTATGCAACTTGATCAGACTGAGCAGAGGGTAGACCTTGCTGGTCGGGTTATGCTTGCTGATGTTATTGCAGCTACAGAGAGCCCTGATTGTCTTGGCAGTTTTGTGCAATCAAGTGGCCTTTCCGTGTTGGATAGTTGGCTTCAAGAGGCTCACAAAGGGAAGCCTGGTGACGGTAGTTCTAAAGAAGCAGATAAGCCTATTGATGACCTTCTCTTGGCGCTACTTCGTGCACTAGCTAAATTGCCTATTAATCTCAGCGCACTGCAAAGTTGTAGCATTGGAAAATCTGTCAATCATCTCCGCAGCCACAAAAATTTGGAGATACAGAAGAAAGCTAAGTGTCTTGTTGAGAACTGGAAGAAACGTGTTGATGCTGAAATGAAGTCGAATGATTTGAAACCTTTAACTGGCCAATCTGCTTCCTGGCCAGGAAAAGCAGGTTTACAAGAAATTTCAAATGCTGGAAGCAAACGAGGTGGCTCAAGTGAGCACAGCCCAAAGAATCCAGCATCCACTGTTTCATCACCAAAGGTTTTGACTGATAAACCTGGGGGCACAGATGCTGTTGCAAAGTTGAATCATGTACCTTATGTCACTTCAAAAGTACAACATATGCAACCAGGAAATGTTGCCGCCAACTTGAAGGACCAGCCCTGCAAATCAACTGGTGGTTCAGAGCTGCCTACTGTGAAAGAGGAGAAAAGTAGCAACTCGAGCCAGTCACCGAACAATAGCCATTCATGCTCTAGTGAGCCATCGAAGGATGCAAGAAGTTCAACTGCTGTTTCTGGTGGTGCTAGTAAAACTTTTGGAAGTGCTTCATGGGGCCATCGAAAGGCAACCAATGGGCTTGTTTCAGGGAACCTGAACGAAGCTTCTGTGGGAAGATGTGTCTCCCTTGATCGATCTTTGCTGCCAGATAAATCATCTCCAACTGGATCAACTTCTGAAAAAGGAGTTGACATGCCATCTGACCATGGAAATAATCATAGATTGATTGTTCGGTTTCCAAATCCTGGTCGTAGTCCTGCTAGAAGTACAAGTGGAGGATCTCTTGAGGACCCATCTGTTACTGGTGGTAGAGCTTCGTCTCCTGTGGTTGCAGATAGACATGAACAGACTGATCGCAGAGTGAAAATGAAAGCTGAAAATTCTCGGCCTCATTTAACTTCTGATGTTAATGCAGAGTCATGGCACAGCAATGAGATTAAAGGAATTGCTGGTTTGGAGGAAGGTGACAAATCACCATGTGCTATGTTAGATGATGACAACAGCAGGACACCTGATGATTCTATTAAGGATACACATATATCACGAGTTGTATGCTCAGCCTCATCATATATGAATGAAAAAGGTGTCTGTTCAAGTGAAACCAAGGTGGGAAACTCATTCAGCCCAATGAATGCTCTGATTGAAATCAAGTACTCTGAAGCTAGTCATTCCTTGCGTGCTGAAGACGACACAGCAATGGATCTTCTTGCTAGTGTAGCAGGAGAAATATCAAAATCTGAATTGGTTTCCCCATCTTCCTCACCCAGAAATTCATCTGCAAAGAAATTGGGCTGTGAGCGTGACAATGCTGGGAAGGTTAAAGTAGAAAGTGATGTGGGCCCATCACAGGATCCAAGGCCAGCAGATGCTAAGAAAGTTGTCGGCGGGAAGGAAGTGAAAAGAGATTCTTGTTTGGCTGCAAAGGAGGAACAACGCCAAACTGTGCCATCTCCTGAGCTAGCAGATTCAAAAGCAGTTGGATCTTCAGTCAAAATTGAAATCCATGAAGGGCGCGCAAACAAATGCAACTCTCAACCTGATCCGGTTGATTCCAAAGGTGAACATGATCCGAACTCCAATTTGTGCCACTCAGCTAATGCTAGAATTGTCAATGTGCCTAATATGGATTCATCTGCAGGTGAAAATCGGGATGCATGTAGACATGGGAAAGTTGAAGATGGCTGTACAGACAAGGGTGGTGTTGTGGATTCTACATTGGGCAGTCAGTGTAAAGTGGTTGTTTCCAGTAGGAATTCAAGATTGGTTCTTGCTGGAGAATCTTCATTGTCTGCTGCTGATAAACAAGCCCAGGGTTTGTTGAAGTCATCAACTAATCATAAGCAGCCTCTGGGTGTATCAGGCCACTCAGGAGCCTTTGATAGCCGTGACAGTATGGCTGGCAAATTAGATTTGATGGCTGCAGAGGTGAAAAAAGCTGATGCTGTGGGCGACAGTAGCATACTGCGGAATGAGGAGGAAAAGAAGGAAAATGCTTCTTTCCCTTCGGCTGATGTTCCAAAACTAGTTGTAGCTGCAGCGACCCCAACAAATGGGATTAAGGAGATGAAAGAATCAAAAGACACTTCAAGTGAATCCAATAGTCATGTAAAATCTGAAGGTGTCAATTCTCAGCAAAGTGAGCATAGTGCAAAGCAGAGCTCAAAAAAATCCAGTGATGGTGTGAGTGAAAAGGAGGACGGAAAAGATGACCTTGTCTCATCAGATGAAGGTTCTTCTCTAGCTGCCCACACCAAGTCAAATGCTACAGCAAAGCTTGACTTCGACTTGAATGAAGGAATACCTGGGGATGATGGGCATCAGTCTGAACCAACTATCTCACCTGTTATATGTTCCTCAACGGTCCATTTAACTGGGCTTTCACCATTTGTTTCGCCTATTACATGTGGGCTGCAGTCAGCTCCGATAACAGTAGCTGCTCCAGCCAAAGGACCCTTCGTTCCTCCTGAGAACCTACTAAGAGCAAAGCCTGAGATCGGGTGGAAAGGTTCAGCAGCTACGAGTGCATTCCGCCCAGCTGAACCGAGGAAGATTTTGGAGATGCCTGGCACCACACGTGACATTCCAGGATCTCATACTGCTGGGAAGCAGTCTCGCCCCACACTTGGTTTTGATTTGAATGTTGCAGGTGACCAAGCTCTCCAGGAAGATATCCCAGAGAGTTCTGCACAGACTACCTGCTCTGAATCTGGAAATACGAAAAGTCGAGATGGCTCATCACGAAGCGCTGGCATTGAGCTTGATCTGAACAGAGCTGATGAAGTTGCAGATAATGGCCAATTTGTGTCAAATGCTTCACACCCAGTTGAACTCCCATTGTCGTCAACAAGGTCGTTACCTGGAATTGTCTCTAATGCTGGTATGAGTATCTCGAGGGACTTTGACCTTAATAGTGGACCAGGCCTTGATGATGCTGTCACTGAACCTGTGCCGAAGAACCTACCTGCTAAAAATACAAGCGGTATTCAATTCCTACAAGTTTCTGGTTTAAGGATGAATAATGTTGCCACGAGTAATATATCACCATGGCTTGCCGCTGCTAACCCTTGTGGTTCAGTAGCTATACAATCGTTTTTGCCTTCTAGAGGAGAACAGCTGTACCAAATTGAGGCTGCATCCGGAGCCCAGAGGATTATCGCATCTACCACTGACAGTGGCCAATTTGGAGGTGATCCCTGCAGGGCTCCAGTTATTTCAACGTCTCCAGCAATGGTTTTTCATCCGCCTGCATATCAATATGCAGGATTCCCTTCTTTTCCTCCAAGTGTCCATCTTCAAGCACCTGCATTTTCAGTTGGACCAGCAACATTTGCTAATTCTGCATCTGCAGTTCCATATTTTCAAACTCTCTCTCCCTCTCTTGTTGGGCCAGCAGGATCATTACCTGCCCAGCATTCAAGGCAGTATGTTATAAATCTTGCTGAGGGTAGCAGCAGCAGTGGACGTGACAGTAGTCGTAAATGGGAAAGTCAGGGCCTTGATCTTAACTCAGGCCCTGGAAGTATAGATTTAGAAGAAAGGGATGCACGGGCACCTTTACCAGTCAGACAAAATTTGATCACACCCCCACATGGCTTTGCAGAAGATCAAGGAAGAATTTACCAAATGCCAGTTGTAGGAACAAAGAGAAAGGAACATGATGGCAGTTGGGACACAGAAAGGTCTACATATAAGCAATTATCTTGGCAATGAGGGCTCTGAAGGAGATCATTTTGCACCCGACTGGTCTGCGATGAACTTGTACGTAGTTGATTCAAACTTTTGAGGTCTGTTCAATTTATTATTTCCAGTTGCTTATCTTGTGAAAATTGTGGAACTGTGCTTATATTTACAGAGGTACCAGCATGTAGAACTTGGACGGTGCCTGTCACTGGACTATACTCATAGTCATAGGGAGATTCATCTCAATGAAGATGATGTGGGTCAAGAGGAAATGAAAAGTTTCTGTAATTGTTGTAGATTTTTCGTAGCTGTTAGGCTTTTTTTTTTGTTCTAATTTACTCAGCAGGGTATGGCTTCGGAGGAATCTTTGTGATCCTGAGCTCTGGAGCTACTGTAATTAGACCGGCCGCTCTGTTTGTTGGTGATAAACTGTTATGCACATGCTGCAGATTTACATAAGAATTTAGATGTGACCTTGTATTTTGTTGGGGAAGCGTAATGTCAGCTGACCATATAAACGCTGGTGCAACGAATAGTCCAGTTGACACGCCATGTATCTTGTGATGTCGGGCAGCAGATAAGCAAGTTGTAATTTGTTGGTTTTCATCATGATGCTATTTTATTTGTTATTTTCGAGAGGTGATGGGCGCTGCTAGCCTGCTACAAATAATGTGCAATAGTGGGTTCAGATGACAGCAGTCACCTGGGCACCTGGCATCTTCAATAGCGATAGAAGGTTCTTGAGCCAGCTACAATTAATTATGAGCAATCAAATGACCCTGCTTCACTTAGGCCTTATTTAGTTACCTTCCGAATTTTAAAATTTTATACTCTTTTTCCATCACATCAGTCTTTAGACGCATGCATGGAGCACTAAATGTAGGTAAAAAAATAACTAATTACACGGTTTGTCTGTAATTTGCGAGACGAATTTTTTGAGCCTAATTAGTTCATGATTTGACACTAATTGCCAAATACAAACGAAAGTGCTACAGTAGTCTAGATTACAAAAAGTTGCAATCTAAACAAGACCTTAATTTTAGTTCGAAAGGTGAACATGAACAGAAATCCAATTTGTTCCCCTCAGCTAATGTCATGAACTCCAATGGATTCATATGCTGGCGAAGATCGAGATGGCTGTGATGTCCACAACAAAGTTGAAGATGGATGTACACACAAAGACGGTGCTCCTGTACTGCCGTAGTGCTGTTGAATCTACATTGGGTAGCCAGGCCAGTGTAGCTTTGGTTGTTCCCAATCGAAATTCAAGACTGGGAACCTTCATTTTATGCTGTGCTGATAAACAAGCTCAGAACTTGTTTGAGAACAGGGATAGGTTTGGGAAGTGAACAGATGGGTCATTGGGTCGCAGGTTGAGGGAGGCGTCGTACAGTCGATGCATCTGAATGAAGCTTCCTCACTCATGTATGTCTAGCGGTTACATTGTACTCCCTCCATCTCAAATTATAAGACATTTCAAAAATCTAGAAGAGTCAAAGGATCTCAAGTTTGACCAAATTTGTATGATAAAATAATAATATTTATGACATTAATTAAGTATCATTAGATTTTTTATTAATTATATTTTCATAGTATACCTATTTGATGTTATAGTTTTTTGTAATTTTCTCTATAATTTTAGTCAAACTTAAGATGCTTTGACTCTCTAAGATTCTTGGAATGTCTTATAATTTGGAATGGAGGGAGTACCTGCTACAAACTTGTTGGTCAGTCTCGGGTATAAGAAGGTCACCGCATCTGTGCACTGTGCATGCACATAACTAAACACCTTATTTTTCAAAAAAAGGAATTTTTATTCCGGTCCCTACAAGAGTTTTGCACATAACCAATTCTTATTACAAATCCAGACTTTTCCTGTTTTTAAGCTCTCAAAAAAGTGAAATCAAACAAAGGGTGATTAAACGCTAAGCACTAAGCCTTTTCACCAACGACCATCCATGCTTGGCAAAAATTTCCATAGCCGCAGTCTCCATCATTCGACATGCCCACTTCAGAAAAGGTTTGTTGTTCTTCTTTTGCAGGGCGTTCCAAGAACGGGTCCAATAAGTTACCCTGAAAACAACCTGCAAATAAGAGTATAGTCGTTTTTTTATCAAAAATCCCTTTGTTTCTAAATAGCCAAATAGACCACAAGATTGCACTTGCCCCCATACAAATCAGTGAGCGCAAGTGTTGGTCTGTTTGTATGTCCCACAGCCTAAATAAGTCGGTTACATCTTTTGGTGATTCGAGATTAAAAGGCACTTGGCAGACTCTCCAAACAAATCTAGCCACATGACAATCAAAGAACAAATGCTAGATAGTTTCCTTATTGTCATAAAAACAACATCTATCGTCTCATTTTCATTTTCATTTTTCTAAATTGTCTTTGGTTAAATTACCCCTTTTTATCAAAAACCAAATAAATATCTTGATTTTAAGTGGTAATTTTAACTTCCATAACAACTTGTTTAAAGGCAAGCAATTTGATTAATTAAGTGTTTATACATTGATTGGACTGTGAAAGATCCTTGTCTTGTAAGACTCCACTTAATAGAATCTTGTTGATCATCCAACTGCACAAATGCAATTTTAGCCACTAATTCATTCCATTTAAGTAGTTTTTCCCACACTAGAAATCTTCTGAAAGAAATGTTAAGGGGTGTGGAAGCAAAAGCATTGGCTACTGGTATATGTTTTTTCCTTGTATTGTATAAAGACGGGTATTGCTCTTTGAGAGTGAAGTTTTCAAGCCACTTGTCCTCCTAAAACCTGGTTTGACCACTACCATTGTGAATGTTAAAAGCGGAGAGATCAAGGAAGCGGTCTTTTGCCTTCATAAGGCTTGACCAAAAGTGTGAATCTCTTGGTTTCCAATGAACTTCACTAATGATTTTATTTTTCAAATATTTCTTCCTAAGAAGATCCTGCCAGATGCCATCTTCATTAACTAGTTTGTACAACCATTTGCTAAGTAAGCAAACATTCTGAATTTCAAGATTCATGATACTAAGACCTCCTTGACCATTTGGTAAATAAAGAATTTCCAATTTCAATAACCTATACTTCTTATGGTTGTCACCTTGCCAGAAAAAAGCTGACCTATAGAAATCTAATTTCTTAAGAATGTCTTTGGGCACTTCAAAAAAAAGACATCATAAACAGGGCCAAGCTACTCAGCACCGAGTTTGGCCCCGTTCACTTCGCTGAAAAGCCATGGCTGAAAGTACTATTCGCTGATTTGTTGTGAGAGAAAAACACTGTTCCGGCTAAAAAAACAAGTTGAAAAGTACGGTTTATAAGACAAGCGAATAGGGCCTTTATCAAAATTAACCGACCACCATAAGATAAAAGTTTACCCTTCCAACTACTCAACTAGTTTTGAAAGTGATCTTATGTCATTCGGTCCAATTTGGAAGGGGCTCCTAGTGTTCATAAGTATGTTGATGTGAGATTGTGGGGTTAGTCTAACATATATTGTTTTTTGAGTCCTATCATGCTATACTTAGGCTAACCCTTTTACATGAAGTGGGGTAGAAAATGTTAAGTGACTTGGCAAGAGGTTTGTAGTCAACTCAGTATCCGAAGTTGATCTGAACCATTTGGACTTTTGGTTGCTGTACATTAGACTAGCCACAAGGTGTGAGTTGTGCGATGCTTGAAACAAAGAGAGTGTTTGAGCATCGATTTGCACATTACAGCTGCCAATGCTTGGAGAAAAAATGCTAGCATCGAGGATTGTTGGTTCCTCGGTTCTGAGAAAGTGCGCAAAGGAGAAAAGTAAATGTACTTCCTCCGTCCAATAATATATGTCGTTTTTTATTTTCGTACCACAAGTTTGACTCGATGGTAGAAATTACATGTAACATTTATATCTCCAAATAAATTTATTAAAAAACTAGATTAAAAGATCTTTCTAATGATATTAATTATGTACCATACATATTAATATTTTTTAATATATATTTTGTCAAAGTTGTTTCTCGGGAAACGAAAAAGACAAATATTTTAGAACGGAGGAAGTATGTGTCACTGTTACCTTTCTGATAGGTCTACTTCGATGCTTGCACACCGGTGTGATTGTGGAACGATGCTGAGGCTTTGTCTAGTTCAAAAATATTTCGTGAAAAAATAGTAGATTCTCCGTCACATCGAATCTTTAGACATATGCATGAAGCATTAAATATAGATAAAAAATAAAATTAATTACACAATTTAGACGAAATGGATGAGACGAATCTTGTAAGTCTAATTAAGCCATGATTGGACAATAATTATTAAATAACAATGAAAAATGCTATAGTAATAAATATTTTAGGAAGTAAACAAGCTCTTGATACCGGGCGTGTGAGGGGATGCCGATGCTCACCACTGCCCGTGTTCAGTTCCCAATTCGGGACACCCGATTCTGCACAGTGCGTATTTAATGTGCACTGTAGCAATTCATTTGTATTTAGTAAAAATTGTCCAAACTTTGACTAATTAGGCTTAAAATATTCGTCTCATAAAGTACAACAAAACTGTGCAATTAATTTTCAATTTCATCTACATTTAGTACTCCATACATGTGCCGTCATTTTGATATAATGGGAATCTTCTTTTTACATAGTGAAATTAAGGGGTTGAAATTGGGAACTAAACGAGTGCTGTGGGTAGTCACTAGCCATCGCGCGCGAGTACGCGAACTCCAAGAAAACAAAATGGACCTGATGGGCTGCTGGGTCCGAGGGCGTATCGGTGTGGTGATTTTTGCTGGCCATTTATCTCCCGGAAGAAGTCATATTTTCGGTCCCTCAACCATCACAAAAGTTTATTTTTAGTCCCTTAACTTTAAAACTGGACAAATAAATCCCTTAATTTTTCAAACCGCGCAGATTTAGTTCCTCGGCTATTTTGTCTGGCGGTTTGCTACAGTACACACGGGCAGCTACAGTAACCACGGGGTGCTACAGTAACCGCGCAGATTAATTTCGGCTGAATCTTTTAAAAATCATAGTAAATTATAGAAAAATCATAAAATAAAATAAAAAATCCAATTTTATTGGACTCCACATGAGTAAAGCTACACAATGAACATATAACATGGTATGCTTTAATACAAAGTTTTTACTATGATTTTTCAAAGATTGAGCTAAAATAAATAAAAAATAGAAAGGCAAAAACTTTGTACTAAAGCATATTATATTATATATTCACTGTGTAACTCTACTCATGTGGAGTCCAACAAAATTAGATTTTTCCATTTTTATGAATTTTCTGTGATTTACTATGATTTTTCAAAGACTCAGCCGAAATAAATCTACGTGGTTACTGTAGCAAACACCCGGTTATTGTAGCAATCCATGATTATAAAACCACCGGGAATATAGCCAGGGACTAAATCTGTGTGGTTTCAAAAGTTGAGGGACTTATTTGTCCGGTTTTAGAGTTGAGAAAAAAAACGGACTTTCGCGATAGCCGGCACCCAAAGCAGACTTTTTCCTTTACCTCTCTCACGAATCTTGTCATAGATGGGCTGGCGCTGGCAATATGTCTATGGGGTCTTTGGGCTGACCTGGAGCTTTGGTTGACGGGCCGGCGGAGCTAGGTCACGTAATAACCTGCTAAACTGCCTGCTCCCCCACCAGATGTCCAGATCCTTACATACACGCACCGGCACCGCTAGAGCCTAGAGGCCTAGAGGGTAGTGGAGCAGTAGACCTCTAGTAGTCCTTTTGCTTGGTTTTGCTTTTGCCCACTACGGCCTGGTTTAGTTAAAAAAAATTTGGTTCTACAGTAACATCGAGCATTTAGACACATACATAGAGTACTAAATGTAGATAAAAAAACTAATTACACAGTTTGGTGGAAAATCACGAGACGAATCTTTTAAGCCTAATTAGTCCATGAATAGCCTTAAGTGCTACAGTAACCCACATGTGCTAATGACGACTTAATTAGACTTAATAAATTCATCTCGCAGTTTTCAGACAAGCTATGTAATTAGTTTTTTTATTAGTATCTGAAAAAATCTCTTCCGATATCTCACGAAATATCCGATGTGACACACAAAAATTTTTCTTTTCCCAACCAAACACAGCCTACATATTGATGCAAAACTTCAATATGAAGCTGCATCAACCCTAGTTATTAAGGCTGGGCATTCGGGTTAGCCGAAAAATTCGGGTCAGATAATTCGGGTAGTTGGAAATTCGGGTATTAAAAATTGTTACCCGATTTTTGCCCCGAAAAAACATTACCCGAAATTTCGGGTACCCGATAATTCGGGTTCAGGTTCGGGTTTTACCCGATATACCCGAAATTGACAAAACCAACCATTTTAGAAGAATTCAAATACCATTTAAACCAATAAACAATAGTCCTATAAATCACATCATATCTTCATATCAGTTATCAACCGATCAATTATCAAGTGAGCATAAATCTACATTAATTCATACCAAATAATATATTCATATGGCATTGAAATACTTCATGTCTTCATATTAGGAATAGAAGAGCAAATATTTGGGATATTTCGGGTAATTTGGATAGTTCGGGTACCGGAAAACATTACCCGAATTACCCAAACTAATTTCGGGTTTTTACAATTACTATATGAAATTATGATCGGGTAACTCGGGTTCGGGTACTTCGGGTTTGGGTTTGGGTAATTTGAGTTCGGGAATTGGGTATCAGGTATTTTGCCCACCCTTACTAGTTATCAGTACATTCAAGTATATACAGCATTATCACAGTCTGCTTGCTGTTATGTGAGTAGAAAGTATGCAGTAAGTTGCGTGATTGCGTCGTTTGCCCAATAGTGTTTATTTGATATCATAAATATATATAAATTTTTTAATCTATAATTAGTCAAACTCAAGATACTAAAACGTGACATTTTACTGGAATTATATTCTTTTTTGGATGGAGGTAGTATAATTCTAGAACAGTACAATATTTAAGTATGTTAAACTTGACTAAATTTATATAAAAAATCATTAATATTTATTATAGTAAATAGGTACCACTAGATTCGTTATGAAACATATTTATTTGGCGTTAAACAATAATATTGTTACTTGTATATTTAGTTAAACTTTAGGTATTTTAACCAAAAATATATCTAAACTTTTTTTTGGACGGAGATATCAGTAGGCTAGTACTCTCTTTGTCTCAAAATAAACGCATATATCATACTTCGAGGGGTCAAATAAACTTAAGTCTAACCAAATCTATATGAAAAAATACTAAAATTTATAATATCAAATAATCATTATTAGGTTAATTACATCATATATTTGCATACTAATTCTATTTCTAGATATCTATGCTAACACTATTTTTTTATAAATCTAGTTAACTTTGGGATCGTTTGAATCCTTAGGCACCGTTTAGATGCCAAAAATTTTGCCAAAATTTTCAGATTTCCCGTCACATCGAATCTTTGAACACATGCATAAAGCATTAAATATAGGTAAAAAATAAAACTAATTACACAGTTTAGACGAAATGGACGAGACAAATCTTTTAAGCCTAATTAAACCATGATTGGACAATATTTACTAAATAACAACGAAACTGCTACAGTTGCGTTTCGTCAAAAAATTTGCCAACTAAACAGCCCCTGGAATGCCAGATACTTCTATGTTCGACGAGTGGGACGGATGGAGCAGCAGCCTGGGTCATCCTACGTCTACGGCGGACGTGCGTGCGTGCGTGCGTGGCCGGCCGGCCGGTACCCTGCTGCTTGTAGTTGGTGCGTCCAGATGCCAAGCGGACAGTAGGGCCTCGGTCACTTTGAAAAAAATAAATCTGATGAATAGTACTATTTTCGTCTTATTTGATAAATATTGTCCAATCATAGATCAACTAGGCTCAAAAGATTCATCTCGTGATTTACAATTAAACTGTGTAATTAGTTATTTTTTTACCTATATTTAATACTCTATGCAAGCGGCTAAAAATTGATGTGACAGAGAATATAAAAAAATTATTTTTAAGGTGCATCTAAACCAGACCTAAGAGTAGCAGCACATCTGTACCGGCACAAAAGGCAAGGCATTTACGCGCGGGCAGACGGGTCAGCATGCATGCATGTGGCGTGATGGAGGCACGCACATTTACGCTGCCTGCTTCGCGTACCCTGTACTAGTAGTAGTACTGCCAGTGGTTGTGCATTGTGCTGGCCGTTTGGTGTTTGAAATTTTCAAGTCGCCGTAAGAGTCCATCAAGGCCATGTTTTAGTTTTCTAAATTGGGGTCCAAAATTCACTATGCAAAAAAAAGATTCCCCGTCACATCAAAATACCGGTATATGTATGGAGTACTAAATATAGATGAAATAAAAAACTAATAATATAGTTTTGTTGTACTTTGCGAGACGAACATTTTTAGCCTAATTAATCAATGTTTGGATAATTATTACCAAATAAAAACAAAATAGCTACAGTACCAAACAGTAATTTGTCACTCCCCAAACTGGGGATCTAAACAAGACCCAGATCAAGTACGGCCGCGGATCAATGGAGTTTACCCATCAACGCCTTGTTTAGTTTGCCTCAAAGTTCCAAGTTTTTTCACTTTCTCTCCATCACATCAATTTTTAACCGCTTGCATGGAGTATTAAATGTAGATAAAAAAATAACTAATTACACAGTTTAGTTAGAAATCACGAGATGAATCTTTTGAGCCTAGTTGGTCCATGATTGGATAATATTTGTCAAATAAGACGAAAGTGGTACTATTCATCGGGTTAAAATTTTCTTCAATCTAAACAAGGGCCAAATCTTGCACATAAAACCCGCGTCAGCGGCTCAAAGTACTCCGTTGCACGTAACATAGGAGTAGTACGGCTACCATGCACGCGTTGAGAGTAAAAGTTTGATCCGGTGGACGGTGGAGTGCGTGTGGTCGCAGTCACGATGCAAGCGGGCCGCTCTGCAGACGGCCCGTACCGCGTCGCTCTGTCTGCTACGTTTATTTGCGGGTTTGGCGGCTCCATGTTACTTCTAGTGCCGCTGACCGCGTCGTCCTACAGGCCTTGCAGGAATGTGCTAGCAGGCAGGCAGGAGCTCGCACTGACGCATACAATTAGCACCGCACAGCCTCATATGTCCCTCGGCAAGGCACCGCGCGTGGGAGCTGCCCAACACGGATACCAGGAAGGGCGGGGATCTGCTCGGCGGCGACCGGGGCTGCTCGGTTGCTCGGCAGCGGCCCGACGCCTGAACGCGGAGGAGAGGTGAGGGAGGAGAGAGAGAGAGACAGGAGTTGGAGCCCTGCTTGGCGGCGGCCGGGGGGGGCTGTTCCACTGCTCAGCAGCAGCCCGGCGACTGCGCGTGCTCGGCCGGGAGCTGCTCGACAACTGGAACTTGCTCGACGGCGGCCCGATAGCTGCGTGGCTGCTCGGCGGGGAGCTGCTCGGCCTCTCGGTGCGGAGCTCGACTGCTTGGCGGACCACGCTAGGAGGCCAATTCTCCGACGAGATGGCTCCAGCATCGCCAGCGAGCTGGGTGAAGGACGCGTCAAGAAGGTAATTGATCCATCCTTGCAGGAAGCAGCTGAAGCGGGTGATTGGGTTTCACGTAGCGGATGCGGCGGCGGCGGCGGCTGAACCGCACACACGGAAGGCACGGAGCGGATGACGGATGAGTCTCGCAGGAGTTGGCAGCACCTTGCAGGCTATCTGCATTGCCCGCGTACGGTAGCAGACTGGCCTGCCTCAGCCCACAACTAAAAAGCAAGCAAGTTACAGGTGTCTAATGGGCCTATTTTGCGGGGCGGGCTTAGCAGGCTTGCGGACAGGCCCGCGCCGCTTGCATGGTTAGGTCGCAGGCTCGCAGACGCCGCGCGGTCAGCACAGTGCACACAGGACGCAGGAAGGGTTGTTGGGTCGTTGTCCAGTCCCGTGTCCTGACTCCTAAGTCGTGACTGGTGAGGAAACGACAGACCATGCACCTAGCCCCATCATGGACTCCCACCTCCCGAGTCCGACCCGACTTCGGGTAGAGGTCAACGCACCAGGGCCCACGTGCAGCGAGATGGGCCTCCCTGCTGGGAGTGTACTAGTAGCAGTAGCTCTTCTTGTCTTGCCCTTGTTCAGTTCCCAAATCCAACCCCAAATTTCACTATGCAAAAAGAAGATTCCCCGTCACATCAAAATGTCGGCACATGCATGAAGTACTAAATGTAGATGAAATTAAAAACTAATTGCACAGTTTTGTTGTACTTTGCGAGACGAACATTTTGAGCCTAATTAGTCAAAGTTTGGACAATTTTTACCAAATAAAAACAAAAGTTGCTACAGTACGACGTGACCTACACTATTCCAACTTCTCCTCCCAATTCCAACATCTAAACAAGGCCCTTGTTCACACTCGGATCATCGTGGAGAGACCCGCACCGCACGTCCTGTCCCGTGTCTGTGCTGCGCTGCACCTTCCCGGGGACCGTTGGGACGGGACGGCCTTGCAGCTGCCGTCGTGTAGCGCTTTCCGCTTGACGTGCCGTGTTATCCACATGTCCCGACCAAAAAAGACGCTTTGTCTACGACCCGTAGCAGGTCGGAGTACGTACGTATACATAAACAAATTCCATCCGCACCAACAAGATACGACACACGTTGCATGCCTGTCGACAACGACAGCGATAATCACACATTCTTAACCCAAGGGTGTGTTATCTTCGCGAAAAGCAGCTGAAAAGTTACTGTAGCATCTTTCGTTGTTATTTGGTAAAATTTATCTAATCATGGATTAACTATGCTCAAAAGATTCGTCCCGACGTTTACAGACAAACTATGCAATTAGTTATCTTTTTACCTACATTTAATGCTCCATGCATACGTCGAAAGATTCGATGTGATAGATAAAAGAGTAAATATTTATGTTTGCATGGCAACTAAACAGTGCCCAAACACTTTTTAGGATCATGCATGCCTTCTTGCAGTGCAGCCAAGTCCTCGACCTCTCCGTCTCCGTAGCGGAAAGTCCTCTCTCCTGGGCTTGGAGGCTGGAGCGGAGCCGCCTGGAGCACGAGCGCATCTTTTTGAGCGCCAAGGCAAATCCCAGCTCGATCCATCCATCAACCGATTGATTTCCCCCGGCCTGGTGGGATGTGGCGGCCCCCACTAAGGGCGTGTTTGGTTACCGTTTGTTAAAGTTTAACACCTATTAAATAATGTTTCATCGAATGTATGGAGTACTAAATATAGACTAATTGCATGCATGTCGACATAGATTAAGGATAATTTACGAGATGAATCTATTAAACCTAATTAATCTAAAATTGAAAACTTTTTATTAAATAAGACGAAAGTGCTACAGCATTTATTAAACTTTAACACCCAAACCAACCCCCCTAAAATAAAAGGCAGGCCGGCTGGCCGGACCGCCTACATCCTCGGAAGCCGAGCCAGCAGAGGGGCCCACACATGTTCCTCGGTGGGCTCCCCGATCACGTGACAGCCCCTGGAATCGTGGCATCCTGGACTGGCCTCGGGCGGCACAGGGGCCTACATGCCAGCCAGCCAGCACCTCTCCCCTCTCCCCCTCTCTCTCTGCGTGTGCTCCTGCTCCCTCTGACCAGCCCGCCGCTCCCCTCGCGCTGCTGAGACTCTGACTCTGACTCTGACCAGCCACCGATGCGTGCGCTCCAGCCAGCCAGCCAGCCTCCAGCGGCACTCGTCGCCGTGCGCACCTCGCTCACGCCATACCCGCGGCGTCCCGCCTCCCTGCCATGCGGGCCCAGGTGGGGCACACCTCGGCCGCTCGCCGAATGACCGCGCTGGTACGTGTCTCTCCAAAGTATTGTACGCCACCCCACCCCACCCCCCCTTTTTTTTTTCCCTTCTCTGCGTGCGCGAAATAAAAACTGGTGACGACGACAAAGAAAAAAGAGGTGAGATGGCGGGAGTGGGAAAGAAAAAGGCTGAATGAAAGCCAAAGGAAAGCAAAAGAAAACGCAAAAAAAAAAACAATTTGGCCCCCCCTCCGATTGATTCCTCCCCCCGTTGCACGCCAAAAAAGACAAACCTTTTTTTAATCGCCCGTTGATAATACGTACTAACAGCTGTATTAGCGGTAAACAACTGGCTTCGCTAATTCCCGCCTACCGTGACAGCTTTCGGTGCCGCTGTATCGCTAGCAATATACTGACAAAAGAAAAGAAAAAACAACGGAGGAAATGGGCTCTCAGGAACCATAGTTATCCGAGCGATGCTATGCCTACAACTCTTGCTAGGTACTGCTCGCTTCCTTCCAAAATGCAAGTTATTTTTAGTTTTACGTATTTAAAGAAAATAAAAGATACATAGAATACATTCGTTAAAATATACAAATACCAAATAGATATACTATGAAGATTGAAAGTGCATCTAGGCCTTAAGTGAGTTTTGTGTAGATTGAATGACAATATGATCACAGGACCAACATATTTCATGAGATTTACATGTATTTACTCATAGGTATAATTGATATGTGATTGGGCTCATGTTGTGCAAATGACATATTTGGTAAATGAATCTAAGTTTATTGATGAAATGCATGAATGACATGCATGTGATGATGAATATAACAAAAGAGACATGGTTTGACAGATATTCTTTGGTCTCTAAATGTCAAGCTTGGTCGTATCATGGAAGGTTAAAATCTGGGTTTCAAGGTTCATGAATTGGCAAGCAAGGGCATTGATATTAAAGATGGGACATGAGAGTTTGCACATGTATTGTCTCACTCATAAAAAACTTGCTAGTTCAAACCAAAGATATTGGAAATGGTTTTCATATTGGTGTTCAGTTGTTAATGCTTGAATAGTCTTTATATGAAAATTATGGAGAAGGAAATCAATGGAAACGATCTAGTTAAAGTAGAAGACAACAATGCAATGAAATAGTTTTCAATGAATGATTAAAGTTCATTAAAAGCAATATGTGACTTGATGGCTTGACTGAGTGAAGATAGCAAGGAAAGAGCTTCGAGTGATTGAGCGAAGGTGAAGGGCAAGCAACGGCTTGGAGACCAAGGGACCAAGACTGAGGTGAAGAAGAGAGTACTTTCATTGAGTCGAGGTCTAGTAGTAAAGCTATGCAAAGTCATATTTATGTGGAGGCTCAAATCATTGTTGAATTATGTAGAAAGATGACTTTTCGATAAAAGGTGTGGTCTTGATCAAATGGTTGGAGAGATATCCAAAGTCATAGCTCAAGGTGGTTCACCTTAAGGCCATGTGAAAGTACATTTGCCCCTATTGTGAGTTTTGGTGTATGATGACATCCAAATTAGGGACTAACGAGTTTATCGAGTGACATTGCATGTTCTAGTCCCTTGAAAGACTTAAAGGAAAGTTTCTAGGAAATGGCACCCCTCAATTCAAAGTTTAAACGGCTTACATACTCAAGTGGCTTCAATTCATTTTCCATTTTAAATTTGAGTTTAGGAATCGTCGCACTACTAAGAGGGATGCAAATCTAGGTGGTCTGAAGAAGATAGAGTGCTCAAATATTTAATTAAAATCAATTGAGAGACACTCAAGCATAGCATGGACACTTTGGGCTTAGTTTAGAGATCTCGTCTGTCGGAAGTTCCGATGAGGAGTTGCGTATCCCCTTCATGCATCACTAGAAGTTCTTTACTTCCAAACGTCGGAAGTCCCGACGATCTTCGGAAGTTCCGATGTTTTGCTTGCACAGAAGTGGAATACATGCCATAGAAGTGGAAATTGATTGGAAATGTTGCAAGGCTCAAACATGTGATGAAGGAGCTTACTGCATGAGACATGACATAAAGTCATGTGACTAGGTGGAGAAGATCAAGATGAGGCTTGGCTTAATAGATCGGTTGCAAGCATAAAGGGCAAGTCGAAGGCTTTGAAGCGATAAACCACATGGCGGGGAAGCTTGAGTAAGACTTGGCGCCGATGGACGAAGGCAATGGTGAAGAGCAAGTGAGGTCAAGATTAATGAACCAATAAGGTCACATGATGATATGAAGTGGATCATATGATTTGGTGATTAAGGTTGGTGCATGTGTTGCATCAACATTGAAGGAGATGGAATGAAATGCGCTAGGCAAAGGTATAACATATAGGACATTTTATTTTACCGGTCATAGGTATGAAGAGAAGTTTATGACCGGGTTTAGGATAGATGGTCGTACTATCAAGAGGGGCAAACTATTTTGCATATCATCCATCTAGTGGCACTCGAGTGATCTAACATTTGCATATTTACTAGGATCGAGTGACGTGGTGAAAAGAGTGCCAATCCTTTGAAAAATATTTATGAAAATGCTAACACACTTGCACATGATGGTGTACATTTGGTGGTGTTGGCACATTTACAAAGGATTTGAAGTTAGAAGTGACTTGGAGAAGAAAAGGAAGTGATCAGGGTGACCGAACTCTTATGGTGTTTGGACCGGACTCTGTCTTGGCGGTTCCGGTGGCAAACCCTAGCGTGGCGTGACCCTGTGGATCAGACTGAACTCTAAGCGGCACAACATCCAGACCATCCTAGGCGAGTCTAGTTGATCACCCCAGAGTGGCGCGGTTATGTTGTTTGGACCGAACCCTGTGGCCGAGCGGGTCTGGACGCGCCGCTGACATTGTATGCGCATCTGGTCGAGCGACGTGGCGCGCTAGTGTGCAAGTGAGGGCGAACTGGTCTCTGGTGCTAGGTCCGGTCGGTGGAACCGGACCGAGTTCGGATCACTTTTGAGCTATTGGGAGCTCTCTAGAGTCAACCGGACTCTGGCTTCACGTTGGTCCGGACGCTGCCAGGAGAGTCCGGTCTAGAGGTGAAGTACATGGGTGAAGTAGCCGTTGGTTTCCAACAGTCAACTTCGAACGTTGCTGACACGTGGCATCCATTAGTGGGCCAAACCCTGTGAACAGTGTGGGTCCGGTCGGTGTGAAGTGAGTCCGGTCCGGACCCCCCGAGCCAGCTTTTGAGCAACAACTCTTTTGAGCCTTTGGGCTATAAATTGAAGGGGTACTCAGGCATGGCTGAGGTTGAACACCTTAGGAGACTTAGTGTCCATGCTTGAGAGTGCTTGGGAGCTCTCTAACTCACTTGTGCTTGCACGAGTACGAATCGATTGCGAGTGAGTGATTCTAATGTGATTGCTTGACAGATTGCATCAAGTGGCACTAGGTGATCGAGTTGCAAGTCGGTGGCGTTTGTTACTCTTGGAGGTTGCCACCTCCTAGATGGCTTAGTGGCATGATCTCCATCGAAGCATGCAAAGAAGCTTGTGCGGTGCTCTAGAGAAGCTTGTGAGGGGTATTGTGCTCACCCCACGGGAGTCGCGAAGAGCAACTCTAGTAGAGCGAGACAAGAAGAGCGACAAGTGGTCTGGCCATATCAAAGTGCTAGAGCTTGTGGTAAGCACTCCACATAGGAGAGTGTGATTTGCGGGTCACCACTAACAAGAGGACCGACAACAACCTTGGAGCTTGTCTTAATGAGGACTAACTTGTTGGCAAACAAGTGAACCTTAGGATAAAAATCATCGTGTCAACCTTGTTCATCCCGTTGGTTTGCAATCCCCTAACACAAGCTTGTATTTATTCATTCATGTATTGTGCTTATGTTGTTGTAGTTGCTCTTGTAATTAGTTATCTTGTGTAGCATGCTAGTTACCTTCCTTGCTTTTGTAGCATAGAAGTAGCTCCCTTGCGTAACTAGCTAGTTGGTTTGAGTAGCTTTGCTAGTTACATTGCTTAGTTTGTGTAGCTAAGTAATTTGAGCTCTCTAATTTGGCTTGAGTAGCATTGTTATTAAACATTGCTAGTGAGCTTAGGCTTTGTGCTTTTGCATACTAGTTTGTGTAGGAGCTCCCCCGTTGCTTAAAGTACTAGTTGCATAGATTTATGTGACCTTACTACTAGAATTGATTAGGTGAGCTCTAGCTAGCCTAGCACCTTTGTTGCTTAATTAGTATCTTTATAAGGTGCTTGAGAATTTAGATAGAGGGGTGTAGTCTTAGCTAGACCTATAGTTTTAATTCCGTATTTATCTCGGTTAGCCGACATATTTTTCTTAGAAAGGACTATTCACCCCCTCTAGTCTGCCATCTTGACCCCATGCCAACCTTCAAACAAAGCTCCTCCCTAGCATTTGAAGCCCTCTCTTCTTCTTCTTCTTGCTCCTAGCTTCAAATCTTGCAAGAGTTTGACTTGAGAGAAGGGATTCGATGAGAAAAACGTCGAAGCAAAGCTTGAGCACTTGATTTCTTTGTCAATCCAGTTGGAATTGCATTTGTTACTCTTGAGCTTTGCCCCTAGATAGCTAGGCATCGCTAAGGAGCTCTCGATCTTTGGGAGAACATTGGGAAGTTTATATTAACCATGATTTTCTAGTGAAGAACTCAAGTTGACCTTTGTGGTTGCTTGGGAGAGGCAAGAAGGTGGACGAGACTTTGACCTTTGTGGTCACCTTAACAACAAGGATGCATGCACTCCTTAGTAGGGTGGCCGAACCTTGGGATAAATCACTGTGTCACGTGTGCTTATTGTTGTTGTGATTGTTTGGAATTACTTGTCTTTGGTTGTCTACTTCCCCTCAACCATTTTTAGGTATTGGTCCCGATCTACAAATTGGTGGTGTTTGTTGACGGTCACTAACACCTATTTTGACCATCAACATTTCACCCAAAAGCAAGATAAAGTGAGGAAAATCATCATCACAAGTGTTGAATTTGCTTTATAATTCACCTAGTTCCACCTGTACATGGAGAATTATATGTATGCAGAAAAACTATACAAAATTATCAAATATCAAGCACTAGAAGGCAAGTGGACGTGGTAGTGGGGTCTGGTCCCACTTGGTGGGGCTGGCCGACCCCACCTGGCATCGCCCGGTGCCTCCCTGCCATGTCACTAATCCACCCCAAATGCAAGAAACACACTCCCAAGCCTTTTCCACCATTGATCTCAAGTCGGTTCAACATCAAAGGCTCGAATGATGTAGCATCACACGGATCACTGATGTGTCATGGCAACACAAACCAACGTGACAAACTTCTCCAACCACCTACAGCCACTCATGACATGTGGCCTAAGCTTCTAGAAGAAGGAGGGAGGCCCCACCTGTCATAGGGGGCTGGCCGATGTAACACCCCAGGTGTTTGTCACTCATTAAGTAGTGGGTTTGAGCTCAAACATGATAGATTAGTGGAGATGACGATGCCAAAGTCAAACCTATGGAAATAAACCCTAACCTAAACTTGGATATTGCACCTTTGCTTACATATAGGCCATTTTCAAAGATATATGTTTGGATGGTGTTATTACCATATATTCATGTGTCTCACCTTAGTACCTATCTATATTGATCCCTGAAAAAGTTTCATGAAGTTTGGAATCAAAAAGTCACATGAAATGATAAGTTATATGCTTGTATGGATTATAACTAAACCCTGCCTTACATCCCATGGGAACTAGTGTTATGCAACATACAAATGCAATATGTGCAACACATCTTGGACACATGTGGAACACCCTAGTGGAGCATGTGTAGCATGTATCTTGAAACAACCACATGAAATGACTATAGCATTTCACTTGAGTTCTATGTTTCAAGGCATGTGAGGCCTGCACTTTTGTGCAACCTATGCATGGTGGGTATGTTTGGCCTCTACAACACCTTAACTACACTTAGGACACTTAATGGAACAATGTTCATGTTGATCATTTTGCCTAAATGTGCTTCTAAGTGATGGTTGACCATGTATGGACCCTAGAACCCTTTTGTTTGACCATTCCAAAAGTGTGACCTAGAAGCTTTGAATGACTGTGCATCCTTTAACAAAGTTATAGCAAATTTTATAAGGAACAAACTTTGTTTAAGAGTCAAGTCATGAAAATGTGTGTAACATGCTCAAACAGGGCCCCCAAGTCAGTTTTAGGGCTGATTTCAGCACTTAGCCATTTTAAGCCCTGATTTCGGTGTCGTCGACGTTGGCATCTCGCGTTCTTCAAATTTCACTAAGTAACTCAAGTTTATCCAAATACAAAAGTTGGAGCTGATATATTGAAGTAGGACATATCAAATGTTGGCATTTATTTGACCCCTCTTGATCAACTAAATGGAGCTCAAATGAAAGTTTGATTAGTCCTTGATAGTCGCAATTTGAGAGGTAATTATCTGCTAATCTATTGCCCAAATGACCATGACCATTAAATGAAAAATGTAGTGTAATGTGTGGGCTGCAAACTTTGTAATTGGACCTTGGCCCAAATTTGACTGGAGCCAGCTCAAAAATGGACTCCAAGTTGCTGACAGCAATGCACACCACGTACTCGGCACATTGTCTGAACCACCGACGGGTGTCCATGAGCGTGGCCTCCATGCAGAGCTGCCGCGTGCCCTCCACCGTGCCAGCACCGCTGCCGCGTGCCCCTACGCCCGCTCAAAGTGGAGAAGCACCAGAGCGACTAGCCTGAGCCCTCCCTCACCTCCCCATTCCTTTCATTCACCGCTCCGCGCTCCCCACCTCGCTCTCCCGGTTCCCGAGCGCAGAGCCGCCATGGGCAGTACCAACCGAGCGCCGCCAACCACGTTCTTCGCCTCCGAACCTCCTCGTCACCAATTGAGCACGAAATCACCTTTCCCAGCATGTGCAGCACCTTCCGAGCCGTTTCCCCGGTCCGAACCGCCGTCAGAGCTCGTCACCGCCATGGCCGTCCACAGAGCTCCGAGCCACCGTCGTCGTCGCTCTACCTCCAGCCTCCCTCCACCCGAACTGACCACGCCATTGCGTTCCCTGTACCACGCCGCCCCTCCAGAGCTCCTTGCCTCACCGTTTTCACCCCCGCAGTGGACCGCTGCCGGAGCATCGGCCGACAAGCCGTCGGCTGCCGTGGCCGCACCACCACGGGCCACCTCACCCCAAGCCGCGACCGTCTTCGGGTGAGCCTCGCTGCGCTGGTGCTCGTGCCGCCCTCAGCCGTCACCGCCGGTGTCCCCCCCTCGCCGGAACCGCGAAGGCCGACCCCCCTCCTCTACCGGCGTCGGGAGGTAGAAGAAGAAGACTGCCCCATGTGTCCCTCTCTGTCGCTCGGTGAATGACTGGTGGGCCCAACCGGTCAGTAGGTCCCGCATGTCGGTTAAGTGGTGCCAGATCTGGGGTGAGTTATCGGGTAGACCTAGCGAATTCAATAGGGTAAGGAGAATTTCGTTTTTGAATTTCAGAAAATTTGTGAATCTTATAAAAATGATATCTCATGCTAGGTAATTCCAAAAATAGCAAATGTAGACTTTTTGGAAACCTTGTGAAGAGATCTATGCAGTGCAGTCATAAAATGTTACATGTTTGTAGGTATTTTCTGATGTCTTTATTTAAGTTTTAAAAATACTCTAAAATGCCTTTAAACTTAACCAGAGCAAGATCTAGAGTTTTAGGACTCCAAAAATAGTGATTCTTGTTTTGTTAATTTCATGATGACATGTAGTTGCTAGGAAAAATATTAAAAACCCTAGTTGTTCACTGTTTTCTTAAGGTTTTGATTTAACCTTGATAAATAAGAAAATCTACATTATATTGCTTCTTATTTTTATATCTTGGGTTGTGTTGCTCCAATTGATGTGAAATTTTTATGGTAGGCTTGTCATGCTATGTATGTACTGTGGTATAAAATTCATGGTCATTGTTTTTTTGTATGCTCAAGTTATTGATTTAACTTGTTTATGGCTTAATAAATAGCTTATAAATAATATATAAATGATAAAATAGAAAATGTTATTCCATTACCTTAGTATTATGTTTCTCTATCATATTGATTCATAATATGGCCTTGTGGTCATAGAAAATATTGAGTTTTAGGTTTAACTTGCTCATGCTATGCATTCTTATTGCCATTCATCATGTTCATACACTTGCATCTTGCATCTCATTTAGGTACGCTAGATGCACCACGTGAAGGACGTGAGGTGGAGCTAACCAGAAGATGGTGTTGGTGGACCTATCTCGGAGATGGAATGATCGGACAAGTGCTAGAATGAGAGAATGCTCGCCAAGTGGGTTTCACTTGACAAACTCTAACTTGAGTCGGATCCCAGGCAAGCCCCGGAGCATTATAAGCCTCCTATCTTTAAAGCAATTAATTCTATATATGTTATAAGTATTGTTGCATTAAGTGATAGGAGTTGGTTGGAAACTCTTACTGCATTATATCATTCCTTGTCCAGATATATGAATCCTTGAATCCTACATAGACTAGGATCGAGTAGATGCTTAGCCCTGCTTTAAGCGATAGAAGTCAGGTGATTTCCTGTCACCTGCGAGATATAGGGATATTCATATATGGCACGGTTGGCTATATTTGCTATCGTGGAATGGAACCATGTGTTAATAAAATGAAATGAGACCGGGCGGGATGACGATAGTGAAGCAACAAGGCATGGAGGTCTTGGGTGTGAATCTATCCCCGTCTGAGTCGTTTAAGGACCGATTCGCTGTACGTCCTTGAGTCATGTTGAACGCAGTCTAACACTTAGTTGGCCGGATAAGTCGTTCCGACCGCGAAGCCGAGTAATGTGATTCAGGCTGGGAATCGAATGGTAGGTTGCTTCTTGGAGGAGAGAAAGGATGTGCTTTGGGACATTGGCATGAGACCAAGGGGGGTTAGAGTCCCTATCACCTGGCAGAGTGTCGCCCTTGGGGTCGCGACATCATTCGGACCCGCGATTCCTGAATCATATGAAAAGGTGGCTTGTGCGACCCTGGCAGGGGCCTGCGCGGTGAGTGTTAGAAATACCCCTCCAGCTGGATAGGAATTCGATTCGAATCACCGTAGCTCCCGGTTAGTGAGCACTTGACTTGAGCAGCGGCAACGTAGATTCCATTAAATTGAACAGATGGTTAATTGGATCACGATGGAAAGGTTGCCTCAATTTATACCTGCTATGGTTAATATTGTTTGCTCCTAATAAAGTGAGTGCTCTAGTACAGGTGCTAAAATAGATGACAGGCTAATGATGATTAACTTGATGCTTAAGCATTAATGATTACTTATCTGTATTAAGCTTTTATGCAAAATGTTGTTAAGCTAGCCCCACCTTATATCAGCCTTGCATGATCCTTGGTGTCACCTTATTTCTGGTTTCTGATGGGTAAGTCTAGCTGAGTACCTTCTCGTACTCAGGGTTTTATCCCCACTTGTTGCAGGTTGTGATGTATCATGGCGGCTGCAAGAGTTGGTTGACTCCTACCGTAGTGGCGGAGTGTGATCACGGGCATGATCCTTCTTATTTACCTTATCTCTAATGCTTTTGTTGGAAGTCGACCGTGGTACTGGCATGTATTTGAAATAAGAATAATGTTAGTTTCAAATTACTTTGCTTCCGCTACTTTTCAATGTAAGTTCTAATAACTATGTTGAACTCCGTTGTATATTGAATTACTTGGGAAATGGTTGTAACATATGACTTGTTATGTTGAATCACTACGATCTTGGCTTGTATGTTGGTTGGTTTGAAATCCCTCGTGATTTCATTGGACTACCGGAGTTATATGGGCTCAAGTGTGAGAATTTGATCACTTCGGTGATTGTTTTTATACTTGTGCTCTTATAATTTGGACGGTTCTGTTACAGCTGGTATCGGAGCAAGATTCAACATTAAACTTGTCATATGTGTATTTAAAACAAAGGTTTTATTTTATAAAATCAGTTTTATCAACTTATAGTTTTATATAGGTTTGTCAAATCTAAATTTTAAACCTAAGTATGCCAGTGGTCAATTTCCTTATGCCCAAATAAGGATTATTAGGTGGCTTATATAAGTACTAACTTGGGGGTTTTTCATTTATGCATCTACGCCCTTGCCAAGGTATGTATGTGTGATAACTCTCCCACACTATGCTACCCAGTGTGTCAGATTAGAGGTAGCCTTCATATATGAAATAGCCATATATGTTGCTAGTTTATTTTTATGCAACATCGCACCTACGCTCAGGTAAGTGTGAGTTGTGAGAGCATGACCGTACAAACTACGGTCTACGGAAGAGCTAGTTTTGGTTACTGGATTATTTACATGTTACACACATGTATATATGAAGGTACTTAATTGTGGGTGATTAATGATTCGGGTAGTCTTGGTGCTACATGTATATATACGGGAGTATATGTACATGGGAGTACTTAGAATTTTACTTCTCTGCTTTCATTGTGTGCTATATTGGGAAATGTTGGGCTGCAATGAAATTTTTCTGCAGGTACGCTAACCATGAATGCGTAAGTCGAATGTAGCTAACGACTAGATATATATCGAGAGAGTGCGTGTTATGCCACCGACATAGAACGTGATCGCCACCTTAGGTTGGCAATCTTGTGAGGACAAATAGGACGAAGCATGCATCTTCATGATTGTTGCCTTATGCATAGTTATGCTCCTCTCACCCTTGTTCTATAGTGTGTAACTTGTGATCAATGTGTTACACTATCTTTCTTGAATGAAGCTAAATAAGAATGCCTTACTCCATGTTGTTTGAGAAAAGTGTGTGCTTAGCCTTGCTAGAAATAGTTGTGGTTGCATGCTTGAACCTATAGATGCCCTTTAGGTTAGCCAAGTGGCGGATATGTTGTCATACAAGTGTTTGCAAATGCTTTAGACCTCACCTAAGCAATTGTGATTCTTATTAATGAATTAAATTAGTTGGTCTAAGGTAATAATATTTAGAGCTACTAGAATAACATGTTTGTGTGCTCTCTTGTTAAGTAGAACAAAGGCAAGCTTTGTTTTGCTTGTTGAACGTTGGCTGCTAGAACGATTTCTGTTGTAGTGATGTTTTTGTGGTCATAATGGTGTTTTCTGTAGTTATGGGGAATACCAAAGTTGTAGCTAACTTACTTATCTAGCTTGTCCTAAAATTTTATGACCCTAGGTCTTATGGCTTGGAAGTTATACATTTTAGAAGTTTGTTGTCAGAATTTGCTCATGTTCAGAACAGATCTGAATGTTTGCTTTATTTGACCTATGTGATTATAGAATCATGTCTTGGAAATATTAGAGGAAGTGTAGTACTTTTTCTAAGCTTTCCAAAATGTCCTATAGCACCAATTGTGGTGGTCTAAATTTCTAGTTATGAGCTTGCCAAGTGGAATGACAGAATCTGTCCACATCTGGGCAGAGATGTCTTCTTTGTCTTGTTTGGCCTTGTTAGCTATAGAATCATCTTAATATGATAATGAGAAGGTTATATACAACTTAATAAAGCTTTACATAAAGTTAAGGCTCAGCCTTGTTGTGTCCCTAGAACTCCAGTTATGCATTTTTGAAGTTCTTGTCAGTTTTCTGTCCATATTGGTACAGATCTGAAACACCAGCATGTTTGACCATGCTAACCTGTGATTTAGCTTTTGGTTTGAATAACAAACGCGTGGAAAACTTTCTAAGCTTTCTATAAAGTCTAGGATCACTTTTGTGGGATGTCCATAACCTTAGTTATGGTTGAAACAAGTAACTATTGTGCTGCTGTCCAGATTCTGGGCACCTGCTAAGTTGGCCTCCTTAATTAACGTTGGTTTGGACTAAACTTGTAGTCAGTTCATGCTTGAGATGAATGCTTATTTTGGGTGAGCCTTGTGCTTTTGTATTGGTTGCTTAAGCCCATTTGTTTGAATTTTCTCAAACGACTGCTTGATTGTGATGTGTATGTGTGCTTGTTATCTAGGTAGTGCCCTAGTTGTCACCCCGTTTGTCCTCGGTGAGCATACGAGGGTCACATAGCTTTATCCTAGAACAAAGTTCACATACGTAATTGTATGGTTGTTGTCTTCCATTAGGTTTCTCTCTTAGGAGCCTGAGCCGGTAGACATGGTTGCTTGCCTTGAGTGCTTGTATCCATGTCTTTGCTTGACCGAAAGCCCAAAGTTTAGTTCTTCGATATGTTTGCATGAGCCATGGATGTTTTGCAAATCTTTTTGGGAAGACCCTTATCGACTGACCAACCAAGTTAACTTTCATCAATGCTAAGTGTGAATGGAATCAAGCAAAAATCTCGTGCTTAGTCACCTGCGGCAATTGAGCTATGTTCTCTTGTGAGGTGTTTTGATCTACGGATCTCCTCCTCGTTGATTTTAAACCTTGTGACTACCTTTACTTGCTATCCCTCCTTGGTATGGTGCTTGTTCAGACCACCCAATCTGCGTCATTTGAAATTCCTCATCAGGTGTATGTTCAGTAATGGTGTTACGATTAGCATTCTATGGTGCCGCGACGAAACCTAGGGCCTCCTTGTGACCGGCCGGCACACGGTTGTGCTACTGGGCACGCGCTGGTATCGAGATTGCTAGTCATAGCCCATTATGGAATTACATCAATGTGGACTTTTCTGCTGAGATGTTCCTTGGTTATCTTTCCATATCGTATCGTAAGATCCATATCTTGAACCAAAAGTGGTAAAACTTTCTCCTGAAGTTACTAAGAGGATAACCTTTGAAGAAGAGGTTACTAACATAAACATTAACAGACTGCAATAGGTGGTAGACAAGTGACTCTACGTAGTTATCCCAGTATTGACGAATATCATCTAGTAAGCAAGTATCTCGTCTCTATTAGATAAAAAGGACACACAACACTTAAGTGGATAAGTCATCCGTTGGATAAGACTCGATCGTTACAATATGCAAGTTTTAACCTTTGTATGCATAAGGACCATACCATTGAGATCAACCATCTCCGGTGAGACTCCGTATCTGCTGACTTCGATGGCAACCATTTGCTTGTATCAACCACAATTATTGTGATCACGAATGAAGATTTGGAACTTTTTAGTGTTGAAAGACAACTAATTAGTTACCAATAGGAAGGTTAATCTCCAGTTAGGTAATGACTCTTGGTAACTACAAAGGCTATGTCTTACAGAGCAATAACCAACAAGAAGTTAATCAACTAGCCAACAACTTGAGTGATATTCTATCTTCTAGAGCCATTGTGATCAAGTCAATTCCGTCTTGGACAATCACACAGATAGTGCAAGGTGTTCTATCAGCTAAAGTGAAGAATTAGAGAAAGTATGCCCTAGTTCCGATCTGTATCCTTGTGCCCTTAGGTGCCACAAATGGTTTGTTCATAACTTTATTGGACAAAGTATTGAGGAATATTCAAAAGCAATCGGAGAAGTGTCAAACAATAGATTTTTCATCTTAGAGCTGCTGTTTGATCCAAAAAAGGAAGCCTCAACATGAAAGTTGGCCTGACAAAGTTGTTATGCTGCAAGTCAACTCAACTTACAGTACAACTAAGTCACCAAGGAAAAGTTTACTCAACCGCTTGGTGGTAGACTACTCCCCATGATTTAGTGAATATTTACAACTTTTGTTGTCCTTAAGGCCTCACTACATTTTGCTTTGGTACTAATTTTCCAAATGATGACATACTTTAGTACCTTATAAATGTTTTTACCCAAGAGGTTGCATCTGATTCAACTCAGATAACTATTGTCTTTGGATAAAATAATCTTATTAGATAACTGTTGGCAGAAATAGGAAGCCAACAGAGTCAGCTATCACATTCCCTGACCATCGATAGACTCAGATAATACAGTGTTGTCATCAGAGAAAGAGAACTGCACACATGGAACCACAAGTAGTTTTCCATGAGTTGGTGTCTAAATGAATGAACATTTACGACCAACATAGACCTTGTCTATTGGTTAGTTAATATTCTATGGCCTCAGAGTATATTTGTCATCTATGATCTCACCCTTTTGGAAGGTTGTACTCAAGCCATTTTGGTAGAGAGCTGCTTTTCAAAACCGTGTGAACATAGAGCCATTTCAACAAGTATACTTCTGAAAATGTTGGTCTAGTGTCAAGTTCATATGGCCTATGTTATGCTCATGAGAGAGAGCCAGATACTTGTGAGTGGTTCACTCATGGACCAAATGATCTCCGTACACTGAGAATGCAGTATGTGCAATCTTGGATTCCTCCCAAAGTAACAATGCTTCATGGAAGGCAATGAAGGAAATTCATCAGACAAATTTTACCATGAAGAGTAAGTATCAGAAAAGTGCCTTTGGTCAAATAGTTCCACCAATGTTAAAGCTGTGTAGCTGAATGCTATAGCAGATGATGGGAACTAGATAACGTGCCTCTCTTCCTTAAAAAGATCTTCCATTCCGAATCTCGGGACGCGATTCTTTTAAGGGGGGAGGGCTGTAACACCCCAGGTGTTTGTCACTCATTAAGTAGTGGGTTTGAGCTCAAACATGATAGATTAGTGGAGATGACGATGCCAAAGTCAAACCTATGGAAATAAACCCTAACCTAAACTTGGATATTGCACCTTTGCTTACATATAGGCCATTTTCAAAGATATATGTTTGGATGGTGTTATTACCATATATTCATGTGTCTCACCTTAGCACCTATCTATATTGATCCCTGAAAAAGTTTCATGAAGTTTGGAATCAAAAAGTCACATGAAATGATAAGTTATATGCTTGTTTGGATTATAACTAAACCCTGCCTTACATCCCATGGGAACTAGTGTTATGCAACATACAAATGCAATATGTGCAACACATCTTGGACACATGTGGAACACCCTAGTGGAGCATGTGTAGCATGTATCTTGAAACAACCACATGAAATGACTATAGCATTTCACTTGAGTTCTATGTTTCAAGGCATGTGAGGCCTGCACTTTTGTGCAACCTATGCATGGTGGGTATGTTTGGCCTCTACAACACCTTAACTACACTTAGGACACTTAATGGAACAATGTTCATGTTGATCATTTTGCCTAAATGTGCTTCTAAGTGATGGTTGACCATGTATGGACCCTAGAACCCTTTTGTTTGACCATTCCAAAAGTGTGACCTAGAAGCTTTGAATGACTGTGCATCCTTTAACAAAGTTATAGCAAATTTTATAAGGAACAAACTTTGTTTAAGAGTCAAGTCATGAAAATGTGTGTAACATGCTCAAACAGGGCCCCCAAGTCAGTTTTAGGGCTGATTTCAGCACTTAGCCATTTTAAGCCCTGATTTCGGTGTCGTCGACGTTGGCATCTCGCGTTCTTCAAATTTCACTAAGTAACTCAAGTTTATCCAAATACAAAAGTTGGAGCTGATATCTTGAAGTAGGACATATCAAATGTTGGCATTTATTTGACCCCTCTTGATCAACTAAATGGAGCTCAAATGAAAGTTTGATTAGTCCTTGATAGTCGCAATTTGAGAGGTAATTATCTGCTAATCTATTGCCCAAATGACCATGACCATTAAATGAAAAATGTAGTGTAATGTGTGGGCTGCAAACTTTGTAATTGGACCTTGGCCCAAATTTGACTGGAGCCAGCTCAAAAATGGACTCCAAGTTGCTGACAGCAATGCACACCACGTACTCGGCACATTGTCTGAACCACCGACGGGTGTCCATGAGCGTGGCCGCCATGCAGAGCTGCCGCGCGCCCTCCACCGTGCCAGCACCGCTGCCGCGTGCCCCTACGCCCGCTCGAAGTGGAGAAGCACCAGAGCGACTAGCCTGAGCCCTCCCTCACCTCCCCATTCCTTTCATTCACCGCTCCGCGCTCCCCACCTCGCTCTCCCGGTTCCCGAGCGCAGAGCCGCCATGGGCAGTACCAACCGAGCGCCGCCAACCATGTTCTTCGCCTCCGAACCTCCTCGTCACCAAATGAGCACGAAATCACCTTTCCCAGCCTGTGCTGCACCTTCCGAGCCGTTTCCCCGGTCCGAACCGCCGTCAGAGCTCGTCACCGCCATGGCCGTCCACAGAGCTCCGAGCCACCGTCGTCGTCGCTCTACCTCCAGCCTCCCTCCACCCGAACTGACCACGCCATTGCGTTCCCTGTACCATGCCGCCCCTCCAGAGCTCCTTGCCTCACCGTTTTCACCCCCGCAGTGGACCGCTGCCGGAGCGTCGGCCGGCAAGCCGTCGGCTGCCGTGGCCGCACCACCACGGGCCACCTCACCCCAAGCCGCGACCGTCTTCGGGTGAGCCTCGCTGCGCTGGTGCTCGTGCCGCCCTCAGCCGTCACCGCCGGTGTCCCCCCCTCGCCGGAACCGCGAAGGCCGACCCCCCCTCCTCTACCGGCGTCGGGAGGTAGAAGAAGAAGACTGCCCCCTGTGTCCCTTTCTGTCGCTCGGTGAATGACTGGTGGGCCCAACCGGTCAGTAGGTCCCGCATGTCGGTTAAGTGGTGCCAGATCTAGGGTGAGTTATCGGGTAGACCTAGCGAATTCAGTAGGGTAAGGAGAATTTCATTTTTGAATTTCAGAAAATTTGTGAATCTTATAAAAATGATATCTCATGCTAGGTAATTCCAAAAATAGCAAATGTGGACTTTTTGGAAACCTTGTGAAGAGATCTATGCAGTGCAGTCATAAAATGTTACATGTTTGTAGGTATTTTCTGATGTCTTTATTTAAGTTTTAAAAATACTCTAAAATGCCTTTAAACTTAACCAGAGCAAGATCTAGAGTTTTAGGACTCCAAAAATAGTGATTCTTGTTTTGTTAATTTCATGATGACATGTAGTTGCTAGGAAAAATATTAAAAACCCTAGTTGTTCACTGTTTTCTTAAGGTTTTGATTTAACCTTGATAAATAAGAAAATCTACATTATATTGCTTCTTATTTTTATATCTTGGGTTGTGTTGCTCCAATTGATGTGAAATTTTTATGGTAGGCTTGTCATGCTATGTATGTACTGTGGTATAAAATTCATGGTCATTGTTTTTTTGTATGCTCAAGTTATTGATTTAACTTGTTTATGGCTTAATAAATAGCTTATAAATAATATATAAATGATAAAATAGAAAATGTTATTCCATTACCTTAGTATTATGTTTCTCTATCATATTGATTCATAATATGGCCTTGTGGTCACAGAAAATATTGAGTTTTAGGTTTAACTTGCTCATGCTATGCATTCTTATTGCCATTCATCATGTTCATACACTTGCATCTTGCATCTCATTTAGGTACGCTAGATGCACCACGTGAAGGACGTGAGGTGGAGCTAACCAGAAGATGGTGTTGGTGGACCTATCTCGGAGATGGAATGATCGGACAAGTGCTAGAATGAGAGAATGCTCGCCAAGCGGGTTTCACTTGACAAACTCTAACTTGAGTCGGATCCCAGGCAAGCCCCGGAGCATTATAAGCCTCCTATCTTTAAAGCAATTAATTCTATATATGTTATAAGTATTGTTGCA
This sequence comes from Saccharum hybrid cultivar R570, assembly GCA_038087645.1. NCBI lineage: Eukaryota > Viridiplantae > Streptophyta > Magnoliopsida > Poales > Poaceae > Saccharum > Saccharum hybrid cultivar. The sequence goes on from JAQSUU010000039.1 coordinate 6,112,630, forward strand.
TTAAGTGATAGGAGTTGGTTGGAAACTCTTACTGCATTATATCATTCCTTGTCCAGATATATGAATCCTTGAATCCTACATAGACTAGGATCGAGTAGATGCTTAGCCCTGCTTTAAGCGGTAGAAGTCAGGTGATTTTCTGTCACCTGCGAGATATAGGGATATTCATATATGGCACGGTTGGCTATATTTGCTATCGTGGAATGGAACCATGTGTTAATAAAATGAAATGAGACCGGGCGGGATGACGATAGTGAAGCAACAAGGCATGGAGGTCTTGGGTGTGAATCTATCCCCGTCTGAGTCGTTTAAGGACCGATTCGCTGTACGTCCTTGAGTCATGTTGAACGCAGTCTAACACTTAGTTGGCCGGATAAGTCGTTCCGACCGCGAAGCCGAGTAATGTGATTCAGGCTGGGAATCGAATGGTAGGTTGCTTCTTGGAGGAGAGAAAGGATGTGCTTGGGGACATTGGCATGAGACCAAGGGGGGTTAGAGTCCCTATCACCTGGCAGAGTGTCGCCCTTGGGGTCGCGACATCATTCGGACCCGCGATTCCTGAATCATATGAAAAGGTGGCTTGTGCGACCCTGGCAGGGGCCTGCGCGGTGAGTGTTAGAAATACCCCTCCAGCTGGATAGGAATTCGATTCGAATCACCGTCGCTCCCGGTTAGTGAGCACTTGACTTGAGCAGCGGCAACGTAGATTCCATTAAATTGAACAGATGGTTAATTGGATCACGATGGAAAGGTTGCCTCAATTTATACCTGCTATGGTTAATATTGTTTGCTCCTAATAAAGTGAGTGCTCTAGTACAGGTGCTAAAATAGATGACAGGCTAATGATGATTAACTTGATGCTTAAGCATTAATGATTACTTATCTGTATTAAGCTTTTATGCAAAATGTTGTTAAGCTAGCCCCACCTTATATCAGCCTTGCATGATCCTTGGTGTCACCTTATTTCTGGTTTCTGATGGGTAAGTCTAGCTGAGTACCTTCTCGTACTCAGGGTTTTATCCCCACTTGTTGCAGGTTGTGATGTATCATGGCGGCTGCAAGAGTTGGTTGACTCCTGTCGTAGTGGCGGAGTGTGATCACGGGCATGATCCTTCTTATTTACCTTATCTCTAATGCTTTTGTTGGAAGTCGACCGTGGTACTGGCATGTATTTGAAATAAGAATAATGTTAGTTTCAAATTACTTTGCTTCCGCTACTTTTTAATGTAAGTTCTAATAACTATGTTGAACTCCGTTGTATATTGAATTACTTGGGAAATGGTTGTAACATATGACTTGTTATGTTGAATCACTACGATCTTGGCTTGTATGTTGGTTGGTTTGAAATCCCTCGTGATTTCATTGGACTACCGGAGTTATATGGGCTCAAGTGTGAGAATTTGATCACTTCGGTGATTGTTTTTATACTTGTGCTCTTATAATTTGGACGGTTCTGTTACAGCTGGTATCGGAGCAAGATTCAACATTAAACTTGTCATATGTGTATTTAAAACAAAGGTTTTATTTTATAAAATCAGTTTTATCAACTTATAGTTTTATATAGGTTTGTCAAATCTAAATTTTAAACCTAAGTATGCCAGTGGTCAATTTCCTTATGCCCAAATAAGGATTATTAGGTGGCTTATATAAGTACTAACTTGGGGGTTTTTCATTTATGCATCTACGCCCTTGCCAAGGTATGTATGTGTGATAACTCTCCCACACTATGCTACCCAGTGTGTCAGATTAGAGGTAGCCTTCATATATGAAATAGCCATATATGTTGCTAGTTTATTTTTATGCAACATCGCACCTACGCTCAGGTAAGTGTGAGTTGTGAGAGCATGACCGTACAAACTACGGTCTACGGAAGAGCTAGTTTTGGTTACTGGATTATTTACATGTTACACACATGTATATATGAAGGTACTTAATTGTGGGTGATTAATGATTCGGGTAGTCTTGGTGCTACATGTATATATACGGGAGTATATGTACATGGGAGTACTTAGAATTTTACTTCTCTGCTTTCATTGTGTGCTATATTGGGAAATGTTGGGCTGCAATGAAATTTTTCTGCAGGTACGCTAACCATGAATGCGTAAGTCGAATGTAGCTAACGACTAGATATATATCGAGAGAGTGCGTGTTATGCCACCGACATAGAACGTGATCGCCACCTTAGGTTGGCAATCTTGTGAGGACAAATAGGACGAAGCATGCATCTTCATGATTGTTGCCTTATGCATAGTTATGCTCCTCTCACCCTTGTTCTATAGTGTGTAACTTGTGATCAATGTGTTACACTATCTTTCTTGAATGAAGCTAAATAAGAATGCCTTACTCCATGTTGTTTGAGAAAAGTGTGTGCTTAGCCTTGCTAGAAATAGTTGTGGTTGCATGCTTGAACCTATAGATGCCCTTTAGGTTAGCCAAGTGGCGGATATGTTGTCATACAAGTGTTTGCAAATGCTTTAGACCTCACCTAAGCAATTGTGATTCTTATTAATGAATTAAATTAGTTGGTCTAAGGTAATAATATTTAGAGCTACTAGAATAACATGTTTGTGTGCTCTCTTGTTAAGTAGAACAAAGGCAAGCTTTGTTTTGCTTGTTGAACGTTGGCTGCTAGAACGATTTCTGTTGTAGTGATGTTTTTGTGGTCATAATGGTGTTTTCTGTAGTTATGGGGAATACCAAAGTTGTAGCTAACTTACTTATCTAGCTTGTCCTAAAATTTTATGACCCTAGGTCTTATGGCTTGGAAGTTATACATTTTAGAAGTTTGTTGTCAGAATTTGCTCATGTTCAGAACAGATCTGAATGTTTGCTTTATTTGACCTATGTGATTATAGAATCATGTCTTGGAAATATTAGAGGAAGTGTAGTACTTTTTCTAAGCTTTCCAAAATGTCCTATAGCACCAATTGTGGTGGTCTAAATTTCTAGTTATGAGCTTGCCAAGTGGAATGACAGAATCTGTCCACATCTGGGCAGAGATGTCTTCTTTGTCTTGTTTGGCCTTGTTAGATATAGAATCATCTTAATATGATAATGAGAAGGTTATATACAACTTAATAAAGCTTTACATAAAGTTAAGGCTCAGCCTTGTTGTGTCCCTAGAACTCTAGTTATGCATTTTTGAAGTTCTTGTCAGTTTTCTGTCCATATTGGTACAGATCTGAAACATCAGCATGTTTGACCATGCTAACCTGTGATTTAGCTTTTGGTATGAATAACAAACGCGTGGAAAACTTTCTAAGCTTTCTATAAAGTCTAGGATCACTTTTGTGGGATGTCCATAACCTTAGTTATGGTTGAAACAAGTAACTATTGTGCTGCTGTCCAGATTCTGGGCACCTGCTAAGTTGGCCTCCTTAATTAACGTTGGTTTGGACTAAACTTGTAGTTAGTTCATGCTTGAGATGAATGCTTATTTTGGGTGAGCCTTGTGCTTTTGTATTGGTTGCTTAAGCCCATTTGTTTGAATTTTCTCAAACGACTGCTTGATTGTGATGTGTATGTGTGCTTGTTATCTAGGTAGTGCCCTAGTTGTCACCCCGTTTGTCCTCGGTGAGCATACGAGGGTCACATAGCTTTATCCTAGAACAAAGCTCACATACGTAATTGTATGGTTGTTGTCTTCCATTAGGTTTCTCTCTTAGGAGCCTGAGCCGGTAGACATGGTTGCTTGCCTTGAGTGCTTGTATCCATGCCTTTGCTTGACCGAAAGCCCAAAGTTTAGTTCTTCGATATGTTTGCATGAGCCATGGATGTTTTGCAAATCTTTTTGGGAAGACCCTTATCGACTGACCAACCAAGTTAACTTTCATCAATGCTAAGTGTGAATGGAATCAAGCAAAAATCTCGTGCTTAGTCACCTACGGCAATTGAGCTATGTTCTCTTGTGAGGTGTTTTGATCTACGGATCTCCTCCTCATTGATTTTAAACCTTGTGACTACCTTTACTTGCTATCCCTCCTTGGTATGGTGCTTGTTCAGACCACCCAATCTGCGTCATTTGAAATTCCTCATCAGGTGTATGTTCAGTAATGGTGTTACGATTAGCATTCTATGGTGCCGCGACGAAACCTAGGGCCTCCTTGTGACCGGCCGGCACACGGTTGTGCTACTGGGCACGCGCTGGTATCGAGATTGCTAGTCATAGCCCATTATGGAATTACATCAATGTGGACTTTTCTGCTGAGATGTTCCTTGGTTATCTTTCCATATCGTATCGTAAGATCCATATCTTGAACCAAAAGTGGTAAAACTTTCTCCTGAAGTTACTAAGAGGATAACCTTTGAAGAAGAGGTTACTAACATAAACATTAACAGACTGCAATAGGTGGTAGACAAGTGACTCTACGTAGTTATCCCAGTATTGACGAATATCATCTAGTAAGCAAGTATCTCGTCTCTATTAGATAAAAAGGACACACAACACTTAAGTGGATAAGTCATCCGTTGGATAAGACTCGATCGTTACAATATGCAAGTTTTAACCTTTGTATGCATAAGGACCATACCATTGAGATCAACCATCTCCGGTGAGACTCCGTATCTGCTGACTTCGATGGCAACCATCTGCTTGTATCAACCACAATTATTGTGATCACGAATGAAGATTTGGAACTTTTTAGTGTTGAAAGACAACTAATTAGTTACCAATAGGAAGGTTAATCTCCAGTTAGGTAATGACTCTTGGTAACTACAAAGGCTATGTCTTACAGAGCAATAACCAACAAGAAGTTAATCAACTAGCCAACAACTTGAGTGATATTCTATCTTCTAGAGCCATTGTGATCAAGTCAATTCCGTCTTGGACAATCACACAGATAGTGCAAGGTGTTCTATCAGCTAAAGTGAAGAATTAGAGAAAGTATGCCCTAGTTCCGATCTGTATCCTTGTGCCCTTAGGTGCCACAAATGGTTTGTTCATAACTTTATTGGACAAAGTATTGAGGAATATTCAAAAGCAATCGGAGAAGTGTCAAACAATAGATTTTTCATCTTAGAGCTGCTGTTTGATCCAAAAAAGGAAGCCTCAACGTGAAAGTTGGCCTGACAAAGTTGTTATGCTGCAAGTCAACTCAACTTACAGTACAACTAAGTCACCAAGGAAAAGTTTTCTCAACCGCTTGGTGGTAGACTACTCTCCATGATTTAGTGAATATTTACAACTTTTGTTGTCCTTAAGGCCTCACTACATTTTGCTTTGGTACTAATTTTCCAAATGATGACATACTTTAGTACCTTATAAATGTTTTTACCCAAGAGGTTGCATCTGATTCAACTCAGATAACTATTGTCTTTGGATAAAAGAATCTTATTAGATAACTGTTGGCAGAAATAGGAAGCCAACAGAGTCAGCTATCACATTCCCTGACCATCGATAGACTCAGATAATACAGTGTTGTCATCAGAGAAAGAGAACTGCACACATGGAACCACAAGTAGTTTTCCATGAGTTGGTGTCTAAATGAATGAACATTTACGACCAACATAGACCTTGTCTATTTGTTAGTCAATATTCTATGGCCTCAGAGTATATTTGTCATCTATGATCTCACCCTTTTGGAAGGTTGTACTCAAGCCATTTTGGTAGAGAGCTGCTTTTCAAAACCGTGTGAACATAGAGCCATTTCAACAAGTATACTTCTGAAAATGTTGGTCTAGTGTCAAGTTCATATGGCCTATGTTATGCTCATGAGAGAGAGCCAGATACTTGTGAGTGGTTCATTCATGGACCAAATGATCTCCGTACACTGAGAATGCAGTATGTGCAATCTTGGATTCCTCCCAAAGTAACAATGCTTCATGGAAGGCAATGAAGGAAATTCATCAGACAAATTTTACCATGAAGAGTAAGTATCAGAAAAGTGCCTTTGGTCAAATAGTTCCACCAATGTTAAAGCTGTGTAGCTGAATGCTATAGCAGATGATGGGAACTAGATAACGTGCCTCTCTTCCTTAAAAAGATCTTCCATTCCGAATCTCGGGACGCGATTCTTTTAAGGGGGGAGGGCTGTAACACCCCAGGTGTTTGTCACTCATTAAGTAGTGGGTTTGAGCTCAAACATGATAGATTAGTGGAGATGACGATGCCAAAGTCAAACCTATGGAAATAAACCCTAACCTAAACTTGGATATTGCACCTTTGCTTACATATAGGCCATTTTCAAAGATATATGTTTGGATGGTGTTATTACCATATATTCATGTGTCTCACCTTAGTACCTATCTATATTGATCCCTGAAAAAGTTTCATGAAGTTTGGAATCAAAAAGTCACATGAAATGATAAGTTATATGCTTGTTTGGATTATAACTAAACCCTGCCTTACATCCCATGGGAACTAGTGTTATGCAACATACAAATGCAATATGTGCAACACATCTTGGACACATGTGGAACACCCTAGTGGAGCATGTGTAGCATGTATCTTGAAACAACCACATGAAATGACTATAGCATTTCACTTGAGTTCTATGTTTCAAGGCATGTGAGGCCTGCACTTTTGTGCAACCTATGCATGGTGGGTATGTTTGGCCTCTACAACACCTTAACTACACTTAGGACACTTAATGGAACAATGTTCATGTTGATCATTTTGCCTAAATGTGCTTCTAAGTGATGGTTGACCATGTATGGACCCTAGAACCCTTTTGTTTGACCATTCCAAAAGTGTGACCTAGAAGCTTTGAATGACTGTGCATCCTTTAACAAAGTTATAGCAAATTTTATAAGGAACAAACTTTGTTTAAGAGTCAAGTCATGAAAATGTGTGTAACATGCTCAAACAGGGCCCCCAAGTCAGTTTTAGGGCTGATTTCAGCACTTAGCCATTTTAAGCCCTGATTTCGGTGTCGTCGACGTTGGCATCTCGCGTTCTTCAAATTTCACTAAGTAACTCAAGTTTATCCAAATACAAAAGTTGGAGCTGATATCTTGAAGTAGGACATATCAAATGTTGGCATTTATTTGACCCCTCTTGATCAACTAAATGGAGCTCAAATGAAAGTTTGATTAGTCCTTGACAGTCACAATTTGAGAGGTAATTATCTGCTAATCTATTGCCCAAATGACCATGACCATTAAATAAAAAATGTAGTGTAATGTGTGGGCTGCAAACTTTGTAATTGGACCTTGGCCCAAATTTGACTGGAGCCAGCTCAAAAATGGACTCCAAGTTGCTGACAGCAATGCACACCACGTACTCGGCACATTGTCCGAACCACCGACGGGTGTCCATGAGCGTGGCAGCCATGCAGAGCTGCCGCGCACCCTCCACCATGCCAGCACCGCTGCCACGTGCCCCTACGCCCACTCGAAGTGGAGAAGCACCACAGCGACTAGCCTGAGCCCTCCCTCACCTCCCCATTCCTTTCATTCACCGCTCCACGCTCCCCACCTCGCTCTCCCGGTTCCCGAGCGCAGAGCCACCATGGGCAGTACCAACCGAGCACCGCCAACCACGTTCTTCGCCTCCGAACCTCCTCGTCACCAATTGAGCACGAAATCACCTTTCCCAGCCTGTGCTGCACCTTCCGAGCCGTTTCCCCGGTCCGAACCGCCGTCAGAGCTCGTCACCGCCATGGCCGTCCACAGAGCTCCGAGCCGCCACCGCCGTCGCTCTACCTCCAACCTCCCTCCACCCGAACTGACCACGCCATTACGTTCCCTGTACCACGCCGCCCCTCCAGAGCTCCTCGCCTCACCGTTTTCACCCCCGCAGTGGACCGCTGCCGGAGCGTCGGCCGGCAAGCCGTCGGCTGCCGTGGCCGCACCACCACGGGCCACCTCACCCCAAGCCGCGACCGTCTTCGGGTGAGCCTCGCTGCGCTGGTGCTCGTGCCGCCCTCAGCCGTCACCGCCGGTGTCCCCCCCTCGCCGGAACCGCGAAGGTCGACCCCCCTCCTCTACCGGCGTCGGGAGGTAGAAGAAGAAGACTGCCCCATGTGTCCCTCTCTGTCGCTCGGTGAATGACTGGTGGGCCCAACCGGTCAGTAGGTCCCGCATGTCGGTTAAGTGGTGCCAGATCTAGGGTGAGTTATCGGGTAGACCTAGCGAATTCAGTAGGGTAAGGAGAATTTCGTTTTTGAATTTCAGAAAATTTGTGAATCTTATAAAAATGATATCTCATGCTAGGTAATTCCAAAAATAGCAAATGTGGACTTTTTGGAAACCTTGTGAAGAGATCTATGCAGTGCAGTCATAAAATGTTACATGTTTGTAGGTATTTTCTGATGTCTTTATTTAAGTTTTAAAAATACTCTAAAAATGCCTTTAAACTTAACCAGAGCAAGATCTGGAGTTTTAGGACTCCAAAAATAGTGATTCTTGTTTTGTTAATTTCATGATGACATGTAGTTGCTAGGAAAAATATTAAAAACCCCAGTTGTTCACTGTTTTCTTAAGGTTTTGATTTAACCTTGATAAATAAGAAAATCTACATTATATTGCTTCTTATTTTTATATCTTGGGTTGTGTTGCTCCAATTGATGTGAAATTTTTATGGTAGGATTGTCATGCTATGTATGTACTGTGGTATAAAATTCATGGTCATTGTTTTTTTTGTATGCTCAAGTTATTGATTTAACTTGTTTATGGCTTAATAAATAGCTTATAAATAATATATAAATGATAAAATAGAAAATGTTATTCCATTACCTTAGTATTATGTTTCTCTATCATATTGATTCATAATATGGCCTTGTGGTCACAGAAAATATTGAGTTTTAGGTTTAACTTGCTCTCACATGATTTATTTCAATAGCCATTTGTCTTTTTCATAGAAGTTGATATACATGTCCAAATGGTTTCAAATTTGGACAGTATACTTTTGGGAGCATTTGTAGACCTCTGTAATGTTGGTAGAATTTATTATGCACTTTTGATATGTGTTCATAATTCCACCAAATTATCTAAATAAATTAAGAAAATGCATTAAAGGAATTATTTAGGAACGGACACTATGTTTTCTGATGTTCATTAGTCATGTATGAAATGTTGGTAAAGTTGGTTTTGCCCAATTATATGTTTGCAATGGAAGTTAATAATTATTTCTTGCAAATGAGGTTTCTGGACAGATCTGGGAACTTAGCAAAGTTCTTCATGATAATGTGCTTTGTTGTGAAACTTATTTATACAAAAGTTGTATATAATTTATGTATCTAGCTTCTGTTAAAATTTGGTGACATTTAACAATGTGGTTTAGGAGTTATAGCTATTTAAAGTTAGGGTATAGAATTGCTGGCTCTCTGTTTGTCAGGAATAGATTCTGGAACTTTGTATTTTTGACTTGTTTAACTTATGAATCATGCTGTGATGATATTATATGAAATGTAGATAATTTTATAAGCTTTCCATAATGTCCTCTTGCAAGTCATTTGGATTTATAAAACTCCAGATATGATTGATTTATGAAGCTAATGTTTGCTAGTCCAGAAATTGACATATTCCAGTTATCGTTGTTGCTTCACCTTGAGTTGCTTTGCATGTTGCTAAGTGTGATTCATGTCCTTGGTGATGAAGTTAGTACACCTGAAACTTGTGAAGATTATGCTTTACTTATTATGCATGGAATGGTTGGTGTGCTATAGTCAGTGAGTGGCTATGAGAGCTTGTATCTTGTTTAAATATTGTGCTTGTCTTATGTGATGCATTCTTATTGCCATTCATCATGTTCATACACTTGCATCTTGCATCTCATTTAGGTACGCTAGATGCACCACGTGAAGGACGTGAGGTGGAGCTAACCAGAAGATGGTGTTGGTGGACCTATCTCGGAGATGGAATGATCGGACAAGTGCTAGAATGAGAGAATGCTCGCCAAGCGGGTTTCACTTGACAAACTCTAACTTGAGTCGGATCCCAGGCAAGCCCCAGAGCATTATAAGCCTCCTATCTTTAAAGCAATTAATTCTATATATGTTATAAGTATTGTTGCATTAAGTGATAGGAGTTGGTTGGAAACTCTTGCTGCATTATATCATTCCTTGTCCAGATATATGAATCCTTGAATCCTACATAGACTAGGATCGAGTAGATGCTTAGCCCTGCTTTAAGCGGTAGAAGTCAGGTGATTTCCTGTCACATACGAGATATAGGGATATTCATATATGGCACGGTTGGCTATATTTGCTATCGTGGAATGGAACCATGTGTTAATAAAATGAAATGAGACCGGGCGGGATGACGATAGTGAAGCAACAAGGCATGGAGGTCTTGGATGTGAATCTATCCCCGTCTGAGTTGTTTAAGGACCGATTCGCTGTACATGCTTGAGTCATGTTGAACGCAGTCTAACACTTAGTTGGCTGGATAAGTCGTTCCGACCGCGAAGCCGAGTAATGTGATTCAGGTCGGGAATCGAATGGTAGGTTGCTTCTTGGAGGAGAGAAAGGATGTACTTGGGGACATTGGCGTGAGACCAAGGGGGGTTAGAGTCCCTATCACCTGGCAGAGTGTCGCCCTTGGGGTCGCGATATCATTCGGACCCGCGATTCCTGAATCATATGAAAAGGTGGCTTGTGCGACCCTGGCAGGGGCCTGCGCGGTGAGTGTTAGAAATACCCCTCCAGCTGGATAGGAATTCGATTCGAATCGCCGTCGCTCCTGGTTAGTGAGCACTTGACTTGAGCAGCGGCAACGTAGATTCCATTAAATTGAACAGATGGTTAATTGGATCACGATGGAAAGGTTGCCTCAATTTATACCTGCTATGGTTAATATTGTTTGCTCCTAATAAAGTGAGTGCTCTAGTACAGGTGCTAAAATAGATGACAGGCTAATGATGATTAACTTGATGCTTAAGCATTAATGATTACTTATCTGTATTAAGCTTTTATGCAAAATGTTGTTAAGCTAGCCCCACTTTATATCAGCCTTGCATGATCCTTGGTGTCACCTTATTTCTGGTTTCTGACGGGTAAGTCTAGCTGAGTACCTTCTCGTACTCAGGGTTTTATCCCCACTTGTTGCAGGTTGTGATGTATCATGGCGGCTGCAAGAGTTGGTTGACTCCTGTCGTAGTGGCGGAGTGTGATCACGGGCATGATCCTTCTTATTTACCTTATCTCTAATGCTTTTGTTGGAAGTCGACCGTGGTACTGGCATGTATTTGAAATAAGAATAATGTTAGTTTCAAATTACTTTGCTTCCGCTACTTTTCAATGTAAGTTCTAATAACTATGTTGAACTCCGTTGTATATTGAATTACTTGGAAAATGGTTGTAACATATGACTTGTTATGTTGAATCACTACGATCTTGGCTTGTATGTTGGTTGGTTTGAAATCCCTCGTGATTTCATTGGACTACCGGAGTTATATGGGCTCAAGTGTGAGAATTTGATCACTTTGGTGATTGTTTTTATACTTGTGCTCTTATAATTTGGACGGTTCTGTTACAGCCGACGCTCCATAGGTGGCTTAGGGGTGTCTCCCTCTCTCCACCTCCATTTGCATGCCTCCATGCAAAGAAGAACATGCTCAATTATTCTCCACCCTTGATTATATGATGGTTTGATCTGATGGAGGAGGATGGAGAGCACATGGATTGATGACGTGGCGATGGAGTAGACACTACTCCACCTCAAGCTATAAATAGGATCCCTCTCCCTCATTTGTAAATGCACCATCTCATTCCATCACTCCAAGTGATGAGTAGTAGCTAGGCCAGCTCTGTAGCTCTACTACTTAGAAGTAGAAGATAGGGAGAGAGTGAGGAGAAGCTTGGAGAAGGGCCGAGGCTATCTGCATCCTCTCCTACTTATGCTTCGGCGGATGAAGCCCTTCTTTGAGTGAAGTCCGGCGTCTTCTCTGTGGTAACTTTACTCTTTTGCATTACTTAAGTATTATTTATATTATTGTGTTTACTAGTTTCACCGCTTGGTTAGGGTGCTCTGATCTGTTAGCTAGGATTAGAGTAGTGAATTCATAGATTAAGCGTGGTGCTTAGGCTATAACTTACCTGTGTTTGCGACTAGGCCTCCGGATAGATTGTGGAAGGTGGCAGGTGATGATAGCCCTGTCCATCCTTTGTATTCAATCATGATAGGTCTAGTTTTTAAATCATAGGGCTCGTGGCAGACCTTATCTAATTATCTCTCCTAGGTTGCTAGGCGAGTTGTGCCCCGAAGTAAACAATCGTGATATAATCTTCTTTAGTCTTGCCTTAGTTCATAGAAACCATAGATATCCTCTCTACCTATTATTTTACCCTTGCTCCATCCTTGGATAAACTTAGTTCTTACTCTAGTTCACTTCACGTTTCTCGTGGAAATATGATACCTTGGAGTCCTCCTTGGTGAAAGCTACATTGACATCCGTACGCTTGCAGATTTATCTGTTTGCCATATCTAGTGTCAACAAGCTTTCTAGCACCGTTGCTGGGGAACGATAGCTATTCTAGTTTAGAACGGAGTCATCCAAGTATCTTTTATCCTTTATGTTTCATACCATGGATCACATTCCTTTCATTGAATTTGCCACTCCAAAGGGTGCTAGTTTGGAGCCACCTCCATCATCAAAACCTATCCTCACCAATAGCTATGAAATTCGTCCTTGTATCATAAATAAAGTTTAGGAACAATCTTTTTTAGGGAAAAAGATGACAACCCATATGCCCATCTGTGAGAGTTCGAGCAGGTGTGTTCATGTGTTTACATTTTGGGCATGTCACTTGAAACCCTTAAGTGTAAGCTATTTCCTTTCTCTTTGACGGGATTAGCCAAATAGTGGTATACTCGAACCGTAGGGAGTGCACAAGGACAGTGGGAAATTCTTCAAGCTAAGTTTTGCTTAACGTTCTTTCCCATCGCCCGAGTGGTTCATCTTCGAAGAGAGGTCCTAAGTTTCAAGCAAAGGGAGAAAGAATCCCAAGGTGCTTCATGGGCCTGTTTGATGGATCTTTATTCATCTGGCCCTGATCTTGCTATACCCGAACCTATACTTTTGCAACACTTCTATTTGGGTCTTAGTGAGAAATCTACACAATTCCTTGACATCGCTTCAGGAGGAGCCTTCTTACATCTTCCTATTAGTGAGGGGAGAGCTATCCTTGAGACAATCCTTAAAAACTCTCCCTACACTGATGGCCATTGTTGATATTTCTTATGACTATTGGACTAATTCCGCAAGCGCACAGAATATACCGATGTAGCACTTCACTAGGGAGTAAACAAAATATCGTATTTATTTCCACAGAGAAGCGTAGTATGACTTAGATAAATGATTAACTAAATTTTAGTGAATTACCTAGTGAAAGTCCTATGTTTGGTGTTGGTAATTAGTGACAATGCCTAAGTACTAATCCTATGCCTAAGTTGTATGTGGCATATGAGAATTAGTACATTCCAAGGTTGATGGCAAGATGGACATGGTGATCATGATGACCACACTTGGATTTGGACATAACCCTATGTGATCAAGGCAAAGGTATATGCTTAAGGGTTGTGTTTTAGTAACCAAGACACCTAGTGGGTGTGGTTACATTATAGGATAGATAGTCGTACTATAAAGAGGGGAATGACGCGGCTATTGAACTCCTAAGTGTCTCTAGGTGTGCATTTCATAATCATATGCATTTGGATAGAACTAATATCGCCTCGAAAAATGATTGTGAAAATGCTAACACACTCACACATGACGAGATCACTTGGTGGTGTTAGCACATTTGCAAAGGCGGTGGAGTTTGAGCGGTAGAGAGAGTTTGGGGTCCTCTCTCCCTCCCGCCGAGCTTGCGAGGTGGGATTCAGGCGTTTTTGAGGAGTTGAAATGACTTTTTTCTACTACGCCGGAAGTCGGAAAAGAAACAGAGACGAATGGAGGTCACAGAGGTGACTGGACGCTGGACCGGACGCGGTCTCTGTTTGACCGGACACGTCCGGTCAGTGTTTAGAGTCTGCGCGTGTTTCTATTTTTGATCGGACGTGGTGGCACGTCCGGTCACTATTGACCGGACGCGTCTGGTCGTTCAGGGAGCTTACTGGACTCCAACCGGACGCTGGCATTGTGGCGTCCGGCCAGTTCTGCAGCGCGTCCAGTTGCTGTTTCGTTGTGCGCTGCTCAGGCTTGACCAGCGTGTCCGGTCCGTTACGGGACCAGCGCGTCCGGTCGAGCTTTGCGCGTTCGGTCATTGCGTGGAGCGCGTCTGGTCAGTGGTTCGCGAGCGTAGTCGCTGTGTGATCGGCGCGTCCAGTCAGCGCGACTTCGGCTGTTTCAAGTTTCAAACGGCTATATTTGAAGGGGTACATCTATAAATACTCGTTGGCCGGCTCAAGGCTCCATCTCTTGAACATTTGACATACTTGTGAGCACTTTGAGCTAAGAAACTCCCCTCCCACTCATCTCTCTTGCTTCTTTGCATATTCGAAGTGAGATTGAGTGATCCAAGTGCATTTGCATTGTGAGATTGCATCTAGTTGGCACTTGGTGGTTGATTTGCTGCGGGATTCTTGTTTCTCTTGGTGGTTGCCGCCACCTAGACGGCTTGGAGCAGCTTGGAGGTGTTGGCAAGAGTTGGTGATTGTTCTTGGCCACCTCCGGTGATTGTGAGGGGTTTGTGCCTACCTCGGCGAAGCGCCAAAGGCAACGTTAGTGAATTGCTCGTGTCATTTGTAACATTTTGCCATTTAGTAGGTTCTTGTGGCGCCTTTTGAGAGGCTCGGTGTGTGACCGATTAGCCACCGAACCACGTGGTGAAGAGGGACACAACGAGGACTAGCGTGCCGGCAAGCACGTGAACCTCAGGATAAATCTTCGTGTTATCACTTTCATATTGTGATTGATTGATCCCGGTGTTCGGTTGTCTTGGTATTCATTGTTGATCATATTGGTTGGCTCAATACTTCGCCCCTCGGTGAAACTCTCCCAACTCAATCCCGTATTACTTTCTTAGTTATCTTTGCTAGCTAGCTAGCTTTGCTTTAGTAGCTCCTTTGTGTAGCTTGCTAGTTGTAGTTGTAGTTACCTTCTCGGTTTGACTTGTGCGGTTGAGTGCAAATACTAGAATTGTGAATTGGTTAGGTGGCTTGCAAACACCCCATAGGCTAAGCAAAACTCGCATCTCGCTATTTGTTATATTGATAAACTTGTTTAGCTTGTCTTTGTAGAAAATTTTAAAAGTCTATTCACCCCCCCTCTAGCCATCAAGACCTTTCACCTAGGTACGAATGTGATGAAGTAAATGAAAGTAAACTAAACTAACTAAAATAAAACAAGAGAAACTACTACTACTATGGTCACAGAGTAGGTGAAGCTAAATTGAGTATTGTCTTAATGAATTCAACCTATCAATTGTCTAGCAAGATAAGCAATGAATATACTTTGGGGCGTACCTACCCCAAACTTACCCTAAGGTTGATTAGGCACAAAGCACCACAAGCCCTATGATTTAATAACTAATTCCAATGTGGTGGAATACAGAGGATGGACAGGGCTGTCACCACCTACCACCTGCCACAATATATCCGGAGAACTAGCCACAACCCAAGGTACCCTATAGTCTAAGCACCACACTAACACTAAGTGATACTACTCTTGCACTAAGATTAGAGCACCAACTAGTGACGAGGATCCTGTATATCGGAGACTTACTAACTAAACAAGAAATGATCGGAATATATACTATACAACACTACTTTACTCTAATTGTAAGAAAGTAAATGCTAAAAATAAAGACAAGTACTAAAGGAAATATAAATAGAAAGCAAAAGTAGCTTACAAGAGCTTACGGAGAGACTCCAAAGGACTTCTCCAAGCTCCTAGGTCTTCACTTCTTCACTCTCACTCTCACCACTAACCTAAACTTAGGAGCACTGTTCGCCTAAACGGCCGTTTAGTCCGTTTAAACACCGTTTAAACGATAAACAGAAGTCAGCCGTGTTGTTTAGGCCCTAAACGGTGAATTAAACGGTTGGGCCGTCTAAACCCGTTTAAACCGTTCAATCCCGTCTAAACGGTCTAAACAAAATCAGATTAAATATGATTAAATGAGCTAAGCAACCATTTAATCCATAATTAAGTGAATTAAAGGACTATGCCTATCACAATCAACATGAAACTAATTAACATTGTAATTATATGAAGTGTTGTGGGATTTAGATTTCTTCCAACAAGATTATTTAGTAGAATATTCGATTTTTACATGTGTAAATATATATGGGTTCTAGCAAATTTTATTTTTACCTACATAAATATGTATATTTTATTATTATTGTATAAAACCGTTTAGGTCGTTTAACTCCGTTTAAACACCATTTAAACGGTTTAAACGCTAAACGAAGGGTGACCGACTGTTTACCGTTTAGCGTTTAGGAAAACATTGCTTAGGAGTAGAGAGAATGATTCTACTTGGGACACTTTACAGCTGCGGAGAACACCTCTATTTATAGCACAAGGAGCTAGGGGGTATTTGTAGGCAGTGGAGAGGTGGTGGAGGTGCCTTGGGCGCCGGGTGGTCTAGTGGGGGCACCGGCCGGCCTCCAATGCACCGGCATTGCATCGTAGGGTCACGGTTTCCTCCTAAAATCAGTTGCCTTTCCATCACGTGTGTGGAATTGGTCTGTATGGCGGTTGCAAGGTCGGTTTATGGCCTCCAAGTGAATGATGTAACAGAATCGACCAATTTATACGGGCTTAAGTAAGAAAATCACCTGTCGAAGCAGATAATTTAATGTACTGGAGTCCGTACAAACCCGGTAGTCCATGAAATCATGAAGGATTTCAAACCAACCAACATACAAGCCAAGATCGTATAAGTTTAGCAGCCACAGTCACATATTACATAAAGTTCACAACATCATTTCGAACACATCAGAGTTTAGAACAAAAATTTATTACAACCCAAGTTCATAATAAAGTAGAGGAAGCAAATAGTTTCGAAACCACACACGCACACTTAGTTCAGATACAGTGCCAGATAATGATCAAGTCCCATAAAAGCAGTAGATGAGACATATGGAATGACCACGCCCTTGATCCTAGTTGTCGCCCATCGCTGGGTAGAGACAGTTAATGTAGTAACCATAGTACATCTGACCATCTACAACAACAATGAAAACAAAGCCCTGAGTACGAGAATATACTCAGCTAGACTTACCAGCCTTAAACAGAAATAAAATGACACCAACAAGTATGCAAATCTTTCTTTTAATGGGCTAGCTTGACTCATTTGCGAAAAGCATAAGCTATCATGAATAAACCATTTCAAGTACTTTTGCATCATCTTTGTTATAACCTGTTAATCTAGGTAAGCATCTATGCTAAAGCAATCACTTGATTAACCATTAACACCAAAGTTACCATCTCAGGTTTAGCCTTTCCAACATCATCCACATAACCATTCGTGTTCCATCATCATTACTACGATGTCGTAGCTCGAGTCAAGTGCTCACTATCTAGGAGCGATGGCGATTCGAATCAATTCCTAACTAGCTAGTGATTTATTCCTCACATAAATCACACTCACCGATCAAGTGAGCTACAGGTCACCAATGACACTATTTTGGTAAACATCGCAGGACAAACTGGAGCCGGAATACCTAAGGACCGCTCGACTGAAAGGAATCAGGCCTCGCCTGCCCTTGGGCTCACTCTTCGTGCCCCTATCATACCCTCATCAGCACCAATACGCGCACTCGTGTAGATCCCGACCTGAATAGTGCCAATGGCTTCGCGATCGAAACGACTTATTCGGCTAGCTAAATGTGAGGCATGCGTTCAACATGATAAGAGGGACGAGCAACGATCGGTGCTTAACCGACACAAACAGAAACTACAAGCACCCCAGAACCCTGTTTGGTTGCCTACTACTTATTTGTCCAGTCTCCATTTATCCATCAATACTTGGTTATTTCCATGATAGCATCTATAGCTAAGTGTCCAGGTAACCACCTACAATTGCCAGTGACAGAAAATCACCGACTGCTATTGGTCTAAGTAGGGCTAAGCATTTAACTCGGTCCTAGACCTAGCAGGGTAAGATATATTAAAGTAGACAAGGATATAATATATGCATCAACGGTTTCACTCAACTCCTATAACGTAATGCAACAATATACATATAACTTATATATAGTTAATTGTATTATAAAGTAGGAGAATTAGAATGCTCCGGAGCTTGCCTCTTTCGAATGAGCTAGGATGGTGGTTCATGCACTCCAGGATTTCCTCGTCTGGCTCCTTGGCCTCGGGCACCTCCTGTGCCTGAATCTCCTGCGGATCTGCTCCCGCCTGCTCTTCTGGCACCACGACAGGAACTTTCTCCTGCGATCCTATATGATGCATAGGTATGTGTGATTATGAAAGTCATGCATAGGATGGAATGAGGTATGATGAGCATGAATGCTTGCATGCAGATGAGCAATTTCATTTCTATTTTACCGAGTAGGTGCAAATCTCCTCTCTGGTAAAATAAAGCATGTGACAAACAAGACATGCATACATATCACACATCACTAATATGTTAATCATACCAGTAGGTTATTTAGTGCTTCAAAGATACACCAAAGCAACACAATTTAACTAAACATGCATTAACGAATCTTAATTAATTCTATTTTAAACAAGGCTTGAACAACAACACATATTTTTGGTACTCATAAATTCTAAGAAAATTACAGTAGCTTCATCATGCAATAAGTAGCCTACTATAAAATTTACAAGTCAATTAGATACGTACAGCAGCCTACACAAAAATGACAAGAACTAGGGCATAATTGCACATGAAAATACTTTGTACTATGAAAAGTATCAAACAATAGATTTCATATTTTTCTCATAATCTACACAGTATAGGAACACTGTAGAAAAAGTTTCACATGCATATATTATTCATATTTTTTGCCCTAGCAATTTTACAAGAAAACAACAATTAATACACATAAATTATTTAGCCACATTTTTCCACAGAACATGCATGTCATGTATTTTTCACAGAAAGTACATCACATGAATAGATCAACACAACTGGAACCACATTTTTCTGACACATATACAATTTACTATGTATTTCCTAAGATAATAACATTTTTAAGAATTAATTATAGCTCTATACAAAAGTATCTCAAAACTAACATGCAATAATTTTATACTATAGATCTACTCATAAGATCTCTCATTTATTATTATTCATAAGCATCGCTTTCCCTATAGATTAAATAAACAATGATACCTTGGAATACACCTTGGTGAAGTGCTATAATGGTATTATTTGTGCTTGTGGAATATTCTATTTGAGCATAAGAAATACCAACAGTGGTGCACACCGGAGCTATCTGGTGCACACGAAAAGTGCCTAGTAAGGGCATAACAACTAGTTGTGTGTCTGGGGCCATATATACTTGGGTTGCCTTGCCATGGGCATTATCTTGAACACTTCATAATCCTCATACACATACTTGTGCATACTTAGAGCCTCTCCACTCATACACTTACATGGATTGTATCTTTGGAGTGTGAGATCAAGATTCTAACATATTGTATTAAGATATTTTTGAGTGGCACTAGAAGATCATATTGCAAGCAAGTTTGATTGTTACTCTTGGAGGTTGTCCTCACTTAGATGGTATTGGAGCTTGGGGACTTCGTTGAAATGCAACAACAAAGATTGTGTTTGTGCTCCAGAGAAGACTTGTGAGGGCATATTAAGCTCATCCCCGTAAGAAGAGGCAAAGGACAACTCTAGTGGAATTAAGGTATTGAGAGTGCCTTGTTGTTCTATCTAGCTCGAGATCAAGCGCTTACGGTACTATGACAACCTTATGCGGTTGGAAGCTTGATAAAGGAGTTGTGGACTAGGGGTGACCGGCAAGTCACTAATACCACGAGAATACATCTTGTGGTATCTCTTGTGCTCATTTCAATTCTTGTACTTACTTTGACTTACTTACATTCTTAGAATTGAATTACTTGCACTTGTCACCATCTCTAGCTAGAAGTAGTATCATTAGGTTCTCTTGTTTTACTAAATAAATTTCCACTAGTGTCTTTGGTTTTTGGTGGTCACCGTCTCTTCACCCCCTGTAGTCATTTGCTAGATCCTTTCAATGTTGCTTACTTTCCTAATTTTGAATTGCTTACTTGTCACTCTAGGTTGCAAGCCCCACTAGTTAGGAAGTGGTATATTGGGGCTCTCTTGTGTAGCTAATTAAATTTGTCTAGTGTCTTTGTTTTTACCGTATATTCACCCCCTCCAGCCAGTTCCATAGATCTTACAAGCGCCACCAAATGGAGCGTCGGAGGCTTAGGGCACCAAAGATGACAATGATGGTTGCCATTAGGACATTAGTGAGGAATGACTCATCGACGACCGCCTTGGACAATAGGCCCATGTTTCATGGTCCTCTTCAATCTAAGTGGAGACAAGCCAGTCCAAGGCTAGGAAGCCTGATTCAGGGTGGAGTAGGCTGATCCGGACAAAGGAAGGACGGGTGAGGCCATGGTGCGGAAGAAGAGCTTCGTGCGAGAAAGGGCACATGAGAGGTGAGAATGGTTGTATGGTGGATGGATACTTTATTTGTTGATTAGGCCCGTATTATAGTGCATCTAGGCTCAACATTATGTAGGCAAGAAAAACATTGTGGACCACTAACATGGGACCCATCTATAAAAACTACTTTGCCAATATTGTCCTTGTCCATGCCTAAGGGTGCCTCCAACAAGGACAACATTGCTAGATGACTAGGCTTGGGATTGATATGGTGGGGAGAGAATTAGAAGAAAATAAATCGCTAGGGGTTGGCCCATTGCTAGCTTGGAGGCGTGTGATGTGACCTTGTACCATTGCTTTAGACCTTGGCCTTGTTTAGTTCGTGAATTTTTTTGTGAAATAGTATTGTAGCATTTTCGTTGTTATTTGGCAATTAGTGTCCAATCATGGTCTAATTAGGCTTAAAAAATTCGTCTCGTGAATTTCATCTAAACTGTGTAATTAGTTTTATTTTTTATTTATATTTAATGCTTCATGCATACGTCTAAAGATTCGATGTGACGGAAAATCTTGAAAATTTTTGGGAACTAAACAGGCCCCTTGTTTGACAAGGTTTTCTTTAGCAACGGTTTCACCTAACAAGACAAAGAACTCAATAGGTGGCTTCACCTTATTAGTACAAAAAATGATTTTTCTCATATAGTTGTTTCACGAGTTAGTGTTTGACGGGCTTGACCCAAAAAATCAAAGAAACCTAATTCTTTTGGTAATTGGGCCTCTGTTCAGTTGCTCTAGGTCAGACAATGACGTAGTTGGTTGAGAATGCTGTTACGAGCAGTCAAATGTGATATATGAACGTCCTAATCGTCCAAAGTTATACGCATAGCACGAAATGGATCTAGCAGCTGACAATCTCATTCTCTAGTAATCCAGGCATGCCATCTTTTACATCATGAATCAAAAGGCTTTGCCAATCTTGATAAGCCTGTCTTTTTTTTTTCTTCGTTGTCCGCGTATACTTCAAAATGTTCGGTGTTTCAGAGCCTTCAATGGTCCCTTTCGAATTCTGGCGTACTCCTACTATCCTTTGATGAGTCTAGTGTTTGATGAGAGCTGTTCACACATGGTAAGCGCGTTGTTGTTTGGCAGAAGCATCATGTTAATCAACTTGTGTTTTCAATCCTTTTTATTTATTGATGTTTTGAATTTGGGGGTGTTTAGATGCAAAAATTTTTTGGAATTTGGCTATTGTAGCACTTTCGTTTGTATTTGACAATTAGTGTCCAATCATAGATTAATTATGCTTAAAAGATTCGTCTCGTGATTTACAACCAAATTATATAATTAGTTATTTTTTATTTATATTTAATACTCTATACATGTGTCTAAAGATTCAATGGGATGAAGAGATTATAAAAATTTAGAATTTGGAAGGCATATAAACCCGGCCTTGTGTAGGAGCTGGTAGCGGCTTTTTGTTCGTGTGTTTTGCGGTGGAAAATGGAATGGTGGTGGATGGAGGAGTAAAAAGGTGGGAAAGCGTAGTTATGACTTGTCTCTCTTTCTCACGAACTCCGAGCCAAAAAGCGTCCCCACACCCCTCAACTCCGTCTTTATTGCTACCCTAGCCGTTACTAGCAGTAGGGTGATGCAGTGCACAAAAGTGGTCCGCTCTCTCTCTCTCTCCCTCGCCACACCCGTGCTTGGGCTTGTGCGCGTAGCAAATCTCTTTCTTGCTCTCTCCCTTTCTTTATTTGCTTCGCCTTTATTAATTTCCATTTCCCGTAATTTCCTCCTCCTTTTCCGACCTCGCTTCCTCCCCTCGCTTTGCTCTCTATCACATGCACCTAGGCAGCACGCAGCTGCAAGGCTAGGCTCGAGGCTCCCACCCATCTCATCTCATCCCATTGCACGCGAAACAAGCAAGCAAGAGGTCAAGACGAGCGGTGAGTGAGTTGAGTGGCGTTTGGTGTGAAGTGAGGACTTGGAGTTGGAAGGAGGAGGACGAAGGTCATGGCATGGTGATGGACCTGCTGCTCCCCCTCCCTGCCGATCTAATCACTTTGCCCCTAGGTACCGTAGAGGCGTGCGCGCGGGCATCAGACTCACCTCCCCCTCCTAACTCCCACCAAATCTCCCTCCCTGCCCTGCTCTCTCCCTCTCTCCCTCCCTCCTAGCTGCTTTCTTGATTTTTTATCCGTCTCCTAGCTCCGGATTTTAAAAATTATCTCTTGTGTGTGAGCAACTTATACTAGCTAACTACTAGTAGCTGAGACTAAGGGTGTGCTTTCTCGCTTAATCTCCATGTTACCGCTAGTGCTCTGCTAGTCTTTAGCTAGCCTTGCTGTGCCCCTTGCAGTGCTGGGAGGAGAAGGACAAGGTCTCTGATCAGCTGAGCTTGTCTGGTCAAAGCTGAGAGTCCGGTTGTGCTGCGAGTCCAAGCTCGACAGGACCACTGCCACTGTGAAGCACAGCGGCAGCGGCGACAAGACGAGAGGCGGAAGCTGCCAAGCGGATAGATCTACGCAAATGGAGACCAAAGACGTGTCGCCGCTCCCCACCACCGCCGCCGCGGCACCCGTGCCTGCACCGGCCTCTCAGCCGCCGCCGCCGCCGCAGCACCAGCACCAGCACCAGCAGCCGCCGCCGTTCGCGCAGCAGGCGGCCCCGGCTTCATCGCCTGCCGCGTCCATGCCCGGCGGCATGCGGCTCTCGTTCGACCAGATGTCCGGGAAGGCGCCCGGGGAGCAGCACCACCACTCCGCGCCCATGCTGTACGCGGCGTCACCGCAGTCCGCCGCGGGCGCGGGCGCGGCGGGCGCACCGGGGGCCAATGTGCTGGGCATGGGCGAACTGATGCGCAAGAAGCGCGGGCGGCCGCGCAAGTACGCGCCCGACGGGAGTATGGCTCTGGCGCTGGCCCCCATCTCCTCCGCCTCGGCCGGCGGCGCCGCAGCCCCCGGACAGCAGCAGCACGGCGGGTTCTCCATCAGCAGCCCCCCGTCCGACCCCAACGCCAAGCGCCGCGGCCGGCCCCCCGGCTCCGGCAAGAAGAAGCAGTTCGAAGCCCTGGGTACATGTTTTTCTCCCGTACTAAAGCCCTGGCTGGGTACATGCTTCTTGCCCGCGTCTTATCTCACCAGTGCTGTGCTCGTTTCTTGGCTCGTGCAGGTTCTTGGGGCATCGCCTTCACCCCTCACATCCTCACCGTCAAGGCCGGCGAGGTAAGATTCACAGATCTTGGTTCAACTTTCAAACGTTTTGCTGCATCCTTGCGGTTGCTGGTCGTAAATGGCGTAGATCTGCGAGTCCGCGCGTCTCCTCTGAGTGCGCATGTCATGTGGTGGCTTCTTGCCACAAGGCCAAGTCACCGGTGCTCGCTGTGACCTTTGTGCTCTGTTCTGCCATTCCGTTGGCAAGCCCGGCAGGTTGTGACTTGTGAGCTCGCGTGGCGTGGGTGTTCGTCAGATTCCCGGCACGGCTGCCAGTTGACCGGGCCCACTGTCAGTGGTAGCAAGCTGAATACTAGTGGGTGATGTACGAGTGTCATTCCGTCTGGTGCTGCTGCCAGTACCAGCCTGAATCCTGCGGTGTACGGTGAGGGGCTCCAGGCAGCTGGCACCTTTTGGTTGTGCAGTCCTCACTCTTGACTCTTGAGAGAGGGCATGGAGCATGGATTGTGCAGGGTAGCTGGGCGAAAGGATTGCTTATGCTGATCAAATTACTCCATGGTAGCAAACATTATATGTTAATTGCCTCCTAAGATTGCTGTGTTAGTGAATCATGATGGCTGGTCGAATTTGGTAGCATGGATGCAACATACTTTTCTGGTGTTTGCTAACCTTATTATCAATTAAATTGATGATCTCGAGTGGTAACCAAAATTTACTTTTAACAGTTGTTTGAATTGGATTAACTGTGTGGCCTGTGCATCTTGATCAACCAATCTGGAACTGAATTGGATATTTTCATCTCTCTGCTTCAACATTTGCTTGCAGCAAAGCTGCATAGAATTCTTCTGTGCAAGCTGTTAGCCAGCATGGTGCAAGGCCAAGCCATGCATTTGGTCGTGCCTTTTTATTTCTTTATGGCTATGAAGTTATTTCTTCATTTATTGCCAGTGGGTCAAAAACTTGAATCTCTGTTCTAATGTCTGCTTCTTGCCTGACAGGATGTTGCTTCAAAAATAATGACATTCTCACAGCAAGGCCCTCGCACAGTCTGCATCCTTTCTGCGAACGGTGCAATTAGTAATGTTACACTTCGGCAGCCAGCCACATCTGGTGGACTAGTTACTTATGAGGTATGGTGTTCTACTGCTTTGGAGCAAGTGGATGTATACGTATCGTTTTTGAGAATGGTATCTGAATTTCATGAGATTTTCTCCAATCTTTCATAGAATAAGCCTACCCCAACTTGCTTGGGACAAAAGGCTATGTTGTTGTTGTTGTTGTTGTTGTTTTCATAGAATAAGTCACTGATCATCTTGGACTTTGGGTTGGTGAGAATGCCACCTGGTAGGTGGGAAACATTGGCTTTCAGTTAAGGAAGGAGTGTATTGTTGTTAGTTCTTTTTCCTGACTTAGGTCATCTAAAATGGATTCACAAGCACATCAATTTACTTGCAGTTCACCCACTAATTCTTTTTAGCCTAGTCTTTGGATTTTAATTGGGTTGCAACTTTGATGCGAAGGTTGAATACTTGGATGCCATCTGGCAAAGTGTTTGGTCTAGTTGACACATGCAACATACCACCTTACGAACAACAGCGTTTGAAACTAACATATATGCTTTGAGCAATTAACTTTACAAGTTATGCCTGATGTTCATTGCTCCACCTGACAATACTATGTACATTTTCTTCTGGCAGGGGCGCTTTGAGATCATCTCGCTATCTGGTTCTTTCCTGCTTGCGGAGGATGGTGATACTCGCAGCAGGACTGGTGGCTTGAGTGTCGCACTTGCAGGATCTGATGGTCGAGTTCTTGGAGGGTGTGTTGCTGGAATGCTTATGGCTGCAACTCCTGTTCAGGTCCGATCAACACATAGATTTTCTTCCTCACCCCAGCTGACATCTGTTCAATTGCTTTATATCACTGATCACTTGGTATTTCTACCTGTGTCTGATTGTTCATCAGGTCGTGGTGGCTAGTTTTATCGCAGAGGGAAAGAAATCAAAGCCAGCTGAAGCACGGAAGGTTGAACCGATGGCTGCCCCTCCACCACAGATGGCTACCTTTGTGCCAGCTCCGGTGGCCACCAGCCCTCCATCAGAGGGAACATCCAGCGCATCATCTGATGACTCTGGCAGCCCAATCAACCACAGTGCGATGCCGTTCAACCACTCTAGCCAGCATCAGCACCCTCACCAGCACCAGCACATGCCGCCTGCTTACGCATCCGGGGGTTGGTCCCTCTCAGTGCACCAGCAGAATAGGCATGATTCTGACATGAAGATGATGTCGAACTAACAGTGCTCGGCACCCCATTTGTTGGTTGGGCTGGAGAGGAAGCTGCTGATGGTTGGTACTGCTGCTATGAAACGGTCTTCTTGGGTCGTCTGCTCTGATCAGTGACGTCATGTTGCTCTGATCAGTGATGGCGTGTCTGCTATAGCTAAGCTAGCTAGGAGAATTAGGGTTCATGGTCTCACCTGCTGTTGTTCCCCTGAGTAAGATTAATTTAATTTGAATTAGCCGCTGTTGTAATGCTGTAGCCGGTGTCCTAAAGTTACTTGTCAGTCAGTCCCTAACGCGAGTTGTGATGGTTGCCTGATGAGATCTTCACCTTCTAGGCTAGTCAAAATACCATTTCTCTAGTACTATGAATCATAAATTTACTTGGATACTTCGGTTTAATTCAGGAATTTGATCTTATTCTGTTTTGTTTTGTTCTATTTTGTTCTGCTGCTGATCATGTATGCATTCTAGCTGGAAGTATTTAAGTGATGCGAGTGACTGCCACGAGGCAATTTGCGCTGCTGCTACGTCTGAATGAGGATTTGTTTGAGCTAGAAGTTTGCCTAAAGTGGACAGCAGATAGCACTTCAGCTGAAGGAGATTGCTCGACTGGCAGTCCGCAGATTGGTTACTATCATCATCCTTTTGGAAGATGCGGATTAGAGATACAGATAGGGTCAAGAGAAATTTAGCCTACGGTAACAAACCTTAATTGTAATTCTCCGTTACGAACCTACGTGGCCATCAATCCACAAGATTAGCACCCGATACAATTTGCTCAGCAAATGGGGAGTAATTCCGGGATACAATTATCTAGAAGGTTCTAGGAGTCGGAATAAGCTAGAGCACTGGGTCCTTGGCTCCTTGCCCCCCTGCCTACTGGCTACTGCCAGGTCATCTGTTTCACTGTTTGTTCCACACGATAGCTTGTATCGTGTAGAGAAGCTAATGGTATTCTTTGTACAAAGCTTAAAACTAGATTGTTTTAGATATATTGTCCAAGTGCAAGGCATTTACAACGAACAGTTTTGTCTGTACCATAGGAATTTTTTCGGTTCTCGATTGTGTTAGTTCAAAGTTCTCGAATCTGATTACAAGTTAAAACAAATAGGGTCATAGTTATTATGCTTAAACCATTTTCGAATACTATAGCTTAGGAATGATATCAAGAATATGCAAAGTTTCATGTTAGGAAGATCAATGACTCGTATAAACTACTTAATGAAAAATGTCCTGAAGAAACCTAACAAAAAACTATTTTTTTAAAGTAGAAATACTTCCTTTGTCTGACAAATCACATAACATTCACAAATTAATAAGGTTCTCAAATGAATCATTATCACAATTAAAATGATTTAGGAAGAGAGGTGAGTTAGTACTAAGGATATGGCCCCTAAGAGCAGCGTCTCTACCAATTTCACTATAGTGACAATTTCGATGGCACTACTGTTGTCAAAAAAATCGATAGCACTACTGTTCAATCCATCCACCGCTTGCTTTACTTTTTTTTTTAGCAAAGCATCACCCTTCTTTATTTATCAGGATAACTGGTACAAACTCCATCAGGAAGACCAACAAACCAAACATATCTTCCTACCGAAAAGCTTATAGAGCTCCTAACTAGACAATGAGTCATGAACAAACTCCACTCTTGTGAAGCTTCTCGTCCGGGATTTATTTCCCAGACGATTGACCTGTACCTCCCAAAACCCTCATCATGGATGTTTCTTGCTGCATTGACACAGTCGCTTGCCACCCGAAGCGTTTGGAGGTCAAGGTCACTGGCCAAAGCCAGGCCCTCACAACACGCCACCACCTTGGTTGTTTCCGAGTTGGCGCAGCGCTCCAGGACCAATGCCGATGCGCCTAGAAAATTACCATCTTCGTCCCTAGTCACAGCCGCTACCGAGGCCTTGCTCGAATTCTTAGAGATCGCCGCGTCCACATTGACCTTCGTAAATCCCCTTGGCAGTTTGATCCATCGCAGTGTTGGATTGCCCACCTTCTCCTTCTGCTGGTTACTCGGCTTGATCCCCTCCAGTTCACTGATGAACCGTTCCACAAAGTTGTTCATCAAGAACGGACTCTGAAATTTGCTCTCGAACAGCGCCTGACGTCGCGCGTACCAGATGACCCAAAGACGGACCACAACACGTGTGAGCTCTTCGTGCTTGAGCGCCGCCATCACCTCTGCTAACCAAGCTCTTGCATCCGGCATTTCTATCTGGAATATAAAACAAGTAAGCTCCTCACTCTCCAACGCCCAGACGCACTTGGCTAAATTGCACTCCAGCGATCCATGCCTCCAGGAGTCCGAAACCGCCACACAAGACCGCTCGCTCTACTTACTGCGAGTGTTGACAGCAGCTTTGTTGCTTTGGCAATTGGGCTAAAGGCCTGAAACGGCGGCCCAACCATTCGTCTGGGCTGTGCAGCCTAGTATCCACCATAGTCCACGCACCAAAAAAATCCCTCTTTGATCCCCTTCTTCCCCATATACAGATAGACTGCACCAGTCTTCACTCTTTTCACGTCTTCCTCCTCTTCGCAGTTCGCACCCGTCCCATTCGAGAGCCCCCCTCCATTGCCGTCCTCGAGCAGCTTGCCCGTCCGCGGAAGCGGATGGCCTCGATGCCTCCCCCAAGCGCTGCGGGCGCCGACTCTGATCAGGTCCCTTCCCTACACGCGAGTTCCCAATTCGTTAACTTGGTTGCTTCCCCAATTCGTGCACTCGGCTGCTTCTCGCCATGCGCGCTTCACAGTTCGCGTTCTGGGTCATTGGACTGTGCCCTCATATCTGTCGGATATACCGTCCGATCGGAGGAGGAACCACCATCTACTCCATCTGCTCCCTGTTGCTCTAGCTCGCTCTCTCGCCGGTTCCAGCATAATTGATTTAGATTGCTTGCTTTGCGTTTACCACACGAGTGCTGTGTTGGTCTGAGGATGCATGCTTCTTGGCTAACTTGACCCATGCATTGCTTCAATCGTCTTAGGCTAGGAAGTGGTCCATAGTGTAATATGCTGGCGTTAATTGATTCTTTTTGGGTCCTGCGCATACAGTTCTGAGATCCAATCAAGTTCATGAGGTTTCTGGAAGCTGTTACTTGTGAATTGTAATTGTGATGATGATCCAGGATTTTGTTCAAATAACAGTTCACAGTCATGTCGAAGTGTTGAACATATGCTCTTGTGATCTGTATCATTTCTGCTTTCTGTATTGCACAATTGTGCTCAGGTCGACTTGCTATAGCAACCATTTGATGGTTGTTTAAACCAAAACTGAAAGCATTTTTTTCCATATCCTCTATTTTTCAGATTTTGGTAGAAGCGAATGGCTTTACAAGGACACTGATTTTGAATAGGCCAAAGCAGCTAAATGCGCTCTCCTCGGCAATGGTATGTTATATAAGAGTATACTAGTACCACAGTACCTAGAATTACTTTTATTATAGTGGTTGCAGGATGATTGTTCTTTCATATGGCAGATTATGGGACTCTTGAAGTGTTTCACTTCTTATGAGAAAGATGATGGAGTTAAATTGTTGATTATGAAGGTATCTGATACCACTGTGTTTCTATTGTCATTGATGTGGTCTAACTTGTATTTTAGATGTCTCTGTCTTGTTTTCTGATAATGCACATTGAGGTCACCCCTATGTGCCATCTATTAGTGTGCGTTTGTTCCAGTAGAAATTACCAAGAGGCAGTGATTTAGAACATGAATTACAAGAATTATTCTCAAAATCAATAATATAGAGAGTTTGAGGTGGTTATTCTGTTCTGAAGCACTTTATTCCAATTCGATGCATGTATCAGGTGCCAATGATGTTTGTTGCCATCCTAAGGCTTACAAAAGGAAGGGAACATCATTTGTCAATGTAACTGCTTGTATTGTGTTTGATCTAAGTCTGTTCACCTCATAGAATACCTTCACACTTGCTAAAACATCACTTGCTGTGGAGGCTGGGATGTTACTCTTCCATTATCTAAAAAACTTGCTACAGAGCTTACTTCAACTTGCTGTTTTTCCCCCCTTCAGTTTAGTTTGTTTCTAATTTCCTTCTGTTAGCTCTATTTGATTGATATGATAATCACTATCGCGTCATTGCCTTGATGCCTTCTGTTGATCCGATTGTTTGTCAATGTATACAATCATCACTTGTTTTCAGGGTAATGGAAGAGCATTTTGTGCTGGAGGTGATGTTGCTGCAGTTGTCCAATCTATACATAAAGGTACTTACAGTCTTACCTTGTCTCTGCAATATCTAATATCCAAAGCTGATTTCTTACATATTTTGCGTCGTCTTCTGTTACCTCACTTAATACCCATGTTACATGTAGCATATGTGCCTCGCTTTGTTCCTCATTGTTTGCTGACTCTGCTATGTGTTTAATTCTTAAATCAGACAGCTGGAAATATGGTGCTGATTTCTTCCGAAATGAATTTTTGTTGAATTACATAATTGCAACTTATACCAAACCTCAGGTGAGCTTAATCCCTTCATAGTGGTTAATTGTAATTATGCACTTCTGTGTTCCTTGCCCCTAAAGGCTAAACAATTCAACTGTAGGTTTCTCTTCTTACTGGAATTGTCATGGGTGGAGGTGCTGGTGTTTCTTTACATGGAAGGTTTCGAGTTGCCACTGATAACACGGTATATGCTACAAACCGAACTCAAGTGCAATTTACTAAAGCTGTTACGTTTTACTTATCTATTGAAGATGGACTGTAGTTGGGAAGCACAAAAAAAGTTTGCATGTCATGATGCAGCTTGAGATCTGCTTTTTTAAGTACTGCTGAATGTTGTCCCATGCTGTAACAATCTAGAATTCGGGTGTCAAGTGTGGTTCTTTCCAAGTGAGATACTGTAATTGTGTTGTCACTGAGATAGTGAGATATATTATTTTAGCTTACCCTTTTATATAATTTACGATGTAATTCGAGGTGCTCTCTTTTTTTTTAATATGTACTAGTATTGCATGACAGTGCAAAAATGTTACATGGTTCTAGAAGCTGGCTTTCTTGTTGGGTAAACATGGCAGGTGCACTGCCTTTCAATATATTTGTCAGAACAAGTCATAAACAAAACTTGAAAAGATAGAAGTAACAACTTTTGAACAAAACATACCCATATTGCTGCTTTAGGGTTGAAGAATAATGCATCCTCATACTGGATTTGTGTCATTACCTAGCACAATTTTTCACTGCCATTTATGGTGGATATTAGGCCTGCATGTTTTTGAGAATAGGTTTCAGTTATGGACTTATGGTACGAACTACCCTTTTTGTGAGCTTGATTGGTGCTAGTAGTTCAACTCATTTGGAATATGGAGAATCTTTCTTGTTTTTATTGGAAATTCAGGATACTTTCAAGTGCCAAAATCTATATCATTTACATTTCAACTATTCATGCAGGTTTTTGCAATGCCAGAAACAGCTCTGGGTCTCTTTCCAGATATAGGGGCCTCATATTTTCTGTCCCGGCTTCCTGGATTCTATGGTTATCTTATGTCTCTTCTTTTTCTTTATATCCAGTCAAAGTACATGTTGCCACGTCATTTCCATCTATACAGTATCGTTGGATGTCTTCACAGTCCTGAAATACTATGCACCCTCAATTTTTCCTTTGAAGTTTTTAAAATACAGTGTACTTAATTGATTTTTAGCAATAGTGCTTCATGTGCAAATGATCTATTTTTTTTAGCGATTGTCCTTCATGTGCAATAGTGATTGTGGAGATATAATCATATAGGTTTTGGAGATATTATCATATAAAGAAATGAAGAGTGACCAAATGTAGGCTCACTTATAACTTATATTAGTTGTACTGCATGAGGGCAGTCTTTTAATTGATGGCAAAGGTATCTTAGGAGATATTGTTCACTAAACTGTTTTCATGTTCTTTTCTCCAGGAGAGTATGTTGCTCTTGCTGGCGCCAGATTGGATGGTGGGGAAATGCTTGCATGTGGTCTGGCAACTCATTTTGTCCATTCAAATGTAGGTTCACTTATATGACTTATTTTTTTTTGACGAAGTGCATCTCCAAACAACCTTTTCTATACATTCTTGGAACAAAAACCAATCAATATAGCTGTCAGCTTTTGCTTTCAGTTAGGATGTTTTCTTTCACATCTTTGGTTATTACTGTTTGGAACATGCTACAGAAATCCTGACCATATATCATTTGCATGCTTTCAGTTTTTGTTGGCCTGCATTGTTAAGGTTGCGTACGTGCTATATCAGTCTAATAATTCCTAGTAAATACTCTGTTCCTCAGAGGCTGCTATTGTTGGAAGAATCACTTAAAAAGGTGGATACTTCCAACACCTTTGCTGTGTGTGGTATCATCGATCAATTTGCTCAACAGCCATCACTGAAAGAAAGCAGCTCTTTGAATAGGTAAGAGTGTTTCTGATTGGATGACTGAAACATGCCTTGATTCATAATTTCGCTAATTCATTCTCTGGCACTCCCCAGGTTGGAAATCATCAACAAATGCTTTTCCAAAAGGACAGTTGAAGAAATTATATCCGCTCTTGTGAGTTTGTTACAGTTAAATGCAGTGTTTATGGATTCACCTGGTCTATCCTGCAAAACTAATATATATTATGTCAGGAACTAGAGGCTGCAAATTTGGCAGATGAATGGGTTGCTACGACAATCCAGTCCTTGAAAAAGGCTTCTCCTACCAGTCTGAAAATCTCTCTGAGATCGGTATCCCTCAGAAACCACATCATATTTGTACTATTAGTCTACGGCCTGGGCCTCAGTTGTGTCCACTATAGTTGTTTCATTTTTTGTTCTCTAACTCGGTTTTCAGATAAGAGAAGGGAGGACACAAACTGTTGGGGAGTGCTTGCAGCGGGAATATAGAATGGTTTGCCATGTCATGCGTGGTGACTTCAGCAGAGACTTCTTTGAGGTAAATAGCAACACCTTCGACACTGTTTATTTTCATTCAAGATCTCTATGCCTCATCGTGGCAAGGCCTCTATGCCTAACATCCGATTCCTGTTGCAGGGATGCAGGGCTATATTGATAGATAAGGATCGAAACCCAAAGGTTTGGGTAGTTTCGTATTTAGTACATTGATCGGAATCTGGTGCTGACATCTTAATCGTCTTACATTACCTTTGTATTCTGGTGGTCTTTTTTGGAGTACTTGCAGTGGATGCCTCCAAGATTAGAACAAGTGCATGACGAAGCTGTTGAGCAATATTTCTCTAGAATTGATGATCCACAGTGGGAAGATTTGAACCCACCTGCCAGACGTTCCCATGGAAGAAATATTGAGTCCAAGCTTTGATTGAAGGTCATGGGAGAAAGGTTTGGAGAGTCTGCAGACTATTGATAAAATAAACCTGAATGTGCCATAAAGGTCAACTTTTATCACAGAAGAAACTCTTTGCTGTTTATACGCGGAGTTGTATCCATTTTTAAATAATTAGAATTAATCTAAAAAAATTGTGGAAAGACTTTTGTCAGAGTCAGATCTTGCCTGATCGGCTTAACTCTGTTGCGAAATGCGTGGTTTTTTTTTTTTGAGGAAACACCACACTCTTTATTAATTGAGTTGGTCATACGAATTACAAACGCCCTCAGGCGGAGTAAGCAGCCAGACATGCCTGTCTTGTACAAAAGAGATTAAGCTTCTAGCTAGGTTGTGAGCATCAACATTTGAACTTCTATTTTCATGAGCAAAATCAACAAAATTAATATCATGAGCCCTAGCCTTCACCTCCTTCCCAACTTGGCCATACGGGTCCATACCCGTTTCTTCAAGACTTCTTATGATATTAGCGTTGTCTGAAGCTAACCGGATGGATTGGAGCGTTAGATCAGAAGCCAGCGCTAAACCTTCCCTGCATGCAATCGCCTCAGCTGTTTCAACATCAGTAATACCTTCAAGAACCACACCTGAAGCTCCTAAGAACATCCCCGTCTGATCACGGGCAACAGCGGCCACGGAAGCTCTACCCAAGTTCTTGGAGATTGCTGCATCAACATTAACTTTCGTACATCCCGCTGGAGGCGGTAACCACTTCGGATGCCTAGTCTGGACTGACGCCTTCACTGCCCGAGGCGACTTAGACGCTAGAAGATCAGACACATAGTTATTAACAAAGTTGTATGTCGGCTTAGACGCTAGAAGATCAGACACATAGTTATTAACAAAGTTGTATGTCGATAACGGACTCTGAAAGATGTTCTCATGTATTGCTTTCCTTCTTGCGTACCAAATAGCCCACATCGTCACCACCACTCGAATGAGATCGCCATGGGGCACTGATTTGATCAAAGCGGCCACCCATGCCCTGGCGTCTTCCTCGTGCATCTCACTCAAATGTTCTACAATCTCTTCCTGCTCAAACGCCCACACACACCGTGCCATATTGCACTCAAGCAAAACATGATGCCAAGAGTCCTGAGCACCACATAGAACACAACTATTGTGGTTCGCCATGTTCCGACGATGAAGGACATCTGACGATGGAAATGAATACTGAGCCAGGCGCCAAAGGAAAACTCTTATCTTTGAAGGAACCTGGACCTGCCACAAAGAGGACCACTCCTTCTCTGCCTCTCTCCTATTTGACCTTCCGGCATTCTCCATCAAAACACGTCTTGTGATTAACATTCTGTAGGCCGAACGCACCGTGAAGATCCCCTTTCTGTCATGATGCCACGCCCAAAAATCAGGTTGTCGGCGATTGCACAAAGGTATAGACATTATAGTCTCCCTATCAGCATGCGTAAAAAATTTATGCAGCTTCCCTGTATCCCAGGTTGCTGAAGTGTGGTCAATCAACTCGCTGACAAGCTGTGGAGGGTGCGGTGCTGAGCTAGGAACTGGCCGTCGCATGCTATCAGTTGGCAACCAATCCATACTCCAAATGGATGTTTCACCAGACCCAATTCGCCTGATCAGCCCCTGCCGAAGAACCTCTCTCCCATCTAGTAGCGAACGCCATATCCGGGAGGGGGTCGAGCCAAGGGCGACCGACAAGAAGTCGCCCTGTGGATAGTAGACTGCCTTCAAGATACGAGCACTCAGAGACGTCGGGTCCTGCAGGATATGCCAAGCCTGCTTCGCCAACAGAGCAAGATTAAATAGCTCTATATCTCGAAAGCCCATTCCGCCAAGATACTTTGGCATAATCATATCATCCCATGCAACCCAGCATGTCTTTCTCTTACCCTCCTTGCTGCCCCACCAAAACTTCCTCAATAGGTTGTTGATGTGCTTGCATAAACCTCTCGGAAGCTTAAACACGACATAGAATAGGTGGGTATTGCCTGAGCCACGGACTTGATGAGCACTTCCTTGCCGCCTGACGATAGGCAGTGCTCCATCCATCCCTGTACTTTATTCCAAATTCTATCCTTCAGATATTTGAAAACACCATTCGTTGCTGCACCAACATCAGATGGCATCCCCAAATACTTTTCACTTAGGCACTCGTTCTGGACATTAAGCACCCCTTTTATCTCATCTCTAACACTCTGTTGGCACTTCTTGGCAAAATGAATAGAGGATTTATCTGTGTTAATTTGCTGCCCCGAAGCATCAAAATATTGTTGCAAGGTTTCCTTCACCACCAAAGCACTCTCCAGGTTTGCTTTGAAAAACAGCAGGCTGTCATCCGCAAAGAGAAGGTGACTGACCATCGGAGCGGACGGTGCCACTTTGATTCCACTGAGTTCTGATGACTGAAGTCGAGATTTTAAAAGGCACGAAAGGCCCTCTGCTGCTAACAAAAACAAATAAGGAGAGATAGGATCCCCTGACGAATTCCTCGTGACAGTTTGAAACTGCTCAAACATTCTCCATTCAGAAGAACTGAAAAGGAAACCGAGGTGACAAGCCTCATGATCAACTTTACCCATAATTGATGAAAACCCAGCTTAAGCATAATTGCTTGTAGATAGTTCCACTCAACACGGTCGTAGGCTTTCCTCATATCCAGCTTCAATGCACAACACCTGAACTCCCGGGCTTTCTTTTGCTTCATGAAGTGTAAACACTCATAAGCAGTAATTATATTATCTGTGATCAACCTACCCGGAACAAAGGCTGACTGTTCTTCAGAGATGATCTCAGGAAGCACCACTTTCAATCTATTGGCCTAACAGCCAGTGCTTGATTAGCAGTGTCCTTCAATAAATTCTGTATCTCAGTTAATGCTTCAAATCCTTTCTGAATATTTTCCTTGCTTAGCTTCCCAAGAGGCATTTCTGACATATTAATTTCAAATTCCATCATAGCAGCTCTATATGTCTCCACGTTGAAAAGCATCTTCATGAGTTCTAGCAACTGAGGAGCAAGAGAACTTGTCATTTCACTGATATCTTTCTGTTTTGGTGCTTGCTTAACACCATAATCAATATCAAGTGGGTAAAATCTCCCAGGCTGCTTCCGGAAATTGGTTTTACGTTCCCAAGCTTCCCACGGGTTTCCAGTCTTCTCAAGAAATAATCTTTTGCATTCCTTGATTGCATCAGTTTTTGACATCTCCTCTAGTTTTTGCCCTCCAATTTTTTCACTCCCAACCCGTCCCCACTTTCGAAATACATAGCACTCAGACCCATCATCCTCTTCAATGACCTGGAGGATATAGTAGCTGTTCACACCTAGTGCCAGGTCAGACATGTTTAAGGTTGTATTGTAAATACTTTTCCCATCTTCAAGAATATGAGCAGTATCTTGCAAACCGGAGGACTCATGAACAGCACTTCGGCCCTTAACTTTAACAGTGACAGTACCGCCTTTTGAGGACTCTAAGGTGTTCTCTAGTTTATACAAATCAAATGGAAGCATTCTATTCTTTTTAATGCATTCTCCAATGTAATCCTCCCTTACGATTGGTATCTTCAGCCTCCTTGCTTTCCTGACTTCAGCATTCTCATTGTCAAGCTCACCACATGAAATTAAACAATCAATATCTTTGACAACCCTGGCATAGAAGTTGGCACCAGCAAGTTTGAGCTTCTCAATCCATTCATTTGCCACTTCTTTTGATTGTCCTACAACAGAAAACCCTAATTTATCCAACCCTTTAGAAGACAGCAACGAAGCTCTCTGAGTTGCTTTACTTCCAGATTTCTCAGGTGACATTGGTGGAAGAACCCTCTCTGGTTTCTTAACCTTTTGAGACTTGAACCACTTCATAAGGTAATCATTCTTTGTTCCATCTGGAACTTGCCACTTCTTCTTAACGCGGACTGGTTCTGTGGTAGAGTATGTACACTTGGACCACTCTGACACATTACCACTGCATTGGTATTGACCATTATAATAGTACAGACCACCATCACAGACTGGGCAAGGACCCAGCGCTCCAAATAGCATTCCATCAGCACAGCGGTCCAATAGGTGCCTCTCTGGTCCAGATGTATCCTGCCCATTAGCCTCAAGCATATCCCTTAATTCAGCAGCAGATACATGGCTCTTAAGTTCATCCTTTAACTTCCAAAGTGTGTCACTTTGCTCTTTAAGCTTTTGTTGGGCATCAGCTGAACTAGTATTGGAACCACATGGGTCCACAAGTTGCCCTTTGTTTCGCACTGTACCTTCAGATGTACTTTCATCTAACCTGGCGGCTTTGCAGCTATCCATATCATTTTCGCCTTTCTTGCGCTTGGAACCCTTAGTTTGTTCATTGTTGCCGACATCTTTTTTAACAAGATCAAGCACGGTTCTCTTATCCTCATCTGACAAAGTATCCCAGCCTGAGAACTTCTCAACAGTTGCAGATGGGGATACCTCAAAGAAACAGTTGGCATGATACCATGGTATACCCTTGGAACCTTGACTCTCAAGCTTAGCTGAAAGACGGACTGATCCTTTTGCAATCTTTTCACTGCATCGTCTACATGAAGTACGGGCAGATGGAGCAATCTCAATAGTACATGAAGTACGGTTCAGGCACGTTGATTGCTAATCTCCAAGCGCTCCGGTCCATAGCTAAATCATTGGGGATATTCCACTCCTTAAGATCTCTCTTAACGAACTAACTTGGGACGAGTCCGTTAAGAGAGATCTTAAGGAGTGGAATATCCCCAAGGATTTAGCTATGGACAGGAGCGCTTGGAGATTAGCAATCAACGTGCCTGAACCGTGACCTCTTTTGTCTTGTGCCCTTTATGTCCCTTTATGTGTCTCCCTGTTTCTCGTCTCTTTTGGGTTTCATCTCTAGCTTACCCCAACTTGCTTGGGATAAAAGACTATGTTGTTGTTGTACATTTGTCAGGAGCAGCAGCTGTGGAACTTGTAGCAACTGAGGCACTCCCAACATGGTTTCTTATCTTCTCTTGATCATTCCATCTAAGTGCATCTATTCCTTCAACATCATCGACAGATTTTATCTGGTTCTTACTGAAGATGCACCTGGCATGGTTCCACATGGGCATGAAGCCGTCGAACTGTGACGCCTGAACCATCTTGCCGAGACGGAGCTGGTCCTTGGCGATGGGGGACTTGCACGACTTGCACGACGCCCGCCCGGACTTGGCATACTCCGCTTTCCACGCCCTCGGCGGCGCCGCCATTCCGCCGGCCCGCTGCGGTACGGTTCCCCTCTTCTCTCTCAGCCCCTTCGGTGGAGTAGGAGGTTTGCGAAACGCGTGGTGATAACCGGTGACTCGGTGAGCTTTCTACACGGCCAGCCCATTATCAGATGGACGTGTAGGCCTGTGGAGCTGGCCCATGTGCGGCCCAGGACACTTGCATTTGTTTCACTGCCATTTCTAGGAAATCCTATAAAAAAAGGACAGGTTGAGAAATCATACCGTGAACCCAATAGCTAATCTCTATCCGGTACAGGGCCGTCACTTTCTCGGTTGCTTTTAACCGCGCCATAGCGACCCCTCCTTTTTCACGGCATTCCAGCGGTCCAGCCAGCACTAGTAAGTAGGGGTAGCAAGTACTCCTACTGCGTAGCAATTCCAAGCCCTTGTTTAGATGACATCAAAATTTCAAGTTTTTTCACTCTCTCTCCATCACATCAATTTTTAACTGCTTGCATGGAGTATTAAATGTAGGTAAAAAAAATAACTAATTACACAGTTTAGTTGTAAATCACGAGATGAATCTTTTGATCCTAGTTAGTCCACGATTGGACAATATTTGTCAAATAAGACGAAAGTGATACTATTCATCGGGTTGAAATTTTTTCCCATCTAAACAAGGGCCAAGTCGTCATGGCGTATCAAATCTGCATCCAATAGACTAGTACGCCGTATGTTTTTTTTTCTTTGGTTTATATAAAGACAGTCAGGGTCACGAGCTAACCAAAAGTCTCCTCTTGCTTCCTTCTTGGCGTGTAGCCCACCTCACAACTAAGCTTTTCTCTTCACGTCGTCATCCCTGGTAGATTTTTTTCTATTCCTATTTTGCTAATTTTGTTTTGATACTTTGTGTTTTCTCTCGATGGAATTAAGCTTGACCAAGCATCGCTGCTTAGATATTTCAACTTGAGAAAGGTAAGTTTCTAACACATGTTGATGGCCATTGTAATGGAATAGTTCTTGCAATGGACTTGCTAGCGCCCGGCGTCTGACCCGGAGCGCTAGCGTCGGATAGTGTCGCGCGCACAAGAGAAATGGAGCATGTGCCTCCTGTTTTTCGCGCGCCCCACCGCGTGGGCCTCCACACCTGCGCTCGGTATCTCACGCGCTCGTCTGCGGCCGCTCGTCGGCGCCCCAACAGCAGGCCCACGTCGCCTGGACATCACCCAACAGCTGCAATAGGTGGCTGCGACAGGCGGATCCCATTGCAACATGTGCAACACTAGCTCTACTTTTGCAACACCCAGATGAAACGTTTGCAATATATGTCTGAAACACTTGCAAAACACCTGGAAAACACTTGAAAGTCATTGCAAACATATGCAACATCCGAATGAAACACTTGCAACATGTGTATGAAACACTTGAAACATACGCTTGCAACATGCATGTATATGCAACATCCAGATCTACTTTTGTAACATCCAGATGAAACACTTGCAACGTACATGTGATATAGATGAAATATTTGGAACATACACTTGAAACACATGTGTATAGCCATTGTAACATGTGCAACAACTCGATCTACTTTTGGAACATCTTGATCTACTTTTGCAACATCAATATAAAACACTTGCAACATACATCTGAAACACGTGAAACATAAGTTTACAACATGCTCTTTCAACGCAAACATCTCCTTGCTGCTTAAGCGAATGGAGGCTCATCAACGCGTGGATGTCATCGGTGTGCTCACCGGCGGCACATAGAGGGCGGGGTGGTGGCGGCACGTGCGGCAGTGGTGTAGAGGGCGGGTGGGTGGCGCGTGGAGGTCACTGTTGTGCTCGCTGGCGGCATGGAGCTCGCCAACAACGTGGAGCTGGACGACGGCGCACAGAGGGCGAGGTGGGGCGGCACGGGCAGCGGTGGCGCAGAGGGCGGGTGGGTGCCGTGTGGAGGTCACCAGTGCGCTCGCCGACAACGCGGAGCTGGGAGGCGACGCACAGAGGGCGGGCGTGGGGGTGGCACGGGAGGCGGTGGGCAGGGGGCAGGTGGGTGCTGCTGCAGCGGTGGCGCAATGGGTGGGTGGAACGTCCGGACGATCGGACACCCTGACCCTAGCATTTTCCGTTGGTGCAAACATATCTCTACACCTAAAAAGACTCTAAAGTCATCTACCTAGTGATTCCAAATCTTGATCCCTGCACAGACATCTGTGTCCAATACGAATCATACTCTACTCAGCGCTCACATGTCGGCGTCCTACCCGGTTTAGATGCGAAGACTGGATCCACGTGTCTGCATCTTATACGAAGTCCTTGGAGCTTGCGCGTCCGCATCCGATCACTATGGTTTAATTCAAAAAATTATGACACCAGTGCAACACACGGGCAAATATCTAGTATATATAAAAATTATTAACCCCACCTATCTACTAACTGCGAACAATAACTCTGGATGATACATCTCAACGATGGGATCAAATTAAATCTTGGGCCGCCGGTCCCAACCACTAGCTGGACCACCCAACACCAACTCCTTGCTTCAGTTAAGGTCTTGTTTAGTTCGCGAAATGTTTTGGAAAATGGTACTGAAGTACTTTAGTTATTATTTGGCAATTCGTGTTCAATCATGGTCTAATTAGGCTTAAAAGATTCGTCTCATGAATTTCATCTAAACTGTGTAATTAGTTTTATTTTTTATCTATATTTAATGCTTCATGCATGCATTTAAAGATTCGATGTGACGGGAAATCTCGAAAAATTTTGGGAACTAAATAAGCCCTAAGCAGTGCTTCGCGTTCCCCTAGCCCTGTCGCACCAAGAACTGCTCTGATACTTCCCTTTCATTTCAGCATCAGGTCCTTTCTTTTCAGTTGTTATTATTCCTCTGCAATTATCGCCACTGTCCCTGCACGGTTGGAGAGCTCCGATCCGTATTTTTCTTGTGTTCGTGTTCGTCATGTGAAAATTACGTGCCGATATTATGTGTTTATGGACGCAAAAAAGGAATCCCTTTTAGGTAATCAGGTGGCGGCTCTCGACCCGACCACCTGAACGAAACGACGCCCGCGTGTATATTTGAGCCTCATTCATGTAGTATTATATATGGTGTAGAAGGGAGATATCGAGTGTGAAAGCATGCATGACTTATTACTTATGTGCAAACAAACTTGGTTATTGTCTGCAAAAAAAAAAAGGCTAGCACACCCAAATTGTAAGAGGAACACTTGGACCACTCAAAAATCGAATCGTGCAGACGAGGCAAGAAAAACCAGCTTAGGCGATCTGCCTTGGAGAAAAACCTCGGAACACCTCCTAGGAATGAGCCAGTTGGGGATTGAAGGTGCAACTAGGATTTTACGGGGTTGGTAAGGCAACATAGAACATCCACAAACTTCACCGAGAAGGTGTCGAGCAACAGATACTAGGGTTGGATTAGATAGGGTTTGGAGAAGGTAAATAGCATATTGACTGTGATCCTCTTATATAGAGAGAGGCTGTGGTCTTATCCCATATGGGCCAAAATCCCTTACATTCCATGCAAAATACATTTCCAACTTGGTCTTGGTAGCCAAAACTGATTGGGTTAGTTTCCAAGGGCTGAATCATCCCTGTAGCACAATTTTCTCGTCCGAACTCCAAATTCGATATTTTATACTCCCATTCTCCTCTAAACTCTCATTCCCCTTTCCCTCAAAACTCTCACTCCCACAAAACAAACAAAAGATTTCTAAACTCTCATTCTTTGCTTTCAATTACCCCAACCAAATGAGCCGAGAGTGTGCATTTGGTAGCGAGAAACATTTTAGTTTCTTAGTAGAATCCTAGAATCGTTGCCCAACACTGCAAAGAGAGAAATGTTCCATGGAGAATCACTTGGAACTGATTGTCATTTTTGTAGTAGCGCAGAAAAATACCAAAAATATGGTTTCTCCTGATTCCAGCTGTTTTGATACCCCTCCAATTATAATTAACAAACTATATAATTAGATTTTGATCTAAACATGATTGATTATATGATGGATTGTTATTTGATTACCATAATCCCATAATCTAGGTTATACTATGTTATAGGAGATTATAGTTGCTGAAAGACTGAAAGTCCAACTTACTCCTAACCTATTGTCCAACTTGCCAAACTATAAAGGATAAAATAGGAATTTCTCACTTTAACCAACATAATTAATCACCATAATCCATTGACACAAACACTTGGATTATTATAATCCATATTATTGATTATAACAACCCTATGCATAATTCAAATTATAATAATCTAGGTGTGACCCAAACAGGCCCCTAGCTTTAAGAATCCAGCAAGCTAACCAAACACTTTTGCGAAATAATTCTGAATCACTAGAGAAACATTTCTAAGGAAATCTCTTGATCCGAAACATTTCTATAAATATCTAAAACCCTGCCAACACGTCCTAAATTTCAAACTTTCCTCTCGGCATCTTAGCACGGAAGGTGTAGTAATAACATGTCAAGTCCAGGCAATCCAAAAGCTGAAGAAATCAGCGAAAGTCTTACATACGAGTATCCACATGCAGAGTATTCTATATAGCAGCCACTGCTTTCGCTGACCTGTCAGTTTATGTTATTTGTCGATCAGTGCCGGTCTTAATTAGTAGGAGACCTAGCTGTCCCTTTCACAGCCCTTTGTTTATAGTAAATTAACACTTGATCGATTTCTTTAAGTTAAACAATACCATCGTGACATGGATTGGCTACCTTGTCGTCGTTTATTTCATTTCCCATTTGCTAATCTATCTCTACCAGTAGTAGCTGTAGATCTATCTTTTAAATATAAATCGGGTCGCATGTGGGGAAAAAACTTTTAACCTTCCATTATTAGATCTCAATAACAAATACTAGCAATTATATCATGTTTCTATATAGAATATTACAATGAGAAATAATTATTAATGGTCAAAGAGATTGTGTGGACGTCCAAAATGAAAAATATTGAGTGATAGATGAAATTTTTTAAATAATATATTTAATGATTAATTGTGAATCTAGATGATGTTATAGTTTACAAAACAAAATAAAGAAACTAACCCTAACCCTAACACTAACCTAAACATAGTTAACAACACAAAACAAAAAATAATCCTAACCTAACAATAACCCTAACCTAACCTAACCTAACCTAACCAAGAAATAACCCTAATCCTAACCTAACAATAACTAGAATGCCGACAATGCCCCATTGACCCTCCAATTGCCGATAGAGCCCATATCGTCTCTTTGGCAGCCCACAGGGTGCTAATTTGCAATTCATTTTAAACATCATCTAGATTCACAATTAATCATTAAAAAGATATTATTTAAAAAATCTGATAGTGCAGTCCATGCCAACAAATAAAAAACAAGCTACTACTATTGCACAAAATCCAGCTACTGTATTATTTTCTAGCTATGTAATTCCAATGTCTCGCAAAGCGCGCCATACAGCTACCCATATTTCGAAAGTAGAGTTTCATCGGGCTCCAGTCACAAATGAGTAATTTTTTACTAGATATATGCTTAGGGTCACAATTTTTTTTTGCCTGAACCTCATTAATCAGACGTGGACGCGTGAGCTCTGAGGACTTCTCATCGGACATAGATACATGGATCCGGTCTTCATACCAGAACCGGGTAATAAGACGCGGATGTATGAGCTCTGAGTGAAAAATGATTTGTATAGGATGTGAACGCATGAGCAGGATCAAGACTTTGTATCACTAGGTAGATGATAATGTTACGGTCTTTTTAGGTATAGAGACGTGCAATCAGTGACTCTATTTCAAGTTTTGCCTAACTACTTTTCTTGTGTGAAGTTTGGATGTTTGAAAATAACATGATTAGATTTATCTCAAAAAATAGTTTCATAGAGTATACTTTTGCTACATTTAATATATATGTAGATATTACCACCGATTGCCAAATGTATAGATTTTGGGATTCTATCCCAATCAGTTGAATTATCACATATGAAAAGTTACATA
Source organism: Saccharum hybrid cultivar R570 (assembly GCA_038087645.1). Lineage (NCBI taxonomy): Eukaryota > Viridiplantae > Streptophyta > Magnoliopsida > Poales > Poaceae > Saccharum > Saccharum hybrid cultivar. The sequence goes on from JAQSUU010000039.1 coordinate 6,157,037, forward strand.
GATTCACAACATTGCGAAGTGAACATATAGCTCAGTTGGTTGAGATTCTTTATGGTGGAATCTGCTCACCAGGTTTAAATCCTGGACTTGACGACGATGGTACTTAATTATTTTTTTCTCGATTTATTATAATATTTAGGAGGTGCTCATAGAGGTATAGTTTGTTCATGTGTTCATATGGGTGAATAGTGTTTGCATTTGTACTATATCTTAGAAAAAAACATAAATCCACAGTACGTGGTTGATATTATGTACCATATATATTATAGGAAATATGACCTACTTTCAATATTTAGGGCTCATTTAGAACACACATGAATTTACAGGAACGGTACATAAATTTCACATTAATCACTTTATTTTCATAAGAAAACGTATGAAATAAAATAATTTCCCACAGCCGAAAGGGCCTTAAAATGGTATATATTTTAACAATAATTGCAAATCAAATCATGTCAACTTGAAGATTAATTATAAGAATATATTATCATAGTAAATTTTATCGAAGACATAAATATTAATATTATTCATTATAAACTCGGTCAAACTTCAACTAATTTGACTGGCACAAATATCGTAATTGTATTCTTTTGTGGAGTGAATGAGTACATTTTAGACGATTACGAGGAGTACAATTCTCTACAGCTTTGCACGCACCAAGAGTATTTGTTAGATCCACAACCTCACCTGGCGTATCAGACCACATAAAAGCCGTGGATGATAATGATACGAACAATTCAGAAAGAAAAGGAAGACATACCACTTACTAGTCCTGTGTACATGTGTGTGATGTGAATTTTCATTTCGTTGAATTGTTACGCAGAAAACACCTAAGCTAAATGCACGCGACGCACGTGTGTGATAAGATTTGTGTAATAAGAGATAAAGAGCCAGCACTACTGTAACTATATATATAGAAAAGGTAGCACGAGAAAGCGAAGTATTGATTGAATCGCAGAAAAAGCCTATACGACGGCATCGATCGGCATTGTTGCAATGCTGGTACAGATGGACGTTTGTTTGGTATATATAAGTGCTGTTTTGAAGGTCATACTATATCACTAATACTACGAGTACTATATACCCCTCTGTCCACGAAAGAATGCAATTATATGAAACGTGTAAGTCAAACTGGTTCAACTTTGACCGAGTTTATAATAAATAGTATTAGCATTTATGTCTTCAAATAAATTTATTATAAAAATATATTCTATAACTAATCTAATGATACTTATTTTGTCTCAAGAGTGCTAATACTTTTTAAAATAATTTTAGTCAAAGTTGAAATTGTTTGATTCTTTGATATGTGATAATTGCATTCTTTCGTGGACGGATAGATTAAGGGCTTATATTAGCTTATTGATCGATAGTTCTGAACTCTCACAGCTAAAACCTGGATCCACAGCGGATCCGAACTCTCACAGCTAAGCAGGCACGTCGCTCGTCTTATCATGCATGCCTCGTCGATGATGGCAAGTCCCCTAGCTAGCCTTCCAGCTAGGCAGCTACTGCCACACCCTAGATTTTCATTATCGGAAATAAAAATTTATCGGAGGTTATAGATATATAGTACAAGCAGGATATATTGGATCAAATTCAAAAAAATCAAATTGTTTCAAAAAAAATTTGTAGAATTTAACTTAAAACTATTCCTAGTCTATTAAACATCACTTGTTCACAAATAAAAACAAGAATAAAACATTATAAGTGTGGGACCGTCGCGCGACTGAATTTGAGTTGTCTATGTGAGAGCAGGAAAGAAGGAAAAAATTGGCCGATATTAAATTTTATCAGACCTTATGGATAGAACGGAAATTTTAAAAATTTCCGTGAATTTCGGCCGATAAAAAAACCTTGGCCACACCTCGTCTAGGTCTTTTTTTTCTCGAATACACAGAAGATTTACGTATCATTGTAATTAATAAGAAGAGTTCAACGACACCGCGCTACTGTCAAGCGCGGAAGCGCCCTCCCTATACGAGGTCGTACAGTAGGCTGTACCATCCGAGCACACAGAACCTCGTCCAGGTCTCCTCGATCAAAAGCAGTATCCTGGTCGATAAGGTCATCGCAGACAAACGCTGGATCGATGCAGCCTTCCAGCTACCGCCACACGTCGTCTAGGTCTCCTCGATCAAAAGCAGTGTCCTGGTCGATAAGGTCATCGCAGACTGTAGTATACTACGCTGCTGGATGCAACTATCCATGCATATACTGTGTCGTCGTCGTCGGCTGCCGAAATGATGGAACGGTAGAGGCTGGTAGGTAGCCTTGGATGTGGCTCCATGCGATGCGATGTAGGCCTCGTTTAGTTCGGTAAATTGCGGAGAAAAACACTATCAGAATTCCTGTAACATTTCGTTTGTATTTGGTAAAAATTATCCAAATTTTGACTAACTAGGCTTAAAATGTTCATCTCGCAAAGTACAACAAAACTGTGTAATTAGTTTTTGATTTCATCAACATTTAGTACTCCATGCATTTGCCGACATTTTGATGTGACAGAGAATCTTCTTTTTGCATAGTAAAATTTAAGGGAGAATTAAGGAACTAAACAAGTGCGTAGCTAGGGTCGTCCGTCGAGGACGCCCGTGCATGCATCAGCATGCATGCATGCGCGCGCCATTTCCAGTTCCCACCCGTACGTCCGCGCGTGCGGCCCGTGCAAGCATCCTGCCCCCCGAGTCCCGGTCTTCCCCGGCTGCAGCCTGCAGGCCGCGTGGTCCCCATTCCCATCCCACGCAGTACTACCGTCCTAAAAAGATTGTTTTAGTGTAAGTTTGACTAATTATAAATAAAAACGTATTCATATTTTTGGTACTAAATAAATATCATTAGATTAATTATGAAATATATTTTTTATAATAAATTAATTTAAAACTATAAATATAAATATTATCATAATTCTTTTTAGGACGGAAGTAGACTACGAACGCGCACGCAGCCGGCCGCTGTTCCGCGCGGCCCAGCGGATCCGCGCGCGCCAGGCCCAGGCGTGCCCGGCACGGCCGCGCCGCTGCCTCCTGCCCTCCTGCGCGTTGCGTGGGGTGGACGGAAGCTTCGAGGACAAGGCAGATTGGCAGGCAGAGGCGGGCCACGCATCGGGCGGGCGGCAGGGTGATGAGCCGGTGAGGGCTCGTGCTCGTCTCGGGAGTAGGGAGACGATGACCGTCCCGTCCGGTCAGCTCGCGGCTCGTGTCGGGCCTGGCCCTGGCCCTGGGCGGTGCGCCGTGACTGCTTCCCATCTGCGTGTGCGTGGTGGTGGTGGTGGTGGTGGGCGACCCCCGCCCCCTAGTGGCACGCCGTACGTACGTGCTGGCCCAGCGCACACGTGTCATTCCGGGAACCTCGTAGCTTGTAGTGGGGGCCTGCCAGGGCAGGGGGCCGGCCGTGACGTGCGACACCAGTACTGTATTCATCGCTAGCAACTGCTACGTGCACTCTGAATAAAGTGGATGGTGGTGCACGGAGCGACCGACGCTGGAGTTGGTGAATAAGGCCGATCTCAACCGGGTTTTACAGAGTTTTATGGAGTTTTATGAGCATTAAATACGTTGACATGGTACTACATTAATAAAGAGAGATGATAAAAGTTTTATGAGAGTAGAGAAAAATTTATGAGGATGAAACTATTTTGCATTGTTTCTAAAATATGGGAGTGTTGGAAACTGGGTCATGAAATCCCCACTGAGACTGGCCTAATGCTTCACGCCTTCGAATCGAACTCTCTTCCATCAGCTACTTCGTCGGCATAATAGATACGTAGCTTTCTTAGTAAAACATTTGTTGCATTGGTACCTAATACTCCATATGTTCCAAACTATAAATCACTTTGACTTTTTTATTCATCAATTTTGCTATGTATCTAGACATATTATTATATTTAGATGTATAGCAAAATGGATGTACAAAAAAGTTAAAACGACTTATAATTTGGAACGAAGGGAGTGGTATTATTAATTGTGCACAAAAAAGTACTCGTAAATAGTTTAACAGCTATCAAGCAAAATGTCGATTAGGGTAGGAGCATTGGTAGGCAAGGGTGGCGTGTCGATGGGCTCGATGGCTCTTATGGGCTCTGCAGGCCCCATTTACTGGCTCGTTGTTTTTTTATTTTTTAAATTATTAATAGAGGTAGGCATTATGCAGTCTCTATAAATGTTTCTTCACAGAGACATGGTTGTTTTTTTTGAAACAATACAACAATATGGTTGTGGAGGCGAACTGCCTGCACATATCTGTTAACCGTTTTTTACCATCTATGTTGCTTCTTTTAATAGTAGTAAATCTTTTAGGAGCATGCGATCCTCATTCCGCAAAAATATTTAGCTAGGATGTAGGTCCGCCACGAAATCTACCCACATCATTAACTCATTATGCATACTAGACTATGTATGATGCCGTTTGTGGTGCACTGTCCGCGTGCACCAAGCTTTTAACCTACCCGGACTTGCTCCAGTACGTGTACCCCACTGCCCCTGCCCGCAAATATATCTGCTCCTAGGCACAGTTTAGCCCAAGAATTTTAGGCCTTGTTCAATTCCCCTCCCAACCCAAAATATTTCCTCTTCCATCCATCACATCAAATCTTTCGACGCATGCATGGATCATTAAATATAGGTAAAAAAATAACTAATTACATAGTTTGTCTGTAAATGTCGGGACGAATCTTTTGAGCCTAGTTAGTCCATAATTAAACAAATTTTGTAAAATAACAACGAAAGATGCTACAGTAACTTTTCAGCTACTTTTCGCGAGGTGAACACACCCTTACACAATTTTTCACATTCTCCGTCACATCGAATCTTTAGACGCATGCATGAAGCATTAAATATAAATAAAAAATAAAACTAATTACACAGTTTAGACGAAATCCACGAGACGAATCTTTTAAGTCTAATTAGACTATGATTGGACACTAATTGTCAAATAACAACGAAAATGCTACAGTGTCTATTTTACCAATTTTTTTTTGCATCTAAACAGGCCCCTAACAAAAGGCTGTGCTCAACCTACTACCGTGTCACACGGCATCAGCTAGCCGCCTAGTGTGTGATCTGCCACGGAATACCTTGTGAAGCACGTATGAGCCCTCACCCTCTAAGGCTGTGGCCATGTTTAGTTCCCCAATTCTCCCCAAATTTCACTATGCAAAAAGAAGATTCCCCGTCACATCAAAATGTCGGCAAATGCATGGAGTACTAAATGTTGATGAAATCAAAAACTAATTGCACAGTTTTGTTGTACTCAGTGAGACGAACATTTTAAGCCTAATTAGTCAAAATTTGGATAATTTTTACCAAATACAAACGAAATGCTACAGGAATTCTGATACAGTGTTTTTCTCCCCCAATTCACCCATCTAAACAAGGCCTGTGTTTAGTTGAGAAAATTTGGGTGAAAAGTACTGTAGTATTTTCGTTGTTATTTGGTAAAATTTGTCTAACCATGAATTAATTAGACTTAAAAGATTCGTCTCGAACTTTACAGATAAACTATGTAATTAGTTATTTTTTTACCTACATTTAATGCTTCATGCATGCGTCTAAAGATTCGATGTGATGGGTGGAAGATGAAATATTTTAGGTACGTATGGCAAGGGAACGCGGCCTAAAATAATTTTCTCGCGCTACAAAAGCCGGCTGACAAGGAGACTGGCTAGACTAGTACGGGTACCCGTCACTGACAGGTGGGCCCCTGCACCATGTGGAGCCAACATGTTAGCCACTAATTAATGCTCGGACAAAAGACCAGGGAGCCGTTCGGCTGGAATTATAAGCCGACTGAAAACACTGTTGGCCGATTTTTTGTGAGAGAAAATACTGTTCCGGCTGAAAAAACAAGCTGAATAAGACGGATTATAAGCCAGATGAACAGACCCAGCTAAATTGAGAATGTCGTGCCCGAGCCAGAAAGCATCGAATTTGAGCCCTTTTTGACGCAAATTTTGTTCTCGTACTTACGAAGAGAAAAAGAGGTACACGGGTGATGTTCTGTTTTTTTCTTTTACACAAGGATCGACAGGATGGCGATGAAAGATGCCTCCTTGCGTTGGAGGGGAAAATGACTCCCAACGTGTAACTTCGTGTCACGTGTAACCTTGCACGTGACATGGAATCACTTTCACGCCTCTTCTAGCTAGCTCGTCGAAGTATATGATAAGGGCGTCCCCAACGGAGCGCAAATCGCCAGCTCTGGCCAATTCCTATTGGTTGCGCACGGGGGAGAAGAGCGAGCTACTACCTCCGTCTCAAAAAACATGTGATTCTATGGTTTAAACTTTGTCTCAAAAACATGTAAAACTGAGTTAGATTTCAGCTTTTAAGCGGGACCCACAAAGGAGTACAATTGACAGATCACCACACGGCCGACCCTATCCATCCAGCTGTCCTCCCACCAAAGCCTCCCTCCCGCACCAGGAAATAAAGAAAACGACGCATCCGAACAATCGAGAAACGCGAGAGGTGCTTGCACCACCCGTATCCTTCTGTTCCTCCCATCCAGATCCAATCATCCAAGGCCCCAATCTCCTCCCCGTTCGGCGCTCTTGCCCGTGCTTTTCTGCATCTCCTTCCCCATCCCGATCTCCTCCCCGCTCGTGCCCATGGCTGGTGGCGGTGCAAGAAGAGCGGCTCCACGGGGTCCGTGCTCTGGTGGTGGCCCCGCCTCGTCGTCGGGCGCAGCCAGAGCGACGGCAAGGAGAAGTTCGTCTTCTTCAGCGCCGCCTCCTACGACGGGTCGTTTGGGCGCTAGAACCAGAAGGGGCCGCGAGGCACCGTGGAGGGCGCTGCCAGCGCCGGCTCCGCCGGAGGTGCTGGTGCTGGTGTCCACGCCTGGAGTTATGTCAACAATAATAACGGCGGTGGCGCGCGGCGCCGGAGGTCGTCGTGCCCTACAAGCAGGACATCGTCGGGCTGTTCGCCAACGCCGTCGTGTTCCGCCGGAGCCTCCAAGATCTAGCTGGATGCGGACAAGGCTACGTTCGTGCAAGTGGCCGAGGCCGGTTCTGCGGTGAGCGAATCGGCCACGGACGTGGCTGCGGATGGCGTGCAGCAGCCATCAGAGGGGTGCTTGCCAACATGGATCCACTCTTCTATTCCTACGCTTGAAGAAATCTCCAGAAGTGATGATTCATTCTGAAAAACAGTGCACTACGAGACAAAAGGCAGGGGCACATGCGTAATTTTGCGTCCCTGCTATTCCTACCTTGAAAACCGAGAATCACATGATTTTTGAGACGGAGGGAGTAGCACTTACTTCTAGTCGGTCTCGCACGGATTACGAGAAAAAGCTCTCTCTCAGCTATGCTAATTCTCGGACCTGCTCTATGCTGAGACGATGGCCTTGTTCGGCTGGCTGGCTCCCAGCCAGCCAGCAGTGCTTTTCTCTCACACTAATTCAGCACCAGCCAGCAGTCACCAGCCAGCCAGCAGTATTTTTCTCTCACAACAAATCAGCACCAGCCACCAGCTACCAGCCAGCCGAACGAGGCCGATGCCTAGGCCCTCGTTTAGTTCACAGAATAGGGGAGAAAAACATTGTATCAGAATTCCTGTAGCATTTCGTTTGTATTTGGTAAAAATTATTCAAATTTTGACTAACTAGGCTTAAAATGTTCGTTTCGCAAAATACAACAAAACTGTGCAATTAGTTTTTGATTTCATCAACATTTAGTACTCCATGCATTTGCCGATATTTTGATTTGACGGAGAATCTTTTTTTTGCATAATGAAATTTAGGGGAGAATTGGGGAACTAAACAAGGCCTAGCTATATATAGCTACGTGCATCGATCCTTGCCTAGTGGATCTACTTTCAATTTGCTTGTGTTTTGTACTCCATATTTACTAATTTTTTTAATCAAAGCGTGCGTAAAATGGAATTAGAGGCAGCTTTAATCATTTCATGCATGGTTTCGATCGTATAGTTGTTGGAATAATGTTTCCTTCGTGCATGCGTTAATGCGCATGCAAAGACTACGATATCCATCGACGACCGCGACCGACCAATTATAATATAATATGATGCATATGCCTATTTCCTTTGGACGAAGGAGGAGAAGAATGAAAAATATGCAGGAAGTCTTTTCGATCGATGACGCGTTTGCCTTTGATTTGCTGCACTGCAACTGCAATGTTCCCTCTCGTCAACTTTCAAAAGGCGCCACATCACGAATACATCATGTTTTGGAAATATCGTACACTCCACGTCTCAATAACCAGTAAGAACTCTAGCTGATCGATGTATGCAAAGTGTCAATTGATTGCATTTTCATGCTTTACACATGCGACGGTGCGTACGTGTGCGCATTTCGCACACAGAAGAAGTCACACATTGGGGCGGGGCTCAGGATGACAGTGTATTCTAAATTTCAAAGGGTAAACAAAAAAACATTTTGATAGCCTAAAATTCTAGTCATTTGCATGTATAATTGATTGCAGCATCACATATATAGCACACACTAGTCATTTGCATGTATGATTATATATAGCACATGTTGGGAGGGAGAGAACTAGCTAGGATGAGGCAGTTTTTATTTTGGATTGAATTGAATGTTTGAATAACCTATCATTTTGTGTTATTATTTTCTGTTTCTAGTACATGTACATAGTATATATATTGTGTATACATAATCCTATGGCAAAATAATGGATATCCAATGAGTAACCACGAATATAATGTACGGAGCCTTGGATATGTAACTCAATTGCGTATTATTTCCATTCTATTGTTCGATTTAACTCGCCTTGCTAATTGTCACTTTTTTCGAAACTAACATGGTTTAACATCATGAAAGGTCTTTCAGAAGTTTTTTCGATTTAACTCGCCTTGCTAATTGGGTTATGCTTAGTTAGTTGACCACTAATCTCCACTGGCATATATCTTTGCAAACTAACAAAGTTGTGCTATTAATGAAACCATTTCTTAGGTCTACTAGCTATAGGTGTCCACCTACGAACTCTAGGGGCATGTTTGGAACACAGGAATTTCATAGGAATAACGCATGAATTTTACAGGAATCAGTTCAATTTCATAGGAAAAACACAAGAATAGGAAAAAAATTCCCGCGTTCCAAACATGCCCTAGGAAGCTAAGGGTGTGTTTGGTTGGACACCGCAACTACCTACGCCAAAAGCTAGGTGACTTTGGCCGCTGCTTGGTTGCCGTGTAACCATTGGCCACCACAATTGTCGTTTTGCTTCTGCTGTTTGTCATTTTACTATGTGGCGTGGCATGTGCCGGCCATTTTTTATGCCACAACTGTGGCGCCGCCGAACCTACTATGGCGTGGCGAGCCATGGTAGGCAACCAAACAGGCTCTAACAACACGTACATTGTATATGTAGCCCTAGGAACACCGAGGAGCAATATTTAGAATCAATAGGACAACTAGGGCATGTTTTAGTAGGGATCCAGATTATCTCATAAATGTTTCAAATCCAGATTTTTTGCAGAGATTTTTATTTGCGTAAACAAAATTTCTTAGCTATAATTGGTGCCATTTGGCTTTTATCAATCCAAATCTCCTTGAAACATTGTAAAACACCTATTTAGGTGATTCTCCTTTCTAGTTCAAAACATAAAAACGTTTATGAGCATTCCACGAAGAACCACTTTACAAAAAAAACAACAACGCTTTGGCCGATTTTTTGCAACCAAATGGCGTCCTAGTTGCATGCTGTGCTATTGATTCTTGCAAGCACATGAAAAGTATCTGTATGACTCATTCTACGTGCGACCCTAAAACACATTTCCTTATTTTGTTTCGAAAATAAAACACATTTCCTTATATTAGAGAAAAAAAAACCACATACAAATGGTGTTATTGTTTGCTGTCAAATTTTTCCGATGTTGGTGTGCTTGGATTGTCTGAAGCGCAAGAGGCGGAGACTTGTCGAGATAGCCATGTAACGTACCCTACATGTATGCCCAAATCAACAAAAACCAATTTCATTTATTTATCAGGTTAATAATACCTACAAACTATAATAAAGACAGTTCTTTTTTGGGGTGGGACGAGGGACTATAAAGATGTGCCAAAGAAAACGAAGCTGGTCACAAGAGAGATATATTTATTTATTAGTACCAAATAGGCAAAATACATTAGCAACACATAAATCGATGCCAAAGAATGAAATCAGGAATAAGATTAACACTATTTATTACACGCATACTCTACGTACAACACATAAATCGATGCCAAAGAATGAAATCTACGTGCGATCCCTCATGGTACTATTTAGGTCTTATTCTTACAGGCGCAAAATAAATACAGTAAAAAAAATTCTTACAGATACATTAGTACTCCGTAGTACTAGTATACCACTAGTAGTATATACATGCATGTATACGGAGTACGTATCTCCAAGCATGAACACTAGTTTACCCTATGCAGTCTGCACCAGCTGTCCACAATTACCACCGGCCAGCCTTTTTAAGTACGTACAAGAACCCGGGTAAAGCACACAGCTGGAGAACCAAGACTGGCCTGTGGCTACGGCCCCCACTCGGGGAAACGAGTGGGCCCCGACAGTCAGCGATTTAGAGGGTCGCGCACTTCCGTTCCATTCCGTTCCATCTCGCCCGTCTCCCGTCGCGTCATCGTCACGCCCTCCTAGGACTCCTCTCCTAGCCTCGCCTCTCTCTTCCTCCCCTGCTCCTGACTCCTCTCCTCTCCTGACTCCTCTCCTCGCCTCGCCTCGCCTCGCCTGACTCCTCTCCTGACTCCTCTCCTCGCCTCGCCTCTCCTCTCTCTTCCTCCCCTGCTCCTCCGCGGCGCTGCTGCTTCCTCGCCACGCCAGAGCTGAGCGAACCCCACCCAATCCAATCCCCCTCGTCTTGGTTTCTCCTCGCCGGACTCTGTCTCTCGCCCTTAGGATGGAAGAGGAGCCGAGTCTGATCTCTGCCCGCGCCGGGGGTTAGGGGCGGAGGCGCGGCCGATCGGCGGGGGGCGGAGGGAGGGTAATGAGGGGGCAGCAGGAGCGTACCATGAGGGATCTGTACGATCGCACGCGCCACAAAGATCTCCCGGTTCCAGAGGTGCGTAGTGCGGCATCCAGCACGGTGCTGTGGCGTACGCGTTGCTGTTGGGGGTGGTTGTTAGTTTCCCCAATAGGATGAGATGGGAAGATGTGATTGTTTTCGATTGTACTCGATGTGTTAGGAGTTCGTGGATTCCAAGTTTTGCAAACGGCGCATGGGTGCGCGTGCTTATGATTCAGGTTTTCTTATTGCTCGTTTCCATATCGCTCATGCTTTCTAAGGTGACACGATTTTACAAGGAGACGAATCGAATTTGATCGAATATGTACATCAGTTTTAGTTTGATTTAGGTTTCTCTTTTGAATATATCAATTCCGCTGAATCGAATTTCAGTCTTCAATCGAAAAGATTTCATGTGTTTTTAATGTGATTTCACGGCCGATGCTGCAGTTTGGTTTGGTGATTGATGCGTATTGTTTCTGCTGTGTAGGAATCAGCGGAAGGGTGCGCCGGAGGGCGCGCGGAGGGATCGGAGCAACGAGAACTGGCCTCTAAGATGGAGGTGAGCATTGGAGGCATATGAGTATTTCCCTGCATATGCATGGAAATATTTTGGTCCTTGAATTTCATTAGATTAGAATACTTGTTGCTCTTTGGTCATCTGATGCTCAGAAGCGAGTTCCTTATAGATTCTTCCTCTTCGCTTGTATACTCAGACGCCTCCAGTTCAGTGGTGGTGGAGTGTGATTCCGATCCCATAATGCTGTAGAAAAAGAATATGTTACTATGATTTCTGCATCTCCTGCTTTTTGTATGAGCTATTGTCACTCTGAAAATGGAAGCTGCTTTGATGGTCATTCATTTTATGTTTATTTGTTACGATATTATGACACATTGATGTTTTTCAAGTAAATCTAATACGTTTTACATTGTTCACGAGACCATTCTTGTCGTCATGTATAAATTTGGTGGAACAGTCTACCATTATCTAAATCTGAACTCATTATTGTTTATCTTGATATATCTTATGTAATATAGCTTATATAGTTTTAGGACAGCACAGCAATTAGAAGGAAGTACTGTAATGGTCAAACCCTAGAAACGCTTATGGTAACATTTGTGTTTTGTTGGTTTAAGTGTCGCTCTATTATCTATGCAGTTAAACCATCCTTTCTTCCTGTTGTATCCATATCTTGAGTTCTTGACAGACATGTGATGTTAGCTAAGAGTGCTACTTGTGCGGTTGTGCCTTTCAGCCTTCATGCTTATTTTTGTTGTGCATGAGTAATGATTTTAAGACTGATATATTGTTTTATATTTGTAGGACAAGACTGTGGTAAAGAAAAGAGTGGTATCAAGCAACAACACTCGTGTCAAGGCAGAGACTGGCACCTGTAATGTCTGTTCTGCCCCTTGCTCCTCTTGTTTACACCCATGTATTCGAGTTGAGGATTCGAATGTTGAATGTGCATCCTCTCAAACATGCTCCACAAGGTCGGAAGTAAAAAACAATTCACTCGTTCGTAGTGAGAAAGGGCTCTGTAGTAAAGGAGAAAACGATGATGAGTTTAGTGCAACCTCGGGTCATGTTTCCTACTCTGTAACTGGTGGAAACAAAGTGGTTGCAAGATCATCCATTCCAGATGATTCATCAGAGGTTGACATGCCATCAAAACGAAGGAGGCTGTTAAATCAAGACACAAGACTATCTAGAGCAGAATACCTTGATGACAGCAACTCATGTGTTACTTCAGGAGAAGGCAAACTTCATGTGGATAAGAAAAAACTATCAACTTCTGCATCCAGTCGAGATTTGACTGCTAAAGATTATAAAGCCATGGCTAACCACAGCAAACTAAGAAATCAATGTGTTGATGAATCAAAGAAAGGATCTGATGGTCGTGATGTGCATCCTAGCTCATCTGGTAGATTTTCTCCTGTAGATTCTTCTGTTATGACAAAAAAGTTGCTGCGAACCCAGTCTTCTATCAGTGCATTGAGCAGATTATCTCCTAACAGGCAAGCTCATGAATTTGTGAAAGCACTGGATAATTTATCTCATCAACCTTGTGAGAAGACTTCTCTTTTGAAGAATAATGAACAACCACGGGGTGGGCAATTGAACCCTTGTATAGCTGGTGATAACAACCATGGCACACTGGCAGGCTACAGTAATAGGCATGCGAACAAAGATGGTTTCTCATTGAAGGATCTAGACAATGGCACCTTGTGCTCAAAAGATGAAATCCAAGAACATGGTGACATCCATTCCAATGATGATGTTAAGAAGAATGTGGGTGGCAAACAAGATTCGGATCAAGATTGTTCAATGGATATATCCAGCGACATAAAGTTGAATATACAACATGATGTGATGACAGACTGTGGGAATTCAGAAGGTTTGATAGATGTAAGTAACTCCTTTATCCCTTCTTACCGGTTCCCCTTTGAACACAATGCTTTGCAACTGTTTTAGTAGTTGGTATTGAAACTAGCCTTAATTGACATTGGGCTTGATGCCTGGATAAAAAAAAAGGGAATCTATTGTTTGTTAATGTCATTCTATGTAGTATTCGGTTGGAATGTGAAATTAACCTTCGTTTCATTGCCTGTTTATTGGCCATATGGCATTTGTGTAGAAGTTAGAATTATAGACGTGCGCTGCTCCTTTTTTTGTGGAAGATAGCGTGCACTGGTTAAGTTCTATGCTGATGGTTTGAACTGGTCCTGTACCATTTTTTCTTCTTCTATAATGGTGCGCAGCTCTCCTGCGTATTTGAACAAAAAAAGATTTATGCCAAAGTTTGAACTCAAATAGTCTTCTGCATGATATCTGCAATTCTGCAATACCATCTAGCACTACCTGTTGGTGCTGATTTTTGCATGGAATCTACCTATGTTAAACTTGAAAATAACAAATTTCCACTATCATGCTTTTAATTGCATGCTCTATTAAGTCATTACCAATACCAATAGTTATAAGAGTGTTTTCAAATCGTCTAATCAACCCTAGTCGTCATGGCACTGATCAACCTGACTAATCACGACTAATCATAAATAATTGTAGTGCATAACTGATCGCCATGGCACCTATAAGCCCGACTAGCGACTTGATAACCTTGGTAAGACCAATGCAAACAATTTGGTATATAGACTGTTCTTGTTTTAGATAACTGTGGGATTCTAACATCCTTCTTGACACTCAAATATTGGAGTTTGCTGCACTTCACTGTATTTTTATCTTGGAAATATGTGTACAATCATTTTTGTTAACCTTATTGCTGTTCAGCTGAGTGATAACCAGTTGATTACTCTCAGTTACCAGTCACACATTAAGAAAATTGTATTGTGGCCTTTGACTGGTATAAACTACTTCAATATACCTTTTGGGTGTATGTTTTTCAGATTATTTCTTTAGGACGAGGGAATTTTAATGAACTAATATGTCTACTTCTCTCTGACCAGTTCAAAGTTCTTAGCATCAAACAGTGAGAGTTCTTTCATCGACTTTATAATCTTGCAACTATCAAGCAAACCAATTGAACAATCTTCTTAATTGTTGTTGTTTCCTGTAGATATAATAAGTTAATAACACGACTCTATTTTGCATGGTTCTGCTGCACTTGGTGCAGTTGTGTTCTTAAGGAGTTCTCCATGAAATGTGCTGCATGGCATTTTTGCTCATGTATGAAAAAAACATGGAAAACTTCAACTGTGATGACTCTGAGTATATGATCAAGCATTTTCTTATTCTTTGTAATCAGGATGCTTGGTCATAATCATTATTTTCTTGTTTTCTTTAATCAAGGTGCATCCTGCTCCTAACCCAAAAAAACTTTATATGCAACTAGCTTGGTATCTGAGTATACATGAGTTTTTTTTTCTTTCTATCTTCCTTTATGGCACTTTTGTTGTCAATGTCTGTATCTTGTTTGCATATTTAAGCACTTTATTTTTACTATTTGTAATAATCATATTTTAACGTACTTGTATGCTAGATTCGTTTTTAACATTTATGTCTGGTTTGCATCAATCCCAGGTTAATGTTTGTGATATTTGTGGAGATGTTGGTAGGGAGTATCTTCTAGCTACATGCACCAGATGCCTTGAGGGAGCAGAGCATACGTAAGTTACATTCTGTGATAGTTTTTTTTCTAGTATTTGTCGGAAGTTGGAACTATCATAGGTTGTGTCCAGTATTTTGTTTGACTAAGAAGTCATTCATTTAGCAGTGGAAGTGATATTGACCACACCTACTGGCAAATTTTATAGTTCATACTTCCTCCGATCCAAAATATGAGTCCAGTTAGCTCTCTCCCAAGTGCACCAAATATAAGTTCATGATAACTCCAACACATTTTTGGTTCATTCTTCCATGTCTACCCCTACTTAAATTTACACTAATCAATGCAATACACTTGTCACTCAATTCTAACAATGACTAATGGACAATATCTTCATTGTACCCCTCACCTTAATTTTTCTGCCTGAGTCCAATACTCCAAATGGACTTCTATTTGGGATTGGAGGGAGTACAGACAAGGCACTTTAAATAATTTAATCTGGACTTTTACCTACACTAATAATCTGCTCAGGTAGTAACCTACCATTCCGGCAAACCATTGATCTTGTGCAGAAGTTAATTTCCTTCTGTGGTGGTGTTACATAATATTTTTAGGTCCATCAGGGTTTATGTGTCGAAGGAAACAAAAACATTGTTTGGTTATTCAGATTTGTCTAGTACTTGTATCATAACTTTTTAGGTGCATTATTTGTAAGGTAAAATGCATATGCAACATCCATATTTCACATGGACATGTCAGTGTTAACTGTTAATTTATTTTTACTAGTTACTGCATGCGAGTGAAGTTGGAAAAAGTTCCAGTTGGTGAATGGTTTTGTGAAGAATGCCAGCTTAAGGAAGATCAGAAAAATACAAGAAGTAACTCTGGTACCGTGGCGGTGAATGTGACAGAAGGAAAGAACCAAAGGACAGAAAGTCAAAGCAAGCCTAAGGCATTGCAAATTGTTGTGCCTGATTTGGATTCTCCGCAAGTCACACACAGCGCACTGACAGCTGATCGGTGTGATGGTAAGAGTAAAAGGTTGCATTTAGCTTCAGCTGATACACAAACACGCCAAGTAAAGGATACCACCCCAGCTGCTGAAAGATTGGTTGTGAAGAACAAAAAATCATCAAGTGTTGCAAACCGTAACAAACTGCAAGTTCTTACATCTGATTTGGACACACGACCACGCAGTCATGGAACACCAACATCTGGAGTCTATAACAAGAGTCAAAGTTCAGAATTTCTGTTAAACCGCAAAAAGTTGAGAGTTTCTACTGATATGGAGTCGCCACTCTCAAGTGAAGGCCCACGGAGTCCACCGGTATCATGTAAGAGACATGCAGAGAGTACGTCGTCCCCTAAGCCTAGGCTCTTCAAGACAGGTAGCCTTGGAAAGCAAGATGTCATCTCTCGTGAGAACTCATTTAAGAAATCTAGCAAGGGAGGTTTAACTTCAGTTGATAATGTTCCGGTGAGAACTACCCAGGTGGTCAAAAGTTCTCAGACCTTGTCAAGGTCATATTCCTTGGGGAACATGGTGAATGCTAAAGCTCCAGTTCCTTCACCAAGAGGTTTGGCTAAATTCTTTTGGTATTCTATTCACAAGTAATCTTTGTTTTATTTATTGTTGCTTTTAGTCTGGATTCGTATGCTAACGTTCTAGCTTTTCTTCGACAGGCCTTTTATCCAAGCAGCTATCCTTCAACAGCACCAACAATGGACCAAAGGTCAAGCAGTTGGTTGATGGGATATCTAACAAGTTAAGACCTGCAGAAGATTCCCCAAGAGATCCTAGAGATAAGGAACCCATCAAAAAGATTGTACAATCAGGATCTTTCAAACGTGAGGGTTCAGATTGCATAGATGTTGGATCATCAAAACAAAAGCAAACATTTCATTTGTCTCAAGATGAAAAACCAGGAGTACTGAAGCCAATAAAGGAAAATAATTTAACAGAAAGAAGGGCTTCTTTTAGTTTGAAAAAACCAAACATTCCTTCATCTCCAAGGCCTGACAGCTGTATGAAGTCAGGGGAAAGAAAAATTGATCAGGATATTTCAAGGTCTGGAACAAGCATACTTAAAAGTAGCAAAAGACCTGGTAAGCTCTTCATTTACTTAGATATTTCTCAAGAGGAAGACAAATGGAAAATCTTAGTTGTCCCCCCTCCCCTAATGTGCTTTCTTTACGGTTTGCTTGAATCAGGATATGCTGAAAAGAAGCAGAGCTATGATTTGTCCAGAAGTGACAATGGCAAGCAAGATGTTACCGTGCATCCAAAACCAATGGAAGTTTCTGGTAAAGATGCTTATGGAGTAAAGATATCTGATCCACCAGTTCAATCCCAATGTGCCAAAAAGGATAGATCAAATGATGTTGAGGATGACGACTTACTCATTTCAGTGAATAATGTTAACATAGCACCAAATGAGCATGCCGAGGTGGTTCCCACAACATTTACTGCCATGACATGTGAATCAGATCTGCAAGATGTTCCAAGAGAAAGCACCTCTGATGATTCAGCTCCGAAAGTGGTATGTTGCGAACAAAAGCTTTCGGAAAACACAGGAGATGATTCCTGTAAAATTGTAGAGGTGATTCAAGATTCAGGAGATATATTGTCTGTGACTCCACGTGGTCTTCAGATGGCACACAATCTATACCCCCCTGAAAATAAATTGGATAAACCGGATTTGAAGAAGGAAGCTTTTGCTGATCAATCTTCAGATCTTGGGAATCCTTTAAAAGATTTTGTTATTCCAGAGCAATCTTACATCTGGCAGTATGACCCTCTTCTCCCTTTACTTCCGTTTACTAGTTAAGAGTTTTAACAGTGAATTTCTTTTATTTCAGGGGTAGCTTTGAGGTTTCAGGAGATGGAAGCTCCCCTGAAATGTTCGATGGGTTTCAAGCTTACTTGTCTACTTGTGCCTCGTCCAAAGTACGTGAAGTAAGTGAACAGTTACCTGACAAAATTCAGCTAGCAGAAGTCCCACGGCATTCGTCATGGCCGCTGCAATTTAATGAAGTAAATCCAACTGAAGATAATATTGCTCTTTTTTTCTTTGCTAAAGATGTTGAAAGGTATCACTTTTCTCACCATTTCACTGTTTCATGAGTTTCAATCCTCTGTATACTAGCTGAGGTCTCCTGTCTCCTTGAGCAGTTATGAAAGGGCATATGGTAAACTCTTGGATAACATCCTTCTTGGTGATTTGTCCCTCAAAGCAAATATTGGTGGCACTGAACTTCTCATTTTTCCATCTGATAAATTGCCAGAGAGGATTCAACGTGAGTTTTTCTTGGTAATGTTGCTGTCTCTTGGCAGGATTGCTCATTGCCTCCTTTTAATGGATTCTTTATGATATTTTACAGGTTGGAATGGTTTACTTTTCTTTTGGGGCGTTTTTTATGCCCGGAAAGAAAGTAGTCCACTAGAGCTTCCTACAAATAATTGTCCATTAGAACAAATCAATGGACCTGTTATCCAGCATGATATGGGTTCCCCTAAGGCACTTCAGCCTTTGGGTATAGATTTGAACGAGTGCCCTAATGATGATATATCTGATCCGGCTCTTTCACTTGGATCAGAGAGTGAGAAATCTGGTGCATCTGTAGATCATAATATTTTATTAGAGTCCAAACACGAGGATAGAAATCTGAATGCAAGTGAAATACATCATGAAGAAACTGCAGGCACAAGACAAATTATACTGGGGCATCCTTCTGCAGCTCCCTATGGAACTAATCTTCCCACAATCTCAACAGGAGAAGGTCATGACATGGTTCGGGATTATCCAGCTGCTGCAAAAGGTGGTGGCATCTTTTCATGGGATAAAGCTACAGATCAATTCTGGATTTATCCTTGCTTGTTGTTTAATCCTTATATTATTTCATTTCAGGTAGCACAGGAACAGCAGGTGGAAACAAAATGGAGAAAGCAGATCAGAATGAATCTCTCTTCTGTTTTTCACAGCAACCAGGTGCAATTAGATCAATCTCACATGAGATAAAATTTAAGAAACATGGTCTTCTGCCCTCACATTGTCATTTTAGTGGATCAAAGATATGTGATAATCAAACCAAATCAACTCCAAGTTCAGATATGGGTTCTTTGGATTCTGACCTCACCAACAAAAGGCAGAAGACTTCTTATGGCAAACACTCTGCTTGCATTTTTGGAGATGAAATGCCACCTATTAAATGCTTGTCCAAGATACATCCCTTACCGGCTGGACAGGATAATCCATTTGATGTTTTACAGCATTGTCACAGGGGTCCTTCAGATCCTGTCTCTCTTAAAAAACCTGTACCTGATCATATCATCCATGTTCTTTCATCTGATGATGAAGATTCCCCAGAACGTAGTACTAGCTTAAATAAGGCATCACTGAAGGCAGATGAGGGCTCCTCCGCTTTATTGTCACTTTCCCTATCCATGGTTGCAACAAAGCGTAATCTTTCTGGTTCAGATATTGTAGATGATGAACCACTGTCTCTATCCCTTGGGCTCCCCAGTATTGTCGACAGGAGTGAGGATCAGGAGATGAAGCAATTTCTGCCGGAGAAGCCAGGCATAAACACTTAATGCCCCTTTAGGTTTGTGAGTGTACAGTTTTGTGCTATGTTTAGCTGTATGAAGTTTATAGACAGGGTAGAAGTATGGTATAGCTGTTAAATTATGAATATTTTTCCTCTTTTCTCTCAATGTTATATGCATCTGCTGCTGTTGTTAGTGATACTGGTCTGATGATGTTATCGTCTGCTGTATTTATGTGATATATGGTGTTAGTTTCTCGAGACACTATTGGTATGACATAAAAGGATAGATCAAAATGTTAATGTTTATGAATTCAATTTGCCATGGCTTAACTCACATTTTCTACCCCGAGGCAATTCTTAGGTGCATCCCAATTTTCATGTGTCGTCTGTCATGATGACAAGTGTAGTTATGTGCAAGTCGCCTTTGCCAATTATTAGAATATGACAGCTTTTATTATTTTGTGTATTCTGCATTTTGTTTTGCCATGTGGGAAGTATCAATTACTTACTTTCCATCAGGGCTGGAGATTATGTTCACGCTACTGTGTGGTACGTAATTTTCACCTTGTATAATGTTTGTTTGAGGCTGGTAATTTATTAACCTTATTCTCTGTTTCTATATTTGGAAGTTATTAACAGAGGAACAGAGCATTTGGATAAGGTACCGAAGGATCTCATTTTTCAAGTGATTTTTTTTTTAAAAAATGTTGAAGGTAATGGGTATGGCAAGCTGCATGGTCCTTTCTGGAAGGCAATTTACCACGCTCTTTCCAGTTTTGGGATACCGTCCATGCACAACGCAACCCCCCCCCCCCCCCCCCCCCCCCCCCCCCCCCCCCCCCCCCCCCCCTTTCTGTCTCTCTTTTTTTCCCCTAATGTGCAAGTAGGACCTGTGAGATAAATTTCTCCATATTCTACTTCAGAACTATAGGCTGTATATTGGACCTGTGAGAGCCATTTTAATGTATAGGACGACGAAGTGGTTTTGACAGGCCCTAAACACGTTGTTAGTGGTGGAGAACTAGAACATGGACAAATTTTGACAGGCCCTAAACAGGTCCTAGTTGCGCATATTGCTGTTTGTTTTTGGTCTAAGAGCCCAAGTTGTGTTCATTGCTTAACTAATGCAACAAGGTAGCTTGCACTCCATGCAATCCTTAAATTGAAAGCTTATGTTTTCTTCCAGCTTAACTAATGCTTCATATGCTTACTTTTATGTTGATGGTACTTATCCATTATCAAATTGCTCCGCAAGTCTGCATCTCCAGTCAGTTGCTTGCATTCGTAATTTGCAGCTTTTGTCAGTTCCAGCTTCGTGCCTGAACCGTGACTAGGGGCTTAGGTTGGGTTTCAACTTTAGTATACCCTAACTTTTGGAACTAAAAGGCTTTGGCCCCATTCGGCTGTGCTGATAAGCCGGCTGAAAAACACTGTTGGCTGATTTGTTGTGCGAGAAAAACACTGTTCCGACTGAAAAAACAAGCTGAAAAAGACGGATTATAAGTCGGGTGAACAAGGTCTTTGTTGTTGTCGTCGTCAGCTTCATCATTTTAATCTCTTCAAATTTTACTAATTTCACCTCCACTCCTACGTGTCCCCCCAAAAACGCTAAAATTCTTCCTCCCAGCACAATATTGGTATTAATTGAGGCTCCAGTCATTTGTTTCAATTTTTGTATCGATCGCTCAATCAAATTTGAACATGATGCACCAGAAGCTATTCCTCCAGATATCAATTTATCTTGAATTATGTGGCAACTTCATAGCAAACCTGTGGTGCTCCCTATCCTTGTGCTGTTTTGATCCAATTATATGTTCAGTACAGTTCCTACAAGAAGTTCAACAATATTCTAAGAGATTTTTTTAGGAGGCCATCATTTCGATACATTGCAATATGGGTGTGCTCTAATTAAATCATACTGCTTTACCAATGCTCAAAGTATTCTGGCATAAGGCTGTAGTACCTTGTACAGTGTGCTTAGAGCATCTCCAATAGTACCTAATAATTTGTTTCCAAAACCTTGGTGTTTTCTAACTCCTCAAAAAACTATTAGGAGAAATAAATAAGACCAACTCCAAGAGTTTCCATTAATTAACTCCTAAAAACTTATTCCAAAAGCATATGCCAATCATTCAATGGTAATTTCGTAAATACGATCATCTACTTCCTAAGAAGAGGTCGAGCTCTAGCGACGGTGGAAGTGGCATGGCCTTCGTGGCCGCCTGCACGTCGCCGCTGAAGGACTCGACGGTGCTGCTGGTGCTGCTCTAGGGCTCGCCCACGCAGCCCTCGCCGGCAAGCAGTAGGCACGAGCCGGCCAGCAGCAGCCGTGAAGGCGGTGTTGGCGGCGAGCTCGGGCGACGTGACTAGGGAGCTGCCCTGGATGAAGGTGCCCGTGTTCTGGTTGGGGTCGCTGCGGCCCTGCGCGTGTTGGCGGTGTTGCACTGCCCCAGAATGGGCCGCCGGGAGTAGAAGCTGCAGCCCTAGAACTAGAACACAACGGCGGCGTTGCCGAAGTCCACGGTGCCGTACACGTCATGATCATCGCGACGGGAAAAAAATCGCGGGAGCCTTCCTCGGCGCGCGACGGGGAGGGAAACGCGCGACCCAACGAGCGCGGATCTTTAGGCGCGTTTTTTTTTGTTTTTTTTTGTGCCAAGCGCTAAAAGATTGGGAGATGACATTGGAAATTGTTGGAGATGATTTTTTTTTTCAATAGCTAAAAATCTTAGATTGAGAGACTTTATTAGAAACTCTAGGAGATGCTCTCCCTGGTGAAGTTAAAGCATGCTCAAATAACCGTGGTTTTCTTTCCCTTCCCCTTTCTCTTTCTCCCTTTCCATTTTACACATTGCACCGATTCAAATTACTTGAATTAGGCCAGCTTTCCTTTTTCATCAGATTAGGTCGGTATTCTACATATACACGAGCTACACTGTTTAGAATGGAGCTTTTAAGTTTTAACATCATAGGATCATATATTGTTCTACATGTAGAGACCAACTTGTGGTAGATTTCATTGGTTTGGATTACTTACATCAGCCTAGGCAATGAAATGATATCCTTCCTGCACATATTCACTCATATGCGGTACTTTTTTGTGGCTAATGTTATTTTTTACAGCCATTCTTGATTAATCAAACAAATATGCACGTTATCTTAAAATTCTTAATTGATTGGTTTTTATCATTTCAATCCTGCAATCTTGTATTCTTGTCACAACGGTTTTGAGGCAGGGCCTGGACAATGTGCCATTGCGCCTGGCTCAAGACTAATCTGTTTTAATTAGTCTATGTTTTTAATGGTGATGTCAGGTAAAAAAAGGCGGTGGCAAATTCGTCTGCTCACTGCTCAGCAAGGTCACCTAGCAATTGTTGCCAGAGAAATATTTGTTGGTACTAATCCTGTTCCTATTTCGCCGCGTTGTTGTGCTAGAGAACGAGGCGTTGGCAACTTTATTTCGTCGAAGGAGGATGATTTTTTAGAGAACAGGTTCCCCTTGCTTTATTACGCATAATTTTTTTAGAGAACAGGTTTTCCCCGCTTTATTACGCATAATTCGTCGCGACGGGAGGCAGGCCATGCGCCGCCGCTGCGCGGCCACACCCCGCCACAGCCATGGCTCCGCCTGGCCATGGCCCACCTCGCTCCACCCTAGTGCGACTGCAACGACGGAGGTCCACCTCGCCTTTGTCCTCGTCGTTGAGAAAAGGCAGGGGCCCTCCAGGTTCAAGGAGATGTTGCGAGTGCCATGGGAGGAGCGTGGCCGCCCTCACCGTGCCCAAGGAGCCGCCGTGTTGCTAGGGGATTGGGTAGGGCCGGCGCTGCTAGGGGATCAGATCGGAGCTTCGCCATGGTCGTGCCCAAGGGTAGAAGAGGCCATTCTCACCAAAACCTTAGTTTCGTGGATTTAGAGCTGTTGTGTAGCCAAACAATTCCCTATAGATCCACAAGTGGAGTTGCTTCATGATGAATCCCAGATCTAGATTTAGCTTTTTTTAGTGGTGAAGCTTTGCCAAACAGGTCCCTAGTTTAGAAAATTTTGACAAAAACGTCTTTTTGTGGCAATTTTGTTATAGTTTGTGCTATGTTTGTGAGGAGGATCTGAGAAAAGTCATGTTTTTCATGAGTCGACTTCTCAATAGAAAAACGGCTCTGGCTCCTCTGAACTTCCTTAGTGGAGCCATTTTTAGATGGCCATTTGGCAAGGATCGCTCCAAAAAAGCTCTTATTTGTAACACCCTAAAATTTTGATTTCTGAAAATAGTTTCAATTTGATCTAATCATGCAATTTTGTGTGAATTAAATATAGGGAAAACAATTCTTTTAGAATAAAATCAAATATAAGGAATTAGAAACATGGTTGTGCATTCACGCTGTTGCATATAATTTTGTGATGCTTATGTTTGTTTTGAAAATCAAAAGTTTGCTTTGAATTTAATTTAATTTAAAAACCGCTGTGGGGACCTCCACCACAGCTTTTTGCCGTCAAAAAAAAGTTTGCTTTGAATTGGTTTGTGTTGTCCTTGAATAAAAAGGAAAAACCTCTTCTTTTAAACCCTCTTCCTCTCTTTCTCTTTCTGGCCCGACCTGAGAAGCAGCCCAGCTGGCCCTCTTGTCTCCCAGAAGCTTGCGCCGCAGCCCAGCTCGTTCTGCAGGCCTAGCCGGCCGGCCACGCCCTCCCATTCTCGCACGCGCAGGCCCAAAGGGCAAGCGGCCCAGCAGCCAGCTGCGCTCCCTTCCCGCTCCCTCTCTCTGCCGCACGGGCCCTGCGCCCTTTCTCGCTGACTAGTGGAGACTGTACTGAAGAGGCATTATAAAGAGATGGCAGATAGGGCCAGGGTACTGCAGAGAATACGAGTCTGACCGAGACAAATGGATCTTCACGTTTGGCAATACAGGTATTGATGGTCAGTATTACAATGGTACATGTGCATCGTCATCTGCCAATTCAAAGACAGCGATCAACCAACAGCTTGTATACGGCAGCCGAAATGACCCTTCAATACTAATTCTAGGGCAGTGGAAGAATAGCAATTCCTATATGGAAGTCAACAGCTTGTCTCAGCTTAAATTTGACATACTACCTTCGTCCAAAGAGAATAAATTCTAAGTGCGCTTTTTTTAAAAGTGCCTAAAGTTTAACCAAATACATAGTTCAAATACTAATGTTTATGATGTTAAATAAGTATATTATGAAAATACATCTCATGACCAATCTAATGATATTTATTTGATATCCTTAATTCTTTTTATATATAGTAAGTTAAGATACTTTAACTTGGTACCATGTTAGAATTGCATTCTTATCTGGAGGTAGTATTTAATAGAAATGTTGGGCAGCTCGAGTTTCATGGAGTAACATGATAGTGTTTCATACAGATGAATTACACATAAATGAACCTTATGTACAAGAAAGCGCTACATATATCCATTGTATACACAAACATAAAGTGGAAAATAAGAGTAATAGCCATGCCTCATTTCATCGCTGACTTGAGAGATTGACCAAAACTGAACAATTTCATGACAATACGTGCAGATGAAATGGTTCAGCTAAACTGGAACTGGTCCCGATCCTTGATTCTTTTTGCAACAACCAAACAGTGAGCCGAGCCAGGTCCAGAAGCTCCTCTTATCTGTTTCCTTCTGGATCACTTCCCTTGCAGCAACCATATTCTTCATATAATTAACCACCTCCTGACATGCAGAAGAAACATCATTTCAGTCAGTGAAGGCAAAAAAAAGTTAGTAAATATGGGAAAATAACACCTCAATGCATACCTGAGCCCCCAATTTTACAACTTCTTTAGGCGGTACTTCCAGTGGAGTTTCATCAGCAAGAAACACACGTAGCTTTGAGAGATGCCTGAAAGAGTCTGGAAGTACTCGTATCTGGTTACTACTGATGTCCAGCTCCTCTAGCATCTCAAGTTCGCCTATTGATTTTGGCAGGGCTCTTAAGTCGGCAAAGTTTCTGCTGACATTCAGCTTCACAAGGCTGGCTGCAAAGCAAATGTTCTCAGGTATAGTCTCAACTTCATTGAAACTGACATCCAGCTCCCTCAACCTGGTAAGATGGCCAATTGTTGTAGGCAGGCCTTTGATTCTGTTGTAGTGTAACGTCAGGATTTCCAGGTTTTCCAACTTCCCAATGGCTTCTGGAAGGGCTTTGAGCTGATTAAAATCTAATCTAAGCTCCACAAGAGAGGTGCACAATCCAATAGTATAGGGTAGCTCCTCAAGCTCATTCGTCTCAGCAATTAACCTTCTCAAGTTTTTTAACTTTCCTAAACAATCAGGAAGGACCTTCAATAGATTCGAGCTCAGGTCAAGATTGGCAAGGCTCGTGAGATTTCCAAATGATGTAGGAAGAGACTTTAGCTGGTTTGCATGCAAGTCAAGATCAATCAGGCTGGAAAGTTCCCCGAAGGTATCAGGCAGATTGATCAGCTGGTTTGAGTGGAGATCAAGCTTTGTCAAGTATCTAAGGCTACCAATTGTTGATGGGAGTGCCATGATCCTATTCTCAGATAGATCAAGCTCAGTGACATCCTGTAACTTTCCAAGCGAGACAGGGAGCCACTCAACTTGGTCCACCAGCTTACCCCGGAGATTGAGCTCTGTAGTCCCCTTCTTCGCCGATGACTCTATAAGGCTTGCCACTTGGATAAGGCCCAGCTTTTCTGTGTCAGTACCTGCAAAAATTGACATATTAGACTTTATTACTTATTAGGAGAATACAGACACAGATTTTTTTTATGTTACCGTACAAGAAGATGGTCTCATGCTACGCCTAGAGAAAATGTGGCTAACTGTTCATTGTTCGTTACCATCTCTTATCTACTCCAATCAGTAAAGTGTAAGTAATTTACAGTTTTCACAACACGCTGAAGAATTCTATTTGAAAGAATTACTGGCCGATATCCAATAGTTCAGTTGAGATATCCCTCAGATGTATGAAGCAGAGAATCCTCGAATGTATAAAACTACCTCACAGAATCATCACAAATCTCCCCATGTCCTCTACTCCTATTACTACTCATAGTGAACTAATGAGAAGGAAAGTGTAGCTATTACAACTGAGTTACTAATACCATGGCAGCCTATGGACAAATCATCTATACAAAACTATCGTCAGACAAAATCTTATGTTACCATAGACATTGAGTAAAAATAAATAATCAGCAACAATGGAGTTGACTTAGAATTACTTCAATGCAACTATTTGTTGAGTTTCCTGAAAAAACATTAGTGTAGCAGAACCATCACGACCACATTCGCAGACCATAAATAAATGCACGTAACAAGCAAAAACACACAGCAAAAAAGTAGGAGTATAGAACTACACAGAATATTGATATAAGCAATTAATAGGTTATCTGTCATTTATGTCCAGAAAATTTGAATTGCAGAATGCGTATAGCTAATACACTACACACAGAATTATCACAATCGTAGGGGTCTGTGCTAATGAATAAACCCAAAGCAACCAAATAAGTAAATAACTTTTTTTTTTGGTGTGTGTGGGTGGGTGGGAAAAAATGTCAGCAGAAACAAATTTGTGATTGGCTGTAAAATCAAATTAGCTATTTGATTCTGGTACAATGTTCCATAACAGAACAGTCGACAATTAAAACACAGAAACATCACAAAGTCCACAGCCAATCTAGTCATGTCCAATTACCAGCACTAGTGAAGTAGTGATAAGAAATGTGTCCATTATTATAGCAGAACTACCATTATGATGGCATCCTATGAACAAGTCAATTATAAACAGATTATCTTGGGGCAAAATAATATGTTACCATAGTTGTAGAGAAAAAAATCTTACATTGATTCAACTAACAAGTCTTAGTCAAGTGTTTCTTAAAGTCTTAGTGTAATGGAACTATGGACTGAAGATATGGTAGAGGAAATAAATTTGAGTGACAAGAAAATTTTACAAAACAAAACAAGGACAAGTCAACATAAACTACACCAATCAAACGATTAACTTGGTTTCTAACAGCTACTAAACTATTTTTTTCTCAAGAAGAAATTTTGGAAAACGAAATCGAATGGAATAACATAGCACCTGCGGAGCGGAAGTTCACCTAGATTTGCAGGGGAAATAGAAATACTGAGATGAATTAAGAAGGCGTAATAATACCTGCTGAAGCAGCACGACGCAGCGACGAGACGGACGTGGGTTCCAATACCAAGGCGCCCCTGCTTCCACGGTCTATCTCTGTTGCCGCGGCGGCCAGCGCCGGATTCCGCCTCGCCTCGACCTCGACGACCTCGTGGTCGACCACGGCAACACCCCCGCCACCCCTGGCACCACCACCACCAGGGGACACCGCCCGCGACGCCCTCTGGATGAGGTCGTCGAAGAGCTTGAAGCGCCTCTCGAGCTCGATGACGTGCGCGGCCTCCTTCCGCTGCTGCAGCGCGCGGAGGCGCACGGAGTTGCGCCTGGCCTCCCACAGCACGTCCAAGAGCTCGGCCGGCACGCCCTGCGCCGGGGGCCGCGCCCGCGCCGCCGCCTCCTCCCTGGCGATCTCGGCGAGGCGCGCCTCCTCCTCCGCGTCCGCCGAGGCCAGCACCGCCGCCGCCGCCTCCACCTCCTCCACGGCCGGGCGCGGCGGCAGCTCCCGGTACAGCCGCGTGAGCTCCTCCACAGCGTCCGCCGTGGCCGGGGTCATCCCCCCGCCCCCGGCCGCCGCCATCTCCGGCCGTACCCCGCAAGCTTCGCGGTCGCGGCACGAGGGAGGGGGACCGAGCCTAGATGAGAGCGAAAGAGTGGAGCGGCTGGTAATAATGACGCGGCAGCGATGGGTGCGCGTCTATAAAAAGGTGGAAATGGGGGGGGGGGGGGGGGGGGGGGGGGGGGCGTAACTGCCAATCCAAATGTCTAGAAACGCGACGGAGAAGGGCGGGGTCGGTATTAAAATTAATGCGAGGGGGCTTAACGCAAAAAAGGGAGTGGCGGCTCCGGCCGGCAGGGTACGTGGGGCCAGCGCTTAGCTGTCAGAGGACCGGGCGTGTCCAATAGGATCTGGAACTGCGCTGGGGGCTGGGGCCGATGGCTCGCCGGCGCCGCGCCGGACCAGACGCAACTGCCATTTGTGTGATTGTTCCACCTTTAGCCTATTCACTTTATTTTCATACTTTATACATATGAGATCTGGTCATCAAGATTCTCTCCTCTATAAATGTTTCTTCTGCACCCATCATCCTCTATATCTCATACTCTATACCAACTACTAACAACGGCCCCCACTTGTTATCCTCTGAAAGTTTTATCTAAATATATCCATGTGAGATCTTGTTTTGATGGATTTATTAAAACGAATTCAATAGTATAATCAGAATTTAATTTGAGTTTTTTGTTTGTGAGTTATAATATTTTTTTTGTTAGGAGAAAAAGTGGAGCCCGCTGTCACCTCTCTCCTCTCTCTCCCACGTGCTGGTTAGCGTACGCTCTGGGAAACCAGCTAGATTTGGCCGATAGCTCGCGTGTAGCGCATGCAATCTAGCTGTTGTAGATTTGTGTCTGCTATATTGGCTGAGCTGGAGCCGGTCCTTCATTCACTACTGTCACAAAGATTTGACAATTATCTCCACTTTATTATACGTATTTGATAACTGGATTAGAGCCGATCGAGCGTCTTCTGCTCGCAAACCTGCTGCATGTTGTTGCACTTGTTTTGAGTCGAGGGGGAACCAGACCAACATGTGCTACAGCTTTAGGCTACGATGAGCGACAGGTAAGGCCTGCTAATACTGCGACTATAGACTATTTCGTTCCCATCGGTGCAGTGCAGTGCAGTTAATGACAGAAGATAACAACAATTTTCAACGGACAAAACGGGAGGGCGCCGCCCCGGTTTTGGACGTACCCGGGGCTGCCCAACCCCAACGCCCTCGTGCGTACCGGACGGCCGATGATATATCAGACCCACGGGTCAAACTAAGCTATATTAATATTTTTATATCTTAAATTTAATGATACTTATTTAGTATGATAGATATTAATACTTTTATATAAATTATGAGTTTGTTCCATATTTCCATGTTTCCATGTCTTTGTTCAAATTCAACTATCTTAAATTTAATTAATTTATATAAATAGTGTATCAGTTTATGAGTTTGAAACCTAATCAAGTATACTATGAAAATAAAAATATATTTGATAACAGATTTAATGATACTTATTTAGTGTGATAAACATTAATATAATTAATCAAATTTTATATGACTTGACTTAATACTATTATAAAATTGTGTTTATATCGTTTGATTTAACACTAGTCTAAAATTACATCACTGGGATAGGGAGTAGTACTACTTGGACTCGCAGCAGGGGGGGACATGCCAACGGTACGTATTCGAGGGGTGCAAATGGACGTATTCGAGGACGAGAAAATTAGATGGACGTATTTGAGGGGTGCAAATGTTATGGATATTTTCTGACCGTATTTAAGACTGGATTCGTTTAGATGAGTTCAGATCTATCCGTATCTGTTGATATTCAATATCTAATACCGTATCCGACTATCCGTATCTAAATACTCAAATCACATATTTAAGATGTCGATATTCATTTGTATCCTATCTGACATATCTAATAATATTATCCGTATTCGAATCTAATTCGAATTAAAATATAAAAAAATGTAATATCAACCGTATCCATCCGTGTATATAGGGAGTAGTACTACTCGGGCTTGCAGCAGGGGAGAACGTGCCAATGGCCCTATCCAAGGAGGAGAAAATTGCATGGACGTATTCTTCTCCTGGATGGAATGCTGCGGTCATGACTCAACTCCAGTGTTTCTTCTTCGGTTTCGTCAGATCGAGATGAACACCAATGTTGGTTGTCTTGGAATAAATAAAAATAAACTGAGCTCTCCCCATCTTTTCCTTCGTCAACGGCTGCCTAGACATGCTTATCTGATTCAACGCGTGATGCTCTTGAACTCTAAGGTGGTGTTTGATATTGGGATATGGGAGGTGGGATAGGGATAGAAAAATGAACGAATGATTATGATTAAATGAGGTAAAAGAACGAATGGCTAGAATTGAATATCTCCTATCTCCATCCCTATCCCCATCCTATCCCCATCCAAAACATGTCATAAACGTCAGTTTCTTTACTTCGGTTCAACATGCATGACTTTTAAGGGCGTGAAAGGACACGTACGCACGCACGCACGTGATCGAAATCTCGAAAATCTGCTGGAGGGAGAAGATTCTACTGGATGACCGACGAGCAAAAACGCGGAAATAATTGATATTGACAAAAGAAAAAAAAATTGGAGATGCGGGGGATCGAACCCCATTGAAAGTCCTATGTTTGGTGTTGGTAATTAGTGACAATACCTAGTACTAACCACATAGCAAAGACATGTGTGTAGCTATGATGTGGTTGGTGCAATAACATGGTGAAGCAAGGATCAAGCAATGGTGATGTGAAAAAGTGCTTGCCATGATGGAGTTGGATGAAGGTGCAAAACCAAATCATGGAGCTTAAGGCAAAGATATAAGATATGGTTTTTCATTTTGCATCCAAGACACCATATAGGATGTGGATGGCTTAGGATCGATAGCCGTACTATAAAGAGAGAATTTCCGGGGCTATTGATCACTTAAGTGCCACTAGATGAAGATTCATTTGCATTTGCATTTAGATATAGTGGAGAGCTAATTTAACGCCTCGAAAATGATTGTGAAAATACTAACACACATGCGCATGGTGATGTACACTTGGTGATGTTAGCATATTTTACGAAGGCGGTGGAGTTTGAGCGGTAGAGAGGGGTTTGTGGTCCTCTCTCCCTCCCGCCGAGCTTGCAAGGCGGGATTTAGCGCTTTTCGGGAAATAAAACTCCTATTTTCTACTGCGCCGGACGCGAAGAAACGGAGGCGAACGGAGGTCACAGAGGTGACCGGACGCTGAACCGGACGCGGTCTCAGCGTAACCGGACGCGTCCGGTCAGTGTCAGCGAGCAGCGCGAGGGGCAGCTAGGGTTTCTAACCGGAGCGTCCGATGCCTCACGGAACTAGACGTCCGGTCAACATGGCGTGGAGCAACATCAGCGTAGAGCTAACCGGACGCGGTGGCGAGTCCGGTCACGATCGACCGGACGCGTCCGGTCGTGGTGGGTGCTTACTGGACTCAAACCAGACGCTGGATGTAACGCGTCCAGTCAGTTCTGCAGCGCGTCTGGTCGGTGCTTCGCGAGCGCAGGCGCTGTGCGATCGGCGCGTCCGGTCGATTCAAGTTGCGCGTCCGGTCACTCTAGTGTGTGAACGAGTACTTTTAAGTGACCGTTACGATCGAACGAACGAAATTCTAAGTGAGACACGTGGCGTTCATCTGGGAGGTCGCGGTGGAGCGACCGGACGCTGTGCGCGTCCGGTCAGGCTGGAGCAGCGCGTCCGGTCACCCCGAGTGTGGCTATTTCATGAGCCAACAACTCTATTCTTTCGGGGGCTCCTATATATACTTGTTGGCTGGCTCCTAGGAGTCTCTCTTGGACATTTTGACTCTCTAACATCTTCTTGAGATAAGCACATCCCCTTCCACTTATCTCCCTTGCTTGTTTGCATAATCAAAGCGAGATTGAGTGATCTCAAGTGCATTTGCTTGTGAGTTTGCATCTAATTGGCACTTGAGTGTTCATTTGTTGTGAGATTCTTGTTTCTCTTGGCGGTTGCCGTCACCTAGACGGCTTGGAGCAACGGTGTAGGTCCGACACGTGTTGGTGATTGTTCGTGACCGGCTCCGATGAGCTTGTTGTGAGGGGTTGTTGTGGTTCCCCGGCGGAGTGTCGAATTCTAACTCTAGTGGATTGCTCGTGTCAGAACTTCTCACCATTTGGTAGGTTCTTGTGGCGCCTTTTGAGAGTCTCGGTGTGTGATACCGATTAGTCATCGAACCACATGGTGTAGGGGGACACAACGGGGACTAACGTGTCGGCAAGCACGTGAATCTCGGGATAAATCATCGTATCTTTACTTCGTTGATTGTGATTGATTTGTCTCTGTGGATTGATTATCTTGAATATCATCACTTAGAATTATTGATTGGTTGGCTCAATTCATCGCCCCTCGGTGAAATATTTCTTATCCTACTCTTGCATTACATTTCAAGTACTTAGTTGTTTTCTCTAGTGCTTAGTAGCTAGAGTAGAGTAGCTTTTTAGTTTACCTCTTGCGGTTTAACTTGTGCGGTTGTGTGACATTCATTAGATTTGTGTATTGGATAGGTGGCTTGAAAACCCCCTTTAGGCTAAGCTAAACTTGCATCACGCTATTTATTATGTTGATAAACTTGTTTAGCATACTTTATAGGAATTTTTAATAGGCTATTCACCTCCCATCTAGCCATCAAGACCTTTCACCTGTGCCTCTCGCATGCAAAGCGAGCGCTCTACCATTTGAGCTACATCCCCTCGTCGATTTCTTTTTCTACAGATGTCTAAGCAACCTGCGTAACAGTCTGTTACAGTAGAGATCATAAAGTGCTAATGCTTCAATGATTTCTCATTTTTTTTTATCAAAACTCTCACTGAATCTTACTCTTTGTGATATGGAAAAATCTTTCAGGTAAACTATTATTTCTATTATACATTGTTTTCATATAATATGCCATGATTTGGGAAAAGTTTGAAACTTACTATTTGTTAAATCTTGCAGGCAAGCTATTTCTTTTTATGGTATTATCCAGCGTATATACACACTGTTTGCAAAATCTACCAAAAGGTGGAAGATTTTGGTTGACAATGTCCCCGGATTGACAGTTAAGTTATGGTCTAATACACGCTGGGCAAGCCGAATAAAAAGTGTTCAAGCTATCAGATTCCAAACTCCTCAAATAAGATCAGCTTTAATAGCGCTAGAGAAGGCTTCAACTGATGACCCAATGGTAGTTAGTGAATGCTAATCTTTGGTGAGTGCACTAGAGATTTTTCGATTTTTAGTTGGTTTGATTATTTGGCACGACATTTTATTCTCTATAAATAAGGTGAGCAAGAAGTTGCAATCTAAAATTGTGAGTATAGATGCTACTCTCAAACACATTGAAGGTGTCATATCATATTTTAAGAAGTATAGAGACGAAGGTTTCACTTCTAGTATGGATACAGAAAAAAAAACATTGCATCTGAACTAGATATAGAGTCAATATTTCCTACAAACGTCAACGAAACATAAAAAAACATTTTGATGACCAAGATGAGGAAATACAATGGTCTGTTGTGGACTCATTTAGAGTAGAGTACTTCAATGTTATGATTGATGCTGCAATTGCTTCATTGACTAGTAGATTTAAGCAGATGAAAAATTTTGATAACGTTTTTGGGTTCTTGTTCAACTCAGAAAATTTGAAATCTTTGGATGCAGGTGATCTTTGGCTGCGCTGCAAGAATTTTGTGGAAACATTTTCTCATGATAACTCATACGATGTTGAGATCAATGATTTTTTTTTGGAATTAAAGGTGCTACAAGTGACTTTGCTAGATTCTTTGATGTCAGCACTTGAGATTCTGGAGTTCATTATGGCTGCAGATTGCTATCCAAATGTTTCAGTTGCCTATCGAATCATCTTAACTGTACATGTGACTGTAGTTTCAGCTGAAAGAAGTTTCTTAAAATTGAAGTTATTGAAGAACTATTTGAGATCAACTATGTCACAAGAAAGGTTAAATGGACTGGCTATGTGCATCATCGAGAGGGATATCTTGGACGCTATTGATCTCAATACCGTCCTTGATGATTTTGCATCAAGAAATGCCCAAAGAAATATCTTTTTATGAGAAGCAATGGATATTATGGAGTTCTATTCTTCCTTAAGGTAATCATATTTGTTTTAGTCTATATTGTTCCTCGATAATTACGAAACATGTTAAATTAAAAATATATCATTGGATTTATTTTCGCTT
This sequence comes from Saccharum hybrid cultivar R570, assembly GCA_038087645.1. Taxonomy (NCBI): domain Eukaryota; kingdom Viridiplantae; phylum Streptophyta; class Magnoliopsida; order Poales; family Poaceae; genus Saccharum; species Saccharum hybrid cultivar. Next base: position 6,191,561 of record JAQSUU010000039.1, read on the forward strand.
TGCAAAAAAAATTAGCGTTTATATATATTATAAGATTTATATATAGTTTAGAGGGGCCGTCGCGACGAGTTCACTAGAGGCCCTCAAAATCCAGGACCGGCACCGACTCTCAGAAGGAAACGGGACCTACGTCAGTTCGGTTTAGTCCAAAGCAGTGACTCTTAATTAACCCTAGTTAGACCAACATGCTGGTGCTATTAATAATCATACATGGTGCACCAAGACCGCAAGTATTAAACCTATCTTCCATCCTCGTGACGCCTCTAGTCACAATGCAGGCGCCAGTGCCACGTTGGAGCCAATCCTCTAGACGCGACGTAATACAGGGCAGAGGTAGAGATGACACTCATAATTGGGGCTACGTGCATGATTGGCAAATTACTACTAGATCAGTAGATCATCCATGCTGCCCATGTTTGGATAAACTTGAAATAAAAGTAAACTAAATTTTCACATCAAAATCTCTCCTCCATCATGCATAGATTGATGTCTTATTTGGCTGCTTAATCCACGTGCATTGAGTCGGGGTGGAAGGGTCGAAAGGCATATGTCTTCAAACAAGCCCTCGACAAGGATTGTAAGAGGAGCGTTGTGTTTTGTAGCGTACTAATCAATCCCGTCAACTTAGCGTGATGCACGGATGGAGGCTGAGCTTCCTAGTTTTTCTTAGCGTTTTTCTATCTACTTATAATCAGATTATCGGTGAAAAGAACGAGAATCCTAGATTATTTCTATTTCTTCTCACTAGCGTTTCAGAATTTTGAACTAGTAAAATCAAGAATAATTTTTTTCGTGAAATAACGATTATAAGCGAGTCAAGCTTGTTTGGTTGCTGACCTAGCAAACCTGTCTAGACATACAACAATCATAGACTTTTGGATTATATTTTGGAGGTCTACGGGTTAAGTGTGGTTGCCTGACCCAAGCAGGCTAGGCAAGCAGAAACAAGCAGGCGATAGTCTCGCCGATGCAAGACTACTGGCCTCTTTTGATGCAACCATGGATGAGTTGCCTGACCATTTGACATGCCTGTGAGTTGATTATGATTGAATCTGATATTGTCCTGTCTACCGGATCTTGATTTGTTGATGATATCATTTGGTTCAAGGCCTAGAACTTTGGCTCTGTTTGGTTCAGGAGTTGCGCGTGACTGCACTCACCATTACTTAGGGAAACAAAACTTCAGCTAATACGTTAATGCTATCCAAGATAGGAAAACGGAGAAGATTCAAATTGTTTTTGGAAATTGTTGTAGGATAAATATGAAATCCACAATATTATGTGTGCGTCCTCGTAATACACCTTGAAAACAGTAGGAACTATCTGCAAGTAAAAAGAAATGGAAATATTACATGCATTAAAATGAAAAAACTTGGAATATGCAACATGTTAATAAGATATGTATGTAACAATAACGGAAACAAATGGAGAATGTGCTTTGCTTCTCGAAGAATAGTAGCAACCTTTGTTATTTGAGATCCACTCAGAACCAATCTTGCAAACAAGTACATGGATAAACAATCACTGGGAATTTGCTCTCACCTTTCTTGAGATCAGGGAAAATACAACTTCTGTAGGCCCAAACATTGAACTCCTAGCGTAGTAATGGAGATAATAGCAAAAATGCACTCTGCCAACTCAAATTGAGCAGGATCCAAGCAAGGATTACAGCAGCAGTGACATTTAGGCAAGCGGAGAAGCCTAGCAACTGGATCTCGACACCGGATTAGCATCCATGCAATGTCCTTTACTTGATCGATTCATGAATCGTGAATTTTGCCTCCCTAGACCAGCAGAGTAAGGAGGGGAAAGTAAGTACTCTCCGGTTAATGCTTTGTGGAGAGCACCGTCGTTAACCCAGGCAGATGAAGAGAGAAGCGAAGGCGGTCGATTTTATCAAACTTTCCAGAGTGCAATTAGACATCGTGTTTTCTTTTTGAATTGAGTTTATGATATACTATAGTAAAGAGGAATACAAATTTGAGGTGTTTGCTTTGGAGTTTGGACAACTGCTCAATTGATCCAGCAAACCTTGAGACAGTTAAGTGGGGGTTAGATAGCCTGATCAATTTCCTGTTCGTTTGAGCTACTTTTCAGCCATAAAACAGTGTTTTCCTCCCACAACATTTTAGCATAAGAATCAACATAAGTCATATGCTGAAATTTGGCTTATGCCGTGCTCTCCTTGAGACTAAACTCGAGACAAGCTCTCTCCCTTGCAATGAAGGCTCCACAACTCTGCTCTGCCCCTTTGATTTCTTGAGTGATTCCTTCAGAGATTGGGCTTTGAAGTAAGAGAAGAAACTTGCAAGAAAGATCCACATTGTTTGGGCACTTGGTTCTTCCCAAAATTGAACAGGCTCTTGCCACCGCTGAACAGCAGCCTCCCCAAATGAAGCCCGTCACCCACGTGGGAACAGATCATGAGGATTGGAGCCATTGCTAGGTTCCAGGAAGTGATTGCCGTCGCCGTGGTCTTCTTGACAAAATAGCAGCCTTCCAGACACCACTCATCCCCTAATCATGCTTAAGTAGCTAAGGGGGCGTTTGGTTGCCCGCATGCCCCCCGGCCAGGCCCGTCTGATGTAGGTGGAGCGCGTTTGGTTGCCTGTATTTGCTGCCGAGACAGGCCGAGCTCATGCAAAAGAGACAGGCGAGCTAGGCCGAAGGGGAACACCAGAATCGGGTGTATCTGGCGAACCAGGCTCACCCCGTGCAGGATTAGCACAACTAATGACGCCATTAGCACAAAATTAGTGAATTTTATTATGACAATATCGTAAATAATTAATATTTTTAGTATTTATTTTGACACATTCGTGTTACATGATTTATACTCATGCAGGCAACCAAAAAACGTTTCTTCTGAACTAGGCTAGCTGCGTGCAAGGAACCAAACAAGAGAGCCGGTAGGGGTGAGCCAGGCCCATGGATGCGGGCCAGGCTAGACCCATGCGGGCAACAAAACAGGCCCTAAGTGCATTTTGTCCGTCGTCGGACGTGATGAAACTTGGCGACACATAGTTGTTTTGTGGCACCTCTGGTCATCACTCACAAATTACTGGGTTCCCCCCCCCCCCCCCCCCCCCCCCCCCCCCCCCTTTTGCATCCTATCCTATGTTTGTGTGGATATTGTAGGAAAGACAGTCGATATAGGTGAGGTGAATGGACAAAGGTGGTATATAATAAAGTGCGCAGGAGCGATAACAATAGGGGCAATACACTATAGTTGATTTTTTTTAGCCTTTACTGGAACACTACTGCCGGCTCCTCATCCTCCCTAGGCAACCTTGAGCCAAGAAGGGCTGCATCCTGGCCAAATGATGCATAATCCTTCTTTTAAGGGTAAAAAAGGACATGTTTTAGGAACTACATAATTATGCAACAACTTCATGCCTGACATCAGGGACATGTTCTAAGGTATAATGGCCAAGCCTTCCTGTCCGATACAGATTGAGTAGTTTCATAGCTATAGGTTTACACATATCCTCACTTGATTCAGTGGAGACTCTGAAAACCTCCTGCAAGTTTCCAAGTTGGTAGCCTATCAATCTTTTAAACTCATCCACCTCTCCTAGATCCCCGTTAAAAGACGATAGAGTCTCAAAAAGCACTTGGCGGACTGCTTTCACCATGAAATCCTGCACAGATGCAACAAAGCAGCTAGCACTGCATACATTTGATCTAAAAAAAAATACAAACTCCTAATAAAAACATAAATCTTTCTCAGAAAAAAAACTAGATAAAACAAACATAGCAATTTTATTATTTTATTGTATCAGCAGTGAGAATTGCATGAGAGTGGAACTAGGTTGAAACCACTAGCGAACTGAACGCCTTGCTGCACTCACCTGAGTGTGATCTGAAGCAGATTGCCTCTTATTGTTTTGCCCCATGGACCGAATTGTGTTGCCACAAGAAAAGTTATCCCCTGCTTTATTCAAGTTCTCCCACTTCCTATATTCCTTTCCTGAGTTCACAATTGCAAGAAGAAACTGTACGATATCATATTCCTCTAACAAGGAGTCCTTGATAGCTCCTGCAAAAGCATGTGCATGCATCAGATAATAATATGTAGTTAAATTGAAGCCATAAACTTTGAAGTAACTGGTACCTGTCAAGGCTAGTCTGGGGCCAGAACCATCATTTGCAAATCTCGGCAACAGCACACCAGGAGTGTCCAACACATATATATTTGGATGACTAGCAACCTGTAGATCAACAAGACTTGAATATGTACATGACATTTGAGAATCAGATAGACAGTCGCTCAGCCAAAACATGTTGAACTAGCTGCTAGGAGCGTACACTAGAAAATGAAAACAAAAAACGCATGCACTACTGCCATTTCTATAAGAATCACTCTTCAGTTTTGTTGTCCTCTAAATAATAAATTGAACTTTTGGTTGATGCAGACAGCACTGCAGCATAAATACTGACTTGTAATAGTGCTATCTATTACCAGGTGATCTGGAAAGGCAGCACTTTCATTTCATGCATCCAAGAACATACGAACTTACCTTGTATCCACTTATGTCTCTAGTTTCTCCAGGATGGCTGCTCACAATCGCATGCTTCAGCTTTCCCTTCTCTGGACAGACAACAAGCATTGGGATATAACATTAAGAAGCCAACCAAAACAGATGTAACACAAATAACAGAGCAGCAAAATGATCTGCATATATCACCTGCTGCTGCAATCCTCCCAATTTGATGCATCGCATTAACAATGGCCGATTTCCCAACGTTTGGAATTCCGACCAGGAGGGCAGTTCCCGTGCAATTGTTCTCGCCATGCTTGATCTCCTTGATTCTTGTTTGCACAACATTCAATAGCTACATGATATATTTCACGGAACCCCCGTATTAGACATGCAGCTCCAAGTAGCAAATCCCAGAATCACCTACCCAATTGCTAAATCCATGTACTACAAATAGCGCTGCTGGCCGTGGCCTACCTGCTTGATGCTTTCCCTGCTGTGTGAATTTACCGCGATGCAAGGGCAGCTCGTCTGCTTCTTGATGTACGCCACCCACTCCTGCACCAGCACGAGCAACCTCGGGCATCGGAATTCAGAAGCAGCCGTCAACTCTCCCCGATGTGCAGCGCACAGACAGCGCAGGGTTAGGGGGCCTGATTACCTCTGTCTCGGACGGGTCTGCCAGGTCTGCCTTGTTAAGAATGACGACCCGGCGGCGGTCCGGCTCCAGGGGCCCGCTGCGGCGGAGAGGCTCGAACGACGAGGAGGCCGGCACGCGAGCGTCGCAGACCTCGAGGACGAGGTCGACGAGGGGCAGGCGCGCGCGGATGGCGCGCTCGGCTGCGGCCATGTGGCGCCCGTACCATGCGCCGGAGAGGTCACGCACAGCCGCGCCCAGGCGGCGCGACACGGCCTCCGCCTCCGCCTCCGCCGCCGCCGCTGCCGTCATTGGAGACGACGACGATGGAGGCGGGCGGGACCGCAGGATAAGGGCAGGTGTTGGCATGGCCCGGCCGGCCGGCCCGTGCTCGCCAGCCTGCTGGCCTAGACTGAGGGTGATGATGGGCCAGGAGCCCAGGATGCAGCACGTAACTCGGCCTGGGACTAACAGGCAGGCTGCCGGCCCATGAATGGTTTCGGTTTGGGACGTTTGCTGCGACTATTGTTTCCTCTTCCCTCGAAAAAAAATGCATGCAAGTTTCGAAAAAAGAAGAAGAAGAGAGAACAGCTAGTGCCGGACGTCCGGCACCAGGACGCAGCTCCTGGTTCTGTGATTCCACCCATCCGATCCGATGAAACCGGCCCGCAACAGAACAACAATTCGAGCGAGTGCGTCTGTCCCCGTGTAATGAAACGGAGCACGCGCGCTTACTCACGGCGGTCCGTCCTTGCCGCGATGCCATCCCCCACCACGCTCCGTCTCCCGCTGCGCCTCGTTCACCTCCGTGTCCATCTCTGCCGCGCCTCATCCCTGACGTGTCCCTGATGTCATGCATACATGTGCAACATCTTGATGTACTTTTAAAACATTCAGATACAACATTTACAACATACAAAAGAAGACAAATGAAACACTTAAAACATGCGTCTGAAACACTTGCAAAAACACCTGGAAACACTTTAAAACCATTTGCAAAACATACGCAACATACAGATAAGACACTTGCAACATATGCATGAAACATATGCAATATCATGAAACGTTGGGAATAAACGCTTGCAACATCCCGATCTACTTTTGCAATATCTAGATGAAACACTTGCAACATCTGAAACATTTGAAACATAAGCTTTCAACACAATGTCACTTTGTTGCTTAGACGAATGGACACTCGTTATTGCGGAGCTCGATGCCGGCGCGGAGATCGGAGGTGGTGCATGGAGCTCACCGGTGCAGGAGCGGTGCGGCCCTCCTTCGATTCCCCAACGTTGCTTGTGGCCTAGGCTCGCATCCATGGGCGGCGGCCCTGTTGCCCGGCTGTAGTCGTCCAGCGCTGCTGCTCACTCGGCCGTAGTCGCCCAGTGCTGTCCGCTTGCAGGGGATGCGGCGCGGCCGGCCATGGGTACGGCGTGGTGGGGGAAGGGATGGGGGCGCAGTTGAAGAAGGGGCCGCAGCGGGGCGGCCGGATGAGTAGCCAAGCCGCGCGGTGGGGATTTTTTTAAGGTACATGTCCGGGACAGACGCCCGTGGAGAAAAAACACCCACACCCACATATACTGCCTAGTTTCCACCAATTACTGGACATCACGCTTCGATCGATAGAATACAGACAGACCGAGACAGGGGCCAAAACAAGAGCACAGAAACAGGGATTCCTTCTCCCCTCTCTCAGTCTCCAGCGCAAACATTCGCGAGTTGGTGCGTGCAAGTGCAACAAGTGCGGAGGCTGAAAAAGGGAGCGCACTCGCGATTGACAATCACTTGCTGACGAGGACTGCTCGCCGGCCTCGTCTCCTTTCGCCGTCAGATTCGTGGAATGACGGGTGACCTTATTTTTCCCCCTCCATCCCCTTTCTGCCGTGAATACTGAATAAAATAGTGCTTCTCTTCTCTGCCCCCGTCTTGTGTTTGTTCCTTTTCTCCATGCAATATAAGAAGCAGCTCGCAGCTTTCCTGGCCGGCCGGCGACGGCGAAGCACACCACACTGCTTGTGCTTGGGGAATCGTTGCTACGTACTGAATTACGTGTCGTCGTCCAAGTTCATGAGAATATTCAGTTTCCATTGTTTGCACCAGGTGAGTGGTCACGTAAGTGGTTGGTCATCGACTCCTTGGCTGCGAAGTCATTCCTTCCTTTTCACCGGCTCAAGAAGCTATTCAGCTGGCTACCACCTCAAACGTTATACTGTGTCTGTTTTCTATACCTTCTTTTCCCAAGCACTTTGCAGAGCCAGAGGTTGCTGTCATTTTCAATTTTTCAGTGTATTGGAGAGATCAGTTCGTGTGGCAATCAGCGGCTTATTTCGCGTTGGTTGTCCAGATCTATCTTTTCATGACGATGAAGTCCTGACGCATCCCATGTGTTTTTTTTGGAGGCATAATACATCCCAATTGTGAACGCAGCACAAACAACATGTACTGAATACGAAATGGCATGGAATTAAGAATGGTTAATAATTAAGGCTACAAAGCAGTGCAATATTGCATTGTCGTACACAGCACAGGACACAGGTCAAGCACAGAAGTACTACTAGGTGGAAAGGACACACGCATTAGAAAGTGAAGGTACACAGCTCGAGTGCTACAGAGAAGACTGTAATAAAAGATGCCATCACTCCGTAGCCAACACTAGTAAGTAATTCCCACCAATATCCTTTTTATCTTAACTTTACCAGCTTGTAAAACTCAGAATGTAGACATATGTATACTAGGTGCTAGTATCTCCCCTTCCTAGGATGAAAAATATACCGCCAGTTCGGGAGCAGGTCACTGAGAGCCTTATTTCCCACAGTCGCACACATGCCACGCATCTTCAGGCGCATGCAACTGAAATCAGGTGCAGAGCACTCCGTTGACGTCAGAAGACGATCCTGTTGTCGTCCGAGAAGAAGATGGCCGCCAGGTCCTCGATGCCGTCGCTGGCCTGCCGGCACAGCGTCGTCGCGCTCGCCACAGCTGCCGCCGCGTTCCACGTGTCGGCACCTGCAGACGTTCAGACACACACAAGCCGGCGTCATTCACATTCATAGGCGGAGGTCACGATCAGGTGCCCGGAGAGCCGCAATCAGGAGGAACCGAGGAAGTATACACCTACCACTCGAGAATGTGGTTGGGCAGGCGAAGCTGTCCCATTTCAGCTCCTGATCCGAGACGCCGCCCATCCCCATCCCCATCCCCATGACGTCGCCGCCGAACAAGTGCGCGTGCGAACGCGACTCCTCCGCGGCCGCGGCGGGGAAGTCGTCGCCGATGAAAAACGTGTCGTGGGGAGACGACAGGAGCAGGGGCGGGGGCAGTGGGCTCGACGGCAGCCCCCCGGTGCCGGTGGTGGCCGTCGCCGTCACGCCGTACCCAACGCCAACGGGGCTCTGCAGAATCGTATCAGTGCATTCCATTTAATCAGACCGCCATATGATTATATTAATTAAAGGAAGGCAGGGAGGAAAGGTTCTGCTTGTGTTGTGTTGTGTACCTGGAACGCGTTGCTGGATTCAGCCATGGTGCACATTATTCCCCCGCTGCCCACGTCCAGAGTAGGAGGTGGACTGGTGGAGTTGGTGGGCGTGAACGACGCGCTGAGCTGCTCGCTGCTGACGAGGGACGAGCTGCTGGAGACCTTGCTCATCTGCCCTCTCGCGCTGCTGCCGGCGGCTGCTTTCGCCCTGCCCGCCGCCGGCTCGCCCTGCAGCAGCCCGGCCTCGTGCCGCTTGATCACGCGGCACAGCGCGTAAGCACCCTACAGGAGCAAAAGAAAATCAACACTTCTTAGTTTCATTCAGTTGAGCAGCACTGATGTATCGATGCAAAACAAAATGAAACAAGAAAGGGACGCACGATGAAGTTGCATGCGCCGTGGGCGATGTCCTGGCAGAGGCGGTACTCGTGCATGACCCAGTCGGTGCGCTCGCCGCCGGGGGCGCGGCCGCGGTAGAAGACGAGCGTCTTGCGGAGGCCGTAGACGCCGCCGTCGCAGGCAATGCGGCGGTCCTTGCCTGTGGCCTTCCAGTACCCCGTGGTCGTGGCGCGGTTGGTGCGGGACCCGTTGGGGTACTTGCGATCGCGGGGGCAGAAGAAGAACCATTCCAGGTCTCGTTTCGGCAGGAAAGACTTCTCTGCGATATACAGTTAATCCATGGAACAGGAATCAGTTGCTACTGTGCAAACTTTGAGTAAAAAAAACTGATTCTGTAAGTAAATCAAATTGTGCTAGTATCTCTGCTAATATAATTGTTCTCTGATGAGAATGAGAACATTGCATAGGAGTGTTATTTTCTGTTCTGAGCAACATGTTAATTTCTTCTTTTGAAAAAGGCTATACAAGGACTTTATCTGCAACCGGCCTAGGGAGAAAAAGGGCAGATGCCCGGGATAAAGGTGGCCTTTCTACTTTCTATTCTACTGATGATCTCTAGCAATACCAAGTGATATTCGTCGAACATTTGCCTTTGTGTTAATTTCAACCATTTTCCTTTGTGTCAATATCACAATAGGACAGGAGAAAACATCTAGTGGTAAGTCAAAGGGTTTGCCTTTTCTTTTTATGTATGAATATGTACACACCTGGTAGTTCCCATGGCTCGGATTTGTAGAGATCAATGACGGGGATGACCTCGAGCTCGATCTTGAGGTTGTCCACCTTCCTCTTGAGGTAGTAGCCCACCAGCTCGTCGTCCGTCGGGTGGAACCGGAACCCGGGCGGCAGAGTCATGGTTCCCATGGCAGCGATGATGTCAATGCACACACTTGCAGCTCTTCCTAGTGTAATAGCCACTAAGAGCCGTAAGAAAGAAAGAGCCGGAAGATGGGTAAGACGCAATCAAGGACAGGAACAAGAAGAAGCAGCAGCAGCAGCAGCAGCAGCAAATGCTGCCGATCCAACACTAACTGAAATGTAATGTCAACTGCCAAAGTAAATATTTCAGGCAGATGAGCAGATGTTTGTAGACTGTACTAGAGCGGCGATTAGATTATTAGTGGCAATGGAGGAGGAGGAGGAGATATCTGTTGAAGATGTGGAAAATCCAGAAATAGAAGCTCTTCCTAGTGTGGAGAACCAGCGCGCGGGCGATGATGAAGAAGCAGCTGCTGGAGTCCAAGATCATTATCAGGCTGCAGCTTCAAGTTGCCTTGCCTTGCCGATCAGGAATGAAGAGGAGGCGATCGAGGGAGAGAGTGGGATCAGGAGGAGGAGGAGAGGGTGTGAGAAGCCGCTGGGCGATGCCGTTTATATAGACATGGACAGGGCGGCTGGAAACTGGAAAGGGAAAGCAAGCGAGGGCAAAGGTCGGCGCGGCGGTCGTCCGAGCGAAGCAATTCCAAACGTCCCCCTCTCCTCTCCTCTCCCGCGCCCCCAAGCAGCCGCCGGGAGCCGCGTAACTGTTTCAGTTTCACACGTTTATGGCGGCAGCAGAGCACAACTAGGAGGAAGCTCACCAAAACCGCTGGCTGGCTGGATTCGGTTAACTAATAGCCAACGCACGCAACGTGTCAAGCGCTCGTGTCGTCCGTGCATTCAGCTCAGTTCATCAGTGACTACACACGCGGCAGCGGATGCGTACTGCCTCGTGTTTCAGGCAAGTGTTCTGAATCCACTAGGAGGACGACTGGAGGAGGCCACAGAAAGCAAAGCATGCGTGTTGTGGACGTGTGGTGTGTCCTGCTCCTGCACCTTTGTCGTAGTAGTTTCTATATACGTACTGTGTCTTGTGTGTGATGATGCGATGAATACTTATCTTGTGGCGATCATTTACCGTTCCGGGATCGGCTTCAGCTCCGCTTTGCCTGTTCTGTTTGCTAACTGCCGCCGCCTCGCCCAAAAACGCAAACTTGTCAGTTCATAGGATAGGAGTAAACTTTTGGTTAATTTGTCAATGGGGTGGATCCGTGCTTAGCTTAGCTTAATCCGCCGTCGCTGGTTTTGGGGATGAGCGAGGTCGGTAGACACCACACACACACTGCATGCACGTCCGGGATGGGGTAAGTTTCGCGTGACCGACCGCCCAGTTTTTATTCTTACTTTGCCTCTTGGTTTTGACAGGTCAGGTTCAGACTCGCGACTGATTAAATTAACTAACTTCCAGCCGGATTATGGCACTGTGTTTTACTACTTTTATTTACATGCATATATACTTGGTCATTCGGTTTTACATTGCACTGCACGGTGCACTCACTGGCCCCCCCATCCTGTACTGAACTTGGCTACTCTGCTTCCCTGCTTGCTTTACCGCACATGCTTGTTTCGTTCTGAATTGAAATTGACCCCTCCCCAGTCCCCTGCCACTGCATGATACACGCACGCACGTTTGGCTCTTCCCCAGAACTGGTTCCAGCGTGAATGCTGACGCAATAATTCCGAGAAGTCGCTTTTAAAGAATCATTACATATTTTGTTCGTTTGGTTGGTGGTGAAACACAGTATCATGGTCATGGAGACGGAGAAGCAGAGCAAGACAGCAAGTTGCGGGTGCAGATCGCATCGGGTCGACCGACCACTAATCATCAGGAACTGGGTTCGGTTCTTTTCACTTTCCATTAAACCAGAGGTCGCAGCCTCTTCGATCATTTCATATTGACTGACTTCACTCCACACACACCACCTCCGTGCATGGAGCCACTGAACAGCATATCATGCATCGTATGTACAGTACGTTCTTCCATTATCCATTCGATTGCCCAGCTGTTTCCACACCACAGTTGCGAACTTGCAACTCATTCAAAAATGATTGTAATCCCAGTTTAAGCTACAAATGAAAGACACTCTTTGCCCGTAGGAAAAAAAACCATATATACAGGAGTAGGTAACAATTTTTTTTTGTAATTTTTTTTAAAGTCACCGGCTGGGGGGTGGGGTGGTGAGGGTCCCCACCTGAATACCATTTGATTGATCAGCGCCCTTATGCAAAATGTTTTAGATTACATAGTTTCACACCTTTTGGCAAGCACTAATTTTTTTATTTATTTATTTATTGTAAAAACTTACATCAAAAACAAGTATTTTGGGGGTTTCTACTCAGCAATCGGATTTTTTTTCTTCTCGGCACCAAACTTTTTAAAGATGCATATAACCTTAAGTTATTTTCAAATTGTCAGGGCTTGAAAATTTATACATGAATTTAGAGGTTTGCTTAATACAATTTCTCTTGACGACGGAGGAGGATAATTGTCGATAATGGTTAGAGTTTAATGCATTGTTGATTTATGTTTATGTCTTTTGACATTTGTTTTTGGGATAATCTTTCTTTTTCCAGCTCGAGCCTCTCACTGTTTTAAATTATAAGACAATTTGTAGACATGGTGTTTATATGATGCATAGCAAATGTATGTATCTAGAGAAGACAAAAACATCTTACAATTTGGAATGTGGAGGGTGTAATAAAAATTCTTGGGTCCTATAGGTGTTTAATACATAGATTAAGGGGTTGCACAATTCTAGTACGTTTGAGGAGTTGAACACTTAGAATTTTTAGTTACGCTATCTCTGCTTAAAAACTAAAAAAACACACTTCAACTCATAATTTAATTAACTCGACTGCAGTAAAATAAAGTCTCATTCAACTTTACTATAACTCAGTAGCTAGAATTATGAATAAAAAGAATCTGGGGCTACACGTGTTAAAGACACTCCAATTTTGATTTCTTTCCTGCAATGAATGCTAGTATTCAGCAAGAAGGAAGGGATGGAAAAAAAATATGGGGTACTAGAGGCAAAAAGAAAAAAGGAGAAAAGAAAGGCACATGGCACCATTTTACAAATTCCATTTATTTGTAGGACATAAAACACAAACATGGCACCATTTTATGAATTTTGTTTATTTGAGTTGTGTTAAGTCAAATTATTCTAAATTTGACCAAATTTATAGATAAGTTTTATATAGATAAGGGTATTAAGACCTACAGCATCAAAGAGGTGAATTATGAAACTACATTCTATAATGTATCAAATAATGCTAATTTAATATCGTAAGTATTTTTGTTTTTTTTTCTATAAACTTGGTCAAATTCATGACAGTTTGATTTAAGACAACTAAAAGTCTCTCATATTTTAGGATTGATGGAGTATATAAGCCCCTAAAGTTCTCATTATAGGATTTCTTCCCCTGGGAAAAAAAGTAGAAGCTGAACCAAACATACACATTGCGGGCTTTTTCCATCATTGCTTCTCCAAAATAACGTGCAAACTGTATAAATAATCTATAAGTGTGGAACAATCTCCATATTGGCTTCTCGCCTGAGTCCTGACTGCCTCCCTCCGCTCTCCGCCTACTCCGCTACACCGGTGATGAGATTGTACTAACGATAACGATATAATTAAAAGACGTCTGGACGGACGGACGCCTCCCACCACTCCTACACGCGTCACTCGCCCAACAACCCTATCCGCTTTGTCCCGTTCGCGTGCCCTGATGCTCATTGCACCGTTTCCTCTCTGCGTCGCCGTGCCCATCCGCCCACCCCACTCCGCCTCGCCGCTATCGGTCTCCCCGCAGCGCTACACCCCATCCCTTGCGGCCTCCTTCGCGCCACATTCCCCACCGGGTCCAGTCTGCCTTGCCCGCCTCCACCACATTGCCTCCTCACCGCAGGCGGCTCGCTCGCCGCGGCCGCCTCCACCGAGTCGGCAAGCCTCGACGGATGCTCCAGCAAGCAAGCGAGGCAGACGAGATTCGTGTGACGCCGTGCCCGCCGGCGAGTTGGTCGTGCCACCGCTGCACAGCGAGGTCCATGCGCTGCCGTTGACCGCCGCGCCGGTGTGCCTCCATTCGTCCAAGCAAAGCCCATGTTGCAGGAGTATTTTCAAATGTTTCAAATGTTTCATCTTAATGTTGCAAAGTAGATCGGAATGTTGCACATGTTGTAGTGGCTATACACGTATGTTTCACGTGTATGCACCAAATGTTTCATCTCGTTTTCCAGATGCATGTTTACAACTGTTTCATCTGGATGTTGCATATGTTTTCACACATATGAAGTGTTTTCAGGTGTCTTTTTGCAAGTGTTTCATACGCATGTTTCGAGTGTTTTCAACTGTTTCATACGTATGTTGCAAGTGTTTCATCTAGATATTTCAAAAGTAGATCTAGTATTGCAGTTAGTGTTTCAAATGCATGTTTCATGTGTTTCAGATGCATTTAGACGTATGTTGCAAGTGTTGCATCTGGATGTTTTAAAAGTAGATCGGGTGATGCATCTCTATCTTTGCTTTTCTGCTGCCTCACCTTCGTCTCGGTGTCTCCTTGTCCTCCCGACACCGACTGGGCATCTGCCGTCCCCTCCCCCCTCTTTTGGATGCTGGCGTAGCCATCTGCTGTAGTCATATGCTGCAGCTACTGGCCGCGTGCATGCACGTGAGAAGTGAAGGGGCGCGAGTGGGGACTCCCCTACGTGCAGTCGGGTAGGTCAAGTGGCACGGGCCATGCGTAGGCGGGCGCAGGATGCAGGTGCGTAGAGGGATATGAAGTGTAGGTGCGAGTGTCTGTCCGGACGTCTGGGTGCTAGCACTGCCGTTTTACTAAACCTCCACAATTTGGCATGGCACCCGTTTCAAGAGAAAAAAAGAAAGAATTGGCATGGCACCGGCGATCGAGATTGTACTCAGCCTCAATTTGGCACCAAATAGTCGTCTCCTCTGTTATAGCCACTGCTATCAGGGCCCGTATGTCAGTGTTAGCGACTATGAAAAGGGTGCTAAACATCTGCCATGATCTATTCCAACAAGCAGTTTTGTGTGGCCAGTCGGAGAAAAACTGGCTTATCAAATAAACTCATAAAAAACAAATAGTTCCAAATAGGGATGAAGCTGCACTTCACTTTGAGTTAGAGAATATGAAAAAGGTGATCACGTGTCATTCTTGACAAGCCATTGCACGTATCAGGACATGAAAATGCATATGAATCCTAGTCAGACATTTGATTCTTAAACCGCTATTAACTACACACAAGTCCAACAGAAATGAATAAAATATTTCATAACTACTTACATGTACACAAAGGGTAGCCGTACGCACGTCAGCTTTCAAACAGCCTTTTAACTCAGGCGTGCAAAGATATACATTTCTGTCCTACTCAACCGTATGAGCTGAATCTTTGCATGAAACTTGTCGTGCCGACAGCCTAGTTGAAACTTGAAAGAAGCACAGGAGTGTAACCAGCAATCCATGCGTGCATCTAGATAAAAAGCTTTGAAGTTGGTTTCACTTGCAAACCAACTGATTCGATCGGCGTATTCTCTGAAACCACTGCCACTTCAAGTTAAGTCAGTCTTTACTGAACTGATCATTAATTAGCTAGCCAGTAGAGACAATTAGCGGCAACTTTTGTTCACAAGTGAAGTTCCTGTTAAACTGAGCAATGCCTTTTGCTCGAGATTAACACAGTTAAGTGAGCATTATATTAGTTGGTTGCTCATGCACAAACAAGCAAGTGACATCAAGTGCTTCTATCGGACAGTGATGTGACGACTACTCTTTTGACGAAAACATCTTTTGTCGCCATGCTATATACCTTTTGAATTCAACGAACCCTTCCAAACTCTCCAGTGATGCACCTGGCCCTGCCTTGTCCTTTTGCGACATAGTCGCATAAAACGGGTTCACCACCTTCGACCCTCGACCCGGGTTCGTCGACCCCGACCAGGGTTCACGGGTTCATTTTCGACCCGAAGTGTAAAAATCTCTCGCAAGTAGCGTACCACGTACCGCGACCCCGTACCTCGACCCCATCGACCCAGAAAACTTTGTGACTATGTTGCGAACGAGTTGTGATGCATCACTTTCTTCCTAGCTAGCATGCACTTTAACAAGAGCACACCCTGGCGTCCTGGCCCATATGGGGCCCCGATGTGCGTACTTGTCGGCTGCGCCATTCTTCACCAGACGCCAAATCTCCCAATGCAAATTGCAAAGTCTCAACCCGAGGGCATGCCTGGGTGATTCAGTCAAAAAACAGAAAAACTGTCTCCATCTTATCATCACTGCTTTGTCACTGTCAGGATAGTAGTTGGTGCTCAACCATCTCTCTTGAGTCTTGACCAAATGCTAGTGATGCTTTACCGCGGTGGTAGTTTAGATTCAAACATGAAACAGGAGGAGGAAAAAAAAAGGCTCACATGGTTACTTAGCTTTCTAACAAGGCTTATTAAGCACACTACGAGGATCATCGTTAGTGTTACAGAAAACAGTGTTGTGTGCACTGAGCGCTGTGTGCAAAAATACTAGAGGAGGCTAACAGAGCAGATTAAGCTCTCGGTCAGTGCAAAAATACTAAAGGAGGCTAACAAAGGGGTTGAAAACTAACTGCCGAGGCTATAGTACATTATGGGTCTGACAAATTGTTGCAAAAAACAGAATCTATTGACGCTTAGTTCTCTTTGGTCCATGACTGAAAGATGAAAAGAAGGTAATTTTTTATTATTTGAGCAGGTTTCGTTCGAAACTTTCAGAAGTTTTTGCTGGTTTCCGGTATTCTTCAGAGTCATGGCTGGTCACCCACACACCACACCCTGGTCCCAGTCAGACGTGTGTTGTCTTCCAAGGGACACTGGAAGCACAAAGAAACAATTGCTGCCTTTATACCATATACTCCTACCAATGAGTGCATGCGCGGATGACTCGACACACCAGTATTATCAAACAATAAAGCAAGGGCTTTCTCAGCTTAGCACCCGTGTCAAGGCCACACAAATAATGGTTTAGAGCAGATGACGCAGGCGAGGAGCCCACTCTAGCTAGTTTCGTGGCCATTTCCAGGTATGAACGGTGGCACCCTATCGAAGACCAGAAGTGCTTGACTTGGGCAGGCTCTCGGTCGGGTGCATGACCCACCCAGATGGATCGGAGCACTTTGGGAGCGCGCGAGGCATCTGCACCATCGGATCCCCATCAGCATGGCACTGACGCGGGCCGGCTGCCTCCTTTTGATCATATCTATGCAGTGCAGCTAAGCCTACTGCATCTCAAATTATCCTGCCATTTGTTAATTCAATTCAGTTGTTCAAAGCTAGCTTGAAAATGATCAGGTATGAACCCCTACTTTGAATTATCTCTGACTTTGATAGGACATCAGCACTGGAAATTCCAAGTGCCTGTTATTAGTCTATACATCAGGTATGAAAACCCACTTTTATCGTCCTGCTAGATTACTACTACTATGGTGTAAACAAATGAAATAACAGGATGGAATGATACAGAACAGCATCAGCTAGCATTGGGAAATAATGCAAGTGCTGGTCCCTGTGTAAAGTCACCCTACTACTATACCCTAGCACAAAGAAAGTGAGCTTGCATGATTCGGACCGGGGTTCAAGAGGTTTTTTTAGAGGTGGCATAGACGTCATCTTATCTTGACTCCGAGTCTCTGAAAGGGGTCTTTTACTTCATCCATGGATCTTCTGTTTGCAGATTGCACCAAAGTAGTACAATAAAGAAAATCAGTTCACTGATTGGACCGGAAAAACTATGACCAAAAGTCTTACCGGCTCGATTCGGCTAAAAGGTCGATTGGCCACGAAATTGATCCAATTTTAATTTGTGACAAACTACTTTGATGTTCGGACGTTAGTTTGCAAACTCTGAATAATAAACTATCACAATGTTACTATGTTACCTCATCTGTTATATCATATATGATATGTTTGATATATCTTTGCATACATGGTATATATTTTTTTATACAAAGTTATGAGAAATAAATGTTATATTAGTGGATAAAAACCTATGGTTAACCGGTGAGATCCTATTTGGATCCATTAGCTGCTAATAGCCAGCTATTTAATAGTTCATAGCTAATATTAGCTAGCTAACTATTAACTGCTAGTAGCTAGTTTACATCAACTAATAAGATAATTGTTAGTTGGATATTCAGCTAACAATTAGCTAGACTATTAGCTAAACATGCTTAGATCCAAATAAGCTAATTATTAGCAACTAACTATTAACTCTATTGATCCAAATACATCCTAAACCACAAGTGAACCAGTAGCACAAAAACCGTTCCATGGTTTGCACTCAGCGCTGGTCTAACGAGACTACAACTGCAACATGGTAGGGTCATGTGCACCCACCTACAGTTCACAAAGACCAAACAGTACAACTAGTACTCACTCTTGGTTGATCTCACCTGCTAGTTGAGCACACATGCACCAAGAGTGTCCGTCCTCTTCTGGTCTGAAGATTCGGCACAGTGATGAAAAGCATAGCAATTTAATAAGCGGCTCGCTTCATTCTTCCTGACAAGGAAAAGTATAGAGAGCAGTGTGTTTTCTTTTGAAGGTAGCTTCCATGGTGCATACAAAAGGCCGGTTCCCAGCGATGTAATGTATAGAGAACTGTGTAGCTAGAAAGAAGGATAGAAGCAGCCTAGAACAAGAACAATTTAGAGGTCCAGCCTAATCAGCAAAGCAAACACTTTGTGAAAAATACAGAGAATAAATTAAATGCAATGAGTGGGGAACCTTCTCCTAGTGCTAATAAATTTATTAAAACATACTGATGGCAACAGTCAGCACAAAAAGCAAATCTATTGCAAGTTATGAAGGGAATCGCCATAATGGGACGGGGAGTGAAGCATGTAGTTACAAGATATACCTTTCCTGATCGATCCCTCATTGTTGGGACACGGTTATGAGTCACGGAGAACAAAGTTCGCAGCAGCAATAAGAACTGACGGTTAATGAGTTTTACGAGCAATGTGCAGGGAAAGAAGACAGAGGCCTCCGCTCGAGGCAAAGGCCTGGAGGCTGTGGCGAAGGCACCAGAACGCGGTCGAAGGCGAAGGCTCTTGTAGCACGGGCGGAGGCCACGGTCCGGGCGACGGTAGCGAAGGCCCCAGCGAAGGCATCCTAGGCGGAGGCCCCGGAACCTAGGAGAGCTCCCGCTCGGCAGCAGCACTGGGCCATGGGCCGATGACGGGCCGTCGATGGTGGCCCAACAAGCAAAGGCGGTTAAAGAAGAAGACACCCAAACTGCCCCTGGCGGCTTGTTTCAGCATAGGAATATTCCGAGGATGTACCATAACCGACAGGGGGTAGAATTGTAAAGAGTAGCCATAGCAAACAGTGCCCTATAAAAGGGGGGCTCAAACTCTGTACAAGAGAGGTTGGTGAACACATTTATGAAACCCTAATAGTGTCTAGGCCCACCTTCTACACTTCTTACCTTCGCTCAAGGCACTCGATTGGGCGAAGGCTACATCGTGTCCCCCTTGCTAGAAACCCTTGTTTTCCAACATTGGCGCCCACCGCGTGTTGGCCAAGCAAAACTCATGATGGCAAGAAAAAGAGCAGCCTCCGCCAGGACACCCGCAGAGCCCTCGATGAAGGGACGACCCCGGCGTAATGCCCGCAACACTTATGCTAGCACCCCAGAAGACCAAGTTGTAGAAGAGCCCGCTGTCGAAGATCAGCTTCTAGCGGCCGAAGATGAGCAAGCCCCAGATCCCACTCCGGAGCAAGTGCTCCAACAATTGCAAGCCCAGTTGTAGAGTACACAACAAGAAAGAGATAGGCTAGCTGCAACCTTCGTCGCCAACCAGAGGGCAGCCCAGACTTCATTGCAGGCAACAGAAATTAGATAATAGTTAGCCATCCTACAGGCGGAGATTCAAAGCATGCAGCAAAGCTAGCCCCAATCCAACACATCTAATTAGCTCCACTTAGCAAATCAAGACCAACCTAACCCTTCTCCAGGTATGGCCGCCCAACCAACCTTCGACACACCTTTCAACTCACCGCCAGCTCAAAGAACCATAGATTCAAGATCCCCACTGTCTGAGGGAATCCAAACCTCACCCTAGCCAACATATTACAAGCCCATTACCGTACCCAAATTCAATGGAAGGTTAGACCCGCGCCAGTTTATCATGAGTTTTGAGGCAGCCGTAGCCTCTGCAGGAGGGAATGACACAGTCTTGGCCAAGTCATTTGTTATTGCAGCTGAAGGGGATGCATTGGCATGGTACTCAATGTTGAGGCCAAGTTTAGTATATTCATGGGAGGATCTCCGCGACAAGATCATCGCTAATTTCAAAGGATTTACCATCGAATCTCTAACGTCAATGGACTTATTTCAGTGCAAACAAAATCAAGGTGAAGCACTGAGAGATTATTTTTAGAGATTCGTGCAGCTTAAAGCGAAGGCACCAAATGTCCCAGAGGATGTGGCAATCGAGGCCACAATCAAAGGTCTCCGCATTGGAGCGTTCGCAGCTCATCTAGCTCGGGAGAAGCCAAGCACCATAGAAGAACTGTATAGAGAGTATGAGAAGTATTGTAGGTCAGACGACGACCTTTGCAGAAGACTAGAAGAGCAAAATCAGAGCAAACAATACTAAGGGAATAGTAGGAATACACAAAGGGGTAACAGAAGCCAAGGCTAGTCACAGCCACAACAACCATCAGACCAACAAGTTTTCAATATTGAGCAGCAAGTGAATAGCCAGCAAGGGCGGCAGATGCCGGAGGCAGCCCCAAGTAAAGCACCACAAAAGCAGTACGAAGGCAAGAAATACAATCAATAGAAGAACTGGAACAAAAACCAAGAACCAAGGCAGTGAAGGCAGTATTGTTTCTTTCACAGAGAAAACAAATGGCACATCACCGGAGATTGCCCAAATACAAAAGAAACTCAGGATATGATAAAAAGCAAGCCAAATCCCCAACCTTCGCCACAACAACCCGCCAGGGAGGTCAACCACACCTTCGCTGCACCTTCAAAGCAACCATATTGCCCAATCTACCCAAGTCTTAACTCCAATCAAATTCACCCATCCATGTTAGCAGCTACATACTACCTAAACTTTCTACCCGCATTGCGACCAAGCACCCAGCAGCAAGGGCAGCCAAGTATTCAGAGAGCAGAAGCCAACCTTACCTACATAAACCCAAGGCCTCCGCACATAACATTCATCGAAACAAGTCAGCCAGCTCAAGTGCACAATAGATAGCTCGAAACACCTCCACCACCACTGCCACCATAGCTAGCCACCCCCAAAAATGAACCCAACCCAGAGAACCAGCTCAATCCACATACACTACTACCCACCATTGGCATGATACTACCAATAGCCGGAGGCTCTTTAATGGAGTTCCAGACAAAGAAGTAGAAGAAAGATCATCTTAGGCTCGTTAACAACATAGCAGTGCAGGGTCCAGTACGTTATATAGATTGGTCAAAGACACCCATCACATTTTTAGAACAAGACCTCTAGTTAGAGAGCTACCCCCATGCTGACGCTATGGTAATCAAAGCCACTATAGCAGGCTGGAAAATCAACAGGGTTCTCATAGACTCCGGAAGCTCTACAGACATCATCTTTGTTAATGCCTTTGATCAGATGAAACTAAGCAGAAGCCAACTGCAGCCTTTAGATTCATCACTGATAGGTTTTGAAGGAAAGAGAATCAACACATTGGGAAAAATATCCCTGCCAGTTTCTTTTGGAGGCCAGGAAAATGCCAGGACAAAATACGTGACCTTCGACGTAGTAGACCTTTACTACCCATACAATGCCATCTTCGGTAGGGGGTTTGCAAACAAGTTCAACATAGCCATTCATATGGGCTATTTATGTATGAAAATGTTAGCTTTACACGGCACCATCACAGTGCATGGAAGTAAGAAGGAGGCGAGAAACATAGAAAGAGCCATCTACAAATCACAACGCAACATCAATTATATCGAGGCGGCCAGAAGCAACTCACTGGAGCCTCCGGACATGACGAAGGACAAAATGGATCTCAAAGACCAAGAAGAAACAAAGTCAGTCCCATTGGAAGATGCAGTCCTAGATGAAAAGGTCTCCATCGGAGGCAACCTATCGAAGACAGAAGAAACAGAACTCATAGAAACCTTAGCCAAGAACAAAGACGTCTTCGTCTGGTCAGCCTCTGACTTGAAGGGAGTCAACAGGGATATCATACAACACTCCCTTGACATCAACCCCAAAATGAAGCCAAGAAAGCAACGACAAAGGAAAATGTCAGAAGATAGAATCATAGCAGCGAAGGCCGAAGTGCAGAGGCTGTTAGATGCAAACATCATCAGAGAAGTCAAGTACTCAGAATGGTTGGCAAATGTAGTGTTAGTACCGAAGAAGAATGGAAAGATGAGAATGTGCATATACTTCATAGATCTGAACAAAGCATGCAAGAAAGACCCATTTCCGCTACCAAGGATAGATACCTCAGTCGATAAGGCAACAAGATGCAAGCGCTTCTCCCTACTGGATTGCTTTTCATGATATTATCAAATCTGGCTCAACAAAGAAGATGAGAAGAAGACAAGTTTTACCACTCCCTTTAGAACTTATTGTTACACTAGAATGCCCGAAGGACTAAAGAGTGTCGACTCGACCTTTGCTAGAATGACGAAGGCAGTCCATGGCCCACAACTACAGAAAAACATCATAGCTTATGTTGATGATATTGTGGTAATCAACAAGAATGAGGAAGATCATATAATAGATCTAAAGGAAACCTTCGCCAACCTTAGGGAAGCAGGCCTAAAGCTAAAGCCAGACAAGTGTGTTTTTGATGTCAGCTGAGGAAAGATGCTCAGGTACATCATAGGACCCAAAGGTATTCAGGCTAACCCAGAGAAGACGAAGGCTATAATCTCAATGGTGGAGCCATCAACCAAAAAGGAAGTGTAAATACTCACGGGAAGAATAGCAGCATTGAACATATTCATATCAAAATCAGCAGAGCGTAGCCTCCCATTCTTCAAAGCTCTGAGAGGCAGGAGACCAGGGTCATTCTTCTTGATAAACAGTGAAGGTAAAACAACCACTCATACCTAGAACATCGACAATTTGTGCAGGTTCTACATATAATTGTAAAGGGGTGGCGTCGGTGGAACTATAAGCGAAGGTCACCTTACCTCTCACAGTTTTTTCATTTTTCCTTTTACACTTCATGCAAAAGGGCCTGTACTCTTTTCCTCACAAAGGGTGCTCCTAGCGGAGGTGAGGTTTTTAACGAGGCAGGGCCCATGTAAAACCCTCTAAAATATAAAGAGGAATTCCCTCAAGAATACCACCAAAAGTGAAGGTTGAAAGTGGCTAGCAATGAAGCCACAACATTTGATAATGACATCACGACAAAGAGGACCTTCCACTGCCTTAGTCGAAGTCTCTAAGGCGTAGAACGACCTCTGCGGCTAAATTAGCCTACAACTTTGACAAAGCCCTGTCCACAATCAGGCATCAAAGATTTATCAAAACAGCCAAAAGGCCACAAAACCTGACAAAGACCTACCTTTGTTGTAGGCATCGTGCAGGAAAATACCTAGCAAAGACCTATCTTTATTAGGCACCAGGGGAATATCAGGAATTAATGACTAAAGTACAATAGGAATAAAGGCCAAAGATACGCTAGGTACAAAGAAATCCGTCAGTCTTATTACGACTTCAAAAACGTATCTAAGCAGTAAACATTGGCCAACCACCAAGATTTATTAAATCATATAAGTAGTAGACTATAAAACCCAGCGCCTTACCCCAGCACTAGCCTCAGCCAGTGCATTCTCACATCCCTACCTCTAGAAGAGCGCTAGGGGGAAACCAAACCAACCAAAAATCAGTGTACTATAGAGCAAAGCAAGAGAACCATGGAAGCCAGAGTTTCCTTAGAAATGAGAGAGCAACAGATACCATGCGAAGACTCGTAAATATAGTAGCTCGTGCAGCCCAGCGAAGGCCACATTAAGGTTGTACACATCCTCCACATAGTGTCGTACAACCTCCATGGGGCATTGTATGACCACAGTCCGGTGGCAAGCAGCCAGTGTCAAAGGTTGCGGGAGGGTATCGTATGAAGACTTGTAACATCCCCCGCAACCGAAGACACCGTCTGGTGCAACCTGGCATCAACCATGTTCAACGAGAGCGCAGCTGCTCCAGCATGGCCGAAGGCAACAACAAACCAATCCAGGTGAAAGTGAAGACAACGCTCAAGAAATGCTTCACCAACCTCCGTTGTTTGCTCAAATTGCTCTGTGGCCTCTGGAGAAGCAGCAAGATCGAAGACTAGCATGCACCAAGAAGGCCGAAGGTGTGCCAAAGCCTTCACAACATCGGCAAGATCAAACACGAGCACCTCAGCCTCTTCACTGCGACGCGCAAGCTCATCCTCAACGGGAGCCAGAGAAAAGAGCAGCGGAGGCAAGAGCAAGAAAGTAAGCACCGGAGCCTCCGCAAGCCATACAAAGTCGAAGACTAGCGCCTTAACTTTTCTATGTGGATGCATAGACTCATACTCAGCGTCGATAGGAGAAGAGAAGAGCGGAGGCAAGAGCAAGAAAATAAGTGCCATGTGCTAGAACCCTTCGGCCTAAGTAGCAACTATAACCAAAATCTTCAATGAAACAAGTGCGCAACTGAGCATTTCAAGAAAAATTCATTTGAATAAAAGTGGATATGATTACAACAACAACACAGTAAAAGCACAACGATACAAAAGCCCGAAGGCAATAACAGAGTAAAACACAGGAAGCATTAAGCCTTCCAAAACATCTACAAAGGCGCGAAGGCCAGTCAAATAAATCAACATAAAACTAAGGTCGAGGCCATCGCCAGGCTAGCGACTTAGCAAACTCTGCATGTTAATTATCAATATCGCACTTCATGAAAGCAAACATGTCACAAACAGAACGACGGGGGAAAGCTACCCGCCAATATTACCATAGTTCACCACTAACATAAATCCTGTCTTGATACATAGTGATAGGGGTACGTCCTGCACAGGCCTAGAGAAGGAGACCTGCGCAGGACAAGTTCACAATTTAGACCTAAATATATACAAAAGGGCAGGCGTTTGCAGCACATCGCCTTTGACCAAGCCTAAAAACTAGCTAAAACCTAGACATTACACCTACAGATCAGCACAAGTAGGCGTAGGCTCCCTAGACTTCGGGACCTCAGCGATAGGGGAAGGAGCCTTTGGAGCTGGTGCCTCTATAGTCCGGGAAGACTGCGCCCCAGTAGTACCTCGCACAACCTCCGCCTTTTGTAACTCCTTTAGAACAATATAAAGCTATGAACACAACAAACAAACGATAGAAAACCTAAGTGAAAAACAATAAGCTGTGAAAAACCAACCTCAGCTCAGCGTGCCTCCGCCATCGAGCGAGCCTCTGCCCGGCCAAACTTCACCTAGAATGACTTCATGAAGTGGCGAACAGATCTTCTCACTCCTCGGGAAGTCACTCCGAGCTCGGCTGGGCCCTCGAGGTCCTTTTCCTCCACGCCTTTGACGTGCAGGCAGTCGTCATGCTTCAGCATTTTGGAAAGGTTCGTGGCGGAGGCAAGGGCTCCAAAGTCAATAGTGCCACCAACAAAGTCAGTTAGCTTCACGAAGTTGGCCTTCATCCTGGAAAAGATGTTGAACACCGAAGGCTCAGAGGGCAGCGAAGACGTGGAGCCCCCGAAACGTTCGAGGGCACCCACATAAAGTTCAGCTGTGGCTAGTCCAATAGCTTCGGCATCCTCAAGGCGCTTAGTCAGCATGTCCACTTGCGCCTTCAAGGCAGCACTGGACTCCCTCTCGGCATCCACCTCCTTGCGAAAGTTATCAGCCATCTCAATAACTTTTAGGGTGTGTTCCGTAGCCAATTCCTCAGCAACCTTCACGCCCTCCACCTCCTTGTTTAGCAAATCAACCTTCTTCTGCAGCTCCTCCAACTCAGCATGGGTGATGCAGAGACCACCAACCTCCCCTGCAAGCCGAGTCTTCTCAGCCTCAAGAGTTTCCACCTCTTTCTTTAGGGCCTCGATGGCCAGGTTATGGTCGACCACCTCCTGCGTGCCACGCTCCTCAATGGCCTTCGAAAGATAGTGGCTCTGTCAAAACGAAGGTCGACCACAACACAACAGAGCAATGATAGAGAAAATGAAAAAGAAACGTACCACGCATTGCTGCTCCAAGTTTATCCATAGCACTTGAAGTAATCAACATTCTTCAAGTGGTGGCAGAGGTGGCCTAATAGCAAATCAAGCATAAGAAACGTAAGACCAAAAGCAAGAAAACAAAAAATATAGAAAAGGCAACCTCCTATATCAATGTAAATAGCTTCAAGGACATCCACCCACCGACTTATTGTGCTGTCGGAGGCACCTGCAACAACAACCAAACATCAGCAAAACTCAAATAAAATAGAGACGGCGTAGAAATAGAAAACAAGAAGGAAAAGCAACCTTCATCGCCAGCCAGGCCCGGGCCAGATGGGTGAGGAGTTGCACCCACAAGCGGAGGCCTCAGAGGTGCTCCCAAACAAATCCGGGCGAGGTCCACACCCAAAGGATCATTGGGCTTCTCATCAGGGTTCCCAAGGGCTTTCGTCAAGCTTGCTGAAACAATCAAAATAGGTCAAATCCTGATAAAATTTAAAAGACAAACAACCATGCAAAGTAAAGTCAAAGGGCAACTCACCCAGATGCAAAGGGCTTGGAACAACATCTGAAGCTCCAGCCTCCTCAGTGTGGTGAGTTGTGGCCTAAAACACCATGCTCTGGAACAAAGCAGCTGGAGAACACGCCTCCGCCTCGTCCTCAGACACCTCCACAAGAGTAGTCGCAGGATGGCGATGGTCCACGCTAGCGGCCTCCTTCTCTCTCGGTGGGGAAGCGTCGCCACTACCGGTATCTTTGCCCTTGGAGCCAGAAGAGTCGTCACCCAAAACGCTGGGTATAGGCGCCATGATGGAGGGTTCAGCAGTGGGGCCACCACCCATTCCTTGAAGGGCGGTGTCAATAAAGTCATTGCCACCAAGATCTAAAGAGGCGGCAGAACGCTCACCTCCCATCCCGGCAGCCATGGAACCAGTGCCTCTGCTAACATTTTTCGCAACCTCCTCACCATCATTAGCGGAGGCAGCGGCGGAGGCATCGGCAGATGCGGCGGCAGAAGCTGCTACGGTCTTCTGTCTCTTGCTGACGACACTGGACGCACCAGACCCGTTTCTCTTCTTCGCCTCCGCTGCAGCAGTCACGTTCTTGGTGGCAGCCTTCTTCGCCTTGTATTCAAGAGATTTATGTACCTTCGTAGGCACATCATGTTCTTCATGATGGATCCTAAGCTCCTCGAACACCCGATTGAGATAGGGCATCGTACCGGCAATGGCCCTACGCGCTAGATACTCTTTGTCGGACATCTCATCGAGTATCTCATGAGCCCCCGCCTCTGTGGACTTCACAAACTTTTTGGCGGCCCTACCCCCTTCGGCTGCAGACCGAATCAGGGAAATGAAACCCCAACACCTTTACCAAAAAGAGGAAGGTTGACCATCTCAATGGTCATGGCATGCCTATTCCTACCAAGGGGCCAGCAGTTAGCTACCACTATCTCCACCAGATCCTAACCTCCAAAGTATCGGTAGGCCAAAGCAAAAGCCCTATCACAGGCTTTGCACCCCTCAGCAGCCTCCAGACCCGAAGTCCCTTGAGTCGAAGTCTTCATCGAAGTCATCACCGAAGCCAACGGATAGCGGGTGTTCTTCTTTTCATCTAGACCAGTAGATGTCAAGCCGCCAATCCTCACGTAGAACCAGTACTGCATCCGATCCTTTGACCACTTGTTCTTCTGAGAGAAAGAAATCTCCAACTTCTCACCCTTCTGATTCCTTCGTGGCATAAAAGCGCAACTTCCATACTAGGCTACCAATTGGCCTTCGCCAACCCATTTAGGCTAATGCTAGAGCTCGTAGTACTCGCAAAATGTGCCAACGTTGGGCTCTGCTCCATAAGACAAATACGCCCAACTGAACTTGCTCAAAGTAACAATACCATTGGGGGTGAGATGATGTAGTTGTACCTCAAACACTTCCAAAACATGGCAAAGGAAACGGGCGGCAAGGAAGCAAAGGCCGCAAAGGAAAAAATCCTTAAACACCACGGTGTCAGTAGCCTGCGGCTTGGGAATAGTTTCCCCTTGCGGAGGTTTCGCTTTAGCTTCGCCAAAAACACCCAACTTCCGCTGATCTTCTATCATATCCTTCATCATGAGCGAAGGCCCAAAATCCCATGTCCTGCTCGAGCCAGCCATATCCTCCGCTTCCTTGGTAGTAATGAGGTCGGCGATGGAGGTTTCGACGCTTCCGAGATCCTCCGCAAACTCCTGCGCCTCCACACTAGCGACCATACACTCCTCAAACCGTGCAGACCACCCACTCACCCTAACATTGAGAAAGCGATGGTACGGACCGAAGACAGAAGCCCAACGTGGAGGAGGACTAATAAGTGAAGCCACTTCCAAGACTTGGCGACAGCAAAAAGGGAGCAAAGGCAAGCGCCAACTAAGCGAAAACTAAGCACAAAGGAACAGTGTAGAAAGCAACAGCAGCGAAAGCGATGGCTCAGATGGGGATAGGGGGAGCCTTCACCTACCGACCCTTATACAACATCCGTCCTGCCGCTTCAACTTCCAGGGCCAACGGTCGCATCCGTTCAAAAACACGACGGTTCCAGAGCCACCGCGGCGAATCAAGTAGCGACACATCACCAACGCAACGGTCTGATCTAGGTGACCCAAGAAGGAAAGGGGGGAAGCCTCCGCATGCACAAGAGCCTCCACGCCTCAGAACCTGAGGACTAGGTTTTGAGGGCAAGGTCCGCCAGCATCAGACCATGCCCTCAAGGGGGAAACTGTTGGGACACGGTTATGAGTCACGGAGAACAAAGTTCGCAGCAACAATAAGAACTGACAGTTAACGAGTTTTACGAGCAATGTGCAGGGAAAGAAGACAGAGGCCTCTGTTCGGCCAACCGCTCGAGGCGAAGGCCTGGAGGCTGCGACAAAGGCACCAGAACGCGGTCGAAGGCGAAAGCTCTTGCAGCATGGGCGGAGGCCACGGTCCGGGCGATGGTAGCGAAGGCCCCGACGAAGGCATCCCCGGCGGAGGCCACGGAACCTAGGAGAGCTCCCGCTCGGTGGCAGCACTGGGCCATGGGCCGATGACGGGCCGTCGACGGTGGCCCAACAAGCAAAGGCGGTTGAAGAAGAAGACACCCAAACTGCCCTTGGCGGCTTATTTTAGCATATGAATATTCTGAGGATGTACCATAACCGACAGGGGGTTAGAATTGTAAAGAGTAGCCATAGCAAACAGTGCCCTATAAAAGGGGGGCTCAAACTCTGTACAAGAGAGGTCGGTGAACACATTTATGAAACCCTAATAGTGTCTAGGCCCACCTTCGACACTTCTTACCTTCGCTCAAGGCACTCGATTGGGCGAAGGCTACATCGTGTCCCCTTTGCTGGAAACCCTCGTTTTCCAACACTCATAAGAGTGTATTGCATTGCATATTGAAACGAAGGGGAATGTTGGCTCATGCGCATGGTATAACTGGGCAATCAGGGAAGAGATTCAAAGCTTGTGAGACCAAATAAAAGAGATTCATAACTTAGCAGGGGCCACTCAGGAAAGGAATAATCGCGGGAAAGAGCGCACGCGCGCTAGCTAGGAGTCAATTTGGGGCATTTGCTTGCTTGTTTACTTAATTATTGCCAATGATTTTATGAGATATTCTTAGTTGGACAAATGAAAAACACACACACATAATTGTATTTAGTGATGACAGATGTTTCAGATGCAATCGACATTGGCTTTTACGTACATATGGTAGGAGTAGTAAACATCACACTCCACTTGGCATGACACTAATTAAGCACAAAATATTCATGACGAGCTGTAAGTCAGCGAGGTGCGTGTTGGATGCCCTGGACAGTCACGCATGTGCTGCGGCGTACGTGTCCCTGTCGCATGCAGACGGCAACAGGTAGGGTTTTGGATTCCTCGTGGGACATGGTCGGCAAGAGATTGGGTGTCCGGTGGCTACATAAGTCGTCGCGCGCGGCGCGCCGGCGGATGGCGATCTGTCGAGCGCGGAGCAGAGCAGAATGGGATCGCCGTTCCTCGTTCAGCCGTTGAGGGAGGCATCGTCCGACGAAGCTTGTGTTGTCGTACGTCCACGACATGCATGTCGTCCTCATTAGTCATCGTTACCAGCCATGAACCGTCAACCGACCCGGCCCCGTGTGACGGTGTGCTTCCAAACTAAGTAAACCAGCAACCTCTTCCCTGTGCCGTCTATGTAGTCCTGGTCATTTTCGATGCTTTGGGTCGGCCTCCGATACGGCGATACTCACTTTTTGTTCAACGGTTATACACTCGTTATAGTAGTGTGCATGGGAGTAGTGCGCCAAGAGGGTGTACATATTTCTGTGTGTGTGTTGTGCAACAAGGACCGATGACAGCACGAGTTGTACAACGATGACAACGCGCGCGTGAGCGCGGCCGCTGCGACGGGAGGCGAAGTGGCGAATAGAGAAGGCGTGTCAGCTAGATAGAACGCGCTGGCAAGTTGCGACGAGCAGTGTCGCATCCACCCGTCCATATCGACATCGACATGTGGGCGTGAAGGCAGTGCCCATCGTCACCAAATACTAACTAGATTTGTAAAAAATATTAGCGCAATTGTGTATTAAAATAAGTTTATTATAAAAATAGATTTAATGATCTATCTAATAATACTAATTATATTTTATAAATTCTAGTATTTTTTATATATTTGGTTAACATATATTGGGTATGTTTGACTTCTCGAGAAAAAGACGGAGAGAGTATATATACGGAGGACTCAGGGTAACTAGCAAATATTCCTTGAGACACACATGTGTTTATCAAATATTTTTAAATGTAATGTTAGATTTGAATTCTTAATACGTCAATTCATAATATACTACTTTAGATTCATGCACTATGTTAAAACACGCAATCACTGTCAGACTATCACTGACGGTTAAGATGGAGCAGGCACTGATAAGTGTTCACTGTCCGTTTGTGTGATAGCTAAACTATCACCATCTCTAACCGGCACTATTAGGCAGCATAAGGGGTGAAATGGGTACAATGGGTGAAATGGGCACAAACTATTGTGTTTCTAGCCTACCGCACCAAGTTTTACAACATAGTTCCAACCCTACACTAGCATATCAATTCTAGTAATGTAAAGACATGTAAGTAATTGCACAACTATAAATACTCAAAGTAAAGAGAGGGTTAAGAATACGGCGATGTTCGCAAGGTATTTCTCTCCCTCGATCCACACAAGGACCAAGTGCTCTCTACGGGTTGATTATTTGATACTTTGGCACGGTGAATCACCTACAGCCGTTTACACCATGACTTGAGCCTCTCACAATCGCCACCGAGAGATTACCAAGCTCCTCAGCACCACCAAATCGTCTAGGTGATGCCGATCATCAAGAGTAACAAGCACAAACTCTCACTTGATCTAAACAAGCCTAATGAGGAAGATGGATGCACACTTGCTATTCCCTTAGCACTAATGGAGTCCTTAATCTTGTATTTAGCAAATCACAGTCACTTCACTAAGTTTGAACTCTCCCTTGCTCTCCAATATGTCTAGCACACTGATGTGAACGGCAAGAGAGGTGCCATGGCCGAGATGGTGGAGTATAAATACACCCTACGCCAAGAACTAGCCATTACTGTTTCAAAAACTTAGAAGAATGACTCTGCAAAATACACGTTAGTCATAATGACTGTGTCGTCATTAATCGTCAAAACCGAATTAGAGACCTAGATGTTTTCAACATGATCTTAAAAAAAAGAGTTGTACGCTACTATTTATGTTCTGTGCGGGGACGGAACATTTTATATAATATTCTCGTGATACAAATATACTTCAACGCAAGAAGCGTGATTGCAAACATAAGCTAGAATCGTTCTGATAGGCCACCAGTGGTCGGTGGGAAGTCCGCAAAAGGTTTGATATCCCGG
This sequence comes from Saccharum hybrid cultivar R570, assembly GCA_038087645.1. Classification (NCBI taxonomy): domain Eukaryota; kingdom Viridiplantae; phylum Streptophyta; class Magnoliopsida; order Poales; family Poaceae; genus Saccharum; species Saccharum hybrid cultivar. The sequence continues at coordinate 6,223,491 of JAQSUU010000039.1, forward strand.
TAGAATAGACCAACTGGAATTAGCAGCCAAACGACAATGAAAAAGTTTTTTAGCAGTTTTGAAATGGAGTAGGTCGCTTTCTGGTGCTATAGTTTCGGCAAACAGACCTTTCTGAGATGTTCTTTGTTGTTTCGATGTCGATGTAGTGCACCAAAAACAAACAAACTAAATCTTGCAGTGCAGCTGTGCAGGAATAACCGAGGGTGAATTGTGAGGGGACAGGGACCCATGCGTCTCTCAATCACTTTACGTTTTTGACCTTTTTTTTTTTGACGTTTCGAGGCTATAAGTGACGACAATAGTCTTCTTGTACTGTAGGGTGCATTTTTAGTTTGTAGTAAATTCATTTCTAGAGTAGTGATTCAGAAAAATCAAAGTGGTTCATTGCAATTTCTGACCTATTCTCGCATCAGGACGAAAGGTTAACAATCATATGTATCTATATCTATATAAAATATTCTTTCCATTTTGACGTTATAAACTTTTTAAGATAGACTAGTCTATAGGGGAAAAATGCAGATAGACCTTATAAATTAATATAGATGTTTCGCACCACAATTACAACGCGTCGTATGCCACCATGCAGATTTGCTGCACTGAATAGAATATTGGGCCATGCATTATGGTTTTTTAACAATGCTAGAACATCAGTATTATGGGATGGAGATGGACTAGTGTGGTCCTGGTAGCATGGAGACGGAGTGGCAAAGGTTGACATGTGCCCTATCCTTGTTTGGGGCTCACTAGTCACTAGTCAAGAGAGAAGCCATAGGAGATCTACCATGGCATGTGATGTCCGGGCATGGAGACCCCTTGGATTCAAAATTTCAAATAACACCCTATTTCAAATTTAAGGATCTAAATGACGTATAGGGATAAGTGTGTGGACTTGAGATGACATTTTTTAGAGTTTTAGGAACTTGGATGACACTCTAAGAATAAGTTTAAAGATTAAAAATGAATTTTAAAAGTGCGGAGACAAGTTTAAGGATCAATTTTTTTTTTAAAAAGTTCAGAACACAAATAACTCCCAGTGATCATAGATGGCCATCGAGTCGTGTCGTGCCTCGTCGTGCCGCCGTGCCGGCCGGCCCGTGCCATGGCCGTGCTTCGTGCCAGGGGGTCGGCCCAAGGCGCGGCCCACGGGCCACTTTTCCGTGTCGTGCCGTCCGGTGAGCATGGAAATTTTCACCGTGCCATGCCGGCCCATGGCCCGTGTGGCAAAAAAGAGCTCATTTTTCACAAGTTTACAAAGATTTCGTATATAGACCTAAACATAATCAAATCAGAACTATTGAGTACCACAATATCATATCAACTAACCAAAAAGCATAATCTCAGATCAGATCACACAACACAAGATATAATAGGAATAACTTATCAAAATGATCTGTTTTGTACAATGTTGCCTCATTAAAAACCTTTTTAGGTAAAACTCACCCTTGTGAGAAACCCTAGAAAGGAAAAAAGAGTGCAGCCAGCTCAAAATATTTAAAGTATTAGTGTTATTACAATAGCCAACATCAGTGGCAAAATTTCAGATCACAGACTCACTCTCAACTTTCAAGTCTCACAAAGTCACAGTCTAATTCACTCAGCCACTGTCAAACCCACTAAGTACTAACTCAGTTCAGTGACTCACACACAGTCTCACCCAATATCTCACCAAAATTGCACTGCACTGGAGACTTGACCAAAAGTCCAAAATTTCTTGCAAGTAGTTAAACAAGATTCAATGAACAGTTGAACACATGAAATAGATGAAGCAAACAACAGAGGTAGCCAGTAGTTCATCTTTCTCTGTAGTTGTTCTCTTCTCTTCTCTTATCCGGCTCCGGTGCCGCTACCTTCACCACCAAGTTCATCCAGGAAGAGGTTTTTGAATGCCTCTTCGAGGTCTGTGTCCTCAACTGAATGATGCTCCCTTCTTGCTCCTAGCTCCCAGTCCTTGATGCAGGTGAGCATCTCCACATGCTCAGGCAATAAGCGTCGCCGCCAGTCTTCTAGAATCCTTGCTGACAAGCTGAAACATGACTCGGAAGAGACAGTAGATACATGAACAGACATGATATCTCGAGCCAAAATAGATAAGATTGGATAGGTTAGCTCGTGGTCACACCACCAGAGCAATATGTTAAAGTTTGGATCAAAGCATGTGACAGGATCACTGTCCAAGTAAGCCGTAAGCTCACTAACAGCAGAAGGAGTAGAGGTAGTTGATGGGGAACAGCCAGGGTGTAACGGAACCATCCAAATTATAAGAGCACAAGTACAAAAACAATCACCGAAGTGATCAAATTCTCGCACTTGAGCCCATATAACTCTGGTAGTCCAATAAAATCACGAGGGATTTCAAACCAACCAACATACAAGCCAAGATCGTAGTGATTCAACATAACAAGTCACATATTACAACCATTTCACAAGTAATTCAATATACATCGGAGTTCAACATAGTTATTACAACTTAAGTTTAAAAGTAGCAGAAGCAAAGTAATTTGAAACTAACATTATTCTTATTTCAAATACATGCCAGTACCACGATCGACTTCCAACAAAAACATTAGAGATAAGGTAAATAAGAAGGATCATGCCCGTGATCACACTCCGCCACTAAGGAGGAGCCAACCAACTCTTGCAGCCGCCATGATACATCACAACCTGCAATAAGTGGGGATAAAACCCTGAGTACGACAAAGTACTCAGCTAGACTTACCCGTCAGAAACCAGAAATAAAGTGACACCAAGGATCATGCAAGGCTGATATAAGGTGGGCTAGCTTGACAACATTTTGCATAAAAGCTTATTATGGATAAGTAATCATTAACGTTTAAGCATCAAGTTAATTATCATTAGCCTGTCATCTATATTAGCACATGTACTAGAGCACTCACTTTATTAGGAGCAAACAATATTAACCATAGCAGGTATAAATTGAGGCAACCTTTCCATCGTGATCCAATTAATCATCAGTTCAATTTAATTGAATCTACGTTGCCGCTGCTCAAGTCAAGTGCTCACTAACCGGGAGCGACGGCGATTCGAAACGAATTCCTATCCAGCTGGAGGGGTATTTCTAACACTCACCGTGCAGACCTCTGCCAGGGTCGCACAGGCCATCTTTTCATATGATTCAGGAATCACGGGTCCGAATGATGTCGCGACCCCAAGGGCGACACTCTGCCAGGTGATAGGGACTCTAACCCCCCCCCCTTGGTCTCACGCCAATGTACCCAAGCACATCCTTTCTCTCCTCCAAGAAGCAACCTACCATTCGATTCCCGGCCTGATCCATATTACTCGACTTCGCGGTCGGAACGACTTATCCGGCCAACTAAGTGTTAGACTATGTTCAACATGACTCAAGGACGTACAGCGAATCGGTCCTTAAACGACTCAGACGGGGATAGATCCACACCCAAGACCTCCATGCCTTGTTGCTTCCCTATCGTCATCCTGCCCGGTCTCATTTCATTTTATTAACACATGGTTCCATTCCACGATAGCAAATATAGCCAACCGTGCCATATATGAATATCCTTACATCTCGCAGATGACAGGAAATCACCTGACTTCTACCGCTTAAAGCAGGGCTAAGCATCTACTCGATCCTAGTCTATGTAGGATTCAGGGATTCATATATCTGGACAAGGAATGATATAATGCAGCAATGTTTTCAACCAACTCCTACCACTTAATGCAACAATACTTATAACATAAATATAATTAATTGCTTTGAAGGTAGGAGGCTTATAATGCTCCGGGGCTTGCCTGGGATCCGACTCAAGTTAGTGTTGGTCAGATGAAACTCGCTGAGTACTTCCATCTTCGGGATAGTTCCACCAAACACCGTCTTCGGGTTTGGCTCCAACACCACATCTTTCACGCGTTTTAGCTAGCGTACCTAAATGAAATGCAAGATGCAAGTGCATGAATACAAGGAAATGCAATAGATGATGCATCGCACATTAATCAAGGCAAGTATAAGGTTATAGTAAAGACATGTAAGCACATCACATTACTTAAATAACCTTACACAAACAAACATGCTAAAATAGCAAAGAAAGCAATACTAAGCATGACATAAGATTTACAAAGTCTCAGGTGTACCAGCTTAATCACCAAAGACATGAATCACACTTAGCAATACGCAAGCAAGTAACCAAGCAATCATGTATTTTCAACAATTCTGGACATTTATACAGTAGCTGAGTAAATCAATCATATCTAAAGTTCTACAAATCCAAATAACTTGAAAGAAGATATTACAGAAAGCTTATGAAATTCTCTACATTTTATTTAATATCATCACAGCATGATTCCAAAGTTTAACATGTCGAATTTATACAAATACAGAAACTGGTCTAACAAGACAGAGAGCAAGCAATTCTGTAACCCAACTTTCAACAGCTATAACTCCTAAACCACATGGTCAAATGCCACCAAATTTTAATAGCAGCTAGATACATAAATTATCTACAACTTTTGTATAAATAAGTTTCACAACAAAGCACATTATCATGAAGAACTTTGCTAAGTTCCTAGATCTGTCCAGAAACCTCATTTGCAAGAAATAATTATTAACTTCCGTTGCAAACATATAATTGGGCAAAACAAAATTTACCAACATTTCATACATGACTAATGAACATCAGAAAACATAGTGTCCATTCCTAAATAATTTCTTTTAATGCATTTTTTTATTTTATTTAGATAATTTGGTGGAATTATGAACACATATCAAAAGTGCATAATAAATTGTACCAAAATTACAGAGGCCTACACATGCTCCCAAAAGTTTACTGTACAAATTTGAAACCATTTGGACATATATAACAACCTCTATGAAAAAGACAAATTGCTATGGCAATAAATCATGTGAGAGCAAGTTAAACCTAAAACTCAATATTTTCTATGAACACAGGGACATAGTATGAATCAATATGATATATAAACATCATACTAAGCTAATGGAACAACATTTTCCATTTTATCATTTATATATTATTCATAAGCTAGTTATCAAGACATAAATAAGTTAAATCAATAACTTGATCATCCAGTAAGCAATGACCATGAAATTTGTACCACAGTACATTCATAGCATGGAAATACTACCATAAAAATTTCACATCATTTGAAGCAACACAACTCAAGATATAAAAATAACAAGGAAAACAAGCATTTATTTTTCATTTAACAAGATCTAGGTCAAACATCCTGAAACCCGGAAACAACCTATAAGTTTTATATTTTTCTTAGCAAGTAAATGTCATCACAAAATTAACAAAACAAGAATAATCATTTTTGGAGTTCTAAAACTCCAGATATGGCTTTGGTCAAGTTTATAAGTATTTTAGAGTATTTTTAAAGCTTAAATAAAAACATCAGAAAACATCTACAAACATGTAACATATTATGACTCTACTGCATAGATCTTTTCTCAAGGTTTCCAAAAAGTCCACTTTTGCTATTTTTGGAATTATCCAGCATAAGATATGAATTTTAGAAGATTAACATGAAATTGGAATTCAAAATCAGAATTGACACAACCCTAACTAATTTTGCTAGGTGCACCCGATTCGGTACCCAAGTCTGTCACCACATAACCGACATGTGGGACCCGCTGGACCATTGGGCCCACTTGTCATTCACAGAGAGAGACAGAGAGACAGGAGGTCTCCTTCCTCCGGCGCCGGAAACAGGGGAGGCGGGGAGAGAGTGCCGGCCGGCACTCCTCCGGCCGGTGAGGTCGTCGGCGGCCATGGTGAAGTGGTGGGGAAGCACCAGGGCGGCGAGGCGCGTCCATAGGCGCTCGTAGTAGGGGCCGAGGTGGTCTATGGCCTGTTGACCACGTGCGCGAGCGGCTCCGTAGGGGCAGTGTCGACGGCGGCGGTGCTCCGGTGGCTGGGCGGCCGAGGAAGGTGCGTAGGGGCAATGGCGGCCAAGCCCACAGGCGTGGGCGCTGGCAACCCGGTTAGGCTCAGCCGGTGGCGGTCTGGCCACGCGCGCGGCCGGCCGCGGCGGCGGCTGCACGGTGGCGGTGGCGGTTCCCAGCGGCAGGGGAGGTGAACGCGAGTTGAGAGCTCGTGCCAAAGATGAATCGTGGCAAGGTGAAGGTGGTGGTGCTCACGGTGGGATGAGAGGGAGCTCGGAGCGGTGGGAACACAGCGGCGGCGGGAGCTCCATGGGTGGCCATCGCGGCGTGCGCGCTCCGGGCGGAGCCGAGCGAGGGAGAGGCAGAGAGGAATGAGGGAGGCCGAGGGGGAGATGGGAAGCTCGGCCTTGGCCCCTCCCAGTGACCCAGGACGCGGCACACGCGGTAGCGAGTAGGACACGTAGCAGCAACGGCGGGCTCGCTCTGGGCATGACGGCCACGCACTGGGCACGCGTCGGCCTTGGAGACATTTCGTCGACTACGTGGCAGGCAGCAAGGTGGCCAAGGTGGGACGCCATTTTGGGCCTGTTATGGGCTGGTTTGGACTTTGGGCCTTTAATGAAGTTTGAAGCCCGTTCAAAGCTCTATGATTTTCCTTGAGGGAGCAAAGTTATTAGAGCTGTAGATTAGGAAATAATCAGCCTCCAAATTACCAGTGTCAACATGTTGAGCTAGGGCTTGGTTTTGGGGTTTTGCAATGCCAAACCTGGTCAAATTGATCCTAGCTTTTTACATGTTGTTCTCCAACGAATTGTTTCCAACTTTCATTTTTGGCTCCACTAGAGTTACTCAACAAAATTTGGAGAATGTGAGATGCCAACGTCGAAGACACTGAAATCAGGGTTTTAAATGTCTAAGTGCTGAAATCAGCCCTATTTCAGACTTGTGGGCCTTTTTTGAGCACGTTCCACACATTTTTATGACTTGACTCTTAAACAAAGTTTGTTCCTTATAAAATTCTCTACAACTTTGTAAAAGGGTGCATAGTCATGCAAAGCTTCTAGGTCACACTTTTGAAATGGTCAAACAAAGGGGTTCTAGGGTCCATACATGGTCAACCATCACTTAGAAGCACATTTAGGCAAAATGATCAACATAAACATTGTTCCATTAAGTGTCCTAAGTGTAGTTAAGGTGTTGTAGAGGCCAAACATACACACCATGCATAGGTTGCACAAAAATGTAGGCCTCACATGCATTGAAACATAGAATTCAGTGAAATGCTATAGATGTTTCATGTGGTTGTTTCAAGATACATACTACCCATGTTTCCCTAGGTTGTTCCACATGTTGCAAAGGTTTGTTGCACATGTTGTACTTGTATGTTGCATAAACACTAGTTCCCATGGGATGCAAGGCCGGTTTTTGTTATAATCCAAACAAGCATATAACTTATCATTTCATGTGACTTTTTGATTCCAAACTTCATGAAACTTTTCCAGGGATCAATATAGATAGTTACTGAGGTGAGACACATGAAGATATTGCAATAACACCATCCAAGCATATACCTTAGAAAATGGCCTATATGTAAAGCAATGGTACAACATTCAACTTTAGGTTAGGCTCATCTCCATAGGTTGACCTTGACATTGTCATCTCCACTTAATCTCTCATGTTTGAGCTCAAACCCACTACTTATTGAGTGACAAACACCTGGGGTGTTACAAGGGGATGCACCAGGACCTCCAAAGATCCTTCCCCATGCCTGCTTTCTCTTACCAGAACAAGATGGTGGTTGTACAGGCCTTTGAGAACTTGCTACACCCCAAATTTCTACTGATACTTGCCAAACAGTCTGGTCAATTCATCTTTGACATCACCATAGTATAAATTATAAGAGACATCAAGTGCCTTACCAAGTAGTTCAAGCACATTAAAGAAACCTTTTATTTTAGCTCTAGGATCAAGAATGAATGCATAAGAATAAATCAGAGGACTTTTCTCCCAATATTTTAGCAATTTTAGCTTCATAGGAGTAGCAATGTTTCTAAAATTCGGATCCCTTTCAGCTTTCTGCAAATGTTCAACAAGTTCAAGAATATGGTGCAAAACAAGTGGTGAAGTGGGATAATAAACACCAGAAAGAGTAACAGTACAGTCATAAAAAAGTTCCAGGAACACCATGATTTGCTCAGCAACATACCAATGTTGTGGAGTCAACAATTTTGTACCATAGTTAGAATTAATGAACACATAAAACACTTCCTTGTATGGCAGCAAGTGTTTAAGCATCAAGTAAGTAGAATTCCATCTAACATCCATGTCCAAACCAAACTTCCTAGTTCTAAGACCTTGAGTAATGCAATAATTTTTGAACAATGCAATTCTCTGATTAGATGAATTTAAAAAGTTTATTGCAGTTATCACATCTTTAGTAAAAGGTTTTAACCTTTTCAAGCCAGATTTAACAATTAAATTGATGATATGGCAAGCACAGCGCTGATGAACAAGCAAGTATTTAACTTTGGTAGGCTCATCACATGTAGGTGCAGGATAAGAACCCAAGTAACTAAACAAGATAGGTTGCAAAATTTCATGAGCCTTTGAATTAGAGGATGCATTGTCTAGAGTCACAGCAAAAACCTTATCAATCAGCCCAAATTTCTCAACTACACTAGCAATTCTATTAGTAATATTTTTACATGTATGTTTCACCTCAATCAGCTGGAAACCAACAACTTTTTTCTGTATTTCCCAATCTGCACTAACATAATGAGCAACAACAGAAATATAATCTTCCTTAGCATTACAGACCAGATATCAGAGGTCAAAGAAACATAGGATGCAGCAGGCAACAAAGATTTCATAAGCATATCACGCTGTTCACCAAAAAGCTTAGCCATATCTCTAGTTGTGGTCTGCCTAGATACCTTTTCAAACAGAGGGTTATGAGCACGTTTAATGTAATCTTCCCAAGCTTGTGTCTCACCTACACCTAATGGAAGGTCCAGCCTAGCAATCAAACGACATAGCTCAATGCGGGCAACCATTGGATCATACACCCAGTTTTTCAAACCGTCAGGATTCAAAGCTAGCCTAGACTGGACCATAGATGCAGCATTACGTTTTGACACACAAGATTTCATATGACATCGCAAATGGCCAGTGCCAGCAGCAGAACGAGCAGTGTAACGAGAATGACAATGCTTATAGATCACAGCAACACGAGTGTTACCTGCCTTGATCTCATGGAAGTAACCCCTTACATCAAATTTCTTACCAGTGCTAGCTCCAGAGGTGGTTGAGGTACCATAAGTGTTAGTGCCAGTAGAGGCAGCCACCCCACCCTCGTTGTCGCCGTCGATCTCGATGGTCTCGGGCTGGCTGTCGATGTTGGCGTCACCGAGCTCGATGCCGAACAAGCCGGCTGCATCATCACGCATGTCGTCGTCGTCCTCGGCCTCGGCTTCTAGCTCATCATCCATCTGCGACGCTAGGTCATCGCCATCGACGAGGGGTGGATGTTCATCCACCCCACGCGTTGCGAGCCCAGCACCTGCACCGGATGATGACGACAGTCGCCCTCGACCAACTACTCCAGCACGACCAGCACCGCCCCTCAATAGCCGCTTTGGCGGCCTGGCCATGTCTAGTTAACCAGAGGACGAAGACGCGGCGTCAGGCACATTCCTGCACACAGACGAACAAGAAAGAAGATACACAGTAAGAAAAAACACATGAACTGCAAGGGCGAATGCAGATCTACGATGCTAGGGTTAGGGTTTAGGGTTCACAGTACCTGTGCGACCGGAGCCCGGTGCCGGAAGATGCAGAAACAGGCCAACGGGCAAAGAGGAGAAAGACAGAAAGCCAAAGATTAGAACGACACATGGTTCACCAGAGGAGGAGAGGAGAGGAGGGAGGGGGAAAGAGGAAACAGTGGGGAAGCTGTAACACCCCTGGGTGTTAAGCATGCATTATCATTCAAAGCATAAGCATTCAACATCATTGCATGATTAACATTATTTGAATTGTAGCTCTTTCAAATTTAATGAGAAAAACAAATAAATGGGAACCCTAATTTTGATATAAGTGTTAAAAAGTTGGTGAACTTTTGAGAAGTTGCAATTTTAAATAATCTAGAATAAATCAACTTGATTATTGGAGCAAATTTTGAATTCAAGTTTTCCTCAAATTCTGTTTTAAAAAATATTCTAAATAAATGAGTTTTTGATTTTAAATTAGCTTTAAATCTCAAATTCAAAATCTATTGAGAATTTTGAAAAGTGCTCTATACGAAAGTTGTAGAGAATAAAATTTGGAGCAACTTTTATTTTGGGCCAAAATTCTGAAAACCTCTTTTTCATCTCCTAATGCAATTTTGAAACAAAGAAATAATCTGGAAAATATTTTGAAAAAGAAAAGTCAGATTTTCGCCTTAGTGGGCTTCGGCTTCCCTTTCGGCCCAGCTTCGCTGGCGGCCCGGCCCGCGCCCGCGTCGTCTCCCTCCCGCCCCCGCGCGCGCGCCCGCGCGTGGCGTCGTGGCGCCGCGGCAGCGCTCGGTCGCCGCGTGTCCGTACGCCGTCGAAGCCGCACGACACGCGCCCCTGTGGCCCCCGCAGCGTCCGCGCCCGCTTACCCCCTCCGCGCGCTCGTCCTCCTCGGTTGCTCCCTCCATTCTCCCCCTCGCCCGCCCGCAGCAGCAGCAGCAGAGCTCCGCCTTGCCATCGCCGGCTCCCGAGCTCCGCAACCGCCTAGCCGCCGCTCCGGCTCACCGCCTCCGCCTCCGTCTTCGCCCTCGCTGCGCCTTGTCGTTGCGCATCCGGTGCTCGCCACAGCCTGCCAGGATTCGGCCTCCATCCGCGGTAATGGCTCGCCGGAGTTCCGGCCGAGCTCACCGGAGCGACCCGCTCCGTGGGCCGCACACCTCCACGCCACTTCTCGCCCACTTCTCGAGCGCACGAGCACCGCACTTGCACCACGAGTCTCACTGACCTCACCGCGCGGCTCCTCTCGGTCGGAGTTGGCCGGCCGACGGCATCCCGCGCCACCGAGCCGCCATGCACGCCGGCGAGCTCGATGCCGAGCTCGTCTGGCCACCCACTAGGCACCACTGGGTTCGCATCGATGAGAGGAGCACGATGGTGCCCTCCCCGTCGTCGGAGGACTCGCCGGCGGCGAGATCCCGGCGGTCCACACCGCCTCTGGTCGACTGCGGCTGACGGGTGGGCCCGTCTGACCCATGGGTCCCGCCTGTCTGCCTCAGCGTTTCAGTTCCGGGTGTCACAGCGGGGTGCACGTAGCGTTTAAAGCCGGTTTTGATTTTCGGTTTTAAAGAAATTGATTTCCAGAAAATCTGAAAAAGGCTTCTAAAAATTGTATCTCAAGATTTATAGCTCCAAAAATCATGAAACAAATTGTGAAATGTTCCTTTTGAATAGATCTACAGTTTAAAAATATCTCATGTGATTTTTGTGACACTCTACTGTGCAATTTTATTTAATTGTTATATATGCTGTTATCTTAGAAAAAGTGTAGTAAATAAAATAATAAAGGGAAAAATATGATTCTTGTTACATTAGTCTTTATTAGTGATGTACTTTCTAGGAAAAATGCCAGTGAAGCATGTTCTGTGGAAAAATGTTGAAGTGTAGTTCAAATGCTTTTAATTGGTAATATATGTTATTTTTACTATAGAGCAAAATTTGTATACAACATACATCTGATAATTTTTGTAGTATGTTGGTTTACTGTTAGTAACCTAAGAAAATTGTGAAATCTGTTGTTTGACATTTTTTCTAGTATAAAATAAATTCATGCTCACAATTAGGCTATAGCTTGTTTATTTTGTACAGGCAGTTTTACTTGTGCAATTCTCATGAAAATTTAGTGGTAGGTTAGTTAGGGTAAGAGTAGTCTACTGTAATTTTTGTAGATTTTTATCTACACCAGAGATAGGTGTTGTTGTGTAACCCTAGCTAAATAGGGAATAAAAGATTATTCTTTATGAGAAATTGAGAGAAATAAAAATATGTTTGGTGTATCTTTGAAGCATCATGATGCCTTGCTGATGTTATGGATGAGTTAGGTTGGTAAGCTTTGGTAGCTTAGGTTCACTTGTATGTGTAGATGGTAGGCTAACTAATAGAAGGATAAGGTGTATATTTTAGGTTACATGTTCTTGGATGACGTTGACTACCTTGTAGAAGAAATAATTATATTCAAACTGCTCATTCCATGTGCTCATCTGCATCTCATGTCATCAAAGCACTCCACCGCAATTCGATGCATTCTTCGCATGTTTCCTTATGCACTTGCATCATACAGGATCGCAGGAGGAGTTGCAGGCAGCAGTTCCGGAGGAGCAGGCTTGGACGGATCAGCAGGAACCCCAGGCACAGGAGGTGCCCGAGGAGGAAGAGTCAGGCGAGGAACTGCCAGAGTGCGTCGATCACCACCCTAGTTCGTTCGAAAGAGGCAAGCCCCGGAGCATTTTAAGCCTCCTAAATTTATAAAAAGTTATTCCTTATTACATGAGTTATAGTTATATATTGTTGCACTAAGTTATAGGAGTTGAGTGAAACCGTTGTTGCATTATTACCTTGGCCACCGGATTATCTTTTACCCTGTTAGGTCAGGATCGAGTAAATTGCTTAGCCATGCTTAGACCGGTAGAAGTCGGGTGATTTCCTGTCACCTGCGAGTTATAGGTGGATACCGGGTTATGGTTAGCTGTAATTGTGATCATGAAAAGTAACCAAGTGTTGATGGATAAACGGAGACCGGGCGGAGTCTTATAGGGTTTTGGACTATAGTGATTCCGTCTGTGTCAGTTAAGGACCGATCGTTGCTCGTCCCTCTTGTCATGTTGAACGCATGCCCCACATTTAGCTGGCCGAATAAAGTACCTTTCGACCGCGAAGCTAGTGACACTTTTTGAGCCGGGATAAACTCGGGTTGGCAGACTGGTGTGGAAGGGGGGTAACGGGGACGCGAAGAGTGAGCCCAAGGTGCGTCCTGGCAGTCGGGCGGTCCCTGGGTAGTGCGATCCATGATTGTTATCCCGCGGCTTCTCGGAAAGTGTCATTGGTGATCTACGCGACCCTGACGGGGGAAGCATGGTTTGTGTGAGGAATAAATCTCCAGCTGGATAGGAATTCGATTTGAATCGCCGTCACTCCCGGTTAGTGAGCACTTGACTCGAGCTATGGCATCGTAGTAACAATGATGAAACACTGATGGTTAAGTGAATAATGTTGGAAATGCTAAACCTGAGATGGTAACCTTTGATGTTAATGGTTAATCAAGTGATTGCTTTAGCATAGGTGCTTACCTAGATTGAATAGGTTATAATAAATATGATGCAAAAGGACTTAAATTAGTTTACTCATAACCACTTGTGCTTTTCGCAAAGGAGTCAAGCCAATCCACTATGTAAAGCCTTGCATGCTCCTTGGTGTCATGTTATTTCTGGTTTTTGACGGGTAAGTCTAGCTGAGTACATTCTCGTACTCAGGGCATTGTTCCCATTGTTGTTGCAGATGGTCAGATGTACTACGGGTACTGCTCCAACTGTCTGTATCCGACGATGGGTGACAACTAGGACCTTGGGCAAGGGTCTTTCTGTTAGTCTTATCTACTGCTTTTGTGGACCATGACTATCGACTGGCACTGTAACTGAACTAAGTGTGTGTGCGTAAAATTATTTGCTTCTGCTATTTTATGTTGAACTATGTTGTAATAACTTTTATTTCCGAACTCCGATGTATCTTACCTTTATGATCAGATTTATGTATCGTGTGAATTGTGGCTGCTAAATCAGTACGATCTTGGTTGTATGTTAGTGGTTTTGAAATCCTTCGTGATTTCACGGAATCTCGGGTTATACGGGCTTAAGTTTGTTAAATTAACCGCCTCGGTGGAAGATTTTCTTACTTAATTTCGTATAATTACGTTGATCCGTTACAGCTGGCATCGGAGCATGGTTTAGCATGCTACTGTTCACATGAGTATTTAAAAATAAAACTGTGTTTTCAAATAAGCTTTTGAACTTAAAAGTGTGCCAGTGGTCATATCCTTTATGCCCGATAAGGACTCTAGGTGGCTTAATTAAGTACTAACTTGGGGGTTTGCATCATATTTTAAATTTCGTCGCTCATACGGCGTGCTATGGTATGAGTGCCATTCACTTGAGTGGTAATGTATGGATCCTTTACCTCTACGCCTTGGTAAGTGAGAGTTGTGAGTGCATGGTCGGATACACTGCCGATCTAGGGGAGTGCTTATGTGATACCAAAATACTTACGTACCCTGCGCATGTTCGTATGAGGGTATCCAAATTGTGGGGAATTCCGTCATGCAGTGATGATGCCGTCAATAGGACGACGATTCGGGTAGTTGTTACCGTTATACTCGTATCTGGGGATGCGTGTAGAGCGAGTAACTTACTTTACTGCTTTTCTGCATGTTTTCATACTGTGAGGTTTGGGCTGAAGTGATTTCCTTTCTGCAGGTACATAACAACGCTTTCGAGTAGTACGTGTTAGTTACGTTACAAGAGATCGTTGTATGCCACCGTTTATTCCGTTAGTAGTCATTAGTTTTCTAAGTTTGTGAGGACGTACTGAACGTGCATGCATCATGTGTGCATTTCATTCATGGCACTGTTCCTCCCCTTATAAGTTGATTATCTCATTTCGATAAAAATGCCAACTTAAAAATCTGTTCTCACCACAGCAATAAAATTTTTGCTACAGATGGCACGTACCAAGCAGACCGCTCGCAAGTCCACCGGCAGAGCTCCCCGTCATCAGCTTGCTCCGCGCACTCGCCAGCGTCACACTTTTCTTGGAGAGTTTGGGATGCCTACACTCTTGTGGAGAGTGCTCAGCTATGTAGGCTATCATGATGGGATGGAGCCCCGCTACTTTTGGTCAAATGAGCGATTAGGTGAAGGACTTTTGGTGACTGTGGAAGCAGTAGTTCGTCCCCGAGGTGATGGTTCTGAGTGGACCGGTTGGCGTTTTGAGTCAGCTGGCAGGACCCCTGAAGAAGCCGCTGAGAGGGCAGCCTTTGGAATCCTGAGAGATATCATGGATCGTTTTCCTCAGGAGTTGGCAGCAACTATAGTGGGAGTCTTTCCGAGGGGCAACCCCTCCACTGACTCGTGGCAGCAAGCAAGGGGCAGATCTCTGGAGATTAGCGCAGCAGAGGCACAGAACAGTGACAACCCCGCTATGAGTGCCATGTTCGCAGTGATGAGGGCCTTCGATGGAGTGGAAGGTAGTCTGAGACGTGTTTCTAGTGCTCTTGGTCAGGCTCGCGATGACCGCCGTCAGCTTCAGAGAGATCACGACGCCGAGATTGAGAGGCTCACTGCTGAGATGGCTCAGTTGACTCGTCAGAGAGATCAGACCACTCAGAGGACTGTGATTTTTGAGGGAGATGTACGTGCCCTGAGAGAGCAGCTTGGGCAACTGACCACCACCCACAGGAATGCTGAGAGCATGTTGGCTCATGTGCTCCATCAGAGGAATGAAGCCTGGTCCGCAGAGAATGTGTTGAGAGCTAGACAGTTTGAGCTCGAGCAGCGGCTGGCTGATGCCGAAGAGTACAACGATAACTTGCATGAAGAGGTCCATCGGCTGAACAATCAGCTTAACCCTTATGACCTTCCTGGCGCAGCAGAGATGGATTTGGATGCAGACGAAGATCCTGAAGAGCCCGTGGCGCCAGCTGAGGAGCACGACGACGCTGCAGTTGGCGACAACGCCAACGTCTCGGACCTAGATAGCGATCACGATGAGTAGGCTAGTAGTTGTTGCACTAGCTACTAGGTTCCGTTTGCATGGTCTTTTGCTTGTTGGCACTTTGGACATGTAATAATGAGTAGAAAGACTGAAGCTTGATGTAAGGTTGTAAAGCTTGGATGTGTTTGTGGCGGTGTCCGAACGTCAAAAGTCCAGTGTATGTATGCTGGCAACTTGGTTGTAATGGACGCGATGTGTGTGCTTTAAGTAATATAATTAGTGATGTTGTGTTAATTGGAATGACTTATTGTGCCCCTGTTTTATTGTATGAATTTATTCTCTCCAGTGAATTCAGTTCGGCATGATTTTTCATTCGGTCGCAATTCCTACAACATCACCTAATAATTATTGTTGCTGAAACAGGCAGATGCCGAACACTCGTCGTACCGTGTATGGTACCGCTGAGGCTGGTGGCAGTGCAGCTGCTAATGATGATCAGGATCCACCACCGCCTCCTCCACCTTACACTGCGGAACAGTTTTTCGCCCAATTCCTGGGAAGCCAACGAAACATGGAGAGCATGCAACAGAATATGGAAGCGGCGCTGCGCAGTATCGCAGATAATACCCGTCGGGGGATAAACCTGGGAGGTCACGAAGCAAATCCGTACAGCAGTTTCAAGGACTTCATGGATACTCGTCCACCGATCTTCAAGGAAGCCGCAGAACCTTTAGATGCAGAAGAGTGGATTAATACGATGGAAGATAAGTTTCGTGTCTTAAGAATGACTGAAGTGTTAAAGACTGAGTACGCAGCTCATCAGCTTCAAGGTCCGGCAGGAATGTGGTGGAAGCATCACCGCACCACTTTTCCTTCCCATGCCCATATCTCTTGGAGGGAGTTCACTGAAGCCTTCCGTGGAACATACATTCCACCTGGTCTGACCGAGATGAAGCTTGGGGAATTCCTGGCATTAAATCAAGGCACGAAGACTGTGACTCAATACCTGCATGCCTTTAATAACCTGAGCCGTTATGCTCCGGACATGGTGGATACTGATGCCAAGAAGATCGCTAGTTTCAAGAGAGGCCTGAGTCCCAAGATGATGAAACATGTGGGTACAAACATGAGGACTAGTTTCAATGACTTCGTTAGCGACTGTTTGAAGCAAGAGAAGAACAACCATGTGTATGCTGCTTCCAAGATCCGTAAGAGGGCTTTCGAGTCGGGTTCGTCTCAGTCCAGGACCCCAGTAGCCAACCGCCCAGCTTATCGATCGCCTGCCCCAGGAGCAAGGTTTAGGCCACCGCAAAGGAAGAATCAGAATGCTCAGCCACCCCAGAGGAACCAGAAGCCGTTCAAGATGGCATTGCCTCAAGCAAAGGCAGGACAAGGCAGTTCATCTGGAACTGTGGCTCAGGTGAAGGGACCGTGCTTCAACTGCAACCAACCTGGACACTTTGCAAAGTATTGTCCCTACCCTAAGAAACAGCAAACGCAGTATCAAGCTCGTGTGCACCACACCACTGTGGATGACATCCCTGAGGGAGAACCGGTGACAGCTGGTATGTTTTCTATCAACAATCATCCTGCAGTACTTTTGTTTGATTCCGGATCATCTCATTCCTTTGTAAGTCAAGCTTTCGTTAAGAGACATGAGCAAAAGATAGTTGAATTGGAATGTGCATATAAAATCAGTTCAGCTGGGGCTGATCTGTTGACTAATCAGATTGTTCAGGGAGTAACCCTAAACATATCGAACCGGCAATATAAGCTTAACCTGATAGTCATGCCAGGGTTAGTTTTGGATGTGATCATGGGTATGAACTGGATGAATCTAATGGGAGTTGTAATTGATGTTGGAGGAAGGAGTATCTCTCTTAAGGAACCCAGTGGGGAAGGCACCTTTCGGGTGGTCCTACCTCGGAGGGTAGACCTAGCTAGCACATCTTGTGCGATACAAACTACTCTGCTAGTCCAGATTCCAGTGGTCTGTGAGTTTCCAGATGTGTTTCCAGAGGAGTTACCTGGACTTCCACCAGACCGAGAGGTTGAGTTTGCCATTGAGTTAATTCCAGGAACAGCACCGATTTCAAGAAGGCCTTATCGGATGCCTCCCAATGAGTTAGCAGAATTGAAAAAGCAACTTCAGGATTTGCTAAGGAAAGGGTTGATTCGTCCCAGCTCGTCCGAATGGGGATGCCCCGCTCTGTTTGTGAAAAAGAAGAAGGATAACTCCTTACGCATGTGCGTGGATTATCGGCCGCTGAATGCAGTGACAATTAAAAACAAGTATCCTCTTCCTCGGATTGATATCTTGTTTGACCAATTGTCCAAAGCCAAAGTGTTCTCTAAAATAGATCTGAGATCAGGGTACCACCAGATAAAAATTAGGCCGCAAGATGTGCCTAAGACTGCGTTCTCTACCAGATATGGTTTGTACGAGTATCTTGTCATGTCCTTCGGGTTGACAAATGCTCCTGCATACTTTATGTACCTGATGAATTCGGTTTTCATGCCCGAGTTGGACAAGTTTGTGATAGTGTTCATTGATGACATACTGATATACTCAGAAAATGAAGAAGAACATGCGGAACACCTCAGGATAGTCTTGACTAGACTCAGAGAACATCGACTGTATGCTAAGTTCAGCAAGTGTGAGTTCTGGCTTAGGGCAGTTCCTTTTCTCGGCCACGTGTTGTCTGAAAATGGCATTTCTGTCGACCCCAGTAAGGTACAAGAGGTTATGAACTGGAAGTCACCAATTTCAGTTAACGAAGTCCGCAGTTTCCTTGGTTTAGCCGGTTACTACCGTCGCTTCATACCAGATTTCTCGAAGATTGCCAAACCAATGACAAGCCTGTTACAGAAGGATCATAAGTTTGTATGGACAGAGGAGTGCGAAGCAGCCTTCTGTACCTTGCGGAAGTTGTTGACCACTGCTCCTGTTCTGGCCCAACCAGATATAGAAAAGTCGTTTGATGTTTTCTGTGACGCATCCAAGAATGGGTTAGGATGTGTGCTAATGCAAAATGGAAAAGTCGTTGCTTACGCCTCACGGCAATTGAGGAAGCATGAAGTTAACTACCCTACACATGATTTAGAGCTTGCAGCAGTGGTGCATGCTCTAAAGATTTGGAGGCACTACCTGTTGGGTAATGTGTGTAATATCTTCACAGATCATAAGAGTCTCAAATACATCTTTACCCAATCTGAGTTGAACATGCGACAGAGGAGATGGTTAGAGTTGATAAAGGACTATAATCTGAACGTGCACTATCACCCTGGAAAGGCTAATGTAGTAGCAGATGCACTGAGCAGAAAATCCCATGCTATTGATGTGCAACCGTTGTTTGAAAAAGGGTTCAATTTGTTACATCCTGCTGTGTTGCATAATATTCAGATCAGTTGTACTCTGGAGAGCCAGATCATTGATGGTCAGAAAACAGATAAGGGAATCTTTCATATTAAAGAAAGGATGAAGAGAGAACCCACCAAACACTTTCGATTGGATGACCAAGGAGTGTTATGGTTCAAGGATCGCCTGGTAGTACCTAAGGATAGAGAGCTTAAGAACAAGTTGATGGATGAGGCCCATCGTTCTAAGTTATCTATTCACCCCGGAAGTAGTAAAATGTACCAAGATTTGCGACCCTGTTATTGGTGGACTAAGATGAAAAAGGAAATTGCAGCATACGTTGCTCGTTGCGACATGTGTTGTAGAGTTAAAGCTCTTCACATGAGACCTGCAGGACTTCTGCAACCTTTGTCGGTACCCGATTGGAAGTGGGATGATATAAGTATGGACTTTATCACTGGTCTCCCCACCACACAAAAGGGGCATGATTCTATTTGGGTAATAGTAGATCGTCTCACCAAGACAGCTCACTTTCTGCCCGTTAAGACGACATTCCGACCACCTCAATATGCAGAGAAGTACATTGCCGAGATTGTCCGATTGCACGGGATACCAAAAACGATTGTGTCCGATCGTGGTTCGCAGTTTACCTCTCACTTTTGGGAACATCTGCATCAAGGTTTGGGTACTAGTTTGATTCGTAGCACGGCTTACCACCCACAGACTGATGGACAAACAGAAAGAGTTAATGCGGTACTAGAAGATATGCTTAGAGCTTGTGTACTATCATCCAGAGGCTCATGGGAATCCTGGTTACCGTTGGCAGAATTCGCTTACAACAACAGTTACCAAGAGAGTATCAAGATGGCACCTTTTGAAGCCTTGTATGGCAGGAAGTGCAGGACACCGTTAAATTGGGTAGAGCCTGGAGAAAGAAGGTTTTATGGAATTGATTTTGTCGATGAGGCAGAGAAAAAGGTCCGTGTTATCCAACAAAACATGCAAGCTGCACAGTCTCGTCAGAAGAGTTATGCAGACAAGAGAAGAAGAACATTGGAGTTCCAAGTAGGTGACTATGTCTATTTGAAGGTTACCCCAATGAAGAAGAAACGATTCGGAATCAAGAAGAAACTGTCTGCAAGATATATAGGACCATACCAGATCGTAGAGAAAAAGGGTCCCGTGGCGTACAAGTTGCAGTTACCAGAAGAGATGAGTTCGATATTTCCCGTTTTTCACGTATCCCAATTGAAGAAGTGTCTGCGTGTTCCAGAGGAGAGGATAGAACCTCAGGGTATTCGGATCAAGGCAGACTTGGAGTACCGCGAGCAACCGGTTCGAGTCCTGGATACTAAGGACCGAGTCACTCGAAATAAAGTGGTCACAACCTACAAGATTCAATGGAGCCACCATGATGAGAGCGATGCTTCTTGGGAAACGGGAGAATATCTTCAAGCCGCGTATAAAGCTTTTTACGATAAGTGGTTCGTAACTCAAAATCTCGGGACGAGATTCTTATAAGGGGGGAGGGCTGTAACACCCCTGGGTGTTAAGCATGCATTATCATTCAAAGCATAAGCATTCAACATCATTGCATGATTAACATTATTTGAATTGTAGCTCTTTCAAATTTAATGAGAAAAACAAATAAATGGGAACCCTAATTTTGATATAAGTGTTAAAAAGTTGGTGAACTTTTGAGAAGTTGCAATTTTAAATAATCTAGAATAAATCAACTTGATTATTGGAGCAAATTTTGAATTCAAGTTTTCCTCAAATTCTGTTTTAAAAAATATTCTAAATAAATGAGTTTCTGATTTTAAATTAGCTTTAAATCTCAAATTCAAAATCTATTGAGAATTTTGAAAAGTGCTCTATATGAAAGTTGTAGAGAATAAAATTTGGAGCAACTTTTATTTTGGGCCAAAATTCTGAAAACCTCTTTTTCATCTCCTAATGCAATTTTGAAACAAAGAAATAATCTGGAAAATATTTTGAAAAAGAAAAGTCAGATTTTCGCCTTAGTGGGCTTCGGCTTCCCTTTCGGCCCAGCTTCGCTAGCGGCCCGGCCCGCGCCCGCGTCGTCTCCCTCCCGCCCCCGCGCGCGCGCGCCCGCGCGTGGCGTCGTGGCGCCGCGGCAGCGCTCGGTCGCCGCGTGTCCGTACGCCGTCGAAGCCGCAGACACGCGCCCCTGTGGCCCCCGCAGCGTCCGCGCCCGCTTACCCCCTCCGCGCGCTCGTCCTCCTCGGTTGCTCCCTCCATTCTCCCCCTCGCCCGCCCGCAGCAGCAGCAGCAGAGCTCCGCCTTGCCATCGCCGGCTCCCGAGCTCCGCAACCGCCTAGCCGCCGCTCCGGCTCACCGCCTCCGCCTCCGTCTTCGCCCTCGCTGCGCCTTGTCGTTGCGCATCCGGTGCTCGCCACAGCCCGCCAGGATTCGGCCTCCATCCGCGGTAATGGCTCGCCGGAGTTCCGGCCGAGCTCACCGGAGCGACCCGCTCCGTGGGCCGCACACCTCCACGCCACTTCTCGCCCACTTCTCGAGCGCACGAGCACCGCACTTGCACCACGAGTCTCACTGACCTCACCGCGCGGCTCCTCTCGGTCGGAGTTGGCCGGCCGACGGCATCCCGCGCCACCGAGCCGCCATGCACGCCGGCGAGCTCGATGCCGAGCTCGTCTGGCCACCCACTAGGCACCACTGGGTTCGCATCGATGAGAGGAGCACGATGGTGCCCTCCCCGTCGTCGGAGGACTCGCCGGCGGCGAGATCCCGGCGGTCCACACCGCCTCTGGTCGACTGCGGCTGACGGGTGGGCCCGTCTGACCCATGGGTCCCGCCTGTCTGCCTCAGCG
This sequence comes from Saccharum hybrid cultivar R570, assembly GCA_038087645.1. Lineage (NCBI taxonomy): Eukaryota > Viridiplantae > Streptophyta > Magnoliopsida > Poales > Poaceae > Saccharum > Saccharum hybrid cultivar. The sequence goes on from JAQSUU010000039.1 coordinate 6,245,331, forward strand.
TTTCGGTTCCGGGTGTCACAGCGGGGTGCACGTAGCGTTTAAAGCCGGTTTTGATTTTCGGTTTTAAAGAAATTGATTTCCAGAAAATCTGAAAAAGGCTTCTAAAATTGTATCTCAAGATTTATAGCTCCAAAAATCATGAAACAAATTGTGAAATGTTCCTTTTGAATAGATCTACAGTTTAAAAATATCTCATGTGATTTTTGTGACACTCTACTGTGCAATTTTATTTAATTGTTATATATGCTGTTATCTTAGAAAAAGTGTAGTAAATAAAATAATAAAGGGAAAAATATGATTCTTGTTACATTAGTCTTTATTAGTGATGTACTTTCTAGGAAAAATGCCAGTGAAGCATGTTCTGTGGAAAAATGTTGAAGTGTAGTTCAAATGCTTTTAATTGGTAATATCTGTTATTTTTACTATAGAGCAAAATTTGTATACAACATACATCTGATAATTTTTGTAGTATGTTGGTTTACTGTTAGTAACCTAAGAAAATTGTGAAATCTATTGTTTGACATTTTTTCTAGTATAAAATAAATTCATGCTCACAATTAGGCTATAGTTTGTTTATTTTGTACAGGCAGTTTTACTTGTGCAATTCTCATGAAAATTTAGTGGTAGGTTAGTTAGGGTAAGAGTAGTCTACTGTAATTTTTGTAGATTTTTATCTACACCAGAGATAGGTGTTGTTGTGTAACCCTAGCTAAATAGGGAATAAAAGATTATTCTTTATGAGAAATTGAGAGAAATAAAATATGTTTGGTGTATCTTTGAAGCATCATGATGCCTTGCTGATGTTATGGATGAGTTAGGTTGGTAAGCTTTGGTAGCTTAGGTTCACTTGTATGTGTAGATGGTAGGCTAACTAATAGAAGGATAAGGTGTATGTTTTAGGTTACATGTTCTTGGATGACGTTGACTACCTTGTAGAAGAAATAATTATATTCAAACTGCTCATTCCATGTGCTCATCTGCATCTCATGTCATCAAAGCACTCCACCGCAATTCGATGCATTCTTCGCATGTTTCCTTATGCACTTGCATCATACAGGATCGCAGGAGGAGTTGCAGGCAGCAGTTCCGGAGGAGCAGGCTTGGACGGATCAGCAGGAACCCCAGGCACAGGAGGTGCCCGAGGAGGAAGAGTCAGGCGAGGAACTGCCAGAGTGCGTCGATCACCACCCTAGTTCGTTCGAAAGAGGCAAGCCCCGGAGCATTTTAAGCCTCCTAAATTTATAAAAAGTTATTCCTTATTACATGAGTTATAGTTATATATTGTTGCACTAAGTTATAGGAGTTGAGTGAAACCGTTGTTGCATTATTACCTTGGCCACCGGATTATCTTTTACCCTGTTAGGTCAGGATCGAGTAAATTGCTTAGCCATGCTTAGACCGGTAGAAGTCGGGTGATTTCCTGTCACCTGCGAGTTATAGGTGGATACCAGATTATGGTTAGCTGTAATTGTGATCATGAAAAGTAACCAAGTGTTGATGGATAAACGGAGACCGGGCGGAGTCTTATAGGGTTTTGGACTATAGTGATTCCGTCTGTGTCAGTTAAGGACCGATCGTTGCTCGTCCCTCTTGTCATGTTGAACGCATGCCCCACATTTAGCTGGCCGAATAAAGTACCTTTCGACCGCGAAGCTAGTGACACTTTTTGAGCCGGGATAAACTCGGGTTGGCAGACTGGTGTGGAAGGGGGGTAACGGGGACGCGAAGAGTGAGCCCAAGGTGTGTCCTGGCAGTCGGGCGGTCCCTGGGTAGTGCGATCCATGATTGTTATCCCGCGGCTTCTCGGAAAGTGTCATTGGTGATCTACGCGACCCTGACGGGGGAAGCATGGTTTGTGTGAGGAATAAATCTCCAGCTGGATAGGAATTCGATTCGAATCGCCGTCGCTCCCGGTTAGTGAGCACTTGACTCGAGCTATGGCATCGTAGTAACAATGATGAAACACTGATGGTTAAGTGAATAATGTTGGAAATGCTAAACCTGAGATGGTAACCTTTGATGTTAATGGTTAATCAAGTGATTGCTTTAGCATAGGTGCTTACCTAGATTGAATAGGTTATAATAAATATGATGCAAAAGGACTTAAATTAGTTTACTCATAACCACTTGTGCTTTTCGCAAAGGAGTCAAGCCAATCCACTATGTAAAGCCTTGCATGCTCCTTGGTGTCATGTTATTTCTGGTTTTTGACGGGTAAGTCTAGCTGAGTACATTCTCGTACTCAGGGCGTTGTTCCCATTGTTGTTGCAGATGGTCAGATGTACTACGGGTACTGCTCCAACTGTCTGTATCCGGCGATGGGTGACAACTAGGACCTTGGGCAAGGGTCTTTCTGTTAGTCTTATCTACTGCTTTTGTGGACCATGACTATCGACTGGCACTGTAACTGAACTAAGTGTGTGTGCGTAAAATTATTTGCTTCCGCTATTTTATGTTGAACTATGTTGTAATAACTTTTATTTCCGAACTCCGATGTATCTTACCTTTATGATCAGATTTATGTATCGTGTGAATTATGGCTGCTAAATCAGTACGATCTTGGTTGTATGTTAGTGGTTTTGAAATCCTTCGTGATTTCACGGAATCTCGGGTTATACGGGCTTAAGTTTGTTAAATTAACCGCCTCGGTGGAAGATTTTCTTACTTAATTTCGTATAATTACGTTGATCCGTTACAGAAGCGAACTCAGTCGGCGAGGAGGAGCACCGGCAGCGAGGTCACCGGAGCAAAGCAGAGCAGCGGCGGCGAGATGTGCAGCGACTGGCGACTGCGAGAGCAGAGAGAGCGGCTGCGCGGCGCGGGCGGGGAGGGGAATTAGGTTAGGGTTTGGGGAATGGTGGGGAGCGCCGCGGCGCGCGGCTTATATACGGGGGGAGCGCTGCGGTTAGTGGGCTGGGCTGGCCAAAATAGTCGTTGGGGCACCGGACCGGTGGCCGTGCCGGCCTATTTACTGGGCCGTGCCACGGGCTAGGGTGGCGGCCCAGGCACGGCCTGGTGCCTCAGGTCGGGCCGGCACGGGCACGCTGGCACCGGGCCGGGCCAAATCCCCGTGTCGCGGGCCGTGCCAACGGGCCACGGGCTGCATGGCCATATATACCAGTGATAAGTTGCTGGTGTACTTTACTCAAAGTAAAATATTACGCGTCACGTATGCTCCCAACAGAGAACAGACAGTTGTGCATTTTTTTCTCGAATACGCAGGAGAGCTGCGATCATTCCATTAAGAAGAAGAGTTGTAAAATACAACACGCACACCACCCACACACTTTCCAGAACAAACAACGCGCATCTAGCGCGCTAGGTGGTCTAACATCCGGACCAACCTAGCAGACTGCTCTCCGGTTCGATATTACATAAATGGAACAACCAACATGCAAACACCGCCGCGCCCTACCGATCTTCCACGAAGAGCTCACACACGCGCCCGTTGAATGCTGGAAACAATGTGTCAAGGGCCTCCGCCTGGCTCAACGACAAGGTCCCAGAACGCAAGGCATCGAGAATTCTCTTGGGCGCAGGTGAAACCGTAGCGGCCGGCGGCGCAATCCCCAATCGCTGCTGGAGGAGTACCTCGCCCCGCCGGGAGACCGGCACTTGTGCCAACGGTTGGGCGGCAATCCGTGTCCTCCTGCGCCTGACGGGCAGGGGTCTCCTAACTCTCGCCCTCTGTCGCGGTGGAGAGGCAATCAGGGGCGGCTCCCGCTCGACCCGCACCTCATCAAGAAACCGTGCGAGGCGCCGAGCGGCCTCGTGCGGCGTGGGCGTCTCATCACCAATCTGACAGTTGTGCATTTACACACCAAAAAAAAAGACAGTTGTGCAAGTTCTTTACGGTAATCAGCGCAGCAAACATAGCCTGACTAGATCATATACAAGCACGTATCTGCTGCTTTGAAACCAAATCGGAGTATACGCAACTGGCTATCTGAATCGATTCGATCGATCAAGAAACAAACAGAATTGTTCATAAAAAGGAAAAAAAAAACCACCGCATACAAATATGGTAGAATCGAATGGGATTCAGATGGCTCTAGTTTATTCTCCGTAGCTAATCACAGTGAACCAGGCTTTTTGCACACCACTCATGTCCTCTGGGGCCTAAAGATTCCACGTAAACCAAAAGGAGAAATTGTTAGAAAGCATCCCTTTAATTACAACTGCAGTTGCAATAATCAGCAGATCCTGCCACCGTCACTCGCAAAACAAAGCGCAGCTCACGGAAGAGTATGCTATGCATTCAAAGCCCCTGACCTTCTTCCAATCCTGATCAACACCGCCACTCGTTGTCGACATTCGGGCGGAGATTGCACGATAAAACAGTGCATTTCAATCCCACTCCTAGTAGTGCAACAGACGTCCCAGTGAACTGATTTGGAGGACACTCGCTATTGTACCTTTTTTTTTCTCAAAGGGCAACGACACGGAGTAGTTGGGAGACTTTGTTTCCTAACTACGCCAGCCGTTTTGCTTCTTGGCCTCAAATGTGGCTCCATCGTTGAGCATGTCCTGCGCATCGGTTTCCATGCCGAGCTTTGAAAGAGCAAGGGCTTGGAGGTAGAAGGCTGTAGGCCACTCGGGCATGCAGACCTGGGCCTGCATTGCGTCCCGTAGAGCAAGCTCTGCTTGCCCATTCATCAAGTAGGAAAAACTGCGCCTAGCAAAAACTGTAGCTGAAGGTGTCGACATCATTGCAACTAGCTGCATTAGAGCAAACAGGCTTTGTCATATAAGCTATAAATACAATGTTTCGGGGGGGTTTGATCAAGAGTAAGGAAGTAAAATTGTGTTGTATGTGTTGCTAAGTACTTGAGCTAACAGGGCAATGGCCCAACCACTTAGGAACATTGACTTGTGACCAGTTTCACAATTACATCAGATGACTCTTTCTGTGATGGTCTCCTACCATAATTACGCAGAAATGGAGAAGAACAGGGATGTTGATACCTTGGAGTAGTAGTCAATTGCAGTCTTAAAATCCTTATCTCTAAACGCAATGTCACCAAACTTCTTTGTGTTCAGCATCTCTTGCACTTGCTGGGTCCATTCTTGAAAGGATAACTTCAGTTTTTAAACATGCACCAGACGAAATAGACTTATCTTAAAAAACCAAACAAGTAGGACTTCATAATTTCAAAATACTTGAGCAAGTGCAGACACATAAAAATATTTTAAAGTATACATCAGATTTTGCACACACAATGAAATGTGAAGACAAGTCCAAAGTCCAGTCAGCATTACAATCTCCTGAATTAAATACTGATAAAATGTGTGGTTATCCATGCAAAATTATTTGCCTTTCACACTAAAACAAACCATGATGCAATTTATATAAGTCCACTTCTCTGCATAGCCAAGAGAAAACGTCACATATACACACACATTTCACATTCCAAATGCAAATGATGAGGCACAGCGTTTCTTCTTTCTTCTAACCATGCAATGCAAGGGTCTGAGTGGAAGGAACAGGGAGTTACCACAAGAAAACAATTCAACAGATACACCTTTATGAACAAGTTATCAATTGAGTCAAGCAGAAAAATAAAGCAAAGTGGAAGAGGAAAGTGAGGAAAGTTCATCACAAATTGATGGCACAAGTCAGATGCAGCATAAATTTGATTGTTAGTTACCTCGTTTTCTGCACCCTCATCATCTTTATAACCAGTTTTGAGCAAAATATCATGCACCGCCGAAAGATCCATAACAGCGCAGGCCTTCCCAAGTGGAGAGTAAATGGTTGGCAGTACTGATGTGGCTTTTGTAATACCCATGAACACATGTGATGCAACCTGCGTTAGAATTCATCACAGGAATAGACGATGTTACCAGAAGCAATGAAGGTGGATGAACAGCAGGAAAAAGGTGCTCTAGCTACTCACCTCCTTTTGTTTCTGAAGAGGACCAACAGAAGACAAAAGATACTTTATGTTTGGTCTATCCCTAGATTCAAATTGCAGACACTTTGATGCAAGATCGACCAATTTCGAGGCATCTTCATTAGCATACTGCCCTTCTAAGGAGGAATCCATCAGCAACAGTATATTCTTTCCCCTTATTAAATCTAGGGCCTAGAATTCCACCCAAAAAAAAGAGATGTAACTCATTATCATAATAAATACTGACATATAGCAATAAACACCTAGAGCTGTTTAATGATGCTGTGGTCATTATATGTTACAAAAAAATGAAGCGCCTAGCAACAGCTGTCAGTTCAAGTTCATGGTTCAAGGCACACAGCAGTCCACCATTGCAAACATTGTACCAAAAGGCAGTGTGATGCAAGGAATTGCTAAGAGATATTCCAGAAATATATTCTGCTTGAGATAAAGCAAATGAAGCATACATGACTAGGAGGAATGTGTTTTCCGCTCAAAAGATCCAACAGGACAGTTCCATAGCTATATATCACACTCTCTGGAATTACTCTGCCTGTCATTCAAGCACGAATTATTCAGTGCAGTCCAAAATAGGATATTGTAAACAGTACTACTGTGAATAGTGTATTGTAAACTTGAACGAAACAATGGATGATAAACCTGCAAAGAATTTACCGGACCCAAAAGTATGTATTCAACATTTCAACAACAATCAGGAAACAAGAAGTTTTACAATTGTACTCTCAAGAGGCATACTAGCCCACAAGAGTTTTTAACTTCATCTAACTTTTACTGATTGGGCTTATAATTAGCTCAAATGATATACACGCTACACCAGGGTGCCAACAAGGGTATTGGCAAATCAAGAATGTAATAGTAAATTAGTAACAAGCACCAAGGGGATCTTACCGGTTCGCAGAAACTCTGGTGGAGTGTAAGCCAGGTTAGTACTATAACTTTTTCCATCACGGCTGTTCTTCATTAATCCAAAACTTGACAAGCGAGGATCACCTTCCTGATAGGGAATAGAAATTGATTACAAAAGGTGAGGTATTCTTTAGGCAGCTACAATAATCAATTACAACAGGTGAAAAATCATGTAGGCAACTACAGATGACAGTAAAACTTTCCAAAGTAAACCTTACAGATCAAAAAATGGTTTTCACAGATTTAGAAAATGTAGTAACAATGAAAGAGCCAGCAGAAAAAAGGACATATGTAGTAAAAACTGGAAGCTGCCAGCAAAATTGTTGTGTACCTCATCAAAAAGTACTCTATAAGCATTCAAATCATGATAGATTTTCCTGTTCTCGGCATTGCAATGGTCGAGAGCTTGCGCGATGAAATATGCAACCCTCAACCTCATTTCCCATGGTAACGGCTGCTTATCCCCTGAACAAAAAGGCAGTGCACAGCAGAGTCAGCACAAGGGAGACAAGGTGGACAGGACACACCCACCTAGTCCGGGCAAACCACAGTTTTGCATGATCTGCATAGGTCAAATGCAGCAATGGTGAAGGACATAAGGTGCATTAAGTCATTGTGTTAATGCAGAGGAGATTGAGATTCACGGTTGGTGTGATCCGCCCCACGAGGATCATCATCAAGTACGTCACCACAGACGACACAACTCCAGCCCGCAAGGCCCGTATATAACAGAAAAAGGATGGAGTACCCCTAGCAAGTGGATAGGGATAGGGAGGGATTGGGGGAGACCCGGAGAACACGTACAGTGGAAGAGATGCTTGGACAGGGTGTCGTTGGGCATGTACTCGGCGACGAGCAGCCTCTCGTCACCCTCTGCGCAGCAGCCAATGAGGTTGACTAGGCGCTTGTGCCGCACCTTCCCCACACCCGCCGCCTCCGCCTGCAACACCAGCAAAACTGCATCACATTGCGAGATCCGGGCCGGGAGGAAATCACACGTAGCAAGCAACGTAAAATCCATACGAGAAACTGCTGCGGGTCAGGCCAGGAGAGGCGCGAGAAGCGCTTGACGGCGATGAGCCGGCCGCCGTCGAGGCGGCCGCGGTAGACGGCGTTGGGCGCCTTCTCGCCGCTCTCGGAGACGATGAGGTCGGCGCTGAACCCCTTGGTGGCGGCGCGCAGCTCGGCCAGCGCGAACTCCTTGAACACCGGCACCGCGCGCTTCACCGCCTCCTTGTCGTCGCCGTCGCCTCCCCCGTCGGCACCGCCGTTCGCCGCCTCTGCCATTCGATTGGACACAGCAAACGAGACGCAAGCAAGCAAGCGCCGCGGATTAGATGGATTCGGCGGGGTTAGGGTTTAAGCAGCGGCGGCGGCGGCGGGGGAGGGACGCTTACCGGGATCTGCAGGCTTGTCGGCGGGGAGCGCGGCGGCGTCCTTGGGCGGCAGGGGCCCCGCCACCTTGGACTGGAAGCACCCCATGGGCGGGAATGGAGATCTAGGATGCTTAGCGAAGCAAGAGTGATATGGTCGGTGGGAATGGGAGTGCGAGAGCGTGCGCTCAGCTCGGCTCCAGCCCAGCGCGAGGGAGCGTGGAATGGAGCAGCAGAAGTGAGCTCGTGAAGGTGGGGAGGCGGCAGGAGGCAGGGCTCCGAGCGAAGCGCGGCAGCACACAGGGGTGGTGGTGGGGGACCCGGTAGGTGCGCCCGCAACACCAAGCATCCCCACCTCGGGCTTTCTTTCTTTTTATATGAAATTAAAAATAAATAAACCCCCCAAATCTCGTCCTAGTACTATTATTTTTTTAAAAAAATCGTATAATTTAGGTGGTGTGTCTTTTCGTCTGATGATTCAAATCAAACGGTTTCCCATGAAAAATCAGTGAGGGTGTAGGGTTTTTGTTATCATCTTTAGAACACGCAGGCCGTGTTTAGATGGCCAAATAGGGGCCAGCCGGATCACTGTTCCCTACTGTAGCACTTTTTGTTTTTATTTGCTAATAATTGTCCAAACATTGATTAATTAGGCTTCAAATATTCGTCTCGCAAAGTACAATAAAACTGTGCAGTTAGTTTTTGATTTCATCTACATTTAGTACTTCATATATATGCCGATATTTTGATGTGACGGGGAATCTTCTTTTTTATAGTAAAATTTAGGGATGAATTTGGAAACTAAACAGGCCCGCAATCGGTGAGCGGACAGTAACTGTCGGGGACGCATGGCATTGGCATGCAGCTTTTGGGCTCATGTCCCGAGATGCAACGAGTTTGGTAGTACGAATTGAAGAGTCAAAAGGCTGTTTAGAGGGTGAAAAAGTTTGAGTAAAGTTTTCGTAGCACTTTTCGTTGTTATTTGGTAAAATTTATCCAATCATGGACTAACTAGGCTCAAAAGATTCGTCTCAATATTTACAGACAAACTATGCAATTAGTTTTTTTTACCTATATTTAATGCTCCATGCATGTGTCCAAAGATTCGATGTGACAGTTACTCTGCAAACTTTTTTTTTTTTTTTTGACCTTTTCACCAACTAAACAAGGCTAAAGTATTTGACAACTGTATATTTCCTGTTCGGATGCTTGCCGAACATAGTACTCTGTAATCGTTTCGAGAAGCATAACCGATCTACTAGGGCCATGTTTATATGCCAAATTTTTTCCCAAATTCTACTATGCAAAAAGAAGATTCTCCATCACATCAAAATGTCGGCATATGCATGGAGTACTAAATGTAGATAAAATCAAAAACTAATTGCACAGTTTTGTTGTTCTTTACGAGACGAACGTTTTGAACCTAATTAGTCAATGTTTGGACAATTTTTACCAAATAAAAACGAAATGCTACAGTATTTCCCCCAATTTGGCCGGCCCCAATTTGGCCCAACTAAACAAGGCTAGGAGTATCAATCTATGGCCACAGTATAGGAGGAGTACCAAAGTTCCGATCCTGAGTCCTGACTGCTGCCTTCTTTTTACTGCGGGAGATGATGCAAAGCTGCGTTAATGAGTACTCCTAGGTACAGTAATCTGCAGCAAGCAAAACTCGCAAGGCCTGCAACAGCGCACACAGCACACGAGCGAGCCGGCAGCGGCAGGGGCAGGGGCAGCTGGGGCGCAGCAGCATGCAGCCAGAATGGTGATCGCCTCCATGACTGCCCGCGTCCGGGTTCGCCAGCCAGCCAGCCACGAGCCATCGATCAATCGATGCCATGAGGGACCACACGAGTCGCAAACGTCGCTGTCGCAGGCTCGACACGTGGGCTTCCTGCAGCGCCGCGCTGTTCTCTGTTCCGCGCGGCCCCACCGTTGCCTCCACCCTCTGCTCTAGCTCCGACAGAGGCCCACCCGTCAGGGGTGACGCGACGCCACTACGGGCGGGCCCCACACCCTTGTGCTGCCAAGGGGGTGTTTGATTAGAAAAGTTAAATTTTTACAAATACGGTAACACTTTCGTCTTATTTGACAAAAAGTTTTTAATCTTAGACTAATTAGGCTTAATAGATTGGTCTCGTAAATTACTCCTAATCTGTGCCGACATACATATAATTAGTGCTCTATGCATTTGAGAGAACATGGATACGATGAGAGGTAAACTTTAACTCTTACCAACCAGGCCCAGCAGCGCTGGGTCCCATCGGTAGCTTAGCTAGCGAGCGCCTTCCCCCCGAATTCCCAATCACAGGGCACCAAATACCGTTACTACGTATACTCAGTGCTTGCTTGCTAGGATTACTTAAAAAATTAACAGCTAAAATTAGTATAAGTAGATCTAAATAAATCTGCTAATTATTAATTGAAGAGCGGCTAACTATTAGTTCCATTAGCAAGATAGAAATTACAAATATGTGTTAATAATTCGTATACACCTTTAACTCACTGCCTAACCTCTATCAGCAGGTGATCTAAACAGCCCCTGCTAAAAATTAACAGTTAGCTATTTTTTAGCCTCAATGATCCAAACATGCTCTCAATTCACTATGCTTCAATTTGATTATCCTTACCTACGAAGGTTCCAGGTCTTTCAAAGGATTATCTTTACCTAACACGGGGTACTGCTGCTTTGGAGTATTTAATAAATCAAATTCCTCCAATAATTGTGCCTCCGGGTTGTACAAGTATATCATTTGGTCAAGATTGGGGGCCCTGTTTTGATTCCCAACAAGAGGGGCAAAGACCGGAATTATTTTATTTAAAATCCTCCGGAAATTATGTAGTATATATGTTTATCTTAAAATACTAGGCATCTGGCATCATAGTAGTTTCACATATTTCTTCCGTTCTAAAATAAATCAATTTCTAGAATTATAGTAATTCAAATGATTTTAAACTTGGACCAAATTCATAGAAAAGCTAGAATTGTTTTATTTAAAATCCTCTGGAAATTAGGTATACTACCTTAGTCCGAAAATACTTGGGATAATAAGAATTTTCACATATATTAAGGAAGATGTGAAATGATCTCGTTTGCCCTCTATTAATGAGCTCCTATTGTTTTCTTAGGTACACATCGTTTGAAATCCTTAATTAAAAGCCGGGTCTATTAGCTGTTAGTCAGCTAACTAATAGGTTACACCTAACATTTTCTGTTATTAGCTAGTTTGGTCCAACTAGTGAAACAATTGCTAGTTGAGCATTTAGCTAACAATTAGCTAGATCTATTTAGATTTAAAGAGCTAATTATTAGCAGCTAACTATTAACACCTTGATCCAAACAGGACTTAAGTAATGCATGCGGCTATGGGCTACACTCAGTAGGTAAAGGTTTTTGCAGTAGGACCTATTCATAAGGTTTTTTTATTTAAGTGGGTGCTCAGATTTTTTTTAGATTTATTTATTCTAGGAATTGACAATGCGAATCTTTCAACGGTAATTAGTGTGATCGTTGACTGAGAGACGTCTATGTTTATTTCATCAATTTTAAGATTTGTTAGCTTAGACTTTTAGAGATGTTATAAAACAGAAAGTTTGTATGCGTGCATTTGTAGATGAGTGCATGACATGAACGTGTGGGTTGTGTTTCGCTGTTTAGCAGGAAGAGTAATGCATGCGGGTAACTAACCAGTTCATACATGCAATGCAAGGACGTTGATTTGCTGCCGCCAATATTAATTCTGGCGAATGCAAGGGAGATGCACATCACCGAGTAGTTTCTTTGTCCTCGATACCCGTGAAGACCCGGTTTCTTATTTAGAAACGGTTTTTATGATTCTTCCTTTCTTTCTTCGATAATTGACTTGCTAGATCAGCAAAATGCTTAGGTGACAGGATAATTAATGGTCATAGTAGAAACTATAATAGTTTCTGCATTGTAAGCGTGCCCTGAGGGTGGGATGACGGCTCATGTGGGTCCCACTATGTACCAATGCGACAAAAACTTTTTTATAAACACTAAAATGCCAATTATTTTAGTATTTCCTTTTAGATTTCTAAGCTCCACAAAGTAAATCTTTTTTTAAAAAAAAATCTAGGCTCCAAACATATCGGTAACATTAGGTTTCACCAAATATGTATGATTTAGAGCAACTTCAATATTTATATCCCTCTTAATTGATATAAATATAGATTTTATTGAAAAAAGTGCCCTCCATCGGTATCTTTAATTAGATCTCCAAATATAACTATTCTCTATTCCAAATTTCTCACTAGCCAAATATAGATAGCGGGGCTAGCTCCCTCAGTGCGTACAAGATATAGAGAGCGGGGCTAGCTCCCTGAGTGCGTACAAGATATAGAGAAATTGATGGAGGGTGGAAAGATATAGAGTGCGATTTTTATTCAAGCGTCTGTCCAAATGATGATTTAGAGGGTAGGTTTAAGAAAGTCTCTTGGGCACATCCTTATTTTGAGAGCCATTTAAATAAAAATCACTCTCTATATAACTCTTCACCCTCCAACAATTTTTTCTATAACTTGTGCGTACCTTAGAGCACCTTAAAGAGACTCTCTATATGGCTCTTTATTGCAAAATTTAGAAAACAAAAAAAAAACTCTAGTAGACTCTCTAAATCACTTTATATTTTTCATTCTTCAAAACAACCCTTCTTGCTCTTCATTTTTGGAAAGGCTATATGGCTATCTAAATGCAACCTGTGGTAGTTTTTCATGATTTTTTCCACTCAAGAAAAAATATGATAAGATATTGGATTATAGAGAATAAAAATTGAAGATACTGTTTGAGACATGAGAGATATACAAAGAGAATATTCATTAAATGATTTTCTGAACATAGAATATAGAGATGAAATTTATAGAGGCGCTTGGAGTTGCTCTTAGAGAGATAATTTTGCTCTTCATGTTTAGCTAGCGAGAAACTAGAAATAATCTAATTGAAGAAGTTAATGAAGGACATTTTTCATAAAAAAACTTTATTTTCTATTGATCCTGAATGATATAAAGAGACTTTTGAAGTTGCTCTGAGTGCAACCAGATAGTACCACATGTCTTAGTCTTGCGAAAAAAAGATATCAAATAATTAGCCAAATTTACAACATATGATGTTAAAATTAGTGTCTAAAAGCAAGTTCGTCCGCATACGAGAAGCTGAGGGCCGTGGTTAACTGGTTGCCAACTCAGGCCTCGTTTAGACGAGAGAATTGGGAAGAAAAATACTGTATCAGAATTCCTGTAGCATTTCGTTTGTATTTGGTAAAAATTATCCAAATTTTAACTAACTAGACTTAAAATGTTCGTCTCGCAAAGTACAATAAAACTGTGCAATTAGTTTTTGATTTTATCAACATTTAGTACTCCATGCATTTGCCGATATTTTAATATGACGGAGAATCTTCTTTTTGCATAGTGGAATTTGGGAGAGAACTGGGCAACTAAACGAGGGCTCAGTAAAATTGATGAGGGCAACCAGATAACAAAACCGAGGCTCGAGTGTGCAGCCTTGCAGGGGATCCTAGGTGATACGAACCCAGCAGGTGATGATACGAGCTAGAGCAAGTGGGTCCCGTGCCCAATCAGCTGGGGCACCACATCCGCTGCCATGGTTATCACCTTGACATGATGTCTTGATGCGCAGAGCAAAAGCATCATGACACCACACCACAACAATGACCATGACCTCCTGTCTCGGCTGAAAAGAGTTCAGACTTTGGCCTTCAGGCCATGCATGTGTCGTCTTGCACGTACGAGTACGATATCATTATTACAACAGTTTTAACTCAACAGTTCTCGGTATAAGAAGGCCAACCACCCCGTTAGTCCTAGCTCCTTTGGTAACAAGGCCTCGTTTAGATGCACTCCAAAAGTTGAAATTTTTTCACTCTCTCCATCACATCAATCTTTAGACTCATGCATGAAATAGTAAATATAGGTAAAAAAATAACTAATTACACAGTTTAGTTGGAAATCACGAGATGAATCTTTTGAGCCTAGTTGGTCCACGATTGGATAATATTTGCCAAATAAGACGAAAGTGGTACTATTCATCAGGTTGAAATTTTTTTCAATCTAAACAAGGCCCAAGAAACTAAAATCAAGTTTCACAAGGAAGCAAGAGCAGTAAAGGTGAACTTATAACACTCCAGCGTGAAACAAGTGAAAATGAACGAATACAGAGTTAAGATTCAGAGTCTACACGTGAATTCGACACAACATATAACTCGACGTAGCAATTCCCCTGGTAAAACATTAAAATTACTCGCATATGATGATGATAACACTTCTTGGCGGCACTATCAAAATTTCTCCGACGACCAAATCCCACCGGCACATCAGACCTGAACTTTCCTCACTTGGATGTGGTGAGTGGATTCCTCTCTCCAGATTGAAGTCACTCCACTCTGAACAAGAGTGACGTATTCTCCCTTCTTCACATATTGTGCTTTCTGTTCAACATTCAATCCATGATTAATCAGTAAAAATAAAAAACGAAAGCACAAAAAATTCAAGTCACACAGAGATGTGTTTATCTGATGAACTGACTGCAAAAGATCAGCAATGAAACTTCACAGCACATGGCCTTACCAGCAAGCTGCTAATTGCTCTGGAGAAAGTTTCTTCTGCGTCGTCAGAGAACTGCATGTGAATAGGGATGACCCCCTGGTAGAGTGCCAGCCGTTGCTTTACTCGTTCCCTGCAACAATAGTTCCCCTAAATGTCAGTGTACTCCAAAGCATCTTTGCCTATTTCGATCATTTGATTCATGAAGGCTATGAACTACCCCGATGCAGAGCATGGCCTCGTTTAGATCACCGAGTCGGGGTGGCCGATTCGGCACAGTGCCACCTCGAGCACTGTAGCACTTTTTTTTTTTTTTTGTAATAATTGTCCAAATCTTGATTAATTAGGCTCTAAATGTTCGTCTCGCAAAGTACAATAAAACTGTGCAATTAATTTTTTATTTCATCTACATTTAGTACTCCATATATGTGCCGGCATTTTGATGTGATAGGGAATATTCTTTTTGCATAGTGGAATTTGGGGGTGAATTCTGGAATCTAAACGAGGCCCATGTTTCATAGATGATCGCAATATCGCATTAAATATTATGTTATTGTCATGAAGGCGAACCACAAAGGAACTCACTCGTTTGTAAATGCAAATAGTGTAGACGAGGGACGGTAGTGGCTCAGGAGGACAGCCATGGAGCCTGTCTGTGTAAATACAATGATTGGTGTGCGAAGGGTGTTGGCCATCATCGTTGCATGAGATCCAAACATTTTACTTAGCTGGCTTGGGGAAAACTCCTCATTTTGTAGACCCTGCCAAAAGAATAAATAAAGCATAAGAAAACAAGATATAAAAATAAATGGATATAAATTTCGAAAACAAAATGCCAACAGCAGCAGATGGTGTCTTTGCCTCAAAGAAGCCAGCTAGCCGTGACTGAGCAGTGAACATTGAACAATGCTGAAACCACCATGTGGCAAATATGGAGAGAGAAGGAACCGGGATCCAAAAGGACCTGACCATACCATACCTGTGCAGATGCAACAAGACTAGGGGAAGTAGTTGGGTTATAAAGGCTCGATTCTGTTCTGAGTGCCACAGTGTGCATCACCTTGACTGCCTTTAGTGGGTACCTAAACACAGAAATACGCACAAACCATCTGAGTCGCAATATACACAAACATGCTAATGGAGGCTGAAGCCACCACATAACAGAAAATTCTTGGTCCTCTAAATGGGTTAAAGAAATGAACTACCCATGTGGCACTATGAAAATTTGAAATATAACTAGAAGGGCATTTAAACAGCAACAAGTGTGGATCCTTACTTTCCATGAGCAGTTTCGCCAGATAACATGATGGCATCAGCACCTTCCCGGACTGCAATAGCTATGTCAGAAACCTCTGCCCTAGTTGGAGTAGGATGGTCAATCATGCTTTCCAACATATTTGTAGCGACAATGACTGGTTTCTCCATGCTTCGACATGTTTGAACAATCTCTGCCTGAAAAAAGAAAAGTAAAACAGTCACAATTTATATTATGCTGCTGCTTGGTTGCATTTTACACAGCATTCTTTACTAGATACAGGAAGAAATGACTTGGTGCACCTAAAGCTGTACATGCAATGTGATCTCACCTGTAGCAAAGGAACGTCCTCTATCGGAAGTTCAGCACCAAGGTCTCCACGTGCTACCATTGCCTGAAGATTTCAAGAAGTTCAGTGTCTAGCAGACTAGAATTATAACTAAGTACATGACGGTGTTATTTTCCTTTTTGTTTATCACATAGACCTGTATATAAAGCCAGCATGCATCACATAGAAGCACCTCTCAGGAAGAAAAGAAAGGGAGACAAGAACCATGTGGATCTAACAAAGTTCCTCAACACAGCTTCCTTCATGTGTTCATCATGCATGGCAACTACCCAAAAGTATATGTTCATTATACCATTACAAGTCCTTTCCCTTTCTGTGAATTTACATCTTTTGGTATCAAAGGATTGCACGGCCAGCATGGTCTTACCCCATCTGAGGCAGCAATAATGGACTGCAGATTTGGTATTGAATCTGCACTTTCAATTTTTGGAATGACATGTATGTCCGCATTAGCACCTGGGCCCTTGTTTAGATTGGGAAAAAATTTCAAACCGATGAATAGTACCGCTTTCGTCTTATTTGACAAATATTGTCCAATCGTGGACCAACTAGGCTCAAAAGATTCATCTCGTGATTTACAACTAAACTATGTAATTAGTTATTTTTTTACCTACATTTAATACTCCATGCAAGCAGTTAAAAATTGATGTGATGGAGAGAGAGTGAAAAAACTTGGAATTTTGATGTCATCTAAACAAGGGGTGGGTATGAAAAGAGCACAAAACATCAATTGGGTTCTTGTTTCCCAGCATAGATAACCATGACTTGCATAAATGAAGCGCACATTACCTTTAAGGTAGTCCTTTAATTCATGAATAACTTTGGCATCCTTCACAAAGGAAACTGCATAGAAATCAACACCGTTTTCGACACCAAATTTTATGTCTTCCCAATCCTTCTCTGTTGGACCGAAGCATGTTAGCATGTTGGATGCAACTAAATGGCAGCTAGACCAGTCAGCAGATTAACTAACCAGTAATAGATGGCAAAGTAGCACTCTTTCCACGGACATTTAGGTGGCGCCTTGATTTCAATTCCCCACCATCAACCACTTCACACTTGACTGTATCAGCTGTTTTAGACTTCACAGCAAGCGACATCATTCCTCCTGTAGCACACAACAGTACAATGAAGGATCAGTGTATGAAATATAATAGCATTTATAATGTTTAATTGCAAACAAGTGAATCAGTTTATGGAAGGAGACAACAAAAGAATCTGACAATATCCATTACAGGATCATAGTAATACAAAATCAACATAATCAATACTTAATCGAATGAAATAAGTTAGATTGCACAAGAAAAATGATTGTAGGGATAACTTGAATACACATCAGCTGACACAGCATGAACAAGAACTTGCTTCAACAAGTAACTAGATATGACAATTGAGAGTTTAGCTCACCATCCACTAACAGTATGTCGCCGATTTCAACATCATTTATGAAGTCATCATAGTTCACGCTGACAGTGTCTTCAGTGCTCACCCCTCTTTTAATCGTGAAATTGAACTCTTGCCCTTCCTTGAGCATGATTGGCTCTGGAACATCCCCACTTCTAACTTCAGGACCCTGCATCCATCAAATTCAGTCATAAGAACTTAAGTTGCTATGGCATTTGTTTTAATGTATTCAGCGGGGATATACCTTAGTGTCCAGCATGATAGCAATAACATTGCCATCAGTGTTCTGTGTGTTGTACTCCTTGACCAAATCAATAACCTTCTGGTGTGACTGGTGGTCACCATGGGACATATTAAGGCGTGCTACATTCATTCCAGTCTCTGCAAGCTTCCAAATCATCTCACGAGTGTTGGTTGAGGGACCTATGGTGCAGACTATCTTTGTTTTCCTCCTAGAAATAACTGCCTGTGAAGTGATTTCACTAGTAGCCTCACTATTCATCTGCATCAGAAATTGCCGTGTTTAGATGCCCCAATCGGTGTGTCCTGAATCACTGCTGAACACTGTAGCAATTTGTTTTTTATTTGGTAATAATTGTCCAAACATTGATTAATTAGGCTTAAAATATTCGTCTCACAAAGTACAACAAAACTGTGTAATTAGTTTTTGATTTCAACTACGGGCCTATTTAGTTCACAAAAAGTGAACCCAAAAAGTGCTACAGTACCCGTCACATCAAATCTTGCGGCATATGCATGGAGTACTAAATGTAGACCAAAGAAAAAACTAATTACACAGTTTAGTTGTAAATCACGAGACAAATCTTTTAAGCCTAATTAGTCCATGATTGGACACAAATTACCAAATAAAACGAAAAGTGCTACAGTAGCCGAACCCAAACTTTTTCACCAACTAAACAGCCTCTCCATTTAGTACTCCATATATGTGTCGGTATTTTGATGTGATGGAGAATCTTCTTTTTGCATAGTAGAATTTGGGGGTGAATTTGGAAAACTAAACGAGGCAAAATCGTCACCACATAAAGTACCTTGTCACCACATGAAGTAACCACTCAAGTGATCAACTACCTATCGTTCATAGTTCATACTCAAAAGTGAGTTGCTACTAAAAAGTCTAAAATAAGCTAAATATTGGTTACAAATTACAGACGGTGGTAGAAATAGCATTAGGTACTTCAACATCATGAAGCCAGAACGGGCACTAAATCAGATCAAGCAAAAGGAGCGAAATGCTATCTATATAAAATGACCTGGAAATGGGCAAACATCTATAAATGTAATGATATTTCTGTAGCTCTATTCACCACTGAAATGACAATCATCAAATCTCTGAGCCTCATGCTCAAAAAAAAAATCTCTGAGCCTGGAGCTCGGGATCAGACGACCAACCTCTGTTCACTAACGAGCCCGCAGCAACAACTACATTACGATCACCAACTGCGAATTACAACGCTTGGGATCCAATCGCCAAACACAAAACATGGGACTAATCCGATGCAAGGCCGAAGCAAAACCTAAGACTGAGACTAATTTCCTCTGCGAACCAAATCAAGCACCATGCACTCAGAAATAGAAAGTGTCTGTACACTATACTGCCAAGCAACAAAGCGTGCAACGTGCAAGTAGAAGGCAGAGTCCCGATTCCCGAAGGCAGAAGTGCTAAAGGATGCCACTCACCTGAGCATGCACCGCGCCGTTGGTCGTGCCGGCGAGATCCGCCGTCAGCGTCTCGGTGGCGGTCGTCCGCAGCGACTGCGCCGCCACCGCCCTCCTGGGCTGCGGTGGCGCCACCGCCGCCGCCGGGGCTGGATGCGCAGCCGGCCTGAGCGCCGCCGCCGTGAAACCACCGATCTCCGCCGCGGCCGCCATTTGATGTCCCCGTGCTCCGCGCCGCGCTCGAGAGAGAGTAGCGCACGAGCACGACAAGTCGAGGAGGCAGGTGCGGACTGCGGAGGCTGCGGCGCGCGCGTGTGTGGGAGGGAGAGCGCTCCTCGCCGCGAGGGTTTTCGTAAGATATTCCGGCGAGGCCGTGGCGGTGGCCGTGAGCCGGTTCTTTATACGCCGCAGAGGGAGAAGGAGGAGGCGGGCCCACGCGCCAGGTGTGCAGGGCGCGGTCCGCACGATGCCTCCAATCCTCGGTTCCAACGCCCGAGAGAGCCGGAGCTTGGAAGGCGCCTGCTAGCTGGCACGAACCGGTGAGCCGCTGTTCTGTTGGGGCCCAAACGTCAGTGGCTGCCGATGACCTTATGGTTCCACATGTCAGATACGGAGAACTTTTTTTAAGAAGCCATGTGGTGTAATTTATTGATTATCAAATAAGATTACATTGTTTACAAGGCTTAATATAAAAAACAGATACGGAGTACTTACTTGTATCTCTGCTTTTTTTTTTCGTCTGGGTTCAAGAGGACTGTGGAATATGCCACGAGATGGCGAATTGGCGATGCCAGCGCTGACTGACATGTGGAGCCGGCAGCAAGGGCGGAGATGGCGAGGCGGGCGCATTGCTGTTAGACGTTTGCGTCGAGGAAACAAGGCGAAAGCGATGCTCTCTCTTCGTCTTCTCCAGGGGATCCGCCCAGGCATGTGGCTCCGTGCGTCTCTGGTGCCATGGCTCCATTCGGTTGGACTGATAAGCCGGCTGAAAAATTGATTTGTTACGAGAGAAAAGAACTGTTCTAGCTAAAAAAACAAGCTGAAAAAGACAGATTATAAGCTGAGTGAACAGGCTCTGTACCGTTAGGAATTTAGGATCGCGCCAGTCACGCCTAGGCCTGGTTTAGATTGATGCAAAAAATTGTATTTTTTTCACTCTCTCCGTAACATCAATCTTTGCACGCATGCATAAAACATTAAATATAGATAAAAAACAACTAATTGCACGGTTTAGTTATAAATCGCGAGACGAATCTTTTGAGCCTAATTAGTCTATGATTAGACACTAATTGTCAAATACAAACGAAAGTGCTACAGTTAAAAAATTATAACTTTTCACAATCTAAGGCTGTCTGCACTAGATACGCAAAAGGCGTCCTGCAGGATGCAAATAGCGGTACAAGTGCCTGCAGCAGGATCCGGCATGCCATGCACTATGCACTCCCATCCTCTATATGTAGTGTGATACCGGACCTACTGTAAAAGCCGGCGGGCCCACATGCGTGACGCCGCAGACACAACGCGCGCATGCGCAGAAGGGTGTAGAGGTGGGCCCCACTTGTTGAACTCACTAAAAAAATGTTATAACTCACCAACTAAAAACCAAATTAAATTTCAATTACACCATTAAATTCGTTTTAATAAATCCTTCAAAACAAGATCTCACACGGATATATTTAGATAAAATTTATAAAGGATGACAAGTGGGACCGCTATTGGTAGTTGGTATAGAGTATGAGATATAGAGGATGATGAATGTGGAAGAAACGTGTATAGAGGAGGAAATCTTGAAGAAACGTGTATAGAGGAGGAAATCTTGATGAAACGTGTATAGAGGAGAAAATCTTGATGACTAGGATATATAGAGGATGAAAATAGAGGATGATGAGTACGAATAACCTAAACAAGGCCCTAATAATAAAGCTAAAAGAGATGTCTGCCCCATGCTGCCGAGCGAATCTTCGTCGTCTGGGCCATGAAATGGGCTGTTTCTCCTAATTTGGACGACCATACAGAGGGCAAACACAGCCAGGCCGATGCGCATATGCAACGGCCTCCACACTCCAGCTGTGCCCGTCCCAGTATGTACCAGAGTGAGAATTCAGAAGTGCTTGATTGTATCATCGTCAACCAAAAGATACTTCCCTCTTATAGATAGAGAGAGAGAGACTTCCCTTATCAAAAAAAAAAACCAAAAGAGACTCAGGTCTGTGCAGTTGTGCTTTGCTAGAGGAACTAGAAAAGCCGGAAGATAGACAACTTTCGGTTGGGCATGATACAGGACTTCCAAGAACAGCGCGAACGAAACAAAGTACCATGACAGGACCACCACTCTTATTTCGGTGGGGTACACTGCGTGAGTCTTCTGTTAGCCTGCGATTACAGAGAGAAAAATATGCTACAAAACCTAGGTGCCCTTTCCTAGACACCAAAACAGCATTGTCGATGGTTCAGACGGATACGGACAACTCAGCTCAGTTGGCTATCGATTCAAAAGAGGAAACGCCTTGCCCAACTGGTAAAAAAGGCAAAAACATTAACAAGTGACTCCATAGGGAAGAACTGCAGCTGCCACCGACCTGCCCTCCTCGTTCAGGATATTATATGTTGAAGCCGCATTCCTCTGCAAACCATGGAAGCATTGTATTATAAGCAGAGAGGAACATCACGAGTTTCCTTCCTATTGGAATTCTTAAGCTTTGTTTTCGAAAGAGGAAAAGACGATGGGATGAAACAGTGCAAAGGGGAAGAATGCCATATCAAATGGTGCTTCTACTTTCATTCCAGTTGACTGCTTCTACTTTCATTCTAGTTGACTGCTTCGGTAAAAGCCATTAAAATGCATACCGAATCAACTGCTTCTAGTTTCATTCCAGTTGACCGAATGAACTTTCGCAGCTCGGGACTGACCAGCTGGATGTGTCTTCCACAACCAAGAATCAAGATCTCTGGAGAAAAATGGCATATCAGATGGTGCAAATCACTTTAATATTTCTACCTATGAGGACGATGAAATATACAGAAAGGATTAGAAAACAAGATCTGGAGCACTATGAGCCCCACCATGACAAAATGTTTGCACATCAAGCACAACTAAGGACTGACTGTTGAATTAATAAACATAAACATGAAATCTCTCACAATAAAAAAAAACATGCATGCCTTATGGCTTTCTAATAGAGCAGCACCAGCTCCACATAAAAACCAAGGAATAAGGCCCATACAAAGCATTGGATTGTGACATGAGCACAACAATATGCCTGAAGGTAGCAGAGCAATCGCCCAAAATTACCTGGGATAGGGTGCACAACTTTGAAGATTGATAAGCTGCATTATTTAAGAAAGGAAAAGTGTCAGAAAAATCTTATAAACAGGAATATTACCATCAATGCAGTGGCAAACAAAAAGTAACAGAAATACTGCACCAAACTCTAATGGCATACTACAAGTGCATTGAAGTATCAAGGCATCAATATTCATATTATCATATATACAATGGAGTATACAACAGTTGCACCAAACTCTTAACTTCAAGTGTGAGTCTTACCTTTCAGCAGTTATCTCTGAGAACGTTTTGGGTGCCCATGTCATTATCTTGTTCTCTACAATCAACAAGCTGCCTTCATATTTTACATTGTTAATTTTGAATCCAGTGTCATCATACCTACAAACAGCAAAACACACTTGAGACACCTGATCCAATGCTCCAGTTAAAACTGACAGAACTAAATGATACAGCTTACTGGCTCTTCTTTGATAAATATATAGAGAAAACACACAACACCAAAACATTACATAGAACTCCAAGCCTCCAAGACATGGGCATATGGTGACATTCAAGTACCTTCTGGACAATAGGCTTTCCCATTTGTGTTTTACTTCAACTAATTGCATATCAGTGAGGCTGACAATTGATACCAAGAAAAGAGCACTAAAATTTGCATAGCAGATTGAGCATTACAAGAAATTCAGAACATCCTGTCCTACACACCCACTCATCCCTATATTGGAAATGTATTTTCAGAGGAATAGCCAGAGACCTTCCAATGTCTAATTGAAACTAATACAGTTCGATGTAATGGTTATCTCAATTGCCCTATTACACGTCTAAGGAAAGTTTTACTTCAGTTTATTAACAGAGGCTTTCTTGATTGCTAGGCGGCGAAATATTGAAGCAGCACAATAGTTTGAATTTTCTATCATAAGATGCACTCCTATGAAAACATGATAAGATAATTTGAAGGAGAAAATGATCGTACAATAGGATAGGATTAAAAACAGATCTACATCCACATGTTTTTCGATGGATTGGCACCTTGTCTCATTGTGAAACTGGATACCTATATCCTTTCTTCCCCCTGCTTCCCCCTGGGTCTGTTGCATTGCTGTAGCATTCCCACAGGGGATTTGCTCTTTCTTTTCCACTTGTACATATTTTGACTTTCCATTTTCAATAGAAAATCACTGAATTACGACACCTAAAACATAACGGAGAACACTAAGCCCTCCAAGTGGAGAAAGTGAAGCATGTACTGTCAAGGGCGTTGGTGCCCAGGACAGGGGGACCTCGGCTGCGTAGTTCGTAGCCTGAGGAGATAATGGCATGGAGTTCATCCCCTGGACGCCCAATTGTGAAGGGGGTGAGATTGAGAGAAGCAGAGGGAGATTAGGAATAGGTTTGATATTTTTTGCTTGATTCAATCTCAACTGGTTACAGGGTATAAATAGAGGAGCTCAGGCCCTAGGCGCCTAGCCTCTGGCTCCTTGTTTCTCTCCCAACATTAACTCTAATCTCTCATTAACTCTAATATCTTCCCCATAATTCTAATTGCCATTGATTACGGCCGCATGCTCCTCTACGGCCATGCTCCTGGCAGCTGCATGCGCCTCTACTGCTGCAGCCATAACTAATAATCCCCAACCATCTATTAATTGCTATTGATCAAACTGCATGCGCATGACATGTACATTGAATAGACCTTTTCCATTTGTGTTGCTCTTGCTAGTTGCATAGCAATGAGGCTGACAGGTTGATCTCATAGAAAGAGCACCAAAATTAGTGAAGCGAATGAAGAATAAGAAATACAGTACATAGTTCTAAATCTCATGCCAATATTGCCTAGTTAACATTCTATGCCAACCTTCACTCACAGAACATCACAATAAGGGTGTCCAGAATCAATGAAAGCTCTGAGTTATGTGGTAGCAAACCCACTAAAACACAGAAAAGGACCACTCCTTGCTCTTAAAAGAAGCAATAACATGGGCCAACCAATCATATACTCGGTAGATGGTATTTGTATTGTTTTTCTCATCATTCACACGTTTATCTAGTTTTCTCAATACCAATCAAGGCAAACAACCAATAACCACATTTGTAAGCCTAAGACAAACACATTTCAGAGATAACAATGATTTACCGGCTTATCGCACAAAATAAACTATGCAGGAACAGAAAAGATTGAATCATCACCACAGCAGAAAAAGAGGCAAGGAAATGTTAGGTGAACTCCAAGATCAGTATGACCAGAATAAAAGGTAAAACAAAACATCATCAAGTGTCCCACTGTTCTGATCTATACTAGATAATTGTAAATCTGCTCGTTGAAGAATATTTTCCACTTCGCTCACCCAGAAATGGGTCAGTTAATTATTTTAAAAAAAAATAGTTATCGACAGGTGTACATAACAATTTGTTCTAAATCATGTCCATACAAACGAAAGGACCACGACATTGGCTTTGGGACAAAGTGGAAAAAGGTCAGATGACCCTCATGCCCCAAATCAATACTAGTTTTAAAACAGGCTCCATCACAGGCTCACAGCCATTTATGCTAATAGACGATCATCAGGTAATATATCCTACCTATTCCAACATGTCATGGATACATTTCATAAATGTGACTAGAAGAGAATATAACACCAAACTAAGAAAAATTTGCATAGCAAAAAAGGGAGAGGACAACAAAAGCAAAAATATTTGCCCATATGTGTTCTCTTCCTCTAAGTTCAGCCAGAGAGGTATTGGTTCACTTTTGTAAATGTCAGTTATTTACAACTGCTCATTTCGATAACAGTTTCAATTCATGACCCTCAAAGCTCAACCATCATGGTTATTGCCTTGATGGTAACAAAAAATGAAAAGGGCAGTTGAACCTCATTCCTCAATTCTTTACCAGTCACAATGCTGCAAGTCAAGGTATGCAATTTATTTGCGAACAACAAGAAGAATTTCCAACACAAAACACAATGGTCTCCGACAAAAACAATTAATAAATCCGAGAATTTTGTAAATCTCTGTTGCACGCATGATTGCATATCCAGAATCCATCCATTCCAGACCTTAACTACAAAGAAGAATTACACGCATTGCATATGGATACATAACCATATCCAAAAATTAGGAAATAGGGAGCACAGCCTCACCCTTAAAAACTCTTGGCATTAATTAAACAATAATAAAATGGAAATAATGATGCGAAAGGATGAAAGGAGAGATTGCATACGACTGGAATCGGAGCTCGTCTTCGGGGACGCTGTCGATGAGGTTGATCTGGTCGTACAACGAGAAGGTCCTCCTGCTCATATCCGCATCCCAAACAAATCAGATAACATAAAGTACCCATAAGCACCAGAGAAGAAGAAGAGCAACAAGTCGCATTTCCTCGGTCCAGCAGGGATCCAGCGTATACCTGAGAGACGGAAGGTGCCTGAGCCGTGCGCTGCCGGAGACGGGGTCACTCCGCAGCGACTTCACCAGCTGCGGCAGAGCCCCCAGCGCCTTCTGCCCTCGAGCCGCCGCCATCGCCTCCCTCCCGCTTCGCCGGCCGGTCGGCTCCTCGGCTAGGGTGGTCGTTCTAGAGGGGTCAGGGAATTTTGCATCTAAGACCTTGTAAATTGTAACAGAAATTCGAACGGGTCCTCACTTGACGCTTGGAGATTATTCGGCCCGTTTTAAACCGCGGTTGCTATGGGTGGGCTGGGCCTTTGGTTTTTACACATTTTCAATTCCGTACTGGGGAGTGGGCGTATGTCAAGCCGGTGAACACTGAGGCCTGAAGATGGCGCCTTGAAGCATTTACGTTTTCATATTTGCTAAAGCGTATTTTCATTACACTGCTGTGAGACATTACTATGATTTGTGGGCCCTAGGCCGGTCGGGTATTTAGCTTCAGCTGTAAGACGATGTGAAGGATTCGAATCAGATATTATACAGATCGAGACCGAGGAACCTTTCCTCGCTCGTTCCCCACTCTCTCGATTCTCGCTCGATCTCCTCACGGCGACGGCGATAGCCGGCGGCAACGGGGCGTGACAGTTGGTATCAGAGACGTTCCTTCCTCGGCGTGGGTGACGAGTTCCACCGGCTCTTCCCCGACGCAAGTTACCGGCGGCGGCGGTGGCTCCCGGAGCCGACGCAGTCACCAATACTTTATCAGCAACCCCAATCAGGTAGCTCTTCCTCGTAGCGCTTCCCGATCCCGTCTAGCTTTGATCGCGGTTCGTAATTCCGGGTGGCTGGTCGATCTCCGTTCACACCCACAAGGTGTTCGATCGGAGGTCCCATAGGTCCACTCTTAGGTGGAACTGGGTCAGCTGCGGTGTCGGCGTCGCCCTACCTTGAGCTCCAACTACCACCACCACCACAATTCCTACTCCGATCCACCACCACCAGCCCCAATCCATCACACCCACTCCTCAGATCCGTTCCACCTACGGCACAAACCTCGACTGGGGGACTACATCGGCAATTTTTCGGTTCAGGAGGCGAGAACCAGGGTGAGCAGTCCATAATTCTGCTCCCCATCTGTCATTAGCAGGCAATCGGTCGAGACAAGGGTTGCGGGACGTTGTTTCCGTGTAAAATTCCTTAGTCTCGTGAGCTGATTGTTGTGCGGTGGTGACGGTGGGGAAGTGTCCACCTACTCGGGTTGCGGAGCGTGTCTCCGTGTAAAATTCCTTGGGGGTGCCTCACTTCCAGGTGTTGTCGGCGATCGGGTGAAGCAGCCTACACGGGGAGGTGTATACCAAACCGGTTGCTTCACAAGTGTTTCAGTACTCTCTCTACACAATTGTTCACCACGGCTCCACCCAAGCCCTCCGTGCAGACGAAGTTCATACTTGACGCCATGTCGAAGAACAGTGACGATGACAAGACCAAATGGGATCAGGTAATGGAAAATTTTGATCTGTTGTACTCTCGCATGAATGATATTGGACAGATCCAGCAGGAGCTGAAGAAAGAGTTTCAGGAACACAAAACAGAGCAAAAACTTATCTCTCAACAGGTCCTTGCCAATGGGCAAGCTGTGGCCAGTTTAACTTTGCGTCAGATGGAAGTTGAAGCACAGTCTGAGCATTCTGAGTCATTGTCCATGCTTTCTGAAGAAGATCCCAATTACAACATTTTCGCCAAACCCACACGTGACCCTGCTCCAGCAACTTCCAAACAGCCACGCCATAACCATGACCACAACCGTAGGGATACACTCCCACACCACGCATTACCCAAGATGCAGTTTGCTAAGTTTGATGGTTCCCAGCCAAGAATTTGGTTTGACAAGTGTGAGAATTATTTCACTATCTATGACATTCCTGAGCACCTTAAAGTCACAGCTGCCGTCATGCATTTGGAGGGCAATGCAGCCAAGTGGTGGCAGGCGTACAAGCAAAATCACAAGCTCCCCAGTTGGCCAGCATTCTGTGTGCTATTGCAGAACAAATTTGGGGCAGACGACTTCAGGTCTGCAATCACTGATCTCCTAGCACTCAAGCAGACAGGCACGGTGGAGGAATATACCATTGCATTTCAGGCCCTTCAGTATGATATCTCAATGCATAACAGTAACTATGATGAGCTTTTTTTTGCTTCCAAGTATGTTGATGGGCTAAAGGAAGATATTAAGGCCGTAGTGGAACCACAGGTACCCGTGACTGTGGACCGAGCAGCACTGATCGCAAAAATCCAACAGAGAACTCTAGAGAGGGGCAAGATGAAACATCAGAGAGCACCTCCTTTCAACAGAAACCAGCAAGCCAAAGCAGATACTCTAGTTCAACAGACCAATTATAATCTCCAGAGGATCAGGCAGCTCAGAGATTATAGGAAAGCAAACAATTTGTGTTATGCTTGTGGCGAAAAATATGAACCAGGCCACCATGAGGTGTGTTCCAAGAGACAAAAGCCTCAGGTCAATGCTTTGGCAATCAATGATCTGGACAAAGAAGAGATTACCGAAGACATGCTCAATCAGCTGGCTATTGAGGATACTCTCACTCAAGACTTTTGTCAGCTGTCTCTCAATACTCTGTCCAGCAAGGATACCGATAATAGTATCAAACTGAAAGCCTTGGTTAATAGTAAGACCATGCTGATATTACTGGATTCAGGGAGTTCCCATAGCTTTATCAACTTAGACTTTGTCAGTGTGGCCCAGCTACCTACTGTTCCTATTCCACCTAAGAAGGTGAAGCTCCCCAATGGGCAATGGCTGACTGCAACAACCCAGGTGAAAGATTTACAGTGGTACATTCAGGGCCATACACTATCCAGTGATATGATAGTACTTGACATGGGTCCATATGATGCTATCCTTGGTTATGACTGGTTAAAGCTGCACAGCCCCATGGAGTGTGACTGGAATCTTAAAACACTGAAGTTTTGTCTTCATGGACAGCAAGTGACGATTCACGGCCTACTGAATCCTCCACTACAAGCAACCCCAATTTCAGCAACCCAGGTAGTTCATGCTGCTCAAGGTAATGATACATGGGCTTATGTGATTGTGGATTCTGAATGTTCTGTAACACATCCAGTCACAGCTTCACCCATACCTTCTGAAATCCAGTCAGTAATTCAGAAACATCAAGCTGTATTCCAAGACCCCAAAACACTGCCACCCACTCGAAGCTATGACCATGCGATTCCTTTACTTCCTGATGCAGTGCCAGTCAATGCTCGGCCCTATCACTATTCTCCTCAACACAAAACTGAAATAGAGACCCAAGTCAAACAGTTACTCGAGGCTGGACTTATCACACACAGTCACAGCCCATTTGCCTCACCTGTGTTGTTAGTGAAGAAGAAAGATAGCACATGGAGATTTTGTGTGGACTATAGGAAGTTGAATGATCTCACGATCAAAAATAGGTTTCCAATGCCAGTGATAGAGGAAATCTTGGATGAGTTAGCTGGAGCTGAATATTTCACCAAATTGGATATGAGAGCTGGATACCACCAAGTAAGGATGTTGCCTGAAGATGAGTACAAAACGGCCTTCAAAACTCATCATGGTCACTACCAATTTAAGGTCATGCCTTTTGGTCTCACCAACGCACCAGCTACGTTTCAGTGTATCATGAATCAGGTATTGCAACCCTTCCTGAGAAAGTTTGTCATGGTGTTTCTGGATGATATCTTGATCTACAGCAACTCCCTGGAAGAACATGCTCAACATTTACAGCTGGTACTACAAGCTTTACTAGATAATCAACTGTATTTGAAACAGTCCAAGTGTTCTTTTGCTCAGCACCAATTGGAATATCTTGGGCACATTATTTCAGCTGATGGGGTAGCCACTGACCCACAAAAAATCACAGCAATGCTACACTGGCCTCAGCCCACAACAATGACAGAACTTAGAGCTTTTTTGGGTCTGACAGGATATTACAGAAAATTTGTCAAAGGTTATGGAATATTGGCTCAACCCCTTACTACACTTCTCAGAGCCAAAACTTTCCAGTGGACAACCCAAGCTCAACAAGCATTTGACAATCTCAAGCTCGCCATGACAAGAACCCCAGTTTTGGCATTACCTGATTTTCAGAAGCAATTCACTATAGAGACAGATGCTTGTGGGGAAGGCATTGGAGCAGTACTAATGCAAGCTGGTCAACCGATAGCCTTCCTTAGTAAAGCTTTAGGTCAGAAGCACAAAGCCCTCTCTATATATGAAAAAGAGTTCTTAGCTCTTATTATGGCCGTTGAGAAATGGAGGCCATACTTACAAAGGCAGGAATTTGTTATCTTAACTGACCACAAATCCCTTGCTTATCTCTCAAACCAGAACCTACACTCTGATATGCAAAGGAAAGCCATGACTAGGCTTATGGGCCTGCAGTTCAAAATTGTATACAGAAAAGGGAAGGAAAATGTAGTAGCTGATGCTCTTTCCAGAGTAGCACACTTACATGTCATCCAAGCTGTCTCTATGGTTAAACCAGCTTGGGTCCAAGATATCCTCCATTCTTACACTACTGACAGTAGAGCTCAACAACTGCTCACTGAACTAGCAGTCACTAGTCCCAATTCTGCAGGATACAGTCTAGATGCTGGTTTGATCAGATACAAGAACCAGATATGGATTGGCCACAACTCAGCCTTGCAAACTAAACTATTTGCTGCCTTTCATTCCAGTGCTATTGGTGGCCATTCTGGAACCAAGGCAACATATCAGAGACTCAAAAACCATTTTGCTTGGAAGGGGATGAAGCCGGCAGTAGAAGAGTTCATCAAGCAATGTAGAATCTGCCAGCAAGCCAAACACTCTCACAACCATCCTGCCGGACTCCTTCAGCCTCTACCCATACCTGAAGGGGTTTGGAGGGATCTTTCAATGGATTTTATCGAAGGGTTACCAAAATCACAGGGCTACAGTGTCATATTGGTGGTAGTTGATAGACTCACCAAATTTGCTCACTTTGTGCCAGTAAAACACCCTTACACAGCTTCTGCTATTGCTCAGCTCTTCTTGGATAATATTGTCAAGCTCCATGGTTTGCCCCAATCAATTGTCTCTGATCGGGATACTATCTTCCTCAGTGCTTTTTGGCGAGAGTTGTTCAAGTTATACAGGGTCAACTTACTGATGAGCACTGCTTATCACCCACAAACCGACGGCCAAACGGAGCGAGTAAACCAATGCCTTGAGATGTTTCTTCGCTGTGCAGTCCAGGATGCCCCTGCTACATGGAAAGCTTGGCTTTCACTAGCTGAGTTATGGTATAACTCCACTTATCATACATCTCTGGGTTGCTCTCCTTTCAAAGCTCTATACGGATATGAAACCAATGTGGGTGCTACTCCAAGTGTGTCTTCTACCACACCACCTACAGTTGCTGAATTGGTGGAGAACAGGCAGCTTCACTTGCAGTCCCTCAAGCAGCACTTAACAGCAGCTCAAAACCGCATGAAGGTCATGGCAGACAGAAAGCGTGCTGATTTGCAATTCAGTGTTGGTGATCAAGTCTTGTTGAAGCTTCAACCATATACCCAATCCTCAGTGGCCAACAGACCTTTCCCGAAGTTGGCATACAAGTACTATGGTCCCTATACAGTCACTGCAAGAGTGGGCTCCGCTGCGTATAAGCTGGATCTGCCAGCTGATAGTAAGATACATAACGTTTTTCATGTTTCCCAACTCAAACCATTCCTTGCAGATTATTCTCCAGTGTACTCAGAGCTTCCAGTTTCCACTGACATCGAAGTCGCTGCTGCTACTCCTGAAGTAGTGCTGCAGCGTCGCCTGGTGAAGAAAGGGAACTCAGCAGTTCCGCAAGTCCTGATCAAGTGGACCGGCTTACCAGAAGCATCCGCCACATGGGAGGATTACAATGTACTGCACCAACGCTTCCCAGAAGCACCTGCTTGGGGACAAGCAGGATCATCGGCGGGGGGAGCTGTCAAGCCGGTGAACACTGAGGCCTGAAGATGGCGCCTTGAAGCATTTACGTTTTCATATTTGCTAAAGCGTATTTTCATTACACTGCTGTGAGACATTACTATGATTTGTGGGCCCTAGGCCGGTCGGGTATTTAGCTTCAGCTGTAAGACGATGTGAAGGATTCGAATCAGATATTATACAGATCGAGACCGAGGAACCTTTCCTCGCTCGTTCCCCACTCTCTCGATTCTCGCTCGATCTCCTCACGGCGACGGCGATAGCCGGCGGCAACGGGGCGTGACAGCGTAGGGCGAGCTCCCAAGTCGACGTGGCGGGGATGGCTGCGACGGCCGGCGGCGGCGGTGGTGGAGGGGCTAAGGCGGCGGTGGCGGAGCAGATAGCACAGGCAGTGCAGTCCACCTCCAACCTCCTCCAGCTCATGGAGCAGTCCTCCCCCGCGCAGGTCTCCCGCCTCCTGTCCCCATCTCGTCTTGGTTGGTTCTCGAGTGTTCCGATTGTATGCATGATTTTACAGCCGTTTGCTGATCACAAGAATCAACGCTTCGCCAAATTTGTGCGAAATTGACTAAAATTATGCGGTAATTCGTTCATGATGTCTCTCTTTACTCTTTAGAGACAACGAAGTTAGGAATCTTGATGGTGAAATGATTGTCCAATTCTTGAATGTTAGGCCCTGAGCTAGTGAGCTCCTTTGAATCCAAACTGGTCCAGCTAATAGTTAAGCTAGTTGTTAGCCAGTACTAAACTAACGACTATCTCACTAATTGAATCAAACCAGCTAATAGCATCTAATAGTTAGCTACCTAATATTAGCTATGAGTTGTTAGCTAGCTAACTATTAGCAGCTAATGGATACAAACGGGGACTTATTATCTTCATCTTATACTACATAACTTAGAAATTGTTCTTTTGAAGTTTGGCTGGTGCTTGGGGGTCATTTCTTTTCTTCTTGCCCTTGAGCCTGCGAGCAAGCAGTAGGTAGTTTTTTTTTTTGGTGGAGGTCATTGTTCTGCTGTATGCAAAGGGTGCTCAATGTTTTCTTAGAAATATGAGTGCATGGATGTATGTTGTAAGGGTTATTGCCCCCTTTTTTCTTAATATAAAATATGCAGCTCTTCCACATGTTCGATAAAAGTAACCTAGAAATTGTTGGCGTTCAACTGCCATCGATTAAGCAGCGCACTTTGATTGTCATCTAGTGACTTCCACAATGCTGCATTGAAGTGTCCATGTAGATGCAGCATGGTGTTATGGCTTTGGATGTATCCTCTACTTCAGGCTACAATTACCAACATGCCAATTCACTTATTTAAGGAGTGTTACTAAGCTTGTGAGTCATTTTATAGTTCAGTTTTGTATTTTCAGCGCTACCCACCTCTGTACCACTGGCGGAGCCAGCGGGTGGCACGGGTATGGTGCGGCATACCCTAGGCTGATACAAGTTGCAGGGGCGAACATCTCTTTTTCCCTGGTAGACAGCCTCAGTTCTGAGCTCTCTACCCCTCAACCCCCTTGTGATTCTTCCAAACTTTTCCTCATATAAATCAATAAAGGTTCAGACAGTTCAATGAACTGCCATACTTTTCTTCAATTAATAAGTTTTTGAAACTGCGCCCACAACAGACATATTGGGATGTTATGATGTTATATAGTTGTTACAAGTACACGCAATCAGTTGTTAACCAAGATGATCAGCAGAGATGTACTTGTGGTCTCAGGTTCACTTGGCAAAACTACCCAAGAACCTGTTGGAAAAAGCATCCTTTGCAAAGAACACAGAGCATGTAAGAAATAAGTGTAGCATTGGATGCCAAAACTAGTTGTAAAGTAGCCATTAATATCTGTGCCCTGTTCTAGGTGCTGCACCAGCTACCTCAAGTAATTTCATCCTTGGATGCTTATATGGACAGGAGTTTGCAAAGGTTAGCTTCCCCTGTATGCATATTTATTCATTATCTTCTCACTAGAAGTTCTAGCTTTTCTCTAAAACTTAGTCATCGAGCTTTTTTAGCTGCATTTTTTCAAGTTTATTTTCTCCCTCTTTGCCTGCCAGAAAAGGATCAATGTCAGTTTTGTGGCATATGATTGTTATGTCTCAATTATTTACTAGTCTTTTTTATTTTTAATAAAAAAAAGATGATGGAAGACAGACTCGTCAATTTATTTCTGAACAAGAAGATCAATTGGTGAGCTTCTGGTTTACATTGGAATGACCATTTCCCACCAGAACACATTGGTCTAGGACACATCCATCAATAAACTGAAATCCCAGCT
This sequence comes from Saccharum hybrid cultivar R570, assembly GCA_038087645.1. NCBI lineage: Eukaryota > Viridiplantae > Streptophyta > Magnoliopsida > Poales > Poaceae > Saccharum > Saccharum hybrid cultivar. The sequence goes on from JAQSUU010000039.1 coordinate 6,279,746, forward strand.
TGTAGTTCTGTAGGCGCATAATGGTTCTTCTAAACTTCACGCATGTCCAGATTTCTGACCAACTAGGTTGAAGTTTATTTTCTTCAATATCACCTCTAATAAACTCTTCTTTTGTATATTAAAAAATTGTGCAGTGCCTCTCAAATTAAGACTGTCACACAGCTCTTGTCAAACATGGAGAACACTCAGCTGAGATCCATGTTACCTTCCTCTCAAATGAAGAAAGATCAAAAGAGTACTGAACCTTAAGAACTCAGAGTTGACTGATGTGTTCACCAAGACTTAATGGAAGGATATGTTTTTGCCGTCTTGTGCTAAAGAAATTTGAGTGCTGTGGTTCAAGAGATGGCTTGGCTCTATCCGGCATAAGGATCCATCGCTGCCTACTGTTTGTCCCACATTTGCTGAATTCGGTTGGGGAATGCTGTTACTGTAACTATTCTTCAGGTGCCATGTTACGGGTGCCTAGAACATGTATCATAAGGCAAGCATGCCTGTTAATTGTCACGCTTTCTGGTCTATGAACATGCTGTTTTCTTGTAATTGTATTGATTTTTTTAGCAGTAAATTGAGGTAGAAATTAATAAGTGATCAAATGTTTAACGTGGCACTGCTCTTTGAAGTTCAATTGCATGCATGCCCTATGAAGTGAGATGAATGCTTTCCCTGCGTACCAGCAGGCAAACCACCATATTTGAGGTTTGGATCTGTATTTATAAACTAAAGATAAATATTTCTTGAAGCTACAAGTACCTAGATCCAAGAAACCCACGGATTCAAACAAGGTCTAGCTGTTCGTGAATTATGATGTTGCTTTACGTCCCTTCTCTCACCAAGTCTACAAAAGGGGAGGGCAGATGATCCCAGCTGTGCTGTTTGTTGCTTCTCCTTGTTGCCTTGTGTCCATACTACTTGTCTAGTACTTGAGTAATCGTCAAGCTAGCAATGAAGAAAAGTGATGATATAGAGCTGTGTCTGCGTGCCTGGAAATGGGAGGCAATTGGGAAGAAAGTGAAGAGACGAATTTGTACTCTCACCGTCGCCACGACGACACTCCTCTCGGTGCTGAGCTGCGCTACGAATGAGAAAACATGAACAGGCTTATTGGACCGAACGTCTCTCTTTCTCCTCACCTCATGTGTTTCTTCTCTGTACGGACACCGTTGCGGCCATGCAAAAACTACACCAAGACTGATGTCCCAAAACAATGTACGCCTACTTCAATCGAGAGAAGCCGCAAATCGCAATGCAAAAAGCAGCAAGCGCGCACTCGACCACAATGACTGATCTGATGAGGCCCATGGGCCAGGTCGCCCGCTGCGCTCCTCCTGGGCCTCGGCCATCAAGCCCATGACATCTAGGGTTTGGTGTCCACCGTTCTGGTCTATAAAACACAGGGCGCAGGGAAAGATCCCCCCATCGCCACCCCGCCGTCGCTAACCTGCTGCCACCGACGGTCCTTTCGCCCTCTTGCTACCCTCCTGTTTCTTCGCTGTTTCTGTTTGGTGGTTACTATATATCGTTTTGAGCATTTATTCGCTGTTTTTGTTTGGCGATTACTACATCGTTTTGAGCATTTGTTGGCGATGAGGAAAGAAATCCGTGTGCCGGAGGCGTCCACCGGACGCCGGTGTTGGTTGCACAAATCCTCTAAGAAGTTCTGAGCCACTTGTTTTTACGTCCTTCTCTCAGATCCAGAGTTACTTCCTTCTTCCTGGTGCTTCCAACTGATCCTGTCCTGTTGTTGGCTTGGTCTCTAGGATATTTATTCTTGTGATGAGTTTTTTCGATGCGAGGTGATGATGCATGTATGAAAGTCTGTCAATCCCCTGATGTCAAAAAGTGATGACTCCTCATACATCCCGACAGGCTCTGATCGCATCTGCAGCCGCTCTACCCGCCGCGCTCTATTGTACTTCGGTCTTCCTAGTACCTCCTTTGCAATTCGATTGCAATCTGTTAAAACGAGTCTTATTTTAACTTCAAACTGGGTTAAATGATTGTACATGTGGATATGGCCCGTTCCATCACATTACCATGACAAGTCTTAAGCTCTTCAACAGGATCACAGCTCTCCAACCACATTCGTCCAGCTCTGGAACAGTATCTCCGCTCTCCAGCGGCCACCAGCTTATATACCATGATGAAAGAAACACAGGGGATGCGATTATAAAGGGTGATAAACTAATTTATTTACATTTATATATAAAAGGGTAATAAAATAATTTGGTGATGAACTAATGTCTGCATAGCAATTACGATAAATTGGTTTATCTGCATAGCAATTACGATAAATTGGTTTATAAACTCATCAATCTGATTGCTCAATTTTTTTTTCACAATCTTTCGTGCCTTGAAATCCTCAGCTGATAACAATAGCAACAGCTTTAAGAGACCCTTTCTCTTTGCAACGGTTGCTTTGGCCCGTCGGAATCTTCAAATGGTTCTCTTTGTAAGCAATCGAGCAATTGAGATCATATGCTCTTGAGTAGCCAATTAATGATATCTCATTGAAATAATCTACTTCATAATATGTGTGTTTGAAACTTCTTTGAAACTTTAGATCAAGTACATGATAAGAAAATGTAATATTATTATTTCATTTGCTAGTTTAAGAATATAATAAGAATAGAATAAAACGAGAACTTGAGGGTAGGATGACAACATACATCAAGTAGCACGCAATACTAGACTGTAGCACCTTGCAATCCAAGTCTCTCCCAATGCAGAAACCACTCTAATTTTTATGGACATTAATGGTATTGTCACCTAAGCGTTTTGATGATGTGGCAAATCAGTTATTGAAGAGAGCAAAAATCATAGAAACTAGGTCTAAATTAGAAATCATGTCTACACGAGAACCAAGACATAAAGGGATGTAATTGGTAGGGAATAGAGAAAATATATGTGATTGGATAAAAAATTGTTTTGTAGAAACTATAAATTGGGACTCGCTGTCCTGTCGTCAATAAGGAATTTTTTTAGAAAAACCCTTAGATTTTAATAAATCAAACCACAACTCGTTCCATTCGTTTCTTTTACATGAGCAACATTATACGTACAATTTGAGCACCAAAACACATTCAAATCAAAAGTTGTGAAATATAAAATTTGATCAAAAATTAAAAAACTACAACTTTATTATAGAGCAAATTTTAAAATTCAAAATGCTTTCGCAATGCGTTTGCATAAATGTTTACATGCAATTCGTTGTAACTACAATTTGGACACCGAAATGTTTTCAAATTAAAAAGTGTTCCATTCAAAAGTTGTTCAGAATTTCAAAATCTACAGGTGTGAGCGTCACCACCTTTGTCTTTGTAGGCACGGCTTCTAGATGGCTACATGTAACTTCGCATTTTGCCGTATTTCCATGGATGTAGTGTGAGCCATGATTTCCAATTTTTGGTCCGATAAATCACTATTATGTAATCAAGCTCAAGCCACTATATGTTTTTCCCTACAACTATTTATGACATTAATTTGAGATCATTACATATTTCCGGTTAGGCCCAGAGAACATGAACTCTGAATGATTTGTTCAAACAATAAACTTCTGCTCATACATATTCTAATACAGAAAGTAAACTACGAATCTAACTCTATGTTATGCAGAGATGTAATTGGGATCTTATTCTTATCATGGAAAAAATAGCGCGCTATTTTGCCGCTATAGCGCTGCTATAGTGGCCCGAAAGACTAGGCGCGACGATATTGCTCATTTCTGCGCTATTGCCACTATTGCCGCTATTGTGCGCTATAGCGCCGCTAAACCGAAATAGCGTCGTAGCGCGCTATTTAGCCGCTAATCCTGAATCGCTAGTTTGTCAAGTACTCAAGTGTGCTTGTTTGCTTATGAACTTATGATTATCATGAGAATTATGACTTATGAACTTATGATTATCATGATATTATGGGAATATGTTACCTGTTTAGTGTTTACAGTCTTTATTTACACTTCAGTAATCATGTGTTGCCTGTTGTATTAAAATAGCGTGCTATAGCGTCACTATAGCGTGCACAGCCACATGACGCTACGTCGGCGCTATAGCATCGCATAGCGCCTAGAAGAGGCTGCCGCTAAATTCTATAGCCCGCGATTTTTTTCATTGATTCTTATATATGTCTAAGCGAAAGAAAATTTAAGTTTTGCAACTGACAAACAAAATGCATCTTCAATCAGTTCTATTTATTGCGTACACATAAATGATAGCTCAAGTTGTACACCACCGCATACGTCAATATGTATAGGGAGTACAATCCGTTCTATTTCTACCTAAGACAACAGATAGTCTTGTGAGGGTATAACCTCATATACCCACAGGGCTATACATGGCCGTGCCATCAGAGGTGGTCTAGCCCACAAGATCGAGGTGTATGACGCACGACTCAGCTCGGCGTGCGCTGCTACGATGTATTATATATTGTACCACATCAGATATTTATCATGTAACCCTGTCCCTTCAGAATATATAAGGAGAGGCTGGGGTCTCCTAAACAGAGGACCAGGCCTTATACCTAATTAATACAAAATAACAGAGCACAGGACGTAGGGTTTTACGTCACGCTGGCAGCCTGAATCTGTATAAATCTTGTGTCTTGTGTCTCTGTTACCATCCGGTTCCTGATTACGCGCACCTCTACCGATAAATCTACCATCGTGGGTATACCCTCGGTGAACTGCCGACCATATCTCATCGACAAGTCTTCAAATGGGACTCACACAATAGTATCACGAAATGGACTCAGACAACAGTATTGTAGAACCACCATAATTTCTATAGACATTAACTATACTACCACCTAAGCGTTTTGCTAATATGGCAAGGTAGTTATTGAAAAAGAGAGCAAAAATCATAGAAACTGGGTATACGTTAGAAACCATGTCTACACAAGAACCAAGACATGAAGAGATGTGATTGGTAGAAAATGGAGAGAGAATGTATGTGATTAGATAAAAAATTGTTATGTAGAAATTATCCATTGGGACCATGATTTCTATATGTAGTGTCTATGAAAATTAATAGGTATAGAAACTACTAGCATTGGGACTGCCCTAACAGCACTCTAATCATATTTTTAGCATGAATATCTACGGGATAATCTGAATCCAGTTGTACGTGGATGGAGAGTAAGGTATGAAATCGACAAAATCCGTGAATATAGATTATCCGATTATATGCGGATTATCTGATGTTTAATAGTCTCACCTCTAAAAACAGGTAGATCTACAAATAATCTAAAAAGAATTCATAACTTCACCATATGAACTTAGATGAAGACATTTTATATTAAAATTATAGCCCTTGACGCGGTCTATAGTGTTGTAGTGAAAAGTTTTTTATTTGAAACTATTTGGAGTACCAAAATAATGTTTGAAGTTCCTTTCGAACACAACTAATACATTCTAAAATAACTCGAATTGTAACATCTTTGCCTGTGTCCATGAACCTCATTTCCTTTATGATTTGACTTATCTTAATTCTTATACATATTCTTTTATTCTTCTATTAGGATTCAAAAAGAAAAGAAGGTCTCATAAGTTTATTGGAACGGACTCTATGGATGGAATCTCATCCATCATCTCAGATTTTAAAATTTCGAATTCATTTTTTTTCACATAATCTTGGACGCTGACATGGTATATGTCAAAGTTGTAGTAGTTCTTAAAACAATCCACAACTTTGTAGTTGATTTTTTTTATCTAAAGTTCTTTAGAGTTCCAAATATGTATTTTGAGTTATTAGATTCTAAAATTTAAAATTTCAAATTTCCATATGACCTTGAATGTTCACATAGTTACTATCAAAGTTACCAGTGGCCGACCTGATCGACAAGTTGTTGCTGATAAGTTTTTAATTTATAAAGTTATTTAGGGTCTCAAATATTTATTTTAAATTCATATATTTTGAGATTCAAATTTTTAAAATTTTCAAACATCTCAGATGGAGACACATCTGAAAGGTCTTGATGGCTAGAGGGGGGTGAATAGCCTTTTAAAATTTTCTACAAAGACAAGCTAAACAAATTTATCAATATAACAAGTAGCGAGATGCGAGTTTTGCTTAGCCTACGGGGTGTTTGCAAGCCACCTAACCCATTCACAATTCTAGTATATTTGCACTCAACCGCACAAGTCAAACCGAGAAGGTAACTACAACTACAACTAGCAAGCTACATAAAGGAGCTACTTTAGCAAAGCTAACTAGCTAGCAAAGATAACTAAGAAAGTAATGCGGAGTTGAGTTAGGAGAGTTTCACCGAGGGGCGAAGTATTGAGCAAACCAATATGATCAATAATGAATACCAAGACAACCGAACATCGGGATCAATCAATCACAATATGAAAGTGATGACACGAAGATTTATCCCGAGGTTCACGTGCTTGCCGGCACGCTAGTCCCCGTTGTGTCCCTCTTCACCACGTGGTTCGGTGGCTAATCGGTCTCACACCGAGCCTCTCAAAAGGCACCACAAGAACTTACCAAATAACAAAAGGTTGCAATGACGCGAGCAATTTACTAACGTTGCCTTTGGCGCTTCGCCGAGGTAGGCACAAACCCCTCACAATCACCGGAGGTGGCCAAGAACAATCATCCACTCTTGCCAACGCCTCCAAGCTGCTCTAAGCTGTCTAGGTGGCGGCAACCACTAAGAGAAACAAGAACCCCGCAGCAAATCAACCACCAAGTGCCAACTAGATGCAATCTCACAATGCAAATGCACTTTGATCACTCAATCTCACTTCGAATATGCAAAGAAGCAAGAGAGATGAGTGGGAGGGGAGTTGCTTAGCTCAAAGTGCTCACAAGTATGTCAAAGAATGCAAGAGAGGAGCCTTGAGCTGGCCAACAAGTATTTATAGACGTATCCCTTCGAATATAGCCGTTAGGCACTTAAAAACGCTGTAGTCGCGCTGACCGGACATGCTGGTCACGCGGACCGAACGTGCTGGTCGCGCCGCGTAACTCGACCGGACACGCCGATCCCAACTGACCGGACGCGTTGGGCTCGACCGGACGCGCTGGTCCCATAACGGACCGGACGCGCTGGTCAAGCCTGAGCAACGGTCCAACGAAACAACGACCGGACGCACTGGAGAACTGACCGGACGCTACAGTGCCCGCGTCTGGTTGGAGTCCAGTAAGCTCCCTCAACGACCGGACGCGTCCGATCGACCGTGACCGGACGCAATGCGCGTCCGATCAAAAAGTTGAGACACGCGCAGACGCTGAACACTGATCGGACGCGTCCGGTCAAACAGAGACCGCGTCCGGTCACTTCTGTGATCTCCGTTCGCCTCCATTTCTTTTTTGACTTCCGGCGTAGTGGAAAAAAGTCGTTTCAACTCCTCGAAAACGCCTGAATCTCGCCGAGCAAGCTCGACGGGAGGGAGAGAGGACCCCAAACCCTCTCTTCCGCTCAAACTCCAACGCCATCGCAAATGTGCTAACACCACCAAGTGATCACGTCATGTGCGAGTGTGTTAGCATTTTCACAATTATTTTTAGAGACGTTATTAGTTCTATCCAAATGCATATGATTATGAAATGCACAACTAGAGACACTTAGGAGTTCAATAGCCACGTCATTTCCCTCTTTATAGTACGGCTATCTATCCTATAATGTAACCACACCCACTAGGTGTCTTGGTTACTAAAACACAACCCTTAAGCATATACCTTTACCTTGATCATGTAGGGTTGCATCTAAATCCAAGTGTGGCCATCATGATCACCATATCCATCTTGCCACCAACCTTGGATTGTACTAATCCTCATATGCTATCTACAACTTAGGCATATGATTAGTACTTAGGCATTGTCACTAATTACCAACACCAAACATAGAGCTTTCAATCTCCCCCTTGTTGGTAATTGGGGACAACCCTTTCATAAAGATATTATGATAGAATTTTGATTGAACCCATGTCACATTGTCCAAGTATATTATCATGTGTAAGAATTATGGACATGTGATCTTGAATTCAAATTGATAGCAATGGCTCCCCCTACATGTATGCTATATGTTTGGATTTTGGAAGCATACATGTTAGATAGGAAAGTATAGGAGCATTGACTACCAATAGGTGCTAAGTATTTTAGATTATAGACCTTTGAAGCGTGATACCATCGGAGTAGCGATAAACACCATCTTAGCACCTTGTGTAGTTAGATACCACTTGGAAAAGCACAAACATAACTAGAAATCTCGTGAGATTAACATTATAAGCAAGGCTCTAGTACCACTTTGAAAAACATGAAGCAAGAAAAATCTAACTACTTCCTATTTATGCTAGTACCTCAATATACCATTCAAATTATACTAGCAAGTCACCACACAAGCAATGTATCGGAGAAAAAGAAATGCATAAATATGCATCATACATATGAAGTGCACATGGAAATGCAACATTCATGTTTAAGAGCTTGCTCCCCCTACTTGTGTGCTCAAAATTTTAGTTGATCCCCTTCTTTTATCAATTCTCCCCTTTAGGTTTTCTCCCCCTTTATAATCTATCTTTGTGAACAATATTTTCTCCCCCTTTGGCACCAATGACCACAAGGGACCAATTTTAGATAGATTATCATGTCATGTTGTGGGGTGAGGATCAAGTTTGTGATTCAACCTAGATTGCTTGCATGAATAAAATGCTTCGGTTTGATCTAAGGGCAAGCTTCTTCACACCTCACTAGAAGAGTTATCATGCACCATGTTGAAGCAAATATTTAGACAAGTGATCTAGATTAAACACTTATGATCACAAGCTACTTAAACAAGTTATATGTTACCACTAGATCATACAAGTCATGGAAACAATAGTGGCACCATATAAACTTCAAATTCATTTGATTTTCATGAATGAGCCTAGAACATGCAAATTATGACTAGATGCACTAAACAAGTCCTTAGCATAGAATGTATGACATGTCAACCAATTGTACCTTGGGGCTCGAAGGAGAGGCATGTCATATATGGGGTGCATCAACTCATGTTGGAGAAGTCAAGTATGTTCAACTCATTCTTTAGCTTGTGAAATCTCTTCTCATCAAGTGGCTTGGTGAATAGATCGGCTAATTGATCTTCGGTGCCCACACTCTCAATAGCAATGCCACCTTTTTGTTGATGATCTCTAATGAAATGATGACGAACATCAATATGCTTTGTTCTTTGATGTTGAACCAGATTGTTGGTTAGCTTCACGACACTTTCATTGTCACATAGCAATGTCACATTCTTGAAATTGATTCCAAAATCCTTCAATGTTGCCTTCATCCACAAGATTTGTGCACAACAACTACCCACGGCGATGTATTCGACTTCGGTGGTAGATATTGTAATACTATTTTGCTTCTTGGATGACCATGAGACAAGTGATCTTCCAACAATTGACAAGTCCCGGAGGTGCTCTTTCTCTCAACTTTGTCATCGGCATAGTCGGAATCTGAATATCCAACTAGCTCAAAGCTTGCATCTTTGGGATACCACAATCCAACATCTTGTGTATGCTTCAAATACCTCAATATTCTCTTTGTTGCCTTCAAATGACTTTCTCTTGGTGAGGCTTGAAATCTTGCACACATGCATACACTAAATATCATATCGGGCCTTGATGCCGTCACATAGAGTAGGCTACCAATCATTGATCTATATAGTTTTTGATCCACCATGTTGCCATTCTTGTCACTATCCAAGCTTCCACTAGTGCTCATTGGAGTAGTGATTCCTTTTGCATCTTCCATACCAAACTTCTTTAGCATATCCTTTATGTATTTGGTTTGGCTTACAAATGTTTCTTTCTTCATTTGTTTGATTTGAAGTCCAAGAAAGAAACTAAGTTCACCAATCATTGATATTTCAAATTCCTTTGCCATCATTTTCCCAAACTCATCACAATAATCTTGATTGGTTGAACCGAATATGATATCATCAATATATATTTGCAACACAAACAAGTCTTTTCCAATCTTCTTGGTGAAGAGAGTAGTATCCACTTTGCCCATAACAAATCTTTTGGATAGCAAGAAGTCCCTAAAAGCCCAAGTTGGGTTTTGGTAATTAATAACGCCAAGTTGCTAATGCCATGTGTTAAGTGTTTTGAGTTAGGCATAAGCAACACATGTGATGAAGGTGTATGTGGTAAGGAGTAATGGCCACAAGATCACAAAGAGTTGGTGCATGAAATGATGAGCAAGATCATGGTGGTGATGCACATAATATGATGGACATGATGATCAAGTGAAAGAGAAGGATCTAAGAGCGCAAGGCAAAGGTATAACCATAGGTTTTTTCTTTTGCCGGTCTAAGATAAGTAGAGAAGTGATTGACCGGATTTAGGATACATAGCCGACTATCAAGAGGGGCAATCACGGTTAGCTCGGGAATCAAGTGCCACTAGATCAATGTCTTGAGCATATGCATTAGGATCTAGTAGAGATCTAACATAACGCCTTGAAAATGTTTGTGAAATGCTAACACACATGCACATGGTGGTGTACACTTAGTGGTGTTAGCACATTTGCGAAGGCGGTGAAGTTTAAGCGGTAGAGAGGGGTTTGGGTTCCTCTCTCCCTCCCACCAAGCTTGCAAGGCGGGATTCAGCACTTTTTGGGGAAGTGAAATGCCTATTTTCTACTGCGCTGGAAGTCAAAAAAGAAACAGAGGCGAACGACGGTCACTGTGGTGACCGGACGCTGCACCGGACACGGTCGCGGCTTGACTGGACGCGTCCGGTCAGTTCTTCGCAGCAGTCAGGCGCGCGGGTGCTAGGGTCTGCAACCAGCACGTACGTTCCCTCACGGAACCAGAGCGTCTGGTCAGGCACCCAGAGGAGTAGAGCCGGTCGTAGAGCCAACCGGTCGTGCGGCGCGTCCGGTCACGTGCGATCGAACGTGTCCGGTCGCGGTGGGAGCTTACTGGACTCCGACCGGACGCCAGGTGCAGCGCGTTCGGTCAAACGCTAGAGCACGTTCGGTCATGGCAACGGTAACTTCTGATGCACACTATTCACGCTTGTCCTGTAGTGACCGGACGCGTCCGGTCACCCTAACTGGAGCGTCCGGTCAGCTCGTTTTTAACTGCGTTGTCCGGTAACGGCTAGCTGCGTACCCCTTCGCTATAAATAGAAGATGTCCGAGGTTTGAGGGTAACTCTTGCACATTTTGATACCTAGAGACATCTTTTGAGCTAGAGAACAACCCCTCCACTCATCTCTTTGCTTAGTTGCACATCTTGAGTGAGATTGAGTGAGATTCAAGTGCATTGCTTGAGAGTTGCATTCTAGATTCACTTGATCTTCGAGTTGCTGCGGATTTCATGTTACTCTTCCATGTTTCCCGACACGGTAGACGGCTTAGAGCAGCGAAGGTGATTGAGCTCGCAATTGAAGATTGTTGGAGCCCTCACCAAGTGTTGTAAGGGGTTCTTTATCCTTCCCCGCGGGAGTTCGTAAATTGGATACTATAGTGGAGCTCGTGGCTTGGAGGATCCCCATCTTATGTGTGGTTGTGCGGCGCCCGCCGAGGGCTCGACTCTTGATAGTCGATTAGCTCGCGAACCGACAAGTGGGTGCATCGCCACAACGAGGAGTAGCTTGCCAGGAAGCAAGTGAACCTCGATAAAAATCTTGTGTCATCTCTTTGCCGAGGATTTCTCTTGTGGTTGATCATTGTGATTGATTCTTCGAGTGCATTACTTCTCTACATCGTTGGTATAAGAATCAAGTCACTCGCTCTTTACTTTCTTGTACTAATCCTAGTGTAGTTTGCTTAGTGTAGCTTTTATCACATAGGAGCAAGTAGCTTAGTGACTTAGTCTTGTTGGTGTGTTTTAGAGATCATAGCCTTGCTTCACTAGAATTGTATAGGTGGCTTGCATAGTGTAGTTGAGCTAGTGCTAGAATTAGCTTATCCATCTTTTATACTAACATGTTTGTTTAGTGAAGCTTGTAGAATTTTAAATAGGCTATTCACCCTCTCTAGCCATTTGGACCTTACAGTCTCTCAATCTTTCATACCATGCTCTAGGTGCTTGCTTCAATCCATACAAAGTTTTTCTCAATTTGTAGACATGATTGGGTTTCTTGTCATCTTCAAAACCGGGAGGTTGCTTCACATACACCTCCTCTTGGATGTACCCATTGAGAAATACACTCTTCACATCCATTTGATATAGCTTGATATTGTGAGCACAAGCATAGGGAAGTAAGATCCTAATTGCTTCCAATCTTGCAACCGGGACATAAGTTTCACCAAAGTCAAGACCCTCTATTTGTGTGTAACCTTGAGCCACTAGTCTTGCTTTGTTTCTTACTACTATCTCATCCTGATCTTACTTGTTGCGAAAGACCCATCTTGTTCCAATGACATTGTGATCCTTAGGCCTCTCAACTAGTTCCCATACTTCATTTCTCTTGAAGTTGTTGAGCTCTTCATGCATTGCATTTACCCAATCTAGATTTCTCAATGCTTTATCAATGTCCTTGGGTTCTTCCATTGACACAAAAGAAGAGTGATCATAAAATAATGTCAATCTTGATCTAGTTTGAACTCCCCTTTGTATGTCACCAATGATGGAATCCAATGGATGGTCTCTTGCAATGTTAGTTGGTTGAAGCACTTGGACTTGATTGCTTGGATATTGATGTTGATCATGAGTTGGAGATGATTAACTAGCCACTTGTTGATCTTGTTGCACTTGAGATGATGTACTAGCTTGATTTTGCATTAGAGAACCACTAGCTTGTGTAATTGGACTTTGGAGCACTTGATCTTTGTTGTCATCCACATCAATCACTTGCTTTGGCCTAATATCACCAATGTCCATTTCTTTCATAGCATTGGTCAATTGAGTTCCTCTCACATCATCCAAGTTATCTTTCTTATCTTGAGAACCATTTGTTTCATCAAACTCAACATCATGCACTTCTTCAAGTAAACCACTAGCCAAATTCCAAACTCTATAAGCTTTGCTAGTAGTGGAGTACCCAAGTAAGAATCCTTCATCACATTTCTTCTCAAACTTGCTCAATCTAGTGCCCTTCTTTAAGATGTAGCATTTGCAACCAAATACCCGAAAGTATGCAATGTTGGGCTTTCTTCCATTTAAGATCTCATATGGTGTCTTCTCTAGGAACTTGTGGCAATAGAGGCGGTTGCTATAGAAGCAAGCCGTGTTGATTGCTTCGGCCCAAAATAAATGACTCATATTATACTCATTCAACATTGATCTTGTCATATCAATCAAGGTTCTATTCTTTCTCTCAACTAAGCCATTAGATTGAGGTGTATACTTGGCCGAAAATTGATGCTTGATTCCAAGCTCATCACATAGCTCATCAACTCTTGTGTTTTTAAACTCACTTCCATTGTCACTTCTCACTTTCTTGATTGTGGTCTCAAACTCATTTTGCACTCTCTTGATGAACTTCTTGAATATGTTAAAAACATCACTTTTGTCCACAAGAAAGAATACACATGTATATCTAGTGAAATCATCCATAATCACAAAACCATACTTGTTGCCACCAATGCTTGTATATGTAGTTGGCCCAAATAGATCTATGTGCAACAACTCAAATGCCTTGGAAGTACTCATGATGCTTTTCAGTGGATGAGTGTTGCCTACTTGCTTTCCGGCTTGACATGCAGTACATAACTTATCTTTCTCAAATGTGACATCCTTCAAGCCTCTAACTAAGTCATGCTTCACTAACTTGTTCAATTGCTTCATGCCAACATGACCAAGTCTTCTATGCCATAACCAACCCATACTTAATTTGGTGAGCAAGCATGTTGAGAGTTGAGTGTCACTAGCATTGAAATCAACCAAGTATAGATTCTCATATCTAAAGCCTTTGAAGATCAAGTTAGAGCCATCAACACTAACTATCTCCACATCATCAACACTAAATATGCACTTGAAACAAAGATCACACAATTGAGCAACCGAGAGAAGATTGAAGTTCAACTTTTCAACTAAGAGCACATTGGAAATGCTATGATCATTTGAGATTGCAATCCTTCCAAGAGCCTTTACATCACCCTTGCTATTGTCACCAAATGTGATGCTATCAATGCCACTATCATTTGATTTGAGAGAGTTGAACATTCTTGAATCACCAGTCATATGTTAAGAGCACCCACTATCAAGCACTCAATGCCTTCCTCTAGCCTTGTAATTGACCTACAAAACAAATTAATGTTTCTTAGGTACCCATACTTGTTTGGGTCCTTGAAGGTTAGTCACTAAGCTCTTTGGTACCCAAATGGCCTTCTTCTTTGGGCCCACAATTGGTGTACCAATAAACTTAGCTTGCACACCCTTCTCACCCTTGGTAAGCACATAACAAGAATCAAAAGGAATGCAATCCATTTTAGCATGAAACTTGTTGTTGTTCTTGTTCATTTTATTATAATTAATTTCTAGATGCCCAACTTGCTTGTATCTATTGCAATAACGACCATTGCTCTTCACAAAGCGAGACTTTAGAGTAGCAAAGGCCGCCTTGCCCTTCTTGGGAGTATATCCCAAACCCTCTTTGTTAAGAGAGAACCTTTGGCTACCCAAGCATTTTAGCAAGCGGGCATCCCCACCATAGGCATTGCCTAATGCGCGGGTGAGATCATCCACCTCTCTCTTGAGAGTCTCATTCTCAACCACAAGTGATGAATCACTAGTAGTAGAGATAGAGTTGGTTGTGGTGGATGATGATGAACTACATAAAGCATTAGTAGGACCAACAAATAAAGAATCATCAATAATATCATATGTTAGTCCAATATCATAAGTGACAATCACTTGCTCCTCCTTAGCTTTCTTCATGAACTTCTCCAACTTGAGGTCCTTTTCCTTGATGAGCTCAAGTAGAGTGGAGTGAGCTTCCTTAAGCCTAGTGTGAGCAACTTCAAGGTCCTCGTGGTCTTCCTTTAGACACTCACGAGAGGCCTCTAGCTCATCAAAGGATTTTCTAAGAGCTTTGAGCTCTTGTTCAATTCCTTTGCACTCCTTACTCTTTTTGAGAGCTACAAGATCCTCCATCAAGGTATCATTTTCATTGCTCTTGACAATGAGCTCTTGTTACAAGATTTTATATTTCTTAGTGGTCCTCTTGTAACCCTCGCTCATTTGATCTATTATGCCTAATAGATCATCCTTGGAGTAGTCCTCATCCTCCTCATCATCACTCCAACAACCATCACTAGCAAAAGAATCATCATCACTATCATCATATTTTACCTTGGTAGGCTTGGCCATAAGGCATGTCGATGTAGTGTCGAAGATGGATGGCTTGTTGGAGAGGGCGATGCTTGCAATGGCTCGCCGAGTGGTCCTTTCATCATCACTAGAGCTTGCATCATCATCACTATCCGAGTTGTCACTATCCTAAGTGACCACATAACCACCACCCTTCTTCTTCTTGTTGAATGTGAAGCTCTTCTTTGCTTTCTTCTCCTTCTCTTTCTTATCCTTCTTGTTCTTCTTGAGCTTCAAGTCCCCATTATAAAATCTCTTATCTTTGTAGGAGCAATCCGCCACTATGTGATCGGGGCTATTGCAATTGTAGCAAAGGGTCTTTGCCTTCATAGTGTCTCTCCTCTTCCTTGCCCCATATCTTTTTTCTTCATGAACCTTCCCATCTTGTGCACTAGGAGGGCCATGGTCTCATCATCGAATGGATCATCACCATCGCTCTCCACCTTGCTCTTGCCCTTAGAAGATGAAGCCTTGAATGCAATGGGCTTCTCTTGCTTGACCTTGGTCTCCTTCTTCTCATCTACCTCATCTTCATTATCATTGTATTAGGCATCGGTCATTATATCTCCAAGCACATCGGTTGGTTTGACCTTGTCCAATACCTCTCTAAAGATCATTCTTCTTAAGGTGGCAAACTTCTTGGGTAAGCACATCAAGAACTTGTGTGAGAAGTCCTTGTCCTCAACCTTCTCTCCAAGCCCCTTGAGATCATTGACAATGACTTGGAGCCTATAGAACATCTCCAGGATGGATTCATCATCCTTCATCTTGAAAGTGGAGAACTTGTCCTTGAGCATATATAGATTGGCACTTTTTACCGTTGAAGTGCCTTTATATATTTCTTCAAACCTTATCCAAAGCTCATTTGCCTTTTCAAGATCTTTGATTTGCTCAAATAATTTGTCATCAATGGCATGGTAGATTGTGTCAAGTGCCGCCGTGTTGCATTGTTTGTTGATGCGGTCATTGGGAGTGAGATTTTTCTCATCAAGAATGATGTATCCTTCTTTGGTCACATCTCAAAACTTCTCATGTATATTATCTAGGTATTGCTTCATCTTCCTTTTCCAATGATCAAAGGAAAAGACGCCATCAAAGAAAGGAGGCTTGCCATTAACATGATTGAACATAACTTGAGCCATCTTGCACCGAGGTTGTTAAGCCTTGCAAATGGTGACCACGGCTCCGATACCACTTGAAAGGTCTTGATGGCTAGAGGGGGTGAATAGCCTTTTAAAATTTTCTACAAAGATAAGCTAAACAAGTTTATCAATATAACAAGTAGCGAGATGCGAGTTTTGCTTAGCCTACGAGGTGTTTGCAAGCCACCTAACCAATTCACAATTCTAGTATATTTGCACTCAACCGCACAAGTCAAGCCGAGAAGGTAACTACAACTACAACTAGCAAGCTACACAAAGGAGCTACTTTAGCAAAGCTAACTAGCTAGCAAAGATAACTAAGAAAGTAATGCGGAGTTGAGTTAGGAGAGTTTCATCGAGGGGCGAAGTATTGAGCCAACCAATATGATCAACAATGAATACCAAGACAACCGAACATTGGGATCAATCAATCATAATATAAAAGTGATGACACGAAGATTTATCCCGAGGTTTACGTGCTTGCTGGCACGCTAGTCCCCGTTGTGTCCCTCTTCACCACGTGGTTCGGTGGCTAATTGGTCTCACACCGAGCCTCTCAAAAGGCGCCACAAGAACCTACCAAATAGCAAAAGGTTGCATTGACACGAGCAATTTACTAACGTTGCCTTTGGCGCTTCGCCGAGGTAGGCACAAACCCCTCACAATCACCGGAGGTGGCCAAGAACATTCACCAACTCTTGTCAACGCCTCCAAGCTGTTCTAAGCTGTCTAGGTGGCGGCAATCACTAAGAGAAATAAGAATCCCGCAGCAAATCAACCACCAAGTGCCAACTAGATGCAATCTCACAATGCAAATGCACTTGGATCACTCAATCTCACTTCGAATATGCAAAGAAGCAAGAGAGATGAGTGGGAGGGGAGTTGCTTAGCTCAAAGTGCTCACAAGTATGTCAAAGAATACAAGAGAGGAGCCTTGAGCCGACCAACGAGTATTTATAGACGTACCCCTTCAAATATAGCCGTTAGTCACTTGAAAACGCTGTAGTCGCGCTGATCGGACGCGCTGGTCGCGCCGTGTAACTCGACCAGACGCGCCGATCCCAACTGACCGGACGTGTTGGGCTCGACCGGACGCGCTGGTCCCGTAACGGACCGGACGCGCTGGTCAAGCCTGAGCAACGCTCCAACAAAATAGCGATCGGACGCACAGGAGAACTGACCGGACGCCACAGTGCCCGCGTCCGGTTGGAGTCCAGTATGCTCTCTCAATGACCGGATGCGTCCGGTCGACCGTGACCGGACGCGATGCGCGTCCGATCAAAAAGTTGAGACACGCGCAGACGCTGAACACTGACTAGACGCGTCCGGTCAAACAGAGACCGTGTCCGGTCACTTCTGTGACCTCCGTTCGCCTCCGTTTCTTTTTCGACTTCCGGCGTAGTGGAAAAAAGTCGTTTCAACTCCTTGAAAACGCCTGAATCCCGCCGAGCAAGCTCGGCGGGAGGGAGAGAGGACCCCAAACCCTCTCTACTGCTCAAACTCCAACGCCATCGCAAATGTGCTAACACCACCAAGTGATCACGTCATGTGCGAGTGTGTTAGCATTTTCACAATCATTTTTAGAGGCGTTATTAGTTCTATCTAAATGCATATGATTATGAAATGCACACCTAGAGGCACTTAGGAGTTCAATAGCCGCGTCATTCCCCTCTTTATAGTACGGCCATCTATCCTATAATGTAACCACACCCACTGGTGTCTTGGTTACTAAAACACAACCCTTAAGCATATACCTTTACCTTGATCACGTAGGGTTGCATCCAAATCCAAGTGTGGCCATCATGATCACCATGTCCATCTTGCCACCAACCCTGGAATGTACTAATCCTCATATGCTATATACAACTTAGGCATATGATTAGTACTTAGG
Organism: Saccharum hybrid cultivar R570; assembly: GCA_038087645.1. Classification (NCBI taxonomy): domain Eukaryota; kingdom Viridiplantae; phylum Streptophyta; class Magnoliopsida; order Poales; family Poaceae; genus Saccharum; species Saccharum hybrid cultivar. Next base: position 6,298,034 of record JAQSUU010000039.1, read on the forward strand.
CATTGTCACTAATTACCAACACCAAACATAGAGCTTTCAACATCCTATACCAAAGTTGCGGTGCTTAACAAGATGTAGAACTTTATAGTGGAAACTTTTTTCATTTGAATTCATTTAGTAAATATTCAATACAAGATTGCAAAATATTGATAAAAGGCAACATCCTATATATATTTGTTGATAAAAACACTCAAATGAGTGTCTCACATCTGATATATCTCAAATAAAATAAAGGCTAGTACAATCGATGGTCAAAAGGACACAAAATGACCTCTATAAAATATAAGAGTACATCAAAAACCAAATTGGATGTCTTCTTCTTTCGGATGGCCACTGTCTGCCGAAGCTTGAAGATCGCACTGCAAAGACAACAAAGAAAAGGGCCATATACAAACACCCTCGCCAAACATAGCTTTGAAGACCAAAAAATCCACTCGTTGCTAACAACGAGATCTAGTATCCACTGAAAGAACATCGGCTGGAAGAATTCTCCAAAAACATAGACTTATAATTCTTCACCATCAAAACAGAGCGTTGAAGATTTTGAATCTCGCGGTAGAACAGAGCAAAAGAAGTGATATGACCACGTCAACCAACAACATGTTACAACCTCCAAGTCAAGCTACACCAACACCAGTCCAAGTCTTTGATGGACCAATTACACGTAGTCGAGCCAAAAAGCTACAACAAGAGGTGCACGCGCTACTTTCTGAAAATCATTTTAATGTTAATGAGAATTATATACTACCTAAGTCGTGCACGTTGCTATTGCTTAGGTGCACCACGGAGGATGACAAGAAGACACCAAGGGTGAAACAAAGAGGAGGATCACGTTCGAGCCAGTCCAGTGTGACAGAACCATTAGAAAGAATCAGTCACAACTTTTTGCTCACAAAAGCTATGAAGGCCCATGAGGACTTGTTGGAAAGCTTATCAAGTCTAGTTTCAAGCCCAAGTTCTCTCACTTGATTTGGATTCTCCAATGTTGAGATTCGACTGATTTAGTACAGACTGGTCAGCTAGTCAGCAGTCAACCTGATGTCCAAGTTCCCATGCAAAACTATATCAATCTACAATATTTCGTGGTACATGCTGCACATGGTGTGAAAGGTTATCAAGTTAACTTTCCAACCCAACAAACCGCATGTCATTTGGAGTTTCCAAGATAGAGTTATTGCCAAAACACTGAAGACTGCGCTGAAGACCAGCAGCCACGCGAAAACTCTCCAGGAAGGCATCTCGAGGAGGCCCGTTCACATAGTGCGTCTTATATTTTTCGTTTCGAGTTTCCACCTATCTAGCAGGGCTGTTGCTAGTATAAATACCTCCTAGACTCATTGTAATCTCAGACTTTTGATAATGGAATACAAACCCCCCTTTTGTTCAGCTGTGTGCTAACAAATATTGAGAGAGATCTCTACCCCTTTGCTCTTGTGATTTCTTTTGCGGGATTTACAGAAGCGGCGGCTTCATCCGCTCCCAATTGGTGCTCCTACTCCCTTCGAGGTTTCCTCGATTGATTGTAGGCTGTGTTGGTTGGTTCTTTGATAGTGTGGTTGGGCGAATCCTCGATTCAGGTTGCCGGTTAAAGACGGTGGTTGGCTTCGAGTTTTATTTGCCAGGTTGCACTAGTTATCGTTGCTTGCAGCAAGTTATCCGGCTGTTCTTCAGCTAGTTATCGGTGATCATCCTACGTCGTGAAGATCGGGACCCCCTGAGCGTATCATCTGGTATCAAAGCTTTCGTTACCACGGTAGGATTTCTTTCCCTTAGCTACTTATATATTTTGTTTCGTCCTATCCACCAAAAAGCCTAAAAAATACATTGCTTTAGCCCTTTGTTTCAATCTGTGATTTTAGTGAGTTTTGTTAAGTTTTAGTTCATTAGAGTCTTTGTTTTAGTTGCTGATCATTATCCTTTGCGTGTCCTTTGAGCCTCTTTATATATCTGAAAATCCCTACAAAAAAAATCTGAAAACTCATATCATGTCCTTCGCGTAAACTTTGATCCTATTATAGCTACCGGTTGTGTTTTGTTTGTAACACCTCAAGTGTTTAGCTCCATAATTGTATTGCATAAGCATAAGCATAAGCATGCATTATTCATGTTTGTTATTTTATGTGATGCAACACATGTGATTATATTAGGGTTTGTTTGATTTATTTCATGAAGTACTTGATAGTTGGTGTAACAAAAAGGTAAGGTAGCCAATCATGACCTACAACACCTTAGTTATACTTAGGGTAACATTTGGAACAAAGTTCATGTTGACCAAAATTACAAATTTGCCCTCCAAGAGAAGTTTGACCACCATTTGACCCTAGAAGGCTCTAGTTTGACCAGTTAAAAAGTCTAATTTAGAGACCTTGCATGGAGGAGCAACCTTAAGCAAAGTTGTAGAGAATTTCATAAGGAACAAAAGTTCTAATATGGCCATCTCATGAAAATGACCAGAGCATGCTCAAAAATGGCCCACAAGTCAGCTTGAGTGGGAATCAACACTTAGAAAAATTCTAAGTCTGGAAATTGGACTTTTCAGTTTCACTGTACCTCACTTTAGCAACTTGTAACTCACCAACTAGGCCAAACCAGTCTTTGAGCCAATTGACAAAGTTGTTGTCCACACATAGCTCTACAACTTTGTCAATATCATCATCACCTGGTTCTCAATAGTTTAGGAGATATAAGGCCTTGAAGTTAGGGTTTCAGTCGGCATAGTGACTGAAACTAAGTTTCAGTTTCATCAAGCACCACTTTGGAGCCTTGTAGTTTCAAATCTAGGCCGAACCAGCCCAAACCCAAATTGACAAATTTGTAGACCTCATGTAGCTCTACAAAATTGGTTTAATCATCTTCGACTAATTCGAACCGGTTTGGGAGATAATCATCGTGGAAATCGCTCTGTCAGTCGGTCATTGATGTCGCCGATTCAGTTCGTCAGCGTCAGAGTGGCCGACCGGCCGCAGGCCGTCGTCGACGCGTGGACGCGTGGTGGCGCCCGTACGCCGGCCCTGGCCCCACCAGTCAGGCCGCGACGCCTTCAAGACGCCACGACGCGCGAGCCGGCCTCCATTCCTCCGCCCCCTCTCTTCCAGTTGCCAAGAACACCGAAACCGAGCCGCCGCTGCCGTTCTTCTCCGGCGAGCTCAAGCGCGAGCCACACCGCATCCCCGGCCGCTAGACCTCGCCAATCCCTCCGCCTCACCACCCTCCATCTCCTTGACCCACCGAAGCCCGTGATTTGACTCGAGGTGAGCCGCATTCCTTCTTCCCCATCTCCGAGAGGTCGCCGGAGCCCGCCATGGGACCTCACCGTGGTCGGGGTGCTTCGGGTCTCTCTCCGTCCTCCCTTCTTAGCAAAATGGATCTGCCTAGCTGCGGTGAAGCTCGCACCGAGCCTAGACCGCACTGTGCATCTTCACCGGCGACGGCGCGCCGCCATCGGACACCACCGGCCGCCGCTCGCGGTGACCAGCCCCTTCCACCCCATCCCCATCCATTCCACGAGCACCAATCGACGCACCGGGTGACGAAGAACACGAGGTGGTGCTCACTTGGCCGAGCGAGCTCTTCTCCGGCGAGCTCGAGCTCGTCGGAGCTCGCGGGTCTCCGCCTCCCCTGCCCCTCTGTCCCTGACTGCGGGGGCCCGCCTGTCAGTTGCCAAGCGCGGGCGGGAGTGCTGAGCAGGCCGCGCGCGCGCGAGTGTGGGCCGCGTTCTTCCGGGCCGGCCCAGTTCACCCGAAATGAAATTCGTTTTTATTATTTTATCACTGATTTTTGTACAAGTTGGAAAAATATAGATCTAGGGTTTTAATGATCCAAAAATCATGAGATAAATTTTGTTAGGGTCTACATGATGTGTAGTATTTTAGAAAAATATAAATCTGGAATGAGATGTTTAAATTCTGTAAGAATTTAATAGATCCTTTAAATGTGTTTTGGAATGCATGTAAATTTGTTAAATTTATAACTTGAGCTGTAGTGTTCCATAAATCATGAAATTTGGTGGGTAGGTTACTCTATGCTAGCCCTAGCTCTGGTAAAAATTTGGGCATCAGTGATTAAGTAATTTCCAAGTTATAATGTTATCTTGTTATTCTAGGAAATACTAAAATGAATTTTTGTAATTTTTCTACATGTGCAATGTTCATATAACTTTTTGGAGAATGTCTTGGTACCCTAGAGTGTCCAAGAAAATTAAGAAATCTGTTGTTTGACACTTTACGATAGGGTTTCCTATTTATGCAAAAATCAGCCTTATTAGCTTGTGAATTTTGTGTAGGGAGTTTCTGTGAATAAAACTTGTTCAAATTTTTACTGTGGTCTCTTTTTGGGTCAGAGAGTCCCCTGTAATTTTTGTAGAATTTTTGGAGCAGTTTACACATAGGTTTGAAATTCCACTTAATTACTTAAGTAAATTGAGAAATGGGTTTAAATAAATGTTCTAGGTGGGCACACCTTACTTTCTGGTGTCCTTGTGATATTTTTGAACTTGTAGTAGCATTAGTTTGGTTTTTGAGAATGTTTGCCACATCAATAAATATTTAACCTTTGTAATTTTAGATTTTCTGGACAGTTAAGTAGTAATTCTAAAATTTGGCTTTGATAAAATTGGTTGCTGGACAACTTGTAAATACCAAAGTTGGAGTAAACTTGATGAACTAGCTGGTGTTAAAATTTGGAAGCATTTGACTGAGTAGTTTGAGAGTTACTGTTGTTTAAAGTGGCAGTTCAAAATCTGCTACTCTCTGTTTTGGAGAGGACAGATTCTGGAACTTGTGAAGTTTGGCATGGAAAACTTAGGAGTTTGGAGTTGAGGTCTGAAAATGAATTGTAGTACATTTCTTAGGCTTTCCAGATTGCCTTAGATCATATCTTTTGGACTTGTAAATCTCCAGTTGTGATAAAAACAAGTAGCTGCTGCCCAGAATGCTTACTGTGGTGTTTTGCTGATTGATATGGTGTGATATCCTAAGACATGTTACCTTTGTAATTGTTAGGTGTTAGGGCCTTAACTGAGGATGAGCAGCTTTATCTTAGGTTAAGTAGATTAGGTAAGTACTTCTTTACCGGAGAGGAAATTTGCACCTACTCTTTTGAAGTGATTTGAATAGAGCGTTAAAATGTTGTAATGCATTTCATTCCGAGCATATTGCATCTTTCATTATGCATTCATGGGATTTATTATGCACTCATGCAATAGGTGTACCGGAGGGGGTGACACTCCTCGAGTTCGAACAAGCGATACCGGAGGAGGTGCTGAGTCAACCGGAGGAATTAGCAGAAGAACCCAACGTCGGGGAAGCTCCGTCAGAAGATCTACCCGAGTGTCCGGACCACAGACCCGCAACCTTTCTGAAAGGCAAGCCCCGGTGCATGCTGAACCTACTGATTTATAAATTAATCTTGAGTACTTTTAATTGTTTACTGCATTAAGTTCTAGGAGTTATATGAAAACACTTGCTGCATTGTACCTGTCCTTGTCCAGATATCGTACTTAATCCTATGTTAGGTTTAGGCACGTGTCAATGCTTAGCCCTGCTTAGTACGGTAGAAGTCGGGTGATTTCCGGTCATCCGCGAGATATAGGGCTGGGTTGCGAGTGGCTTATGGCTATCGTGATGGAACCATGCTTTAAAATGAAGTTGAGACCGGGCGGGAGTTCGATGGTACAGCCGCAAGACACTTCACGTCTTGGGTGTGGAGCCATGCCCGTCTGAGTCGTTTAAGGACCGATTCGCTGTACGTCCTTGAGTCATGTTGAACGCAGTCTAACACTTAGTTGGCCGGATAAGTCGTTCCGACCGCGAAGCCGAGTAATGTGGTTCAGGCCGGGAATCGAATGGTAGGTTGCTTCTTGGAGGAGAGAAAGGATGTGCTTGGGGACATTGGCGTGAGACCAAGGGGGGGGTTAGAGTCCCTATCACCTGGCAGAGTGTCGCCCTTGGGGTCACGACATTATTCGGACCCGCGATTCCTGAATCATATGAAACGGTGGCCTGTGCGACCCTGGCAGGGGTCTGCACGGTGAGTGTTAGAAATACCCGTCGCTCCCGGTTAGTGAGCACTTGACTTGAGCAGCGGCAACGTAGACCTCATTAAATGAACTGGTGGTTAAGGGAATGATACAATGTTGCCATAATGATATACCTGCTATGGATATAATAATCATGTTGTTTGATTATAATCAAGTGTATGTTTAGTACAGGTGCTAAGATAGATGACAGGTAAATGCTAAAAATAACCGCTAGTACAGGTTACAAGAGTTTAAGTTACTTATGCCTTTATGCAAAATGTTATGTCAGCTAGCCTCTTGTGTAAGCCTTGCATAATCCTTGGTGTCACTTTATTTCTGGTTTTCGACGGGTAAGTCTAGCTGAGTACATTCCAGTACTCAGGGTTTATTCCCTCCTGTTGCAGATGACATGCTTTATCAGGGATTCTGCAAGACGTGTCTCCACCCTGCGGGTGATGATGACTAGATCACTTGGGCGTGATCATCTTTATGTACTTTCCTCATGCTTTTGCGGGTTGTCGATCATCCAGACTGGCAGTATTTAATTAACTAGTGTGTGTTATGCTTCCGCTACTTTCAAACTTGGTTTGTAATAATTGCTACTCCGTTTGTGTAAACTTATTTCAGCACTATTTGTGAAATGTAACGTATGATGTTGTATGTTGAATGATGCGATCCTGGTTGTAAGCAGTTTGGTTTGAAATCCTTCGTGATTTCGATTGACTACCGGGATTATATGGGCTCAAGTTTGAAAATTTGAGCGCTTCGGTGCTTGCCTTTGTACTTGTGCTCTTATAATTTGGTCGGTTCTGTTACAGCTGGTACCGGAGCATAATTCAACATTAAACACATCTTACGGGTAATTAAAAACAAAAAGTATTTGTTTGCGAAAAGGGTTAAACTCTAAAAATTATTTTATAGGCATGCCAGTGATCACAACCCTTAGCCCAAATAAGGACTCTTAGGTGGCTTATTATAAAGACTAACTTGGGGGCCTTGTTTGTTTCTGTTTCGTCGTCCATACGGCGTGAAATTGTATGGATGCCATCCACTTGGGTGGTAATGTATGGATCAATTGCCTCGACGCTCTGGTAAGTGTGAGTTGTGAGAGCATGATCGTCCAACCGGCGGTCTAGGGGAGAGTAGTTTTGGTGACTTACATCTTTACATGTTTAAACCATGTAACTATGTAAAAACACTTAATTGTGGGCATCTATCAATCGGGTAGCTTTGATACTGAAATATATACATCCGGGGATGTGTATATGGGAAGTATTTAATTTACTGCTTTCTTGTGTGCATATTTTGGGAATTGTTGGGCTGCAATGAAATTTTCTGCAGGTACACTAACAGCGTAACGAGTAGACCGCTAGTTTCGCTTATATGAGAGAACGTATGTATGCCACCGCTTAGCGTTAGCCCTTTAGTTTTCTACTAAGGTGAGAGAACGTACGGAACGTGCATGCATCATGTTTAAATATATCATACATATCATTTACTCCCTCCTTAAAAATTTCTGTACTCCCGAATAAAGTAAATTTCGTATCCCCTAAATGATCCTCACTTTAAGCCGTGTCTTATCTTGTTGCTACAGATGGCACGTACCAAGAGGACCGCTCGTAAGTCCACTGGGGGCAGGGCACCGCGTCACCAGCTCGCTCCACGTGAGCCCCGCCCTGAGCCTACTGAGGTGGAAAGGCTGAGGGCAGAGTTGGCTGAAGTTACTGCCGCCAGGAATGCAGCACGGCAACAACTGGAACAAGTGATTCATGATCGTGATCAAGAAACGCTTGCAGTCCAGAGGTTGACAGTGGCAAACCGCAACTGTCAACGCATGTTGGTCCGTGTGATGGAATAGAGGGATGAAGCCTGGCACGAGGAGAACGTTCTGAGAGCTCGCCAGTTTGAGCTCGAGCAACAGTTAGAGAACGCTGAAGAATACAATGATAATCTTCATGAAGAAGTGCACCGCTTGAACAACGAGCTTAATCCCCTGTTGCCTCAAAACAACAACGCCGATGAGGACATGGGTTCGGGAATCTTCATGGCTGAGGATGATGATGAAGTGGAGGTTGATGGACCACAGGATGCCCCACCTGCAGAAGCACCAGTGGAAGAGCCGGAAGAAGAAGAAGACGAGGAGTTAGAGCCTGTCAGTGATGAGGACGGCGGGGAGATCCTTGACACCGACTCGGAGGATGATGCTTAGAGTAGTCATCACGTGCCCATAATGTTAGGCTCGTCTTTTGTGCCCTCCCTGTGAAGGAGTGAGGCCTTGTAATAACTTGACTTTGGGATGTAAGGTTGAACCGTATGTTTCCTGAATGTAGTTTGAAACCGATAATTTCGATCACAACTTGATGTCTTATTATGTTGCGTTCGATGATGGTGTCACGATTAGCACCCTTCGGTGCCGCGACGAAACCGAGGGCCTCCTATGGCGCGCGACATAAGGCTGTGCTGCTTGGCACGCGCAGGTATCGAGGTGGCTAGTCATGATCCACCATGGAACTCTTCATTGAGAAGTCTCTTTGTGGTCAGTTTGAAGTAGCCTTTCACAGTCAACTAAAAATCTTGAGATCGAATCCAAGTACCGTGCAAGAGGTCAAAAATCACGTAGATAGCAACGTAAACGGTCCGGTAACCGTGTGCTCCCTGTGAGTAAGCCTTCATCAAAGAGCATCTTGTTGGATTACCAAGTATGATCTCGTCAAATGATGCGCTTGAATGGATTGTGCGGTTGTGGTGAATTATTGTGCCTTAATTATTATGAAAAGTCTATTTCATGGAGTCAGTTTGACATATTTACAATAATTCATCTACAAAATTCCCACATCGTCAGTGCTCATTGGATATGCATTTTTGCAGATGTCGTACAATCTACGTCGGGGTCGTGGAAATGAGGAGGAGGAACAGCCACCCCCTCCGCCACCACCCACTCCGGCCGAGTTGATGCAGACAGTGGTCGAAGGGCAGCGCATGTTGGCGGATGCTATGCGCCAGCTGGCTAATCGGGAGGCTCGTCCTGGCCGCCAGGGCCCAGAACCCAATCAATACAGTGATTTTAAGGACTTTCTGGATACTAAGCCCCCGCTCTTCAAGGAAGCGGAAGAACCACTGCAAGCTGATGAGTGGTTAAATACTATTGAGCAAAAGTTTCGTCTGCTTCGCCTGACTGATGAGTTAAAGACTGAATATGCTTCTCACCAGTTGCATGGTCCAGCGGGTATTTGGTGGAGCCACTATCGTTCCACACTTCCTGCCAATGTCCCGATTGCTTGGGATCAGTTTAAGGCGGCATTCCGGGGAAATTATATCCCTCCCGGTCTTATGGCAATCAAGCACACAGAGTTTATGAGGCTGTCGCAAGGAAACAAAAGCCTGACTGAATACTTGCAGTCCTTCAACAACCTGGCAAGGTATGCCACAGAGTTTGTGGATACCGATGCCAAAAAGATTGCTAGCTTCAAAAGGGGCCTCGGCCCAAAACTGATGAAAACTATGGGCACTAGCAAATGTACTACTTTCAATGATTTCATCAGCGATGCTTTGACCCAGGAGAACAACAATACTATTTATTCTGCCTCTAAGAGCCGTAAAAGGGCCCTTGAGGCAAGTGCTTCTCAGTCAAGGGCCTCAGCGGCACCGAGGTCTTCCCCTCGCCCACCTGCTCAGAATACAAAGTTCCGTCCGCCGCAGAAGAAACCTGCTGCAAAAACGGGGTTCCGTAAAGCTTATACCGTCGCTCTGTCAAAGGGGACTTCTGGACAGAGCAGCTCTAGTGTTCCTCCTAGCAATATGCCTTGCTGGAACTGTAACAAGCCAGGCCATTGGTCCAGGAATTGTCCGTACCCGAAGAAAAATGTCAACCAAGGTAGTCGTCAGGGACACGCCCATTATAACAGCATTGAGGAAATTCCATCTGGTGAGGTGGTCACCGCTGGTAAGTTTCTAGTTGACCAACACCCCGCAGTGGTACTTTTTGATTCAGGTGCTTCGCATTCCTTTATCAGTCCTAAGTTTGCATCTAAATTTGCACACAAGTTGCATACTGTTGAAGGTGTGGGTTATTGTATTAGCGCTGCAAGTGGGAATATTTCCACAAACAAAGTAGTGGGGAACCTTAAGTTTGAGATAGAAGGGCGAAGTTATTCGCTTGCCCTATTGGTTTTACCTGGTTTAGACATAGATGTTATCTTGGGCATGAATTGGATGAGTCAGAACGGGGTACTCATTGACACATCCGCTCGGGTAGTTATGCTCAGAGATCCTACAGATCAAAAAGGTTTTCTAGTACAACTTCCCAGAAAGGTTGAATTGTCGGGGGAAATTCATGCTGTGCAAGCAAAGGCGTTGGCTGAAATTTCCGTAGTAAATGAATTTCCGGACGTTTTTCCCGATGATTTGCCGGGACTCCCTCCGGATCGGGATGTGGAGTTTAAAATCGAGTTGTTGCCTGGCACCGCACCCATCTCTAGGAGACCCTATAGGATGCCTCCAAATGAACTAGCTGAACTTAAGGTGCAATTGAATGAACTTTTGAAGAAAGGGTTGATTCGTCCTAGCTCATCGCCGTGGGGATGTCCTGCTATCTTTGTAAAGAAGAAGGATCAGTCGTTGCGGATGTGCGTAGATTATAGACCTCTCAATGCAGTCACAGTCAAAAATAAGTACCCTCTACCGCGAATCGACATCTTGTTCGATCAGTTGTCTAAAGCTAAAGTTTTCTCCAAGATCGATCTAAGATCGGGCTACCATCAAATTAAAATTCGCCCGGAAGATGTTCCAAAGACAGCCTTTTCTACCAGATACGGTCTTTATGAGTATCTTGTTATGTCCTTCGGCTTGACAAATGCCCCGCACACTTCATGTACTTGATGAATTCGGTGTTTATGCCTGAATTGGACAAGTTTGTGGTGGTATTTATTGATGACATCCTGGTATATTCTGTGAATGAGGAGGATCATGCTGAACATCTGCGTATAGTCCTCACAAGACTGCGTGAACACCAACTCTATGCAAAGTTCAGTAAGTGCGAATTCTGGCTTCGTGAAGTACCTTTCCTTGGGCATGTGTTGTCCGATGGAGGAATTATGGTGGATCCCGCCAAGGTACAGGAAGTACTAAACTGGAAGGCTCCTATCTCGGTTCACGAGGTTCGGAGTTTCCTTGGGTTGGCTGGCTATTATCGTCGCTTCATCCCGGATTTCTCCAAAATAGCCAAGCCAATGACTCGGTTGCTGCAGAAAGACACCAGGTTTGTCTGGACTCCTGAGTGTGATGCGGCTTTTCACCAACTGCGAACCCTCCTAACCTCAGCTCCGGTTTTGGCACAACCGAATATCGAGAAACCATTTGATGTTTATTGTGATGCCTCAGGCATAGGTTTGGGAGGCGTTTTGATGCAGGAAGGCCGAGTAATTGCATATACCTCGCGACAACTTCGGAAGCATGAGGTGAATTATCCAACGCATGACTTAGAACTGGCTGCAGTTGTTCATGCTTTGAAAGTATGGCGGCATTATCTGCTGGGAAAAATGGTTACCTTTAGCCGAATTCTCGTACAATAACAGTTATCAAGAGAGTATTAAGATGGCCCCATTCGAAGCGTTGTACGGTCGAAAGTGTCGAACTCCACTAAACTGGGTAGAAGCTGGGGAAAGAAGGTATTATGGCATTGATTTTGTCCAGGAAGCCGAGGAACAAGTCCGTACCATCCAGAAACACATGGCTGCAGCACAAGCGAGACAGAAAAGCTATGCGGATCGTCGTAGAAAACCACTCGAGTTTGAAGTTGGAGACTTCGTGTATTTGAAAGTTTCTCCAATGAAAAGTGTCCAACGTTTTGGTGTTAAGCGGAAACTTGCGCCAAGATACGTGGGTCCTTTCCAGATCATAGGCAAGAGTGGAGCTGTTGCGTACAAAATCCAGTTGCCTCCTGAGATGAGAGCCATATTCAACGTTTTCCATGTATCTCAGCTTAAAAAGTGTCTTCGAGTTCCTGAGGAACAAGTTCCTTTCGGTGATATCAGACTGGAATCCGACCTAACCTACGAAGAAAAGCCAGTCCGAGTGATCGATACTCAGGAACGAGTAACTAGAAGTAAAGTGGTTAAGTGGTACAAAGTGATGTGGAGTAATCAGGGAAGTGAGAGTGATGCTACGTGGGAACGGGAGGATTATTTGCAGGATGGTTATAAAGAATTCTATGAAAAATGGTACGCTTTCCAAATCTCGGGACGAGATTTTTATAAGGGGGGAGGGCTGTAACACCTCAAGTGTTTAGCTCCATAATTGTATTGCATAAGCATAAGCATAAGCATGCATTATTCATGTTTGTTATTTTATGTGATGCAACACATGTGATTATATTAGGGTTTGTTTGATTTATTTCATGAAGTACTTGATAGTTGGTGTAACAAAAAGGTAAGGTAGCCAATCATGACCTACAACACCTTAGTTATACTTAGGGTAACATTTGGAACAAAGTTCATGTTGACCAAAATTACAAATTTGCCCTCCAAGAGAAGTTTGACCACCATTTGACCCTAGAAGGCTCTAGTTTGACCAGTTAAAAAGTCTAATTTAGAAACCTTGCATGGAGGAGCAACCTTAAGCAAAGTTGTAGAGAATTTCATAAGGAACAAAAGTTCTAATATGGCCATCTCATGAAAATGACCAGAGCATGCTCAAAAATGGCCCACAAGTCAGCTTGAGTGGGAATCAACACTTAGAAAAATTCTAAGTCTGGAAATTGGACTTTTCAGTTTCACTGTACCTCACTTTAGCAACTTGTAACTCACCAACTAGGCCAAACCAGTCTTTGAGCCAATTGACAAAGTTGTTGTCCACACATAGCTCTACAACTTTGTCAATATCATCATCACCTGGTTCTCAATAGTTTAGGAGATATAAAGCCTTGAAGTTAGGGTTTCAGTCGGCATAGTGACTGAAACTAAGTTTCAGTTTCATCAAGCACCACTTTGGAGCCTTGTAGTTTCAAATCTAGGCCGAACCAGCCCAAACCCAAATTGACAAATTTGTAGACCTCATGTAGCTCTACAAAATTGGTTTAATCATCTTCGACTAATTCGAACCGGTTTGGGAGATAATCATCGTGGAAATCGCTCTGTCAGTCGGTCATTGATGTCGCCGATTCAGTTCGTCAGCGTCAGAGTGGCCGACCGGCCGCAGGCCGTCGTCGACGCGTGGACGCGTGGTGGCGCCCGTACGCCGGCCCTGGCCCCACCAGTCAGGCCGCGACGCCTTCAAGACGCCACGACGCGCGAGCCGGCCTCCATTCCTCCGCCCCCTCTCTTCCAGTTGCCAAAAACACCGAAACCGAGCCGCCGCTGCCGTTCTTCTCCGGCGAGCTCAAGCGCGAGCCACACCGCATCCCCGGCCGCTAGACCTCGCCAATCCCTCCGCCTCACCACCCTCCATCTCCTTGACCCACCGAAGCCCGTGATTTGACTCGAGGTGAGCCGCATTCCTTCTTCCCCATCTCCGAGAGGTCGCCGGAGCCCGCCATGGGACCTCACCGTGGTCGGGGTGCTTCGGGTCTCTCTCCGTCCTCCCTTCTTAGCAAAATGGATCTGCCTAGCTGCGGTGAAGCTCGCACCGAGCCTAGACCGCACTGTGCATCTTCACCGGCGACGGCGCGCCGCCACCGGACACCACCGGCCGCCGCTCGCGGTGACCAGCCCCTTCCACCCCATCCCCATCCATTCCACGAGCACCAATCGACGCACCGGGTGACGAAGAACACGAGGTGGTGCTCACTTGGCCGAGCGAGCTCTTCTCCGGCGAGCTCGAGCTCGTCGGAGCTCGCGGGTCTCCGCCTCCCCTGCCCCTCTGTCCCTGACTGCGGGGGCCCGCCTGTCAGTTGCCAAGCGCGGGCGGGAGTGCTGAGCAGGCCGCGCGCGCGCGAGTGTGGGCCGCGTTCTTCCGGGCCGGCCCAGTTCACCCGAAATGAAATTCGTTTTTATTATTTTGTCACTGATTTTTGTACAAGTTGGAAAAATATAGATCTAGGGTTTTAATGATCCAAAAATCATGAGATAAATTTTGTTAGGGTCTACATGATGTGTAGTATTTTAGAAAAATATAAATCTGGAATGAGATGTTTAAATTCTGTAAGAATTTAATAGATCCTTTAAATGTGTTTTGGAATGCATGTAAATTTGTTAAATTTATAACTTGAGCTGTAGTGTTCCATAAATCATGAAATTTGGTGGGTAGGTTACTCTATGCTAGCCCTAGCTCTGGTAAAAATTTGGGCATCAGTGATTAAGTAATTTCCAAGTTATAATGTTATCTTGTTATTCTAGGAAATACTAAAATGAATTTTTGTAATTTTTCTACATGTGCAATGTTCATATAACTTTTTGGAGAATGTCTTGGTACCCTAGAGTGTCCAAGAAAATTAAGAAATCTGTTGTTTGACACTTTACGATAGGGTTTCCTATTTATGCAAAAATCAGCCTTATTAGCTTGTGAATTTTGTGTAGGGAGTTTCTGTGAATAAAACTTGTTCAAATTTTTACTGTGGTCTCTTTTTGGGTCAGAGAGTCCCCTGTAATTTTTGTAGAATTTTTGGAGCAGTTTACACATAGGTTTGAAATTCCACTTAATTACTTAAGTAAATTGAGAAATGGGTTTAAATAAATGTTCTAGGTGGGCACACCTTACTTTCTGGTGTCCTTGTGATATTTTTGAACTTGTAGTAGCATTAGTTTGGTTTTTGAGAATGTTTGCCACATCAATAAATATTTAACCTTTGTAATTTTAGATTTTCTGGACAGTTAAGTAGTAATTCTAAAATTTGGCTTTGATAAAATTGGTTGCTGGACAACTTGTAAATACCAAAGTTGGAGTAAACTTGATGAACTAGCTGGTGTTAAAATTTGGAAGCATTTGACTGAGTAGTTTGAGAGTTACTGTTGTTTAAAGTGGCAGTTCAAAATCTGCTACTCTCTGTTTTGGAGAGGACAGATTCTGGAACTTGTGAAGTTTGGCATGGAAAACTTAGGAGTTTGGAGTTGAGGTCTGAAAATGAATTGTAGTACATTTCTTAGGCTTTCCAGATTGCCTTAGATCATATCTTTTGGACTTGTAAATCTCCAGTTGTGATAAAAACAAGTAGCTGCTGCCCAGAATGCTTACTGTGGTGTTTTGCTGATTGATATGGTGTGATATCCTAAGACATGTTACCTTTGTAATTGTTAGGTGTTAGGGCCTTAACTGAGGATGAGCAGCTTTATCTTAGGTTAAGTAGATTAGGTAAGTACTTCTTTACCGGAGAGGAAATTTGCACCTACTCTTTTGAAGTGATTTGAATAGAGCGTTAAAATGTTGTAATGCATTTCATTCCGAGCATATTGCATCTTTCATTATGCATTCATGGGATTTATTATGCACTCATGCAATAGGTGTACCGGAGGGGGTGACACTCCTCGAGTTCGAACAAGCGATACCGGAGGAGGTGCTGAGTCAATCGGAGGAATTAGCAGAAGAACCCAACGTCGGGGAAGCTCCGTCAGAAGATCTACCCGAGTGTCCGGACCACAGACCCGCAACCTTTCTGAAAGGCAAGCCCCGGTGCATGCTGAACCTACTGATTTATAAATTAATCTTGAGTACTTTTAATTGTTTACTGCATTAAGTTCTAGGAGTTATATGAAAACACTTGCTGCATTGTACCTGTCCTTGTCCAGATATCGTACTTAATCCTATGTTAGGTTTAGGCACGTGTCAATGCTTAGCCCTGCTTAGTACGGTAGAAGTCGGGTGATTTCCGGTCATCCGCGAGATATAGGGCTGGGTTGCGAGTGGCTTATGGCTATCGTGATGGAACCATGCTTTAAAATGAAGTTGAGACCGGGCGGGAGTTCGATGGTACAGCCGCAAGACACTTCACGTCTTGGGTGTGGAGCCATGCCCGTCTGAGTCGTTTAAGGACCGATTCGCTGTACGTCCTTGAGTCATGTTGAACGCAGTCTAACACTTAGTTGGCCGGATAAGTCGTTCCGACCGCGAAGCCGAGTAATGTGGTTCAGGCCGGGAATCGAATGGTAGGTTGCTTCTTGGAGGAGAGAAAGGATGTGCTTGGGGACATTGGCGTGAGACCAAGGGGGGGTTAGAGTCCCTATCACCTGGCAGAGTGTCGCCCTTGGGGTCGCGACATTATTCGGACCCGCGATTCCTGAATCATATGAAACGGTGGCCTGTGCGACCCTGGCAGGGGTCTGCACGGTGAGTGTTAGAAATACCCCTCCAGCTGGATAGGAATTCGATTCGAATCGCCGTCGCTCCCGGTTAGTGAGCACTTGACTTGAGCAGCGGCAACGTAGACCTCATTAAATGAACTGGTGGTTAAGGGAATGATACAATGTTGCCATAATGATATACCTGCTATGGATATAATAATCATGTTGTTTGATTATAATCAAGTGTATGTTTAGTACAGGTGCTAAGATAGATGACAGGTAAATGCTAAAAATAACCGCTAGTACAGGTTACAAGAGTTTAAGTTACTTATGCCTTTATGCAAAATGTTATGTCAGCTAGCCTCTTGTGTAAGCCTTGCATAATCCTTGGTGTCACTTTATTTCTGGTTTTTGACGGGTAAGTCTAGCTGAGTACATTCCAGTACTCAGGGTTTATTCCCTCCTGTTGCAGATGACATGCTTTATCAGGGATTCTGCAAGACGTGTCTCCACCCTGCGGGTGATGATGACTAGATCACTTGGGCGTGATCATCTTTATGTACTTTCCTCATGCTTTTGCGGGTTGTCGATCATCCAGACTGGCAGTATTTAATTAACTAGTGTGTGTTATGCTTCCGCTACTTTCAAACTTGGTTTGTAATAATTGCTACTCCGTTTGTGTAAACTTATTTCAGCACTATTTGTGAAATGTAACGTATGATGTTGTATGTTGAATGATGCGATCCTGGTTGTAAGCAGTTTGGTTTGAAATCCTTCGTGATTTCGATTGACTACCGGGATTATATGGGCTCAAGTTTGAAAATTTGAGCGCTTCGGTGCTTGCCTTTGTACTTGTGCTCTTATAATTTGGTCGGTTCTGTTACATTGTTCTTATCTTAATTGTGCAAGTGTCTTAATCTGGTCTTTGTGTTTAGTTATAAAAAAAGTGTGTAAAAAAAAGATAAGAAAGAAAAATAATAATAAAAAAGAATAGAGAAAAACTGAGAAAGAAAGGTTGAAAGATCAGTAGGTTTATGTGCACAAGTGCTAAAAGTTTTCATATCAAGTAGTGCAACCAGTGTGCTATCCTTGTTTAGGTGCAAAATTTTGGTTGGGTTTGATTGCAACACTTGCATCCCAATCATACTCCTTGTTTGCATCAAATCTGAAATTTCCTTGCGTGTGTGTGATCGATTTACATCTCATTCATATTCTGTGATCAGCACTAGGCAGAGAACTTCTAGTTTGGATTGTTACTTAATATTACAATAACTAGAATTTAGATTGCATTCCTTGTTTTATTCTCCACCAAGCTCCACATACAAACCACCGTAATCTGTACTCTCTAGTCTTGTATTCGCCTCGCCATCACTTTCAGTTACCACCACACATTTGTTTCTCTGTAATCCGCGGCAGGGAATTCATAAGAGCTTTGGTTGGTAAGAGAGGTGAGGTTGTGAGAGTTCTACATATTTTCCTATACCACATATAAGCTTGCTATTTTGCATATGCAATAACCATGACAGGCCGAAGATATACCAATCTTCCATTCTATGGAAGTAATGATCCGGAGGAATTTCTCGTTTGGGCAGAAGAAATGGAGATTGAACTTGAGGTTCAAGATTTTTCAGAAGCCAAGGAGATATCACGAGTTGTGCTTGAATTTGAAGATTATGCTCATGATTGGTGGAAACAATATCCACATAAGCATCTCATCAAGAATTGGGAAGATTTGAAGAAGGCCATGAGAAAAGAATTTGTTCCAAGGGAATATCGGCTGATTTTGCTTCGTCGTTTGCAGCGTGTGAAGCAAGGTAGTAAATCTGTCCAAGCATATTATGATAAGCTGAATTCTTCCTTGCATCGTGCAAATGTTGTTGATGACATGAATGCAATGGAATATTTCGAGAGAGGTCTTAATGATAACATTGCTGCTGCACTTGAGGGCAAATATTTTAGAAGTATGCAAGATCTTCTAAGTTGTGCAATTAGAGAGGAAAAGAAAGATATGAAGGTGCAGCAAGGCAAGGTCACCCAGAACATTAGTTTGTGCCAAGATAAAAGTGTTAAGTTGCAGCCCAATATGTCCTCCATTGTTGGAAAGAAGCAATCATCAAGTCCATGCAAGAAGAGAGGACATGTTGTCCCAAAAGTTTCTTTAGTTGATTCTAGTACCAAGAGAAGTGAACATCAACAATTCAACTCCAAGAAGAACTTTGTTGTGCAGCAAGAAGAAGGCTCTATGTCCCAAATTGATATGGAAAATGGTGAGGTGTGTGACATTACAATGGATCATAGTGTTACACCATCTCTTGATGTTGTTGCTATTCCAAAGTGCCATTTACAATCTGAGGTTGATGAGAATCAAGTTGCAAATGTTCCCATCATTGTTTGTCTCAGTTTTGAGCAAGATCAAGAAGAAAATTCTGCTGCACATGACACACAAAGTGAGGTAGCAGAAGCCACTATGCAAGTTGTGGAAGATCATCAGTTGAGTTGTAAAACTAGAGAAGATACTTCTCTGATCGAGGCTGATCCTTTGTGTGTTGAGTTGAGGGAACATGTTACAGTTCCACGCCATGGAAATCTAAAAAAATTTCATCAAGAAGCACTGCCACCATGTTTGAACACAAGTGCTACAGATCTTAAAAGTTCTGAGTCTTATTCTAGTGCTAAAAGTGGAGAAGTTATATGCTCCAAATCTGTCCAGAAATTTTCTATGTCATCTAATGAAAAATCAGTACCCAATTATGACCAAGAGGTTGACAACACTCTGATTTTTGAAGGTGAATCTAATCTGAATTTGAAGGCCAGTCAATGTTTTAGTTTGAGAGCTGAATGTGCGCACAAAGATGATGCTATTGTGCCATATATTGTAAGTAATAAATCTATCCAAGATGAAGTTCATCATGATCTAATGGATCTGAAGTTTCGAACCAACATGGTTCCAAGCACAAATGTGGTGTCAAGATGTGTTGTACCATCAGCTGCATTATGTGATGAATTATTGGACAGTGGTGCTGGAATTTTGTGCTCCCCCATGTCACAGAGTGTTGAGATTATTGAAGGAAAGATTAGTGCACATGATTCCACTTATACTAATGCCAATCCAGCATCTGTGGAGGAGGTCAAAGATGATTATTTGGTTGCATCTATTGCTATTCCAATGCCACAGAAAGTTCAGATTGAAGGCAATATTAGTGGAGATGAATCCACATTAGCAATTGAGAGATCATCATTGTTTGAAGAGGATAGACCTGATGGTGTTGCTGCCACCATTACTGCCCCAATGGCAATCGATTACGTCATGAATGATGGAAGATATTCATATGTTGCTCTAGAAGACATTGAAGATATTATGCATCAAATCCCTTGTGAGAATGAGTGCCACATAGCCAAATTGAGTGAGAGTGAAAACAAAAGTGAGTTGTATGATTCCACCAAATGTGAGATTGAGAGTATCCACAGTATGAGTGTGAGGGATACACCACACAGAAAGAGAGAGCTTTATTGCAAGGCATGCACGGATGATTTTAACACTAACCCACTAATGTCTACTCTTAGTGTTATTTCTCCTAACATGCAGGTCTATAAAGAAGATTCGGTGGAGATGGTTGCTCAAAAGACCCCCAAACTTGGCCAGAGAAATGCGAGGGTTGCCATTATTGAGAACCAACTCTATGCTGTGCAAAACCTGAACCATGACAAGGAAAAAGGCAAAAGTTCAGAGATACAATGCATCATTCATGCACCATCACAAAATCTGAAAGGTAATGCAAACAATTTAGAACTGAATCTGCAACATATATTGACCAGTAATTGTGATGACAAATTTGCTTCAACTAAAATTGAGTATACACGAAATCTTTATACTGATTTGATTGATCCACATGTTGATACAAGTGCTGAAATTTTGAAAGTTGACAAACATTGTTCAATCATGCATGACCATTGCTATACTTTGACTGAAATATATGATAATTTACATGTTGATAATGTGGGCCATGTGAAATTGATTAGTCATGCTGAATTCTTTAGAAGAATATCTCTTGCTGAATGTATGTTCTATGTCAAGCTTGATGAATTTGTTGATATTAATAAAATGGTTGAAAGCGTTCTTGATATATCATCTATGAAATCTTTGAATAATGCCTATTGCTGCAAGTTTACATTTAACGTCATCGGACACTACATTATAAATAAATTTTATGTTTGTGCTCTTTGCATAACATGTCACAACATTGCTGAATTGAAGTTGAATAAAATGAGTTGTACATCTTGTGAACCATACTTTTCTTTATTTGAGATAAAAAGGTTGTTTAGAGCTTGCTATTCAGAACAATCAGTGTTATTTTCTTGTTCATATTCTCCACTGAAACAAAGAAATCTTGTGCAAATGTGTTTGGTTCATTCACCCAAAGTCTTTCCATATACATGTGGAACCATTGAGTATGAAAGGTACATTACTAAACCTTTGCATGAGTTGAGCATCAAGAATTATTGGAATACCAGACATGCTTCGTTCACATCTATTGAAATGTTTGATTTTGCAAAGATAAAACATGATAACCTGAATCAAATGAGTGGTTTAAAAGAAATTTTTGTGCTTCCATTTTCAAAGTTAATTTCAGGTTCACAAAATCTGAGAAACTATTCATCTCATCGAAAAGGAAATAATGTGCATATGAATTATAAAGAAGATAATGAACAATCTTCAACAAGTAATCATAGCAATTGGCATATGCATCCACTCTCTATTTTCTTTAGACTGTTTTCAGGAGAGCAAAAGCAGAGGACAAGTTTTTTTGAAGAGAGGAAGGATGATAGGATCATACCAAGGACATCAACATTCACTCTTAATTCTAAGGATCCATTCAAGGTGAAAGCTAAACTTGATTCTAAATCCTTTTGGTTTCCACCTATAAGACTACTACTTGGTTTATATGATTACAGATTCAAACACATTGCTGTGATGGAAGGAGATTGCAACAGAAACATAGCATCTACCCCTGTTGGCCTAGCACAATTTTTGGACTTCGACGGATTAGAGTCGAGGATGACTCTTTTTCAAGGGGGGGGGAGGATGATATGACCACGTCAACCAACAACATGTTACAACCTCCAAGTCAAGCTACATCAACACCAGTCCAAGTCTTTGATGGACCAATTACACGTAGTCGAGCCAAGAAGCTACAACAAGAGGTGCACGCGCTACTTTCTGAAAATCATTTTAATGTTAATGAGAATTATATACTACCTAAGTCATGCACGTTGCTATTGCTTAGGTGCACCACGGAGGATGACAAGAAGACACCAAGGGTGAAACAAAGAGGAGGATCACGTTCGAGCCAGTCCAGTGTGACAGAACCATTAGAAAGAATCAGTCACAACTTTTTGCTCACAAAAGCTATGAAGGCCCATGAGGACTTGTTGGAAAGCTTATCAAGTCTAGTTTCAAGCCCAAGTTCTCTCACTTGATTTGGATTCTCCAATGTTGAGATTCGACTGATTTAGTACAGACTGGTCAGCTAGTCAGCAGTCAGCCTGATGTCCAAGTTCC
Source organism: Saccharum hybrid cultivar R570 (assembly GCA_038087645.1). Taxonomy (NCBI): domain Eukaryota; kingdom Viridiplantae; phylum Streptophyta; class Magnoliopsida; order Poales; family Poaceae; genus Saccharum; species Saccharum hybrid cultivar. The sequence continues at coordinate 6,319,818 of JAQSUU010000039.1, forward strand.
CATGCAAAACTATACCAATCTACAATATTTCGTGGTACATGCTGCACATGGTGTGAAAGGTTATCAAGTTAACTTTCCAACCCAACAAACCGCATGTCATTTGGAGTTTCCAAGATAGAGTTATTGCCAAAACACTGAAGACTGCGCTGAAGACCAGCAGCCACGCGAAAACTCTCCAGGAAGGCATCTCGAGGAGGCCCGTTCACATAGTGCGTCTTATATTTTTCGTTTCGAGTTTCCACCTATCTAGCAGGGCTGTTGCTAGTATAAATACCTCCTAGACTCATTGTAATATCAGACTTTTGATAATGGAATACAAACCCCCCTTTTGTTCAGCTATGTGCTAACAAATATTGAGAGATATCTCTACCCCTTTGCTCTTGTGATTTCCTTTGCGGGATTTACAGAAGCGGCGGCTTCATCCGCTCCCAATTGGTGCTCCTACTCCCTTCGAGGTTTCCTCGATTGATTGTAGGCTGTGTTGGTTGGTTCTTTGAGAGTGTGGTTGGGCGAATCCTCGATTCAGGTTGCCGGTTAAAGACGGTGGTTGGCTTCGAGTTTTATTTGTCAGGTTGCACTAGTTATCGCTGCTTGCAGCAAGTTATCCGGCTGTTCTTCAGCTAGTTATCGGTGATCATCCTACGTCGTGAAGATCGGGACCCCCTGAGCGTATCAAGAAGAGGTCGAGATCACCGCATCGAAAGCCAACCAACTGCTTCCTTTGATAAGTACACCAACTGCCAAAGTCTGAAGAATATTAACAGATCTGACAAACCAAACTCTCACCGGTCCTTCGCCAACGCCAGATCGAAAGTCACCGTTGAGGTAGGGAGAGACCAGAGAGACCTCATTCCAAAATACCATCGTCGCCACCACCACGTCGATGACACTAAATCCAAACCCTAGATCAACAAGGATCTACAAATCTAATCTAAAACAACGAAGAGAAAAGGGATTAGGTCCCCGCTCCTCTATCCACCGCCGAGATTACCGATTAGGAGAGAGGAGGGGGGACCGAGCAGGTTTCTTGGGAGAGGGCGGCGGCTTGGTAACGTGGAACGTCTACTTCCTTTTTCTTTAGGCTCGTGGCATGGACGCAGAAGCGTACGAAAGAGAGGGCGATCTAGCGTCCTATATATATACTTATTAATGAATGTATAGTTCTAGTATAGTGAGATATTGTACATACTGAAAGGTCCTGAGTTCGAATCCATGTAGAAACCATTAATAGAGGCGGAAAAATAAAATTATTACGATTGAATAGCCAGGTATAGGCATATGAATAGTTATGTATCTTGTACTCTATATAATCTTGTTCACTGAATGGAAAACTCAAGCCTCACACAATGCCCGCCACTTTAGGTGCTAGGATGCAATTTGTAGTGGATGGGCTTGGGTTTGGTGTCATAGTTTGTGGCCCGCCCATTCTAAGTTGTGTAGTGGGTTGTGAATGTTCCGGTGAAAGCCTTTGCATCCTAGCGCCTAAAGTGACGGGCATTGCGTGAGGCTTGAGTTTTCCATTCATTAAACAAGAATATATATAGTACAAGATACACTATTCATATGCCTATACATGGCTATTCATATTCTAATAGAAATTAACATGAGTGTGTAGTCTAGTGATAGAGAGATGTACATGCACAAGGGTCTCGAGTTTGAACCCATCTGGAAACCATTAACAAACCATTAGTAGAGTCGGACAAATGAAACTAACAGAGGATCAATGACCATTTACCAGAGACGGACATGCAGCTTGTCTCTGAAAATGGTCGTTGACCGTCTCTGAAAATATTTTCTTTAGTAGTGGTAATCTCATGCATACGCTACTTGCTGTCTCTCAAAAATGGTTCTTGACCGTTCTTAAAAATCCTTTCTCCAGTAGTAGTAATCTCATGCATAAGCTATTTGATGACCATCAAACTAATTTCTAAACAAGTTACAGCAAAATAGACTTGGAAATACTATCTTAAAAAGTTCTCACAAGCATCACAAATCATTAAAAAAAAAGAGAAAAAACAATATTTGCTCTCTGTTGCCATATTTGTTAGGTGACTTAGGTTTATGCACAAATAAGAATTATTCAGATAGCTGGAAGGAAACAAATAATCAATTCTATATGCTCGAGCACAAAAAAGACCAATACTTTTCTGCATTAAATATCTGAAAAATAATATCAGAAAATATTTATAGGTCAAATACAGAAATAAAATTTAAAAACATAGAATTTATTTACGGCTCAACTTTTCCTTAGTTCGCGTTTGATGAATAGAGTTTTGTTTAATTTACACCTGTATGACTACAAATACATGATGAACATTGGTGACACAAAAATAAGGTCAAAACATTAACATCAAGAACCGGAAACAAAAACAAATTATTATTACCTAATAGATAGTTTCCACTCACTTCAGCCCCAACTATATTCGCCTACTTTATTTACTCTAGAGCTATTACACCAGTTGACCAGTATGCAATCCGCGACAAGGCCACCACATGTCCACAAGTACATGGGTTTATGATACCAAGTCTTCCCATCCTTTTCATGGATAAACAGTAACCCTTCGGATATGACCGATCTTCTCAAGATTCCCATTGGACTCATGTGTTTCTTCATTCCACTGAAATAGCTCCGTGAGCTCTTCGGATGCTCCTCACAGATATAATTTCTCAAGTGTTCTAAGATGCTCAATGCCGTCAGGGAGGGCCTTCAGTTCTGGACAATCTACAAGTGTTAGCTGAACAAGGCTTTGCAGTGCGCTTCGTTCGATTACAACGCTGTTAAGCTGCGGTGCATCTGATATTGCAAGCTGTCGAAGATTTGGAAAAGACATAGCATTAAAGTGAAGCCTCTTCCCTTCATAAGCCTTATCAACCCAAAGCCCACGTAGACCATGCAACGTCAAGAGGCATGAAAATGAGTCTTCATCAAGTTTGGAGAATGCTAAAGTCAATAAGGTGAGGTTACCAAGATCTGAAAAGGATGATACAATCCGGGGCATTGCTTTCTTGTCCAGTTGCCCTCCTAATTCAAGCTTTGAAAGAGTTGGGGGTAAACAAACTTCTTCCAGTTGAAGTGTTTCCTTCTCACTTATAGCCAAAATTGCTAAGCTAACAAGATGGTTCATGTTCATTATAACAGTGCATAAATTGGCACATTGTTCCCTCTGCACATTGGTGATGGCAAAAGTTCTCAACTGTGTCAAAGCACCAAGATGACATAAAGTCTCTGAGCTCGCCTCAACAAGCCGCAAGGCTTGCAAGCCTGTCAGGTATTTGATGCTTTTAGGCACCTGGATTCCAATCCAGGCCACAACTCCTTCGATATTTATCTCTGGAACGGTAGCTGCATGGAGATATCTCAACTTTCTAAGTTTCGAAACACTCTCTGGCAAAGCCAACAATTTAGCATTGTAAACATCCAAGACTTCAAGTTTTTGTAATCTTCCGACTGTGCTGGGGATATTCCTAACCTCAGTATTTCGAAGACTAAGAAACCGTAGATTAAACAAGTTGAAAACCTCATCTAGCAGCTCCACAATCTGAGCACCTTGGAGATCTAGAGTTGATAGCAAGTAGAAATGTTTCAAGAAAGACCTAAGTTAATCAATAGTCAGACCATTACTAAAAACATAGATTGAGCGAACTGTAAGGTCTGTTGGTTGAGTCAACTGCTTAATATTTGCACTGTGAATCGATAAGCGACGTGTCTTTTCAGCTGAAGAACTCCCCATGCCATCATAAACTTTACAGAAGCCTTCCTCATTTGCTTTTGTCAGAGCAAGAAGTCGAATAATATCGTGCATTCGGCAACTCTGCACTCGTCCACTTTCATTTCTCTCCACTACTTGTAATAGGCTACGATTGACAAGTTCATACAAATAGCCCTCTGCCACTTCCTCCATTGTTTTATGCTCTGTTTCTCTTATGAATCCCTCTGCTACCCAGTGCCTAATCAACCTTTTCCTTTTGATCAAATAATCCTCGGGAAATATTGTACAGTGCAAAAAACAGTTCTTTAAAATATATGGAAGATCCTGCAAACTAACCTTTAGAACAATAGGTTGGGCTTCTGCAAGACAAAAGACGGCCTATGCATGCAATGGCAATGGGGAGCCCGTTACACTTATCAACAAATCCTTGTGCCAAATTATTAAGTTCCAGCGGACACATTTTGTTTTCATTTTTCCAGAAGGCCTCTTTACAAAATAACTCCCATGAATGGTGTGCCTCTAGTGGCTTCAACTCAATTATGCAATTTCCATTAGCCAGCAATGCTACTTGATGTATCCTCGATGTGATAATAAACCTGCTAGTGCTATTGGTAGGAAAAGCATCACTTATCTTGAACCAGATGTCAATGTCCCAGACGTCATCTAGCACTAAAACAAACCTTTTACCACGCAAATAATCATGGATGATCTCAACTAGGCTTCTCCTTTCCATGTCAATAATGTCAACACGAAGTTCACCCTTCAAATCACTTTTCTGAAATCCCCTGATGATCTGCTTCAGTAAGTCCTCCACTTTGTAAGCTTTTGAAACAGTTATCCATGCAGCACTGTCGAAGTCTTCCTTCACAGTGTTGTAAACATGGGTAACCAAAGTGGTCTTGCCAACTCCCCCCATCTCCCATACTGTTGTAATTACACTTTGCTGTTGTAGATCACCCCTTAGCCAATTCATCAACAAATCCTTGTTTTCATCAATGCCCACAAGATGTTCCTCTTTGGGGAAGTAAGAAATCTGGTCGGTAGATCTATAAGGAGTATCACTGCTTCCATCTTCTCTAGCAATTCCTCTCATAGTCTCATGTCATATCGAACATTTCTCTTATCAACGTGCTCTAGTTTTAGTTTGATCTCTTGCAATTTGGACGTGAGACGTCGCCATGTCCAAATATGATTAATCCGGCGCTTCATCTTTGCAGCAAAACTACCATGCTTGTCCTCCATCTTGTAGATAAACTCATCGATAACATCCTCAATGTCGAAAGCAAGGTCACGAATCTTCTTGATAAAGTTGGCAGTGTTGTTGTCAGTATCTTCGAATCTCTCGGCTCCTTGTAGGAAAGATTGCATGCTCTCCAATTCCTCCTTGATATCACGGATCTCAACAAAGAGCCTGCCAAGGGCTGAAGCTTCATGGTAGAGCCGTTTTGTGCCAAACCTGCAAGCCTTTAAAACCAAGGCTGAACCAAGCTTCAGAATAAGGACGCCGACAACCGCCTCTGCCATTGCACTGTTGGCTTCTTCTCAGTATTGAAATGCATTGATCCTAAAAGGGAAAAGCCAAAATGTTAAGGTGGATGCGCAGCCAACACCATGTTTTACCATAGAGACTCGAAAAATGAAAGAAAATATTTTAACTCTGATGGGCAAGCTGATTTAAAAAGAGATTTAAAGGGTTAGGGTATACCTAAAGATCTTTGTTTAGATAGGAGTACTTGGAAAGCAGCTATCGACGTGCCTAAACCGTGACTAGGGGCTCATGTTAGGTTTCAATTCTAGACTACCCCAACTTGCTTGGAACTAAAAGGCTTTGTCGTCGTCGTCGTCATCGTCATCGTCGTCGTCGTCTGATGGGCAAGCTGAAAGAGCAAAGTTTACAACAGCATGCCCAGGATCTGTTACTGTTAGTGTATATTGTCACACCCATTTAACGACCAAATGGAATACATACTCTTATGTGTGCCCAGAGATCAATCACACATAAGTTAACAAATTATAAAGGATGTATCATCACCAATGTTATTACATCACGATTAATAACACATAGTCTTTACAATAATGTAGCGGAAGTAAAATATAAAACTCTCGTGGTAGCTTCAATCACAGGCACATTGACTGGTTGACGGCAAGTCTAGTAATCTTCCGGGAAGTAGAAGTAGTCACTACTTGCACCATCTGTTACCCATCCGGGATTTTTATCCAAGTAAGAAAAATAAACAAGTGTAAGTACATCTCGTACTCAACAAGTGTAACATGGGGTTCATGAGGCTCAAAGGCATAACATAGGTTTATCAGCATGTAGCTTTTAATTAGCATTATTTCGGTATATCAATAATATCAAAGTGTCTCAATGTAACAATAAACATATGATCCATGTGAAATGATTAACGAATAGCAAAAACATATCCATTATTAATGATCCACTATTCCAAAAGGGTCCAAGGCCACTCGTGACCGTGAGCACGACTGTTATAACAGTTTTACACTCTTCACATATGCCCGGGTTAATTACTCCCAAAACACTTACAAGGTGAGCAGGCAGGGAAACACTATAAAGTCTTTCGAAGGTTCGTCTAACAAGTTAGGGCCATTAGATTTCACTCGGCAAACAGATGTAGAGCCCCCCTTCCAAATGGCACAATAACACGCAGCCTATACTCATGAGGACAGAGGCCGCACTATATCCAATTCGTCAAGCCATTCTTACGCCAAAAAGGAATACCACTAACAAGCTAGAAAATATTCTTCTATATGACTAAAGCCAGAGCCATTTTAGCCCTCACAGTTGTACTGTAAATCCCGGATTTTCGCTTACAGATAAGTCCTTATGGAGAGTAACGAGAGCACCAAAGTAACCCCATGCTCTAGTACCCTTTAACAGTAATAAAAGTCATCTTTTAGTGTTTATTGCATATTCCATTAGTCAAATTACATAATCATAGTTCATGTTGAGCACTAGCAATACTAATCCATGCAATATAATATGTATCAAGAAATAAGATCAACTCTAAGTCATCCTTAACAAGGAATATATGCATAATGATATTATTTGCTTAATGTGAATAGGACAACAAGGATAACCCCATGCTATACTTGCCTTGCTCAAACTGGTCTTGGTGATCTTGTTCGTAGAAAAACTCCTGATCCCCAACGAATTGCTCACCGTCTATACTCGATCAACAATAGCAACAACATTCATCCAGAACAATCATGCACAAACAAACAAGACTAAAATTAGAACAGTACACCAACAGTAATAAAATAAGATAAAAAGTTTTTAAAACGAATCTACAACTCGCTAGGATCACACAGACGCAAAGATCACAGAAAACGGAGCTATAACGACAAAGTTATGAATTTACGAAGATTTCCTATAGAAAAGTAATTACTTTAATTCAAGCTTGAAAATAAAATATCACAAACCTACTGAACAGTTCTACTAACATGTAGAGCTCTCAATTACGAACCTAACGCAATTTGAACGGGTCAAATCGGAGTTAAAACAGATAAATTATGACTAAAACAAACTCAGTGGCATAACTGTAAATAGCTGAAAACGTATTTTGACTTAACTGAGATCAAGCTACGCTTTCAAAAGGATAATACGTGATTCTGAAATACGCTTTGGACTGCGGGTTAGATAATTGAAAAACACAGGGTCTCTTTAGCAAAATGTGCAGCCGAAACGGTATCCTCAATTTGCGGCTGTTGGATATCAGATGAACGGATCAGATCGATTCGGGGTGAGCGGGGCGGCGCTCCGGCCGGGAAAACACTCTGGCGGCAATGTCCGCGGCGGCGCCATCGCCGGAGTTCGTGAAATCGCGTTTTACTGCGCTACCTCGCGAAACGAATATACCGGGATGAAGTACAGGTCAAGGCGATCTCACCAAGGTCGAACACGAGGACGGAGCTGTCCCGAAGTCGCCGCGGTGCTCGAGATGTCGGACGGTGGTGGCGCGGTAGAGCTCCAAGCACGCTGTGATGTCTCGGAAGCTCCCTTGACACCGCGAAGGAGTTGGATGGAGACGGAAAGATGTGCGGCCTCGACTTATATAGCCAGGAGAAGCTTCAATTAAGGAAGGAAAGATTTGGGGAAACGAATTCGATCGGTGATGTCGATGGAAAGAAAATCCGTCGCCGGCTTGGGGAGGAAGAAGATGGCCTGACACGCGGGGCCACGATGTCAGCGACAGAAACCGAGAAGGAAGGCGCGACATCGCGCGAGCTGGGCCAGCGGCCGGATTCGGCCCAAGGCGGGGAACAGCGCGTGCGTGGGAGCAACGGGCCGCGTGCGGGAGAAGCAACGCGGGCCGCGGTGAAAGAGTTAGGCTTCCGGGCCGAAAACGAGGAGAGATGTAAATTCCTTTTTCTTTTTTCCTTTTCAAATATTACAAAGCATTTTCAAATGATTTTGAATCCTATTTTGAATTTGAATCAAACCACTCATCACAAAAATTCAAATGCAACAGCATGAGTACACAAACATGTTTCTACCCTTATATTTGATTTTAAGTTAATAACAATTATTATTACTCTAGATTTGTATGGTCACAAAATTGTATAAAAATCATATTTACCTACTTTTTAATATCCCAAAATTTTAGGGTGTTACATATACGAACATACCCTACTCATAGGATAATCAGATGTCAGGTCCCTTTTAAGTTCTAACTAGCACTAGGTGGACCCTTGTACAATACATATATATAATTGTATATGTAGAGCAAAAGCGAAATATCATCTCTACCTTTTATGTACTCTTATCGAATTGATGATTCAATTTCTTTGGTGCCCCTAACTGCAGCACACCCTTTTTTTATGAAAACTACACCCTGTTTTGACAAGCACATGATAACTTATTCTGTAATTATGCCAAAATAAAAATAGACATTACTTCTGTTGTGCATATATAAGGTTATGCCTAGCTGTAAATTTCAGGATCCACAACATTATGCTATTGAAAACTAGAATGGTGAAGGTGTACATGTAAACGATGCATAATGTGTTACAAATTAACTAGTATACGACAACGCATATACCAATTTTATGGATCTAAGGAAAGTTTAGAACTTATCATGCACAAATGTTTCCTCTTAATGAAATACGTGTCAACGGACACGTTCTCGGGAAAAAAATATCATGCATGAATGCAGTAATCACAAATTTGTTGAATAGGGCGGGATCCTAAATGTCTCTCCCTCGTTTTGAAGTTGTATGAAGTCAAGATTCCAAAGTCTGGCCTCTACCTTTTCTTCTAATTTTATCGATAATGTCATGTGGGGCGTACCTACACTAGGCGTCACCGTGCCAGAGATGTGCGCCGGGCCGCTGAGCGCGCGGCACGCGCAGAAGGCGCGCACGGCACAGCGTAGGACGCGGGGTCAGCTAGTGGCTGAGATAGGAAGGTTCAGTTAGTTTCCGATTTGTGGTTCCATAATTTTAGGAGCAATTAGCTCACAGCCGGTTGGGCCTATGGCCATATATTTGCTTGTAATCAGAGGATTGGAAATCAAGAAAGATATTATCTCTAAACCTCTCTCTCTATCCTAAACAACCTAACCTGTGGCGGAAGAGTAAACCTCGCCGGAGAAGACGGATTGAGGCTATGAACTACGTAGCCGAGGTCCAGCTACCCGAGGGTTTGAGGCCCTTGACAGATAAATATAGAAAACGTAATTTTTTATGAAACTATTTTTAAAGACAAATCTGCTCCGATCACTTCCAAACATTGAAGCTCAATATATAAAAGGGTAAATAATAGTTAAAGTTTGGAATGGTTGACTTTAGACAACCTCAAAACATCACTTTTTTATGATCGGATGGAATGGTCATTGAATATTTCATGAGCTTGCTTTGGCCCTGTTTGGATGCAAACATGTCTAGCTAATAGTTTTGCTAATTGTTGCCCTTAATTGTACATCTAGCTACAAGGCTACAGACAACTTACTGAACAAAGAAACAGTAAGTTAGCAAGTTTTGAGTTTCCTTTCTTATTCAGATTGATTCGAAAAAGGGAGAACTTCATAAGCGACAGTCCACCAACTCCCCAAGAAAAAAAGAAGAGTTGGTTTAGCTATGCTCTTGTAAATCCGAGTTTTTTTTTAGTCTAAACCGATCCTAGAAAACGACGTTGGATCTTGAAGCTGGCCCAACCATTCAATAAGCTTTAAGCTAACAGCTGAATACGGATTGTGTTTCTATATGGTCTTTAAGCTTGGAGGGGATCTGAGAGGGGTTACAAAGGAACTCACCATATCCAGTAGAAATCAAGCGCCAGGAGCGGCTCCGCGGGCTGGAGGTGATACCCTTGATCTGGAATTCGGCGGGGGATTGCCGGGGACTCGGGTCGCTGAAGTACGGGTCCAGTGATCATTGAATAAGTTTCTCCAGCTTGAGTTTGGTTAAAAGCACGGAAGGTATTTGCACCATCACCATCATCGAATAGAGTGTTTTCTACGGTATGGATATCGCATAGCAGAGCTGCGCCTAATACTCCAGCAACTCCCATCATATGAAATGAGTTCAACGTCCAATTATGAAATCCTTAGAAAAAAAAAGATGAACCAAAATATAGCTGCTACGCCAAAACTCGGCGCAAAGAACCAACCAGATTGTCCCACTGGATAAATAAGGAATACAGAAACATAAACAGCGATTGGACCAGAGAATGAAATTGCATTATAAGGCTGTAATTGAACAGACCGAGCAAGTTCAAATTGACGTAAGTCAAAGAGCAGAAAATAGATAGGAGAGAGAGAGGGCGGAACACGTGCTAAGATTGCAGTTTTCAGTTAATAATTAATAATTAATAATTGATACTTCCTCTTGTTATTTGTAAAAAAGTTATTTAGTTAACGGAAATGCACCACCATGATGTTCCGCGCCGGTCAGGCCAGACGCGGCTAGCTAGGCTGCGGGCCGGCCCACGGGTCTAGGGATGAAAACGAAAATGATAATCTCCGATTTTTCGAAATCGTTTTCGAGTTTTTTCCGATTTTTATGCCTAAACGAAAATGATAGCGGTAACCGAAAAAACGAAAATGATAACAGTAAAAATAATCGAAAACGAAAGCGAAAATGATTTTGCCCTCTTCCGATCGTTTTCGAAGATTCCCGTATTTAACCGGTAATTTACCGTCTGTAATTATCGATTCAAAGGCCTTTAACTAATAAATCCTTATTTATTTAGAGATATACAACGCATTACACATGGAAGCACACAAGGTAATTTTTTTTGAAAGGATCACATCTGTACACGCAAGCTGCAAGCACACAAGACATTTTTTTTTGGAAAGGATCACATCTGCACACAAGGCAAATAATTTTTAGAAAGGAACTATCTAACGGAAGTATTTCATGTGTATAACAAGAAGGCAATCAACACTCGAGATTCTTTTTTCTAGCCTTTACCTTGTATATGATGTGTTGGTTGCTACCTGCGACACATACATATATTGTGTTTGCTTCTTATTAGCTATATGTTTCTCAGATTTTTATTTCTTATTAGCACTATTGCGCTAATACATCTATTGCTACGAGCCTTACATATCTCCGTACATTAATATGATGCTTGTAACTAACTCATCTACAGTTGCCTTGTATGAGAACTAACATATGTATATATCCATCACAAATTATGTAGGATGAATACTCAGAATATGGACGGGAAGATGTGGCCGGGGACGACGATGACATGCCTGACGTTCAGGCTATAGCCTCCACTGAAAAAAGAACTCTAATAATTCATGTTTTGATCACTATTTATATCGAGTCAACTTAGAACATGGTCGTTTATTTGTATCTTTGTCAAGAATTGTCATACTGTTGCGTGGTTTGCCACTATTTGAGACATAAGATTGTGTGAATTATGTGGTTTCAGCTTGTGATCTTGTCAATTGTGGCTTTATTTACTATTGTCATGTGAGATATGTCGAGTTATATGGATCTTCTCATGTTCTACAGTTTGGCGTGTTTATCGTTTTTGAGATACCGTTCTCATGGATTCCAATCGTTATCGATGTATTTTTCGATCGACTACTATCGTTTTCGAAATTACCGGAATATCGGCGCCGTATTCGTTTCCGACAATATCGTATCGATTTCGTTTTCGAGAAAAAGATGTGAAAACAAAAGTGATTTAGTCTCCTATCGATCGTTTCCGATCGTTTTCATCCCTACACGGGTCTACTCCCCTCATCTGCATACGCAATTTCTTCAAAAAAAAATAAAAAAAAATAAAAAGAGAGCAACATCTTATCTTCTCTATTCGCATTGGCTCCACCACACCTCCCGTCCTTTGGTCGCGTACGCACGAGCTCTGCTAGCGCCCGCGTTCGCACGAGCTCTGCTAGCGCTGCCGTTAGCCGCCGTGTTGTGCCGCCCACCCGTGCTGAGGGAGACCGCTGCCGCCTCCACCAGCCAGGAAGACTTCTGCCTCCGCCTTCCTAGCTCACTGCACCCGTGTGTGGAGCTCGCCCACGTGCAGCTCACGGCGGCCCGAGCGGAGCCCGCCCATGCACATCTCGCGCCGGCCTACCCAGTTTACCGTGGCCATGGCGAAACTTGCCCGCATGTAGCCTGCGACAGCTGGGATAGAACTTCAGACGCCGATGAGGATCCACTCTCCCAAGCAGCAAGGAGATGTTTGCACTGAAGTTGCATGTTGCAAGCGTCTATATTTAAGTGTTTCAAATGTTTCAGAGGTACGTTGCAAGTGTTTTTATATCGATGTTGCAAAAGTAAATCGCGATGTTGCACATGTTGCAGTGGTGTTTTCAAGTGTATGTTCTAAATATTTCATCTGTTTCAGATGTATGTTGCAAGTGTTTCATCTGGATGTTGCAAAAGTAAATCTGGATGTTGCATATACATGCATGTTGCAAGCATATGTTTCAAGTGTTTCAACTGTTTCATACGTATGTTGCAAGTGTTTTATCTGGATGTTGCATATGTTTTGCAATGGCTACAAATGTGTTTTCCTGGTATTTTAGACATATGTTGCAAGTGTTTCAATTGTTTTAAACATATGTTGTAAGTGTTTCATCTAGATTTTGCAAAAGTAGTCTTGTTGCACATGTTGCAATGGGACCTATTTGCAGCAGCCACCTGTTGCAGCTGTTGGGCCGCCTGCATGCGCGTGGGTGTGGAGGAGGCGCCACGGTGCGGGCACGAGACATGAAGCTCGCGTGGGCCATGGTGCGGGCACGAAACACGAAGCGGTGCGAGCCACGGAACATTCGTGGGCTCCCACGTGAAACAGGCGCAGCAGGAGCTGGCGTCCTGATGCTAGCCCAGTCCGGACATCCGGGCGCTAGATGTTCCGTTTAATAAATTGGTATTTTTTCTTTTCTTTGAGTAATAGAATACTACAAGTATTATTAAATTCTGGCTCCACACTTGCTAGGTAAATCAATACTTTAGCAACACAGAAAGTGAAATATGAGTAGCATGAAATGTGGAGTATGACACTGCTCCACGTATTGAGATGTTTATTTAATGGAACTTGTCCTCGTTCCGTGAATCTTTTTCCAATAACTCATTTCATTCTAAATTATAGAATGTTTTGACTTTTGTAGATATATTTAAACATACATTATGTTTAGAAATATAAAAAAATGGTGTATCTTGAAAAGCTAAAATATCTTGTAATTAAAAAGAGTATATATAGATATGGTCTCTCTAATAAACAATATACATCGATATACATATACCCTTTCGTTACTCTTTAAAGTGACATCTCGCCTTTTACCTTGGGGCCCATTTAGTTCTCAAAATTTTGCAAAATTTTTTAAGATTTCTCATCGCATCGAATCTTTCGACGCATGCACGAAGCATTAAAAAATAGATAAAAAATAAAACTAATTACACAATTTAGATGAAATTCACAAGACGAATCTTTAAAACCTAATTAGACCATGATTGGACACTAATTGTCAAATAACAACGAAGGTGTTACAGTACCATTTCTCAAAAAATTTCGAGAACTAAACATGCCCTTGGTCTCATCGTTTTTGCAACCTGGCCGCTTAAGACCATTACCGGTACTTCCCATCCTAGGCTCTAGCCTTGTTTGGATTCAATTTTTTTTTTGGAATTTTAAGGGAAAAAATCATGGTTTTGTAAAATACACGTATCTTCTCTCAGCATCCTTTGGCTCACCACATCTTTCTTGACTTCGGGAAGCAGCAGCCGAGCAGTCCGCGTTCTTGACTTCTTGTCCATGAAGAAGTTGGATTCAGAACCTATGAGCGTGTGGGATCGTAGTGGTTTGCGGAAGAAGCAGGATGCAGAACATGTGGCCGTGTGTGAAGGTGGCCTCCCACGTTTGCCATCTCTTCCAAAGGACACGCATCCTGTGGGGTTATTCTTCACCTGGTTTTGTATCCTAAAGACCCATGATATCCAGTCATCCTCTGTTATGTCCTGAGAGATATGTCAACTCTAAGTGCGGCGTAGAAAGAATGTAACACTACGAATCTTACAAAAGACGAATCTTACACCATAAAAACTGGTATCTCAGATCGCCACGTCTTTAGCTCCTTCATCGGCGACGTACTAATCCATTGTTTGTATAGCACTAGTGATCTGGCACCTTAATTGGCTCGTCCCACGGACATATCTTTAGGTCCTTCATCGTCCGCGTACTAATCCATTGTTTGTATAGCACTAGTGATCTGGCAGCTCAATCGGGCACGTCCCTTGGATGGACTCAGAACCACTCTAGCCTGTTTCATTTGTGGTCTTGAGAGGAAGAGATATTTTCAATTCTTTTTTCCACAGAGCTTTACTTTATCATGTGCTGTTCTAAAAAATGGCATTCTAGGGAACTCTTCCGTTCTCCACCTGGGCACCTCGCTTTTTACGTCCAAGGATAGCTCAGGTTGTTTGTGTGACTACCGACTAGAGACTATATATTCCTAATTCATATACTAGTGATTGTTTGATTCAATTCCTTCTCATGAGCGGACCAGAGATCCCTAGACAAGAGGATTTGACTTTGGTCTGATCAAACTAGGATGATTCGGCAACAGCCAAGCCACCCCAGTGAGCGCCATCCACGTGAGAATTTGACTTTGGTCTGATCAAACACACCGCGGTTTAGGGGCACCATACACAGCAGGGCGGCCTACGCCACCACCGTGCTGTTGCCAAATCTTTTTTCTGAAACATGTGCTATTGCCGAATCACCCTGATCAAGCGAACTGATCATAGATCAGTTGGTTAGGTTCCTTATGGTGGAACCTACCCATCCAGGTTTAAGTCCTCGACTTGGCACAGGTGCTTGCATTTTTTTTTATTTATTATAGGATTTAATGGCGATATACTTTCAGTGGTACGCGACGTCCCCGTCAATAGCGAGACGCCTGTGGTGACTTAGTGAATCTCAAGATATGCCAGCTCAGTTCTTCGGATGTGTTTATAGAGGTTGAGTTTGTGTATATGCATTCATAGGGGTGAGTGTACGTGCGTCGTCTACGTTGTATTGTGTGATTCTAAAAAAAATCACCCTGATCAAAGTCAAAGTCAAATCCACTTGTCTTGGGATCTCTGGTCCGCTCGTGGGAAGAAATTGAATCAAACAATCACTAGTATATGAATTAGGATTGTAGCGTCTAGTCATACAAAGAATCAACGATTTGGTAACATAATCAAATAATAACACGGAATCAATGCATTCGGTAAAAGTAGGCAACAACCATCATTGCATTGGCTTCTTCCAGCATGGACTTGTAGCATCATGGAGGAAGATTATGTTGCAGATCAGAAATGAGCTTGAAGCGTGTAAACGACAAATCCTTCATCGAGACTAGTCTTTTCACATTGACTGAAAACCCGGTGGGAACTTTTACCCTGCTTAGGCTTTGTTTGGCTGCTCACAAATCCACCCCAATCCACATGGTTTGGGATTGGGGTGGATTTATGAGCAGCCAAACAAGCCCTTAAGAAATCCAGACCTAACTCATTTCCAATATACACAAAGCAAAACAGATTCTACCAGTCTCATCTCACTTCACGGCACAACCAAATATTAGATTAAACAGAGCTACATGAAAAAAGGGGGATTGGCAACAAGAAACAAACCCCAAAAAATACAAAATAGACGATGTCAATGGCTAACAGTTCCTCATTCACAATAAAATTACAGGTGCATAGAACATTTGCAGAGAAGACATATCAAGCATGACAAACAATATGGTCAGGATTCCTCTATTCCACACACCGCTATGAAGTCTGAACAACACCGTAACACCAAACTACACAAGCTGAGGTATCCCGTTCAAGAAAACCATTATCTCGTTGGACCTCATGAAGGATTGTTCAAGAAAACCATTATCTCGTAGGACCTCATGAAGGATTCTTCACATTATAGTGCATCGACTCCTTTCTTCAGCCTGTGGCGTGCCATTCTGCTGGTACCTGCTTGGGTCTGAAGGGTTGTACGTGAACTGGCTCGTGTCCAGACCATACTGCATTAGGTGCAAATATAGCTGTCGTCAAGAGAGGAGAACAAAGCATATCATAATCATAATGCTGAAACAATCCATCAAGTAATGTACCTTCTCTCGCATCCTTTGGCTCCAGGCATCATTTCTACTTGCACGCTGATCGAGTGTTGGGACAGGAACACCAGTGGCAGGCACATTTTGGGCATGGATCAATGGCTGCCGCATGGTAGGGCTTCGTCCAATTGCAATAATTTCATCATCACTGTCATACTCAGCAGGTTTGTTCATTTCCCTGACAACCAGAGCTAACAGAAAGAGCACTGCCTGTTGCAAATCAGTCGGCATTTGTTTTAGTTTTGGTGTGACTACCCACATACAGCCTATACTTGACAAGCGACAGCTAAAAGAAAAGACAAAATCCTTTCTAAGGCAATACATAATTAAGGTGTCAATAGTTTCTGGACCAGCCCATTAATTATCATGCTAAGTTTTAAATTACCTATAATTTGTTCATTATCAGCTGATTACAACAAACATAACAGCAGAATAAATCTGCATTGGACAAACATCTATGCATCTCAAGACAGAAAGCCGAAGCCTCCATACTCTACTAATAGGTTAAACAAAACATACAGTGCAGGGTGACAAGAAATTAGAAAAGGGACCGAGGATGGGATTTAGAGTTGGAAAGCATTTGCATGAATATTAGGACAACTTATGGAGTAGAAGTTGAATAAGCAAATACAAGCATTGGAAAAATAAGGATCAGATGAGCATCCTTTGAGTTGAGTTAAGATCAAAGGATGGAAGATTATTCTCATCTCCTACCTCAAAAACAACAACACCAAGAGCAACCCATCTTGCAATCTCCCAGTTTTCCTTCAGAAAGTCATACATAACATCAAAGTTATGTGTCTTGTCCACTGGAATTACCTGCAAAAGAAGTCTATGGATAACTAAAGCTACTCAAGGAAATGATAAGACAAGTGACATTGTAGTAGTTTAGTTCCCGACAGAATACTCACATCTTTCCAGCTTTGGTCAAAGAAGATGAATGCAGCAGCTCCAGCTTCAGCAAGGATCAACAATATGACCAAGAAAGCATACTTTTTTAGAAGTAAAAGGAAACAAGCATGAATTAATACTGTGACCTTACATCATTATAAAATGTCAAATAACTGCCTTTGACGAAATAAGGCTGCAGAAATAGTTAAAATCTTATTGCCTCTGCTACTGCTGTTCTATAAGATTGGCGTTTCAGAGTAGTACAGAAATAAAGTTTGTTCGTTTAGCAGGTTCAGCTACTAATAGCCCATCTGGATTTAATGTTGAGCATAATTCCAAGTACTTTTTAGTGTCTTGTGTATGACAAATGGAATCTTCTTTAGAGAGAACAACAGAATAATGTCTAAGAGGCACATTAAAAAGGATACGAAACACAAACAGCAGGTGTTTCTTGTCCCTGCTCCAATGCAGCCAAACAGAGACACGAGGAAGACGATAGCACCAACACCAATGAACAAATAAATAAACCTGCAGGGAACAGAGGCGATTCCATGTCAAACACAATCGTCTTGGCAGTAAAAACAAACAAAGAACAAACCCATAATTGCCAAAAACTAAAGAGTCAATCAAAGGTTCCGGCTGGAAACTTGGGACAATTCCAATCCACATAGAATTTACCCCCTGCATAACAGGCTCATCAATCTAAAGGCGAGTAACAAATGCTTCATCAGACTGCAATTTGCAACTGCGAGTTTTGGCTATCATAATATCATTGCTATTTCACATATTCGCCTCTTAATCATCCACAACATGGAAAATTAAAGTAAATTGCGATTGCCACCCCTACTAAGCAAACCTCGCAGTTCCTCCCAATCCAAAATCCTAATCAGTCGCGAGATCACATGGACGAAACCTTGATACATCAGAAACAAAAAGGGTCCGTAGGCAAGCAACCATCTCACCATGCTTTGGGTAGCTCGTCGAGGAAGCTGTCACCGAGAGCGACAGCACCCAACAACGGCCGGCCGGAGACGAGCACCTCCGCCGTCAATCCCCCGCCGCTGCCGTCCTCTGATATCTTCATCCACTCGACGAGCAGGTAGATCCCGTAGCCGACCATGGCGAGGCCGGCGACGGTGAGGATGAAGTTGAGCAGCCTGAGCAGGCACTCGAAGAAGCCCCGGCACGCCGCCATCTGCCGCCCTCCTCCCCTTCCTCCGCCACCGATCAATCAATCGATCAGTATACCAATCTACCAAGTCCAAAAAATGCTCCGATTCTCAGGGGAATTCCAACTAATCCCGCCCGAATCGCGCCGAATTTGGCGCGGCGGGTCAGGCCAGGGGAAGAAGGACAGGAGGACGAGGTGATTACCTGGCGAAGCTTCGCCTGCTGTTCTTCTTCCGTTTCTAATTCTTTTTTAGGTTTTTGGTCGTTGATTGAATAAAATAAAAGTCAGTCGGGTGGATTGGGGGAAAGGAGGTGGTGGAGTTGGAGCGGACGGGGGACCCACCAGGTGGCGCGAGGAGAGCCGTCGCCTGAGGCGGACGGAGCAGATCGGTTGGGCTGGCTGCGTTAGGAATTTGAGTTGAGTTTTTTTATGGCAATCGGCGGCCATGCTGACGGTGTACGCGGGGACGGTTGCGCTGGCCGGTAGTGCTCGCCATTATCCCCTTCCCCGTGCGCAGAGGATAGGCGCTGGCGGTCGGGTGACAGGAAAGGTCCGAACTGCCCCTCGCGGGTTTGTTCTGTTGAGCCAGTCAGCCACCTGCGCAGTTCGAGATGGCATCGGCATATCGAGAGACTCTCCTTATGGTGTGAAGCTGTGCAACACGATGCACAATGATGCTACTGAAGAATAAATTCAAACTGTGATACCTTACCGGCTGATGTCATAATTACAAATGGAATAGAACTTGATTAATAATAATTACAAAATTTAGCTACCACCAAATCCTTGCTTCAAAAAAAAAACACTCCACCAAATCCTGATATGGAAGTAGGAACATCTGGTAACATAATACATCACTAGCCACAATCTGGGAAAGAATGCATTTTTTTAGAAAAGGGGAGGAAGAATGCATAATCTGGCTACATGCATTATGTCGATCAATACATCACTAACCGTAACATGAGGAAGAATGCATAGTCTAGCTACATGCATTATGGCGATCTGACTAACATGCATTATGTCGATCTGGCTACACGCATTATGTCAATCTAGCTATGATTAACAGGGGTGAAGACCAAAGAAACGATAGGAGATGGAACCTTCTGAACGTCATATAAGCAATTGAGATTGTTCTTCGCAGTGCCATTACTTGTTGACATGTGTTGCTGTTGTCAGGATAATTAGACCTTGTTTGAACATGTTATTAGCTAGTTTGGTCAACTAATAAGATAGTTGTTAGTTAAAGGTCTTGTTTGGATCCATTAGGTACTAATAGGCCACCACTAATATTGACTGCTATGAGCTAGTTTGGTCCAACCAGTACAATAGTTATTAATTTGGTATTAGGCTAACAATTAGCTAAACTATTAGTTAGACCTGTTTGGATTCAACGAGCAAATTATTAGCAGCTAACTTTTATCTTCTTGGATCCAAACATGGCTAGCTAAAAACTAGCTAGACTATTAGCTAGATCTATTTAGCTAATTGTTAGCAATTAATTATTAGCTCCATAGATCCAAATAGAGCCTTAGTCGTTATACTTGACTGCTCTTTTTTTTTTTGCGGTGGTTGCATGTGTGGTCATATGCTTTTCTCTCTTCAACCACTATAGATAACAACAGCGCTGCAACTACAATAAGTGCAACTGATCAGGCTGAGTGTTTTATCAGGAGGATTGGTTTGATGGTGACACAGGGGCGCCTTGATTTGGTTTTGTTTTATGTAGTTTGTTAATAAACTCTTATGGGTTTTGGGTTTTGCAGTGGAATATAATCTCAATTCCATCTTTTTGTGTAGGTCATGTTATGGAACTTTAAGAAATAGCATATCTATTAGCTGTTTTGAGCTACAACAAACTTTGTTTTGGGTTATCTTGTTAGTTGGAGATCTAATCAAGATATCATCTAATTTTTAGCTAGCTCTAAGGGATATAAATTGACTCGCTTACTGTACATCTAGGTCTTCAAAAGTTGATCTATGTAAAATTTGACTAATAATTAATCCAATGCCATGTATGTTTAAAGCATTAAATTTATATGAACAATTTATATTTCAAATATCTTTTAACACGAAAACAATTTATAACAATGGCTAATTATAATTTAAGACAAATTAGTAGCATATATTTCAATAGAAAATCTAAAATTCCAATAGTGGCCGGCCTAAAAACAAATGGATGTTTACGAAATTTTTCACATCCTTAGGTTTTGTTACTAGTTAAGTGCCCTTATGTTGCTAACTTGATGTGGGCAAAGAAAAAATTAAGGACACCCTAATGCGATGGCCTCTAATATTCAAATAAAAAAATTCATAGCAATGCTTGCGTTCTCAATTCAAATATTTGTTACACATGAAGCCTCAATGACTGTTTTCCATCATAGTATAGTGTATGACAGTCACCTAGTAGAATATAAAACACACAATCTATGTGAAGCTGACTATCAATAGTCCCATAGGGGTAGAGAAATAAAGGTATTTTTGTAGTTTGTAGGATCTCACCATTGGAGGCTCGTCTTCCTCTCCTGTGTTATGTGCATAAAGGACGAGAGGGTGGTGGTGGGCTAGGTTGGCCACACACATTTTTTTTAGGAGTCAATCACGATCGTGGGGTAGCTAAATGATACATTTCTTTTTTATTTATTTTGTTTGTTTACTTGATTTTGTTGTGTTTTTGAAAGTAGAGGCTGTTGAAGGGACAAAAGATAAAAACATTATTGATTTCTATATACTAGCTTTATACATGTGCGTTACAATGAGATACAATCATATACGCACGTGTGTTATATATTAAGGTGATGATATTAAAATCAACTCAAACAGAACACTTCACACTCAAATTTGTGGCGTGGTCCTTTTGGTGCAATGCATATATCTGTTCACATATGCTTATCCTAAAATATATTTATCATTTGACACCAGTGCTAGATTATTTTCTTAAAAACATGCAATGCATGTTTTTTCATTAATAAAAAAAGAGGGGATAATGACCTAAGAGCCAATTTGACAGATCGAGCTCCAGGAACAGCTTTGAGGCTCAGTTGGATGGAAGCTTTGCCCAACAGTATTCAATTCCATGGCGATTTCCATGAAGTGAATATTTAAATTGAGCTACAGGGTTAGGAGCTGAAAAAATCTTCTCTAGTTCACTACTATAAAAAATCTCATACATATACTTTATCTTAGAGAATCATTTTCAATCATAGAATTACCTCTCTAAAGAATCACATCCCACAAAGATCAAAAGCAAAAAGAGCTCGACCAAAAGACGCTAAAGGACCAAACTAGACACCATCCGCTAGTTTTGTGACACTAAAGTGTGGGGATGGCGGAAGGCTGATGTCCTCAAGAGTATTACTCAGTTTTGGTTGTGAGAATTACATATGCTGGCTTTGCGATACTTGTTCTAATGAAGGAATGTGTTTTAACATGCCATGGAACACTCCTTCAGTGGCTGCTTTGCTTATAATGTGACCCTAATAAGTGTTGGAATCCTAACTAAATTTGAACTTCTATGAACGAAGACTAATCCTTGTGTTTCACCATGGTGCTCATGATATCCTTCTCCCTAATCTAAAACAAATGAGCCTTGCGAAGACTCTAATAAGATGGCTTCCTTATCCATTTATGCTACTTGTTGGGCTGCTTAATATCAATCAAAGGAATTATCGAAGCTACCCTACAAAATCCAAGCAATCATCAACATGAAACAACCAAAATCCAGCAATCATCACATGACACTTAACTGTGCTAAATAGCTTGATAGCAAAATTAGCAGATTGAAGCTGACTGTTCTTCCAAGTACTAAGGCTCTTATCTATTCAAGTGACCTTCAAACAAGAAAAAGAAATTGTGGAACTCAAAAATTACTTGACAAGGATTGGCTACTCCAAAAGCAACATGTGCTCCTCTACATCGTGGCTTTGCACGCAACAGTCGATACCGTGTTAGTCGAGTAAAAAGCAGACAATCACTAGAAAAGAAGTACTCCCTCCATTCCAAATTACAAGGTATTCCAACTTTCTTGGAGGGTCAAAGCATCTGAAGTTTGACTAAAATTATAGGGAGTATGTGTTAACTTTGTATTTGAGGCACTCACTAGTAGGTCCAAGAAATTCTACTCATAGTTATAAAAGATTGCATATATATGTTGTCACTACGTAGTTTTCAGGGATTTGAGAAGTCTCACGAAAACCTGAAAGAAAAAGGGATTTGAGAAGGCCACATTCAAAATGGGTCTGAAATGTAAAACAGCGGTAGTAGTTTACATTAGAGACACGGATTTTCATTTACTTATTGTATATTCATACATATTGCCGAATCTGCCTAATGGCAGACTGCAATATCCCATGGTTTAGGCACATAAAATAAGTTACCACTTCCTCTATTCCAAATTATAAGTCGCTTTGAATTTTTTGGTACATCCATTTTGCTATGTATCTTGACATTATTATATTTAGATACATAGCAAAATATATATACCAAAAATAAGTTAAACCGACTTATGATTTGAAACGGAGAGTACTATATTCCACCCGTCCACCGTTAGATGGTCCGATCCTGTAGGTGTGGGGATTATTCGCTATCTTATCCTATGGCAACCGAGAATATAATTCCGGAAGGATGCAGCCTCTCGGCTCCATTCCACGTTGCATGCCATCATCTATTAGGTACAGGGATGCAAGTGGGCTAGGCGGACCAAACTGTGTCACTCATGGCGTTGCAGTTCCATGTGTATGCGGGCACTCGTAGATGTCTCTGCATCGCCGGGTGTATGGTCGGTCAGGATCCAAGACGCCTGGTTTCAGCGGTTCGTAACCCACCGACGACTCTGCTAGCGTCCTTCCTGCACGAACACGCCTCACGCACGGTTAAAAATTGTTTACGACGGTAAAGAGAGACGAAAGCATATGTGACTGTAACCTACCGGCCTCTGCGGGGACGGCGTGCATGGCCGAGATGACAAGGAAGGCCACCAGGAACATCACGCCGATCTCCTGTAACACCCTAAAATTTTGGATAAAAAAATATAGGAAAATATGATTTCATATATTTTTGTGAGCATGCAAATTTAGGATAATAATAATTTTATAAATTTAAAATTTAATATAAGGGTAGGAACATGATTGAGCATTCATGCTGCTGCATTTGGGATTTTGTAATGAGTGGTTTAAATCAAATTCAATTTGGATTTTAAAATCCTTTGAAAATTGGCTTTGAAAAAATTGAAAAAAGAAAAAGAGAAAGGAAAATTTCTTCTTCGGGCCGCATTCTCCCGCAGCCCAGTGCTCGGCCTGCCCTCCCCGCGCGCGGCCCGCCTTCCCTCGCGCCCGCCACCGGTTTCTGGGTTGAGCCCAAGCCGCGGCCTGCTGGCCCGTCTTCGCGCGCGCGGCCGCGTCCCGCACCCGAGCCGCTGACGAACCGGTCCCACCTGTCAGCGACCGCCTCCCCTTTCCTTTCTCTTTCCTCCGGTTCCTTCCAACCGCGAGCACCGCTTTCTTCGATTCGGTGATCCGAATCCGCATCGAATCTCCCTCCTTTCCTTGTATACCGACGCCTACGGGCTATAAAACGAGACCCCCGCACTATTCCGCCCTCATTCTCTCCCTTTGGAGCTGCCGTAGTCGCATAGTCTCACCACCGCAAGCACCACCGCTGCCATAGCCGCCATCGCGAGCTAGCCGCCGCTTTCCGGTCATCCTCCGGTCCTATCTTCGCGCGGGGTGAGTTCGCCGTGAGCTTCTCGATCTTCCGGTGTTCTCTTTTCATCGTTTGGTGGTCGGAGTTGTGTTTTGGCCTTCTCCGATGATGGCGCCGCCGTGGGAGCTCGCCGACGGCTGGGAATTGGCCGGAGCGCCGCCGGCGTCTTTTCTCTCTCCCCGATCCAATCTGGATCGTTGATTTTGAATCCAACGGTTATAAATAGAAAATACCGGTTCGTTCGTAATATTGTAAAAGAGACCCTGAGTTTTTAGTATATCAACCCGCAGTCCTAAAATGTAAAGCTCAGAGTACGCTTTGATCGGTTGAAAACGTATTTCGTTTCGGTAAATGAAAAATACGTTTTCTGATATTTACAGTTTTGCCACTCAACTTGTTTTAGTCGTAGAATCTCCGTTTTAACTCCGATTGGATCCATTCAAATTGCGTTAGATTCATAATTAAGAGCTCTACATGATAGTAGGACTGTCCAGTAGGTTTATGATAATTTATTTTCGAGCTTCAATTAAAGTAATTATTTATCTATAGGAAATCTTCGTAAATTCATAACTTCGTCGTTTTAGCTCCGTTTTTCGTGATCTTTGCGTCTGTGTGATCCTTGCGAGTTGTAGATTCGTTTTAAAAACTTTTTATCTTATTTTATTACTGTTGGTGTACTGTTCTAATTATAGTCTTGTTTGTTTATGCATGATTGCCTCTGGATGTGTGTTGTTGCTGTTGTTGATCGAGTATAGACGGTGAGCAATTCGTTGGAGATCAGGAGTTTTACTACAAACAAGATCACCAGGACCAGTTTGAGCAAGACAAGTATAGCATGGGATTATCCTTGTTGTCCTATTTATATTAAGCAAATAATATCATTATGCATATATTCCTTGTTAAGGATGACTTAGTGTTGATCTTATTCCTTGATACCTATTATACTGTATGGATTAGTATTGCTAGTGCTCAACATGAACTATGATCATGTAATTTGACTAATGGAATATGCAATAAACATTAAAAGATGATTTTATTACTGTTTAAGGGTACTAGAGCATGGGGTTACTTTGGTGCTCTTGTTACTCTCCATAAGGACTCATCTATAAGCGAAATTCCGGGATTTATAGTACAACTGTGAGGGCTAAAATGGCTCTGGCTTTAGTCATATAGAAGGACCTTTTCTAGCTTGTTAGAGGTTACCCTTATGGCGCAAATGGGGTAGAGCAGACTGTGGATCCCTGCGTGGTGTATCACACAGACTGACTTTGGAAACCTAACAGCCCTAACTTGTTAGACGAACCTTCGAAAGACTTCATAGTGAATCCTGTCGACCTTCCTTGAAAGTGGGTCAAGAGATTAGCTACCTCGGGCGAAAGGGTAAATCACGACTCACAGTGAAAGTGTACAACCTCTGCAGAGTGTAAAACTGTTATAACAGCCGTGCTCACGGTCACGAGTGGCCTTGGACCCTTATGGAATAGTGGATCATTAATAATGAATATGTTTTTGCTATTCGTTAATCATTTCACATGGATCATATGTTTATTGATTATATTGAGACACTTTGATATCATTGGTATACTGAATTAATGCTATATAAAAGCTACATGCTAATAAACCTATGTTATACCTTTGAGCCTCATGAACCCCATGTTACACTTGTTGAGTACGAGATGTATTTACACTTGTTTATTTTTCTTACTTGGATAAAAATCCTGGATGGGTAACAGATGGTGCAAGTAGTGACTACTTCTACTTCTCGGAAGATTACTAGACTTGCTGTCAACCAGTCAATGTGCCTGTGATTAGAGCTACCACGAGAGTTTTTATATTTTACTTCCGCTATATTATTGTAAAGACTATGTGTTATCAATCGTGATGTAATAACATTTGTGATGATACATCATTTATAATTTGTTAACTTATGTGTGATTGATCTCTGAGCACACATAAGGGAATGCACTCCATTTGGTCGTTAAATGGGTGTGACAAATTGGTATCAGAGCTATTGTTGACTGTAGGACGCAAGCTTAGATAGAAATGGTCGATTTAGTGTCATCTTTTCACTATTTTTATGCTCATTATCTTGCTCTTGTTATTTGATAAATTTTTATGCTTCTTATGTCTCATTCTATTATGAAATTTTGCCTCTATTCTAATTACATCTAAAAACTTTATAGATGGTTCGTGGCCGCAAGACTGCCCGCATCACCACTGGAGGACACTACCCACCTCGTGCTTTGATTGCACCTGAAGAGCCATAAGAGGAAGTACCCCAGGAGAATGAGCAGACCCCTGAAGCACCAATCCAAGTGTCATCACCTCCTCAGGAAGAACCCGAGCCTGAAGAAGACCCTGAGATCATCGAGATTGAAGATGATGAAGAGGAGGAAGCCAATGGAGGAGAGCAACCCCCGTCTCCCCCACCTGGTGCAGCTGCTGAGGATGGCCACCCCCTCCAATGGGTTAGACTGTGAAGATCTACCACAAGGCAGGAGGAAATGCTGTTTCTCACCATCGACTTGTGGGAATGCTCTCTGCCTATTTCGCTGATTGGCACCCAACTGTGGAGTACGTCTGTTGGGAGTACACCCATCCGCTGGAGGACACTTACTAGAAGGCAAGAGCGAGTATTTTTCCTAAGGATGAAGAAAAAGGAGCATACCAGCTGGACAGGATGTATGCTCACATGGGTCGTCGAGCTACCATGGAGGATAGTATTGAAGATGCTGCTTTTGAAGCATGTATGGGCCTTCGCTACCTTCGCTTTGATAGCATGAAGCATGATATCCACCGCTACCTCCCTCGTGCACACCCCGACCTTGGATGGGCCATGATGGATCCAGTGCAGTTGGAACCACTTCCTTGGGTGATGGTGAACTTTGTCTATGACATGATGGAGAGGAAGCTGCAGTTAGAGGAAATGGTGAAGGCACAGGGAAAGACCATCAAGAGGTGCCAAGCAATGATTGATGAACTCCGAGCAAACCAAGGCATGGCAAAGATTTATGAGACATTAGAGCATGAGCCACGCCAGTAGAAAATAGGAGTCCTTTATGTAATAAGAACGTTCTTAGTAACGTCAGTTGAGTCTTCGAGTCTGTCGTGTGGTTTGAACTTTGGTGTGATAGTTGCTTTATCATTATGCTTATGTGTGAGTTGGATTTTTGTTATGAGTGCTGGGGCTTGTAGGCATGTCTACAAGTTCCATTTCTAAGAATAAAAGTCTATTAGTCAAGGGAATAATAGTTGGGTTTGGTATTGTCTCGTTTCTGTCCTTGCTGTTTTCTGGAGCAGTCTGCAATATTTCTGATATGGTTCAAAAAAGGTTCGTGCAACATTTATAAAATTTTTATGAGAGAAACTAGGCTTAAGCACCTTTCAAATGCCACTGGAATCACCTTTTTATCTGATCTGGTTCGAGAGATATAACTGTTACAAGTTAAAGTTTCTGCACAGTCTGGAATCTGGAATAGTTTCTGTTGCGCCTTAATTTTCATTAACTTAACGACAGAATCTGGTCTTATGGTCTAAATAGATGTTGTGGGGAACTTCATAATCTTTCCAACCATATAAAGCACGCCTCTATTGGACTTCTGTAGTTCGAGATATGATTGATTTACTGAACTGATCATATTGATATTCGCCCAGAAAACTTTCAGATATCATTCTTTATCTTATAAGTGGTTGATAACATGGAAATCTCAAAGTTTGTATTCTTATGGATGGCAGATGGCCGGAAGAGGAAGAGGCAGGGGTCGTGGAGGTGTTCCCCCGAATCCACCACCACCACTGCCACCAACTATTGAGCAACTTCTGGCAGTGCAGACGCAACTTATGCAACAATTGGTGCAGAACCAACATAATCATCCAGTTGCTGGAGTGCCACCACGTGATAAGCGTGGTGAGTTTTTGAAGGGTCATCCCCCGGTGTTCACGCATGCCGCTAATCCATTGGAAGCGGATGATTGGCTCCGTGCCGTGGAAAAGCAACTCAACATTGCTCAATGTGATGACCGTCAGAAGGTGTTGTTTGTTTCTGGACAACTTCAAGGAGAAGCTCAGGACTGGTGGGAATCATATGAGTATGGTCGTCCCGCCAATGCTCCCGCAGTCACTTGGCAGGAGTTTAGAGAGAATTTCAGAGCTTATCATATACCAGAAGGAATAATAGAACTGAAGGCAGAGGAATTCTGGAATTTGACCCAGGGGTCATTGTCTGTAGCTGAGTATCGTGATAAGTTTGCCCAGTTGTCACGATATGCACCACATGAGGTGGCCAATGACAATGATAAACAACGCCGCTTTTTGAACGGATTGTATGATGGATTACAATTGCAGCTGATGTCCAATACTTATCCTAATTTTCAGACGCTTGTGAACCGCGCTATCGTGGTGGACAACAAGCGCAAGGAGATGGATGTCAAGAGGAAAAGGTTTTAGGGACAGACTTCTGGTAGTAACACTCATCCTCGTACTAGTTTCCAGCAGGTTAATCAACAGAGGCCTCCTTCTGGTCAGTGGAATCGTGGTCAGGTCCCTTTCCGCAATCAGTTTTCGCAACGTCCCCCATTCCAGCCGCAGAATGGTAACCAACGCCCTCCGCGGCAGAATGGGAATCAACCTCAGTGCCAGGGTCCTTCCAATAATACTCCAATGAAGACCAGTGCTCCCAATACCCCCAACAAGTGTTTCCGATGTGGAAAAGAAGGTCACTTGTCCTACAACTGCCCTGAGAAGATTAATCAGCAGACTCCACAGAGGCAGGGTAGTCACCAGAAGCCTGCATCTAATACTAGAAGGGTGAACCACTTGTCCCAGGAAACCATAGTGGAGGAACCCGAAGTTATGCTTGGTACGTTCGATGTCCATTCCACTCTTGCCACTGTTCTTTTTGATTCTAGAGCATCACATTCTTTCATATCACAATCATTTGTTAGAATACATAGAATTCATTTGTGTGCCATGAAGAATCCTATATTAGTAAACTCACCTGGTGGAAGTATGCCAGCATCTTATCGTTGTCTCCCGATTAGTCTCATTCTAAGGAGGGTAGAGTTTAAGGTGAGTCCTATAGTATTGAGAACAGCTGGGATTGATCTTATCTTAGGAATGGATTGGATGATTCAACAACAAGCAGAGATTCAGTGCAAAGGGAAATCAGTAGTGTTGACAACACCAAAGGGAGATAGGATCAAAGTTGATGTGAAAGTGCAGAAACAGGAGACCGCTACAGTGAACCAGCTTGCTGATGGTGCTAACAAGGAGGACCAGGTTGTGGAAGAGTTCTCCGATGTGTTTTCCGAGGAATTGCTAGGTATGCCGCCAGACCGTGACATTGAATTTATTATTGAATTATTACCTGGGACTGCACCCATAGCTAAGCGTCCATATAGAATGGGAGTAGATGAATTAGAAGAACTTAAGAAACAAATTAAGGAATTGCAGGATAAGGGTTTCATTCGTCCTAGTTCTTCACCTTAGGGAGCACTAGTGATTTTTGTGGATAAGAAAAATGGTACTCAGAGGATGTGTGTAGATTATCGGTCTCTCAATGAGGTTACCATCAAGAATAAGTACCCGTTGCCCAGGATTGATGACTTGTTTGATCAGTTAAGAGGTGCTTGTGTATTCTCCAAGATTGATCTTCGTTCTGGATATCATCAGTTGAAGATTCGTGCTAGTGATGTACCAAAGATAGTTTTTACCACACGGTATGGGTTGTATGAGTATACAGTGATGTCTTTTGGTCTGACTAATGCTCCTGCATACTTTATGTATTTGATGAATAAGGTATTCATGGAATATCTGGACAAGTTTGTAGTGGTATTCATTGATGATATCCTAGTATTCTCCAAGACTGAGGAGGAACATGCTGAACATTTGAGGCTAGTTTTGCAAAAGCTCAGAGAACACCAGTTATATGCCAAGCGGAGTAAATGTGAGTTTTGGTTGAAGGAAGTTTCCTTTCTTGGTCATGTTGTCTCAAATGGAGGAATATCAGTAGATCCTAGCAAAGTGAAAGACGTATTGGACTGGAAGCCACCAACCAGTGCAAGTGAGATCCGTAGTTTCTTGGGATTAGCAGGCTATTACAGAAGATTTATAGAGGGATTTTCTAAGCTTGCGAAGCCAATGACTGCACTATTGGAGAAGAATGCCAAGATTGTGTGGTCTGAGAAGTGTCAGGCTAATTTTGAGGAATTAAAGAAAAGATTGACCACTGCACCAGTATTGGTTTTGCCAGATCTGAGTAAATAGTTCTCTATTTACTGTGATGCATCTCGTTTGGGTTTAGGATGTGTTCTTATGCAAGAAGGTAGAGTTGTGACATATGCATCGAGACAGTTGAGAAAGCATGAATTAAATTATCCTACTCATGACTTAGAATTAGCTGCAGTGGTTCATGCATTAAAGATATGGAGACACTATTTGATTGGACATAAAAGTGATATATATACTAATCACAAGAGTTTGAAGTATATCTTCACTCAATCAGATCTGAACTTGAGGCAGCGTAGATGATTAGAGTTGATAAAGGATTATGATCTAGAGGTGCATTATCACCTAGGAAAGGCTAACATCGTTGCTGATGCTCTTAGTAGGAAAAGATACGCTAATGAAATACAAGTAATGCCTTTGTCAAGAGAGTTGTGTGCTGAATGTGAGTATCTAAACTTAGGGTTTACCATCAATGCAGTAGAATTGGTACTAGAACCTACTCTGGAGCAAGAGATACGCAAGAGTCAGATGAAAGATACAAAATTGAGAGAGATAGCGGAGAATATAGTGAAGGGCAAATCACCAGAATTCCATAAGGATGATAATGGTACGTTATGGTTTGGAAAAAGGCTGTGTGTGCCAGAGGATAAGACTATCAGAGAGGCAATTTTGAGTGAAGCTCATGAGTCAGCTTATTCCATACATCTAGGGAGTACTAAGATGTATCTGGATCTGAGAGAGAAATATTGGTGGTATGGTTTGAAAAGAGATGTTGCTGAGTATGTTGCTTTGTGTGACACATGTCAAAGGGTGAAAGCTGAACATCAGAGACCTGCAGGATTGTTACAACCTATGCAGATACCTGAATGGAAATGGGAAGAAGTTGGTATGGATTTTATAGTTGGATTGCCACGTACTCAGAGAGGGTATGATTCAATTTGGGTAATAGTAGATCGCTTAACAAAGGTTGCTCATTTTCTGCCAGTTAGGACTACATATAGCAGTGCAAGGTTGGCAGAATTGTATATGGAAAGAATAGTGAGTCTACATGGAGTGCCTAAGAAAATTGTGTCTGATCGAGGTACCCAGTTTACATCTCATTATTGGCAAAAGATACATGAATCACTAGGAACCAAGCTGAACTTTAGTACAGCCTACCATCCACAGACAGATGGATAGATAGAAAGAATTAATCATATATTAGAGGATATGTTGAGAGCTTGTGCTTTACAATATGGTACTAGTTGGGATAAGAGTTTGCCTTATGCAGAATTCTCCTATAACAATAGTTATCAGAAGAGTCTTCAGATGGCACCGTTTGAGGCTATGTATGGACGAAAGTGTAGAACCCCGTTGTTCTGGAATCAGACAGGGGAAAGTCAAGTGTTTGGGCCTGATGTACTAAAGGATGCTGAAAAGAAAGTGAGAATGATTAGAGATAATCTAAAAATAGCACAGTCCTGACAGAAAAGTTATGCTGATACTTGTAGAAGAGAGTTGACTTTTGAGGTAGGGGATTATGTTTACTTGAAAGTGTCTCCCATGAGAAGTGTGAAGAGATTTAATATGAAAGGTAAATTGGCACCAAGATATATTAGACCTTTCAAGATTGTAGAGAGACGTGGTGAAGTGGCATATCAGTTGGAATTACTAGAAAGTTTGGCAGGTGTACATGATGTGTTTCATGTATCCCAACTTAAGAAGTGTTTGCGAGTACCAGAGGAGCAGATTCCGTTAGAAGAGCTCAATGTTAAAGAGGACCTCACATATGAAGAGTTTCCAGTTAAAATTCTAGAGACTGCTGAAAAAGTTACGAGAAGTCGAACTATTAAGATGTGTAAAGTTCAGTGGAATCGGTACACAGAGGGTGAGGCCACTTGGGAAAGAGAAGAGGATCTGAGGAAAACTTACCCGCAACTGTTCGAGTAAGCATCACCCGAATCTCGGGACGAGATTCATCTTAAGGGGGTAGAATTGTAACACCCTAAAATTTTGGATAAAAAAAATATAGGAAAAATATGATTTCATACAATTTTGTGAGCATGCAAATTTAGGATAATAATATTTTTTATAAATTTAAAATTTAATATAAGGGTAGGAACATGATTGAGCATTCATGCTGCTGCATTTGGGATTTTGTAATGAGTGGTTTAAATCAAATTCAATTTGGATTTGAAAATCCTTTGAAAATTGGCTTTGAAAAATTTGAAAAAAGAAAAAGAGAAAGGAAAATTTCTTCTTCGGGCCACATTCTCCCGCAGCCCAGTGCTCGGCCTGCCCTCCCCGTGCGCGGCCCGCCTTCCCTCGCGCCCGCCTCCGGTTTCTGGGTCGAGCCCAAGCCGCGGCCTGCTGGCCCGTCTTCACGCGCGCGGCCGCGTCGCGCACCCGAGCCGCTGACGAGCCGGTCCCACCTATCAGCGACCGCCTCCCCTTTCCTTTCTCCTTCCTCCGGTTCCTTCCAACTGCGAGCACCGCTTTCTTCGATTCGGTGATCCGAATCCGCATCGAATCTCCCTCCTTTCCTTGTATACCGACGCCTACGGGCTATAAAACGAGACCCCGCACTATTCCGCCCTCATTCTCTCCCTTTGGAGTTACCGTAGTCGCATAGTCTCACCACCGCAAGCACCACCGCTGCCATAGCCGCCATCGCGAGCTAGCCGCCGCTTTCCGGTCATCCTCCGGTCCTATCTTCGCGCGGGGTGAGTTCACCATGAGCTTCTCGATCTCCCGGTGTTCTCCTTTCATCGTTTGGTGGTCGGAGTTGTGTTTTGGCCTTCTCCGATGATGGCGCCGCCGTGGGAGCTCGCCGACGGCCGGCGTCTTTTCTCTCTCCCCCGATCCAATCTGGATCGTTGATTTTGAATCCAACGGTTATAAATAGAAAATACCGGTTCGTTCGTAATATTGTAAAAGAGACCCTGAGTTTTTAGTATATCAACCCGCAGTCCTAAAACGTAAAGCTCAGAGTACGCTTTGATCGGTTGAAAACGTATTTCGTTTCGGTAAATGAAAAATACGTTTTCTGATATTTACAGTTTTGCCACTCAACTTGTTTTAGTCATAGAATCTCCGTTTTAACTCCGATTGGATCCATTCAAATTGCGTTAGATTCATAATTAAGAGCTCTACATGATAGTAGGACTGTTCAGTAGGTTTATGATAATTTATTTTCGAGCTTGAATTAAAGTAATTATTTATCTATAGGAAATCTTCGTAAATTCATAACTTCGTCGTTTTAGCTCTTTTTTTCGTGATCTTTGCGTCTGTGTGATCCTAGCGAGTTGTAGATTCGTTTTAAAAACTTTTTATCTTATTTTATTACTGTTAGTGTACTGTTCTAATTATAGTCTTGTTTGTTTATGCATGATTGCCTCTGAATGTGTGTTGTTGCTGTTGTTGATCGAGTATAGACGGTGAGCAATTCGTTGGAGATCAGGAGTTTTACTACGAACAAGATCACCAGGACCAGTTTAAGCAAGGCAAGTATAGCATGGGATTATCCTTGTTGTCCTATTCACATTAAGCAAATAATATCATTATGCATATATTCCTTGTTAAGGATGACTTAGTGTTGATCTTATCCCTTGGTACCTATTATACTGCATGGATTAGTATTGCTAGTGCTCAACATGAACTATGATCATGTAATTTGACTAATGGAATATGCAATAAATATTAAAAGATGATTTTATTACTGTTTAAGGGTACTAGAGCATGGGGTTACTTTGGTGCTCTTGTTACTCTCCATAAGGACTCATCTATAAGCGAAAATTCGAGATTTACAGTACAACTGTGAGGGCTAAAATGGCTCTAGCTTTAGTCATATAGAAGGACATTTTCTAGCTTGTTAGAGGTTACCCTTGTGGCGCAAATGGGGTAACAGATGGTGCAAGTAGTGACTACTTCTACTTCCCGGAAGATTACTAGACTTGCTGTCAACCAGTCAATGTGCCTGTGATTGGAGCTACCACGAGAGTTTTTATATTTTACTTCCGCTATATTATTGTAAAGACTATGTGTTATCAATCGTGATGTAATAACATTTGTGATGATACATCCTTTATAATTTGTTAACTTATGTGTGATTGATCTCTGGGCACACATAAGGGAATGCACTCTATTTGGTCGTTAAATGGGTGTGACATCTCCTCTCCAGCTGATTGAAGATGAATCTCCTCGATCGGGTGTGCGCTGCGGGATGCACAAGGCAGCAAGGTTCTTTGGGCATTATATAGAGGTGCCTGCAGTCAGAAGCACCACTAAGGTTGCAGTTTTTTAACGTATACACCCTCTCTAATTATTAAGTTAATCAAGGCGTTTAAGTGAATTTAGTCTTCTTTTTCTTTAGTATACAAAACATACACATGTTTGAGTACTTGAATGTTACAAAGTACTTTCTCCATCTAAAATCCTAAACCCCTAAACCCTATGACGGCTAGAAGCTCGATTTCTTCTCCGCTTCTTCTCCAGCGAAAGTACTTTGTAACGGGCTTCTCCGCTTCATCTAAAACAGGCTAGCCGTTTCTGGTGCTAACGTAGAAAACTTGAAACGTTCCGGTTCACGCACCCTCACTTTGATAGTCATCGGGGAGAAGCGCTTGTAGAATATATCTGCAAGAAGTTTTGTGTTTTATTGTGTTTATTAGGTTTTTTTCAATGAGAAGCTAGCGCAGAAGCAGTTTTAAACAGGACCATAGGGTAACTTTGCATTTAAGGCTACGTGCTTTCACGGACAAAATTTACTTTCCCTGAGGTGGCATGCACCATAGAACTGTCAGTAATGCTACCAGTCTGCGAGTTGGGTGCTTCCCCTTTATTCTTTTTTGATTGAAAAACTGCCAAACTGGTGCTTGTACTTTGTTTTCAACTGTGACAGGTACCTAATTTTCTTGGCCATTGCCTCCTTTTCAATTGTTTTCCAGGCCAGGATATATATAATGCTGTTTTTGCCGGTCCCATTCTTATCGCTTCGTGGCCGTTATGGGGGCTTGACTGCCTCCAGTGAAATCTGTTCCACATCCACTACAGTCACAAGTTTGTTATCAAAAAGGAAAAACAAAGAAAAAGACACAACTAGTATAAAAACAACCGATAATGTCCAAGTTGCGAATGGGATTGAGTTCGATTAGGAGATCACTCTCGCACATCTCTGTACTTTTAGGAAACAACACCTCAAACAAGGTCCATGCAAATTTAACTTATGTTTACTTATCTATACATATCAGCCGGGGCACCTTACTTCATGATAAAAAAAAGTAACACTACTGCATAAATGGTCAAGTAAATTGCATCCGAAATATTGGAACTAGGCTCGTGAGTGCAAATTATCCTATCAAAGAAAACAGAGTGACAATTCATAGTTCTTAGTCATTTTTCCAACGTGGTGGCAAATCTATTTTTAATAAGTTTAGTGAACCTATAGTTTTTTTACTAAGCATATAGAAAGAACAGTTCTATAACTTCTTTGTACCATAGCAATTAGTAAGGAGTAGTGAAGAAAAAATATGACAACCTTTTTATAAGGGGATAAAACTAAAACCAAGCTCATCTGATATCTACCTTACTAGCTACTAATTAATTTTCAGGAACATCACAATGCTTTAAAGGAAGTATAAGAAATATAATTGGCTAGAGTATAGTGAGTCTAGAGATCCAGCAGTTCGTTTGGACTTATCAGCAGAATCAGCAGCCATCCAGCAGTGTTTTTCTCTCACAACAAACCAGCGAACAGTGCTTTCAGCACAATAAACCAGCGAAACGAACAGGCTGGCTGGTTTTTGCTTTTATTGCTTTCTTTTCAAGCAACCAGGAAGGGCAGAACATTTTGGTCACGATATCATCAGTAAAACAGGTTGGAGAGATTGGAAACATGCATATAAAGAATTACCTGAACATGTTGGTGGAGTGGGCAGTGCTCACAACAAGTGTGTTAAAAAATGCGATGATTTTAAAAAACAAAGAAAAATTGAATCGAGTGTATTAAACAAAGCCAGTAAACAAATCAGAAGAATTGTATCAAACTCGTTTAACTTCTACTTTAGGTTGTTCAAGGTATCTCTTAAAGCAAGGGCTAGCTTTTTGCGGGCATGATGAATCTTCTTCTTTGAACAAAGGAAATCTTCTTGAGTTGATTGATTTTTTGAAAGATAACAATGTTCTTTAGGTGAGGAGACATGCTGCCTTTGCTAATTGTACAGATATTGAAAGTTTTTAGTAAGCTGTTCTCCAAAGGGTTGGCGATGCGCCTAGGACCATGCATGAACGAGATCATCAGAGCCAATCAAACGGCTTTCATAAAAGGACGTCATCCACGACAACTTCAGAAATGTGCAGCTCACCTGCCGCTGGCTCCATGTTCGTCGCATCCCCTGCGTATTGCTGAAAATTCATCTCACCAAGGCCTTTGATAGCGTCGCTTGGCCGTTCTGGCTTGAAGTCCTACATCAACATAGGTTTCCTAGATCGTTGGCGTGACTGGATTGCGACTCTCCTTTCCACTGCCAGTACAAGGGTGCTTGTCAATGGACGACAAGGAAGACGCATCTGCCGCGGCTTGCGACAAGGGGCCCTCTGTCGCCTTTCCTCTTCCTCATTGTTATGGAGGTGTTCAACACTCTATTGGAGCAGGCAGACCTGGGTGGCATGCTGTCTCCCCTACCGGGGAACTTGGTCAAGTTCAGGGACTCAATCTTTGCCGATGACCTCGTCATCTTCCTTCGCCTAAAGCCAAAAGACTTCTCTTGCATCAGAGAAATTCTCGGTCTTTTCGCCGGTGCTTCTGGACTGCTGACCAACCTCGACAAGTGCATGATCTCACCGATCCAATGCTCTGACGAGGACGTGGAAGCAATTCGTGAAGTCTTCCCGTGCCAATTGTCCCTGTTCCCTTGCAAGTACCTTAGAGCACCACTGTCGACCAAAGCCCTTAAACGATCCGATGAACAGAGGATGGTGGACACCGTCTGTCGGGTACCAATATTAGGGTACCCAGATACAAGGGTTTAATAAAATCGTCAAAGTCGCCCGAGCGATCTGAAACACGACCTGAATTTGGTTATGGACCTCAACGAAAGAGGCCAAACCGCGTCTAGGCAGCCCAGGCATTAGTCCCGGCCCGTCCTATGGCTGGGACGCGGGTTTCGTCTCGCCCGACCCCTAGAGACAAAGGACTGGCCTTGCCCAAAGGCGGGAGCGGGAGCTCCGCCTCGCTCGATGGCCGGAGTACGGGCCCCGTCCCTCCCGACCTTATGGACACTAGCTCCACCCTGCCCGACGGCTGGGATATAAGCCCTGTCTTGCCCGACCCCTCAGGGGGATCTCTACCTCGCCCGATGCTTAGGGGCGTACCTAAGGGTCGGGCGAAAAGCGTCTGGGCCCACAAAGGGCCCGGACTGCTCCCCAACCACTCCAGGGCGTGGGACTTGTACTGCAGCGCTATTCCACAGTACAGGAGTAGACATTCCATTGCGCCGTCCGTAGGCCATGACCGGTCATGCTTAGGGGCGTGCGCCTGTAATAGTGCAGGGCGGATCGGCACTGTGCCGCCTAAGCTACATACGGCGCCAATCAAAGGAAGCGTTGGCTGCACCGCAAGCCTCGTCGCACGCCATGGCGGCACGAAACGCCATGGTCGGGCGAGCTGCGCGCCACTATTGACACAGTAGCCCACAGCCCGGCGACGTGAGGAGCCGCCCCCGCCATCGGTGACCGGGCCAAAGGCCCGAGAACGGCACCGCCATGAAGGCTTCCACCCTTGTACTCCTCAGCTTTTCTCTTTCTTCTTTTCCTTCTCTTCCTATCATGTAACCCAGAGCTCCTCCCTTGAGCTATAAAAGGGAGGGCTTGGGACCCCGTCCGGGAAGAGGAACCGTCCTTGTTCTATCGCACACACACACACGACAGCAACACACCCACGCGATATAGAGACTTGGAAGCCCTCTCCCTTTCTCGCCCGTTTGTAACCCCTACTGCAAACTCAACAAAGAGCGGGTAGCACGAGCACCGTGACTGGACTAGGGATGTTCTGCCCGAACCAGTATAAACCTCTTGTGCCCACCTTAACTCACCAACTGAACCTAAATGCGCAATCATAGAAATTTACTAGCGGGTGATTTTGAACACCGACACCGTCGCATCAAAACTACCGACTTGGAAAGCGGGCATGCCGAACACCTCGGGATGATTGGCTCTCGTCAAATCCACGCTATCCGCAATTTTAGTCCACGTCTCCATCTCGTGCTGCTTGTCTACCTGGGCAATCGGTGAGATTGACCGATGCTGTCGAGCCTTCCGCTGGTGTGGCATGGACCGCGCATCCGGCGGCCGATGTAAAGTCGCCTGGCCAGTCACCTGTGCTCCAAAGTGTTATGGGGGCCTCGGAATCCCGAACCTCAAGACGCTTGGCTACGCGCTGCGGTTACAATGGGAATGGCTACGTCGCACACAGCCGGATTTGGGGCGGGCGTCCTTGCTGCAAAAAACCAAGAAGAATGTCGCTGCCATGTTCCAAGCGTCGGTGACCATGGCAATTGGGTATGGCGCCTCCGCCCAGTTCTAGACCGACTCATGGCTTCCCCCATGCCCTCTCTCAGCTTCAACGCCCAATCTTTTCAGCGCAATCAGCAGGTCTGGATGGTCGCGAATGGTTAAGGACGCCATGTTCCAATGGCAATGGGTGCGTGACATTACCGGTGCTCCGACCATGCGGGTGCTCTACGAATATGTCGAGCTCGGGCGACGCTTGAAGATGTCAACCTGCAGAAGCCCCTTTACTTGCCGGAGCACATCTTGGATCTGTCAATTATATTATGGGCGGAGTCCCACTTATGGGGATCTTGTCGAATTGGGGGAAGCTATAGGTATTATTGTGGGTCAATCAATTGGGAGCCGGGGACTCAACTAACATTAAGAACTTTTCATACTGGTGGAGTATTCACAGGGCAGACAGACTCATTTGGAAGTGGACGGACTCTGGACACTACATGGCGTCGTCGGCATACCGTTCCTTCTTCCTTGGAAGAACAACACTACTAGGTGCCAAGGAGCTTCGGAAAGCCAGTGCACCGCCAAAGCTTAAGTTCTTCCTTTGGCTGGCAATCCATGGGAGGCTCTGGACGGCGGATCGCCGGAAACATCACGAGCTGCAAGACGATACGCCTGTGCCCTCTGTGGTCAGCTGCCCAAAACCACGGACCACCTCCTTCTCTCCTGCGTCTATGCTCGTGAGGTTTGGTGGCGCGCGCTCCAACAGATTCATCTGCAGCAGTGGTGGCTCCGGTCATGCTCCCTCGGGCCTCATGGCTTGGCCTGATCGTTCGATTCACTCGTCCTACTTGTCGCCTGGAACCTCTGGAAGGAGTGGAACAATCGCACATTTGAAGGTACGCAGAGGCAGGCGACGGTGCTATCGGAGTACTTAGTGCAGGAGGGCAATTCTTGGCTGGCCGTGGGCTTCAACGCACTGGCATTGCTGCTCACTCTGGCTGGCTGATCTCCCGCTTCTCCATGTCGCCAATTCCTAGCAGGTTGCTTCAGTTCAGTCAGTCGCGTTTTTTCTTTTCTTTGCTGAATGCGCTGGCGGGCTGGTTTGCTGGCTGCTTGCCATCAGTCCAGAACGTTTTGTACTCATTCTAACTTCTCTTAATGAAATACACGCCAAAGTGCGTTCTCTAAAAATATATTTAAAGTTTGGCCACAAAGATGGTTGCAACATAAAAAAAAATTGGTTTTCCATTGGTGTATAAGCTCATTGAATTGGCTTTGTTGGTGCCAGTATCAACTGCTACTGTGGAAAGATTGTTCTTAGCCATGAAAATTATTAAGTCTAAATTGCGGAACAAGATTGCGGATGATTGGTTCAACAACTTGATGGTGTGCTATTTTGAGCGAGAACTATTCAGATCACTTGAAGAAGCTATTATTCTTCGACGGTTTCAAAATTTGACGACTAAAAAGATGCAACTTCCTCCTAGTCGTATGCTTGGTAGTTAGAAACTAGTGTGTGATTTTTTTCTGTTAGATTTTACTCTCCATATCCATGATGTGAACATGTGTTGCAACATGATTTTGGTTAAGACTAATGAGGTTGTCAACTTGTCATATTTTACTTGTACTGTGATCTATGTTTTTAAGCGCTTGTTATTTAGACTATGTTAGTTGCCTTGGCTCGTCAAATTTCCTGGGTCCACCACTGGTGGGAGGAGAGAAGAGTTTGGCGCCATTTTCTTGCTGGGAAGAGCAAAGCAACTGGACGGCGGCGCCCGGCGGGCTGGGGCGCCACCGGTCATTTGTCTGATGGCTGGAAAGGAAAATAGTTTAGCCCTGTTCCATTAAGTTTCAGAAAAGGGGAAGCATAGTCTATTCCATTAAGTCATATGTAGTGCGTGGAGTTGATTTGGTTCAGCAATACAAATTCTTTAGTGAGTTTTTAGTGCAAAAGCAAGTTAACTGAGAGTTTCGGCATCAATGAATAATGGGGGTGGTTCTTGGCTTCCTCCAAGGCTCCTGTCCTATTTGTTCCCCTTCCTCCTACAGTCCTAGTCCTCCCTCCGTAGTTGTCGACTACTAATTGGCTCCCCCCATCCTCATGGCTCTACTGTCGATTGACTGAGAGCTGCTCCAATTAACAGAAAACTGAACTTGAGGTGCTTGACCTTCCAATGCATCAATGAATAACGGGGACTGATTCAGAACATTAATGTCATTATTAGACCTAGGCACACCAAAGATAGCATGCCATATTCTGAGTTCTAAGATCCTTTGGAGCAAATGCTTCTAGGATGATCGATGCAACTCCATAATTGTCGTGGGTAAATTGTCCCTTCGAAGAAGCCTACTCAATTGAGCTGGCTTGTGATTTGGGTGGACAAAAATTTGATAGCAAAAGTTTTAGCTCTTTAATATTAGGTATATAGATACAGATGAAGTACCATGTCAGTTACAACAGCCACTTGCATGTCTTTACACACACTTATCATAAATAACATGATTGCTTCAGTCGCAGGGATTAGCATCCCAGGATTTGTGCAAATAACATATGCACGATTCATGTGCGCACAAGACGCCATGCAGTTCAGCTAGGCCTTTATTTTTGGCATGTAAGCATGTGCTGCTATATGCGCTGGATCGGACTAGCTGCCTTATAAGCAGGCAAGGCTTAATTATGGTGCTCCAGGGCATTTGTAGACGGTCGTGCATCCTGGAGTGTATGGCTCGCCAGCAGGCACAGAAGGAACGCTGGTTGGGTCCAGGGGGTCAAATTTTGGAATAGAGGAGGATGCCTCACGTAGCGCTCGCCCTGCATGCATGCGACATATGTATGTTCATGGGCAGTTATAGTTTTTTTTATGCGAATATGAACAGTTGTAGTTTAATTGTAACTGCAATCTGAAAATGAAAAATGGGACTACAAACCCACCTGCCTCCACGGGGACAGAGTGCATGGCAGAGAGGACGATAAAGACCATCAGAAACACCATGCAAACAGCCTGTTGCTGCTGCTGTTTCGCCATCGTCGAACCCGTCTCCTGATCGATGGACGACGATGGATCTCCTCCGCTAGGGATATGTGTTTGCGGAGAAGCTAGCTACATGATGGCACTATATATAGAGGCGTCTGCAGACCTGGAGGCAGGCTCCGCCACACACGGTGCTAGCTAGCGGTACTGGATCGGGTGGCGTTAGTCGTGGACGACGACCTATGGCGGGACAAGTCCACGATGCTACGATGTCCGAACTGGCTCATCAGCTGAGCGTGGATTGCCTCTGCTGTGTGACCTGTGAGTCTGTGACAGCCTCCGTTTCCACTTGTTGAATTTTCTCCAGGCCAAGGTAGTGCCGCTGTTGCTGCGTCACTCTCTTATCTCCGTCTAACGTGAAGACTTTTGACTACATATATATCTTGAGTGAAATCCACTACTGCATGCACTACAGGAGATCATAAACAACGAATAATTTCCGTGTCGCAAACGGGATTTGATCGAGTTTATTTGATTACAGAGTCTTGCATTGCATGGGTGCCTAACATTCCGCGCGCACTACCGCTACAAGGAACGGAATTATTAGGCGCCACAAGAGAACTAAAAGTGCTTATCTGATAATTCAGCTTTTACAATGATGTTTCCTCCAACAGGCTGTTTATCTGGTTTTTTTAGATAAAGGATAGAAACTATCCGGCTTCATCTACCCGTGGGTAGAATCAGGCCAAATTATTACAACATCAGAAATAAAAAGAAAGAAAAAGACGGAAGAAAATACATCACCAACAAGGACTCGAGTAGTCCTACACGACCTATGACTTGCATCGTGATGTCAACTCCACTAGAATAAGATCACCAACGTCAAGACGAAGCCGCCAATCACGTTTGTCAGACCTAATAAGGTACTGAAAACGTTGGACACCGACCACCATTGAAGATTGGATGCTTCTTCCTCGACAACAGCACGAAGTACTTGGTGCAGATGCCCACCAAATGCCGAGCTATTACGCCATCGAATACCACCTCCGCCTTGAGCTGCACAGCGAGCAGGGTGACCACGCGGGAGAAGTCCGGCCTAGGCGAACAAGAACTTCGACGACGCGCCTGCGCCATAGCCGCCGGCCCGGAGAAACCAGGCTAGGTTTTCACCCAGTTATTGAACGCCCGCGGACGCAACAGTGGACAGACTGACCAACAGCTTCAGCGACGCCTTCAACAAGGTGTGTGGCACAGTCAGTATCACCACCGCCGCTGGCCCAGCGTAACAGCCAGGCAAGGTTTTCACCCAAACCGCCGCCACCACCGTCGATTCTGTGCCCGACCAACTCGGAAGGCCGCCTTCACCGGAAGGTCACCATCAGCTTCTCAGACGACCATGCCCGAGGCCTGGGGCCCCTTCACCGCCGTTGACGAAGAACACCCTGCTCACGAATCAGATCAGGGGAGGGAGGGGCCAGATCCGGCCATACAGGGCACGGATCCGCCGCCGACCTCCACACCTTCTATCGCCGACGCGCCGCCACCACGCCGAATCACCATCACTACCGAAGGATCGACAAGCAGGAGGAGGGAAGAGGAAGGAGAGGGCCAGGCACGCATCCAACTCCCCTCCGCCGAGCCTCCGCACGCCGCCTCTGTCACACCGGCGCGCCGCCACCACAGCCGCCATCACTGTCGAGTGCCGGCCCGCCCCAGGATCTCGCATAGCTAGGCATGAGGCCTCGCCGCCACC
Organism: Saccharum hybrid cultivar R570; assembly: GCA_038087645.1. Lineage (NCBI taxonomy): Eukaryota > Viridiplantae > Streptophyta > Magnoliopsida > Poales > Poaceae > Saccharum > Saccharum hybrid cultivar. The sequence continues at coordinate 6,363,305 of JAQSUU010000039.1, forward strand.
ATCCTAGGGGGCCACGTGGGCCTCCCGGGAGCCCCCTCCGGTGGCGGCGCGGCAGAGGGGACGGGACGCGAGCTGGCGGCGGGGTTAGGGTTGGGGCCGCCCGAGTCGCCGTGCGGGGACGACGCGGGGGCAGTTCTGGTCTTCCAGGCTGTTTATCTGGTAATTCAGCTTTTACAATGATGTTTAATTACTCCATGCCTTGTTGCTTGGAGAGGAGGTGCACAGTATTCACGAACAAACTTCATGGGATCACATGAGGTCGGAGATGACGACAAGCAAGGTCGTGGGTGTAGGCATCGATGGTGATCATGACGAGCTGATGAAGAAGATCATGTGGATGAAACGACGAAGCATCCATGATCGAGGGAGTTCCCTGAAGGTCCGTGAACTTGGCCATGCCACACAGGAGAAGATGAGGACAAAGCTAGTGTAGTCAATGTCAGACCCAAGTAGAGGCGCATGAAGACATTGGTCGGTGAGCAACGCAATCCAATCTTAGATCAGAAAAAAAACAAAAGAAGAACCAATCAATTATTAACCACGCAAGAGAGAAAACCTTGATCAATAATCAAGACAAGACTCTCTAGTGGCCCCCATCAACTCGATCAGCAGCAAGTTGAGTAGTGCTACCCGATGGAGATCCTCATGGACGTTTTTCCTGGGGCGCACGTCAAAGTGCAAGCTTTAGGTTTTGTTTGGCCAAGGATCTAAACCTGTGATATCATGTTGAAGACTAGGATGTATGGAATAGTCAATTGTATTGCTCAACCTCGTGAATAGATTATATAAGATTACTAAGTTGGAAATGTTTGATGCTTCTTGGGGATTCTTTGGCCATCGTGAAGTCATCGGATGAATTGCCGAGTAGATATATCTGAACCAAACGCTGCAGTTGTTCCGCGGTGGTACGAACTCAACCCGCTCCAACCCATCCCAGGATCATAGCATGTCCAGAATCGAGGGGGAACATACTGGACGTAATAACTCCCATCGATTGGGGGCTCTGCCACCCTGCCTTTCAATCGATACACAGTTGAGAGACCGATCATGCAAGTAGCCCCCTTAGAGATAAGACAGACATGAATTATAACATTCCTAATCTACCACGTCCCGAGTCTTAACAGATTCACCAAAGGAGATATGAATGCGGGGGTTACTAAACCATTGATTCTTGATGCTAGTGATGATGAGGCCGTCGTAGATGACGACCTGCTCGCTCATTTGATCAAGGATGTGTGGGAGGTGGATTTTGAGGACATGGACCCGAACACAAAATTATGCGATCTGAAGGCCGCTGCACGAAAATCGAAATATACCTCAGGAAAACGTAAGATCGAGAAAAGGGTCATAAATAAAACCTAGTTTACCAATGAAAGGTTTCTTTTGGAATGGCAGAGGCTTGTCGGACCTTGCTAAATTCCGATATATTTCGGAGGCAGTAAAGGACCATAGTCTAGATTTCATTGCTATCATGCAAACATGAAAACAAGACATGTCAAAGACGAATTTGTCACGACTCCCAAGAGGTGCGGATTTCGATTGGCATTGTCTTCCACCTCGTGGTAGATCTGGTGGAATCCTTCTTGGAGTCAATACAGAAATGCTACACCTTTCCTTGATTTAGAAGGGGAGTTCTATATTAAATTCCATCTGTGCAACAAGGCAAATAATTTCGAATGGATCCTTATGGCGGTCTATGGTCCAGCCTAGGACGATTTCAAATCGTCCTTTTTAGCTGAACTAGTTAGAGCATGCCAACAAAATCTTGTGCCCATATTAATTGGTGGAGATTTTAATATTTTGAGATCTAGCAAAGATAAAAATAATGACATATACGCTGACTGTTGGCCTTTCCAGTTCAATGCTGTTATTGACAGTTTTGATCTTCGGGAAATTGATTTAACGGGATGACAATATACTTGGGCCAATTCACTACCTAAACCCACATACGAGAGATCGGATAGAGCTCTTATGTCAACTGAATGGGAGTTTAAGTATCCTTTAGTCTTACTATAGGCCTTGGACAGGGGGTGTGTAAGGTCCAAATGGCTAGAGGGGTGTGAATAGCCTATTTAAAAATCTACAAGCTTCACTAAACAACCACGTTAGTATAAAATATGGCTAAGCTAATTCTAGCACTAGCTCAACTATACTATGCAAGCCACCTATACAAATTCTAGTGAAGCAAGGCTATGATCTCTAATACACACCAGCAAGGCTAAGTCACTAAGCTACTTACTCCTATGTGATAAAAGCTACACTAAGCAAACTACACAAGGACTAGTACAAGAAAGTAAAGAGCAAGTGACTTGATTCTTATACCAACGATGTAGAGAAGCAATGCACTCGAAGAATCAATTACAATGAGCAATCACAAAAGAAATCCTCGGTAAAGAGATGACACAAGATTTTTTTACCGAGATTTACTTGCTTCCCGACAAGCTACTCCTCGTTGTGGTGATTCACCCACTTGATGGATCACGAGCTAATCAACTATCAAGAGTTGAACCCTTAGCGGGTGCCGCACATCCACTCACAAGATGGGATCCTATAAGCCTCGTGCTTCACTAGAGTAGCCAATTCACAAACTCCCGTAGGGAAGGCTCAAGAACCCCTCACAATCAACTTGGTGAGGCTCGAAACAATCTCCAAGGTTGAGCTCAACACCACCGCTGCTCCAAGCCGTCTAGGGTGTCCAAAAACACCCAAGAGTAACAAGCAATCCGCAGCAAAATCAAGAATCAAGTGCCACTAGATGCAACTCTCAATGCAATGCACTTGAATCTCACTCAATCTCTCTAGAGTATGCAACCAAGCAAGGAGATGAGTGGAGGGGAAGTTCTCTAGCTCAAAGTGTGCCTCAATATCTCAAATGTGCAAGAGAGAACCCCCAAGGGCCGGCCACCTCTTATTTATAACGTTTCACTCAAGAGCTGACCGTTATCAACTTCACTGGACGATTTTAGCGTGTGTCACCAAGCCGACAGACACTACAACCACGTCTGTCGCACCACCGAGTGGCCACGTGTCCCGACTGTTGGAGTTCACCGTGCTCGCGCTCTATGCGTCAGATGCGTCTGTCGCGACCGACAGACGACGCCTCGCCACCGTCAGATGTGGTCTAGTAGCCATTTTTGCCGAATGCTCGACGGACGTGTCCGCTACTGCACCAACAGACGTGGTCCAGCGTGTGTCGCGCAAGGCCGCGCACGCCAGAGCAAACCCTTTGTCGATAGACGCGACAACAGTGCCCGCGCCCACGTCTGTCGTGAAGTCGGCAGCGCGTCTGTCACACTCACCAGTGCCGCCTGTCTTAGGGTTGCCCGATAGACGCTGACGTCAGCGTCTATCGGTTCCAAGGCCAGCGTCTGTCGCCTGTATCTCTATGAAAGTTCATCGTTTGAACGCTCCGCTTGATCGCCCTTGTTCTTTATGAGCTACTCTTCATATGTGTATCACTAAAGCACATGTTTTAGCTCATGAAACACTTCCATGCTTTCACCACTTTTTTTAACCTCCGACGCAATGGAAAATAGGCATTTCATTTCCCCGAAAACGCCTCACTACCGCTCAAACACCACCGCCTTCGCAAATGTGCCAACACCATCATGTGTAAAACACCATGTGCATATGTGTTAGCATTTTCATAATTATTTTTCAAGGCGTTACGTTAGCTCTCTACTAGATCCTAATGCATATGCTCAAGATGATGACCTAGTAGCACTTGATTCACGAGCTAACCGTGATTGCCCCTCTTGATAGTGGGCTATCAATCCTAAACCCGGTCAATCACTTCTCTACTCATCTTAGACCGGCAAAAGCAAACTCTATGATTATACCTTTGCCTTGATCACTTTGTTCCATGTCCATCTCCTCATGCTTGATCGCCATGACCATCATTTCATGTCCATGCACCATCTCTATGTTATCTTGTGGCCACCACTCCATGCCACATGCACCTTCATCACATGTGTTGCTTATGCCTAACTTAAACCACTTAACACATGACATTAGCAACTTGATGTCATTAATTACCAAAACCAAACTTGGGCTTTCAGGGTGTCAGACCACACACCCCTACTCTTAGATACAGGAACACTGGTCTTTAAGGGGAATGGAAAATAGTTCAAACTTGAACTAAGTTTGTTCGCCCATGAGGATTTCAATGATCGAGTTATTGAGATCTGGAATAGGCCGGTGAAAGGTAGGAATTCAGTCCAACGTTGGAACAATAAGTGTAGCGCCTTACGGAGACACTTACGTGGATGGGCTTCCCATATTAGTGGAGTTTATAAGCAAAGAAAGGTCAAACTTCAATCAATAGTTAATGACCTAGACATTGCTGCAGAGGTCAAGGATTTGACTAAGGTCGAACATCAATCAATAGTTAATGACCTAGACATTGCTGCAGAGGTCAGGGATTTGACTGAACCTGAACAAGAAAATCTTGCTCAATCTCGAGATCAACTGACTAAATTACTTAGAGAAAAGGAAATCAAGTACTATCAGAGGGCAAAGGTAAAAGATGTCCTTTTGGGAGATAACAACACTAGATACTTCCAGATGGCCGCCAATGGTAAACATCGAAAAAAAGAATTTTTTCCCTTGATCATGAAAATGGCATTATTGAGGGTTAGGCAAACCTAAAAGCCTATATCACTAGGTTTTATAAGGAACTTTTGGGAGAACCTGAGGTTAGTTCCTTTACTCTTGAGGAGGACAGGATCTTCGATATTCCTTAGGTTACTCAGACTGAGAATGACGTTCTAACCGTCCCCTTTACCGAGCAAGAAGTGCAAGAAGCGATTTTTGATATGAAACATAATAAAGCACCTGGTCGAGATGGTTTTTCAGCTGAATTTTATCAGAAATTCTGGAATACCATCAAAGGGGATCTAATGCAAATGTTCCATGACTTATATGTAGGGGATTTACCACTTTTTAGTTTGAATTTTGGGGTAATTACCCTTATCCCAAAAGTCCAAGAAGCGAACGTGATCCAACAATATCGGACGATCTGCCTACTTAATATGAGCTTCAAAATCTTCACAAAAGTTGCAACCAATAGGCTAAATTCGATGGCAGGTTATTAGTCCAACTCAAACATCGTTCATGCGAGGACGAAACATTCTAGAGGGTGTTGTAATTTTGCATGAGACTATTCATGAGTTGCATCAAAAGAAACAGAGTGGGGCAATCCTCAAGATAGATTTTGAAAGGGCGTATGATAAAGTTAAATGGCCCTTTCTCTTTCAAGCACTATGAATGAAAGGGTTTTCACCCAAGTGGATAAATTTTGTTAAAACTTTCATTTCGAGTGGGAGTGTAGCAATTAATGTTAATGACGATGTCGGGCATTTCTTTCAAACTAGGAAAGACCTTCAACAGGGCAATCCTTTATCTCCACTGCTTTTTAACATTGTAGCATATATGCTAGCTATTCTTATGAATAGGGCCAAAGTGGATGGGCAAATTAGTGGAGTAGTGCCTCATCTCATCAATGGTGGATTATCTATTCTACAATACGCTGACGGTACCATTCTTTTTATGGATCATGACCTTGAGAAAGCTTGAAACATGAAGCTGCTGCTTTGTGCTTTTGAGCAAGTATCGGGTTTAAAAATCAATTTTCATAAGAGTGAATCGTTCTGTGTTGGAAATGCCCAAGACCACCTTGATAAATATGCCGAAATGTTTGGATGTAAGTCTGATGATTTTCCAATTCGGTATTTGGGAATTCCTATACATTTTAGGAAGCTTAGGAATGCTGAGTAGAGGAAGGTTGAGGAACGTTTTGAGAGACGACTAGGTAGTTGGAAAGGGAAACATCTTTCAATTAGGGGACGCTTAACATTGATAAATTTAGTGCTTAGTAGCCTACCAATGTATATGATGTCCTTCTTTGCCCTGCCAAAAGGAGTCCAAAAGAAATTGGATTATTTTCGGTCTAGATTTTATTGGCAAGGTGGTGAGCAAAAAAAAAAAAAGAAATATCGTTTAGCTAAATGGAGCATATTATGTCAGCCCAAAGACCAAGGAGGTCTTGGAATTTATGATTTGCATATTAAAAATATTGCTCTACTTAGTAAATGGTTGTTCAAGTTACTTGCCACAGAGGGGACTTGGCAGTAATTACTCTGCAATAAATATTTATGCTCAAAACCATTAATACAAGTGGAATGGAAAAATGGGGACTCACATTTCTGGTCTAATCTTATGAAGGTGAAGCGAGACTTTTTCCGCTTTGGATCCTTCATTGTAAAGGACAGAACACAAGTATGTTTTTGGAAGACAAATGGCTAGGGAATTTGTTTTTACAGGAACAGTACCCGTGTCTTTACAACATTGCTAGATCTAAACACGTTACCATTGCAGAGGTTCTTTCTGGTTCAACACCAAACCTATCTGAAAGGATCAAGATGCCCAAGAGGGGGGGTGAATTGGGCTTTTCTAAAAATTAATTGCAAGAATTAAATCCTACAAGCCAAACTTCACCCCTAGTGCCTACTAGTGTTCCTTGTGATTCTATCGATAAAAGTTTTGCACCCTAAGTTCCAATCCTAGACTAGCATGGCAATTCTAGGAATGTAAACAAGCAATGAAAGTAATGCACGAAAGTAAATGCTTGAAAGTAAGGGTTAGGAACACGGCGATGTTTTGCCGAGGTATCGGAGAGTCGCCACTCCCCACTAGTCCTCATTGGAGCACCCGCGTAAGGGTGTAGCTCCCCCTTAATCTGTGTAAGGATCAAGTGCTCTCTACGGGTTGATTCTTTGACACTCCGTCGTGGCGAATCACCCAAAACCGCTCACAACTTGAGTTGGGTCACCCACAATCTCGTCGGATGATCACCAAACTCCCAATCACCACCAAACCGTCTAGGTGATGGCGATCACCAAGAGTAACAAGCTAGAACTCTCACTTGACCACAACAAGCCTAATGAGAAGATGGATGCACACTTGCTACACTCTTGTCACTAGAGAGGATTCTCAAACTTTGATTCACAAATCTCTATCCTCACTAGGGCTCTTGCACTCCCTTGCACTCTAAAGCTGTTTCTCAGCTGAACAAATGAGCAAGAGACATCTAAAAGAGGTGAAGGAGATGTATTTATACACCCCTTAGACAAATCCAACCGTTACCTTTCGAATCAGCAAAACGCGCACTGACCGGACACGCCTGTCGACATGACCGGACGCGCCGGTCAGATGTAACGGTCGAAAACCGAAAGCTACGCTGAGTGACCGGACGCGCCGATCTGTGATGACCGGACACGCCGATCTGTGATGACCGGACGTGCCGGTCTGAGATGACCGAACGCGCCGATCAGGAATGATTGGACGCGTCCGATCATGCAAGAGCTTACTAGAAAAATGACCTGACGCATGATCGTGTCCGATCATAGGTGACCGGACGTGTCAGGTCACCACGGGACCTTACTGGAACGTGACTGGACGTGCCGATCACTTCACAGTCGTGTCCGATTACGCTGTTTACCCTCTGGAACACGTGTCAGACTGACCACCGTGTCCGGTCCTCTCAAGGACCACGTTCGGTCGATCAGTTGAACCCGCAGTGAAGTGTTAGTACTGACCGGACGCGTCCGGTCATGACCAAGACCGCGTCCGGTCATAGGTAAACGGCTCAAACGTCTTCTAAACGCGACGCAACTTGAACCAAGTTGCTTCCAACTGAACTCTGAGCTTTTCTTGAGCTACCTAGTGCTAAGTTTGACAAGTGTGCACCACACCTAAACAGAAGACTCACCTAGGTCAAGCTACTCGCTCATGCCCCCCTTTATAGTACGATCAAAGGAAGAAACCAAGATCCTAACGACTATTCCAGATGTAACTCAACACCTTGACATCCGGAACTAACCGTCCTTAATCTTTTCGTTGATCCTTTGAAAACCGAAACGATTTCCATCAAGGGACATGAATACCATATTGCCCAAAGCAGTTATCATCTCCATGACCTAACTTACCAACGTTTCTGCAAAACACACGTTAGTCATGGTAATTATGCGTTGTCATCTATTGCTGAAACCAACACTGGGGCCTAGATGCTTTCAATCTCCCCCTTTTTGGTGATTGATGACAACACTTAGATTCAGAAGATATGAGTTGAGGTTTTCGATCATGCTTGGTTCACATAAGCATAAAGCTGTAAGCACAAGGGGTTATTGCTTATGCGTTCCAAGCCAACTGAGTGTACTCATAAGATAAAACATGAAGATTTAGTACACATAAAACATAGCTCATATGAAATCGGAGTAAGGCACGAAAGCACAACCTTATGAGCTAAACACCATTAAGTGACATAAAACATTAAGACATAGTCTCACAAACTCATAGTCACACAATGCAGGGCGCGAAAAGTAAACATGATGCATGAAAGTAGCACACACGAAAAACGAAACCCTATATCACCACTCCCCCTGAATCTATGCTCTCTCTCCCCCTTTGGCATCAACCGCCAAAAACTAATCTAGGGATCTGACGGGGGAACAGAAGCTGTCGTGTCGGGTGCCGAGGAGCGCGGAGTGATCACGGACTGTGAAGTATCCTCCTCAAACTCTGAACTGTCAGGCTGACCCTCTGAAGCTGAACGTGGCAGTGAAGTAGTGTGGGTCTATAGAGGAGGTGCAGTGACTGAAGGTGTAGAAGCAACTATCGGATCGATCACTATCACCTGAGCCTGAAAGACACCTAGAGTGGGAGGATCTGTAGATGCAACTGAAGAAGGCAGAGTGTCTGTAGTAGCAGCCCCTGTCACTGGAAACGCAGCAGTCTCTGAAGCCGACATGTCTGAGATAGTCACAAAAGTAGAGTGCAACGGTGTCGGCTATCCAGTCAGCTCGCTGTATATAGCACTGAAATCAGGGAATGCCGGGCCTGAGAGGAGGTGTGGTCCCGGCTGAGCTAGTGGAGTAAATCCTATCTGGATAGGCGTGTAGCTCGGAGACTGAAACATCTGTGGTACCTACTGCTGAGGAGAGGTGTACTGAAAGCTCGGCTGCCCCTGACTCTGAGGTCCACTAGACTGTAAGGCTGGAGTCAGGATAGATGGTAGTGGCGGTACTCCCACAGTGACAAGGTGGCGCAGGAGCTCTAAGTACTGCTGCTGAGTGGCTGCCTGCTGCCTCTGCATCTCAAACTGTTGTCGCTGAAACTCGAGCTGCTGCCTCTGGAGCTCGTCCTGGCAAGCCTAAATCTGTGCAAACACTGCAGCTGAGTCCTGTGCCTGTCGCTGCATATGTATCTCCTGTCTCTCTTGGGCCTAGGTCAACCTCTCAAGGATAGCCACCATGGCTGGATCTGAGCGGGAGGCTGAGCCAGAGCCACCGGCCTCATGGTTGTGAGGCCGAGGAGAGCGGTACCGGGGGATGGGCTGGTAGTCTTCATATGTGCTGTCAGTGGCCACATCCTCGACTTGATCATCTGGTTGAGCATCTAAATCTACAAGCTCTGCCTCGGCAAGACCCTCAACGGTCTCATCCTGCTCAGCGGCTGTCTCTGGTACCTCTGGCCTCTGTCACTATCCTGGGCTAGGTGCCTGCTCTCTAGTCATTGATGCCCACAGCTGCCGGATGTCATACTCTGGGAAGGCTGTGGAAGTATCAGAGATTTCAGCTCTAATCTCTGCAGGCAACTCACAGGCAGTCCTGATGATGAAGCAGATCCAGTGTGCATATGGTAGCTGCCTGTGTCCCTTGAACCCCTCTGCCAAGGTATCCTCCATCTCACAAAGCATCAGATCCCAAAGGTCAAACGGGGTCTATGAGATGAGGTGATGTACCACCCATAGCTGAATGCGAGTGAGACCCTCTCTGTATCCAAGCCTCGGAAGAAGTGTCCTCCTCACTATAGCATCCAGTACTCTCGCTATGGGTGTCAAGCTGGCTGGCGTGCGTCTAGACCCTTTGCCAAAAGGCTCACGGAAGTAGGGTCGAATCAGGTCAGTGGGAGGCACTGTCCCGCCATGAGGGCGTCTCGGAGGAACAGTCTGTCCGAAGCACAACTGATGGATCTTGGTCTCTGAAGCGGGGAGTCTGAGAATCTCCCATACCCTGGTGTTGTATAACCTGCGGTCATGACCTCTGAAAGCAAAGTGGATGAACTGATGTGCAGGGTCGATCCATAGTGATGAGTAAAACTCTCTGACCTAGGTTCCGCAGTATGCTCCAGTCCATCCAAGTAGATCTGATAGTCCAGGCAGAAAAGACAGATGTGGACGAAGCTGCTCACCAACCACCTCAACTAGTGCCTCTAGTCGACAGACTCTCTGGGGTCTGAAAGCTATTCCACTGTCGACATAGACCCTGTAGAAATCCTCGTGCAGAGGTGTGTAGAAGCCCTCTGACGCCCGGGGATCCTGCTAGGGTGGGAACCACCGAGTGACCTCAACAAACCTGAGGGCCTAGACCTATCTGGCTGTAGCACCCCTGAGGTCAAAGTGCTCAACAGGGGGGTGACCTCTAGCCCTGGGAGGTGGACGACCTCCACGACGCTGACCTTCTGGCCTGGGAGTGACCTGAGCTTGCGTATGTCCTGAGTGATGACGCTGTGGAGTCTGTACTATATGCTCCTCAGTCTCATGTGGATCCTCTGTAGGCTGCTCTACAGGGGCATCCACTGTTTCCTCTGTAGCCTCTACTGTCTCCTCAGTGGCCTCTGTGCCGAGTTGTCGACCTTCAAGATGAAAGCGACTCTCGCCAATGCAAATACCACTGCTCCTGCCACCCTTCTCTGCTGCATCTGCCACTGCCTGAGCTATCTCTGCCTTTGTAAGAGTTCTCTTCCTTTTCTTGGCAGCAATCTTAACTCGCTTCCTGCGAGCTACCTCTGTCCTCCTGGGGGGACTGTCATCCCCGTCACTAGGTGCCCCACCAGCGTTCTTGCATCGAACCATACTGACAAGAGGATGTACTGAGACAAACTGAAAAGGCAGATGATGTACTGAACCTTGTGAGGCTTGGCCTCAATCTGTATCCGTAGGCTTGGCCTCGGATTCACAACTGATCACCTGAACCACTCAGCACTGACAGGACAAACTGAAATGATAGAATAGATGGATCTACTATAAGCAACATATATATCTAAAAGATAAGCGAGATCCTAGTAAGAGCAAGCAGGAGAGGTAAGATATGAGATGACCACGATAGCTACCTCGACGAGCAATGATCCGGTGACCGGAAGACGATCTCGACGCGTTAGGGTTACCCGAAGACGGCAACCGAAACCCTGGAATACAATCGACGATCGATCGATAATTGAATTAGTAATTCACCGGAAAATCGATGGTAAACCCTAATCCAAGGAGAAAACGTCACCTTGCGGAGACGGAGACGATCACAAAGATGGAGATGATTTCGAAGATGAAAAACTCACGACCTAGGGTTAGGGTTTTCGGTGGTGACAAGCAAGGACCTCGGCGATGGGCGCGCGCGGCAAGGGGAGGACTCTGAGGAGAAGCTAGGGCGTAGGGTGACTTTGGTGGTGCGGGTCATGGCGGCGCAACTCTGGCGAGGTGTGCGCGAGCATGGGCGCGGCGGCTTGGTGCGGGTCATGGGCGCAGCGGCTTGGCACAGGCGCGGGCGCGGCTGCGGTGGTGGTGATGGCACGGCGGCGGAGGCACGACGAGTTGGCAAGACGGCGAGAAAGACGATGGCGGATGAAAAGGAAAACAATATCCAATCGTACGGTTAAAAAGGGTGAGATGCGCTTTTTGCGTGATGACCAGACGCGGTGGTCAAATGACCGGACGCAGTGGAGGCAACGTCCGGTCACATTCTAGTAAGCTCCTAGAATGACTGGACGCGTCCGATTATCCATGATCGGACGCTGACAGCGTCCGGTTTGACATAGCCTGGAAATTTTGAACGGATGACCGGACACGGTGGTGGTTACCGGGACTGGACGTGGTGGTCGACAGGGGTATGTCCGGTGCAGCGTCTGGTTAGAGGTTCCAAAGAAAAACTTCGGGAATGACCGGACGCGGTGGTGAAACTGAACCGCGTCCGATGCAGCATCTGGTTTAGCGTCCGGTCGCTGTAAAAAGCTCTTTTTCAAACCATTTTTCGATGCGACTTCTCCTAATCAAGTTCCAATTCAAAGAGACTCAAATAAACACCAATTGGAACCTGATATGAGTGACCTCACTCAAACCCTCAAAATTTTCAAAATATTTTGCCTTAGGCTAGTATTATTTTTAAGAAAATATTCAATAAACACCCGAGGAGCAACGTATGGCCATGCAATAGAGTTTATGAACCCTTGGGAGCTTCAAATGCTCTCTCTATTCATGGACGAACATAGAGGTTACCCAAAGCTAAACCGAAAAGGAACGACAAAGCAACAACCATGCATATGCAATGCAAAACAAGAAAGGAGAGCTAGGTTGCTTATCAAGTTTGATCCATGGTTAGGCTTTTTCACTCCTCCAAAGGAGGGTTATTGTAACCGTGTTAGACAAGTCCTAGATGCATTGCGGGAAAAATAATCATGGCATAAAGTACAATGCAATGCAAGGGACAACACAAGCTCAACTTTTAAAGTTACTAGAATCAAGCATATTTAGTTCACTTCTCAATCTACAAAAGGTAGCCTCATCTAAAGGTTTAGTGAAGATATCCGCTAATTGATTTTCACTTCTTACACCTTCTAGTGATATATCATTTTTAGCAACATGATCTCTTAGAAAGTGGTGGCGGATATCAATGTGCTTGGTGCGAGAGTGTTGTACCGGATTATTAGCAATTTTAACCGCACTTTCATTGTCACATAAAAGCGGCACCTTTTCAAGAACAACACCATAGTCTAGGAGGGTTTGTTTCATGTATAAGATTTGTGCACAACAAGCCCCCGCGGCAATGTATTCCGCCTCGGCAGTGGACAAAGCCACACTATTTTGTTTTTTAGATGACCAAGATACTAAGGATCTCCCAAGCAAATGGCATCCTCCGGATGTGCTTTTTCTATCAATTTTGCAACCGGCATAATCCGAATCGGAGTAGCCAACTAGTTGGAATCTAGCTCCTTTGGGGTACCAAAGTCCAATGCTTGGGGTATACTTAAGATATCTTAGGATTCTTTTTACGGCACTTAGGTGAGGTTCTTTAGGGCATGCTTGAAAGCGGGCACACATGCACACACTAAACATGATGTCGGGCCTAGATGCGGTAAGGTACAATAAGCTACCAATCATAGAACGGTAAAGAGTTTGATCGATTGGTTTACCTCCCTCATCTAGGTCGAGATGTCCATTAGTTGGCATTGGGGTCTTGATTGGCTTGCATTCTTCCATCTTGAATCTTTTGAGAAGATCCTTGGTATACTTTTCTTGAGAGATAAAAATCCCTTCTCCCATTTGCTTGACTTGAAAACTAAGGAAGAATGTTAGCTCACCAATCATTGACATCTCGAACTCTTTTGACATCAATTCACCAAATTCTTTGCAATAATCTTCATTTGTTGACCCGAAGATAATATCATCAACATAGACTTGAAAAATGAAGATCTCTTCATTAAATTTCTTGGTGAATAGTATGGTGTTAACCTTCCCAATAGTGAAGCCCTTCTCAATGAGGAAGTCCCGGAGGCGCTCATACCACGCTCTAGGGGCTTGTTTGAGCCCATATAGCGCCTTAGACAACCTATAAACATGATTAGGATATCTAGGGTCTTCAAACCCGGGAGGTTGTTCAACATAGACTAGTTCATTTATGAAGCCATTTAAGAATGCACTTTTCACATCCATTTGATATAGTTTCATATCATGATGTGATGCATATGCAAGAAGGATACGAATGGCTTCAAGTCTTACAACGGGTGCAAAAGTATCTCCGAAATCAAGACCTTCAACTTGAGAGAACCCTTTTGCTACTAGTCTTGTCTTATTTCTTACTACTACGCCTTGACCATCTTGCTTGTTGAGGAACACCCACTTAGTTCCAATGACTCTTGCACCTTTTGGATGCTTTTCAAGTGTCCAAACTTGATTGCGGGTGAAGTTGTTCAATTCTTCATGCATGGCATTCACCCAATCCGGATCTTGAAGAGCTTCTTCTACATTCTTAGGTTCAAGACAAGAGACAAAAGAGTGATGTTCAACAAAAGAATTAAACTTTTGAGATCGAGTCATTACACCCTTTATAGGACTCCCTATGATGAGATCTAGTGGATGTGCTTGAAGTAGGGGTGAGTTTCTTTGATCAACCATTTGAGGAGTAGGATGGGGAGCATCAACATCTTGTGCTTGTGCCTCGGCTTGATGATGAGAGACATGTGTGTCTTCATTTTCAACTCTCTCATTCTTATCATCATCTTGAGGCACATATAATGAAGATGGTGGATTGACAATTTGTACATCGTCTTCATCATCTTTAGGCTTGATGTCTCCCACCGGCATGTTCTTCATAGCCTCCCTCAATGGTTCATCACCTACATCATCACAATTCTCAATTGCTCCATGGGAGCCGTTAGATTCATCAAATTCCACATCATACGTTTCTTCAACCAAACCGGTGGCATGGTTAAATACTCTATATGCTTTGGACTTTGATGAGTAGCCAACAAGAAAACCAATATCACAACGTCTTTGGAACTTCCCTAGGTGTTGATGCTTCTTATAGATGTAGCATTTGCAACCAAACACCCGGAAGAATGAGACGTCCGGCTTTTTCCCATTTAGCAACTCATAAGGGGTCTTGCAAAGGAACTTTTGTAGGAAGAGGCGATTTGAAGCATAGCATGCGGTGTTGATTGCCTCGGCCCACAATTTCTCTGGTGTGTTGTACTCATCTAGCATTGTTCTTGCAAGAGTGATCAAAGTCCGGTTCTTTCTCTCAACTACACCATTTTGTTGAGGAGTGTAGGTTGATGAGACTTCATGCTTGATTCCAATCTCATCACAATAAGCTTCAATGTTGGTGTTGTCAAACTCTTTTCCATTATCACTTCTAATTTTATTTATCTTGACTTCAAATTTATTTTGAGCCCTCTTTGCAAATTTCTTGAAGCAATTTGCCACTTTGGATTTGTCATAAAGAAAGAAAGTCCAAGTGTATCTTGAGTAATCATCCACAATTACTAGGCAATAGAGATTTCCACCCAAACTCTTGTAAGTTGTAGGACCAAACAAATCCATGTGTAGAAGTTCTAGTACTCTTGATGTTGACATGTAGGCTTTGGTTGGATGAGTGTTTGCAACTTGTTTGCCGGCTTGACATGCACTACAAGGTTTGTCCTTTTCAAACTTTACATCCTTCAAACCTCTCACTAATTCTTTCTTCAATAGCTTGTTGAGAGTATTCATTCCAACATGAGCAAGCCTCCTATGCCAAAGCCATCCAAGTGTAGTTTTGGTGAATAAACATGTCATCAAGTTTGCATCTTCGGAGGTGAAGTCAACTAGATAGAGATTATTGTATGTAAAGCCCTTGAAAATCACTTGCTTGTCATCTATCTTTGTAACAACCACTTCATTTGGACTAAACAAGCATTGGTAGACAAGATCACAAAGTTGCCCAACGGATAGTAAGTTGAAACTCAACGAAGCAACATAGAGCACATTTGAGAGAGAATGATCATTTGATATTGCAACCTTGCCTATACCCTTGACTTTGCTCTTTGAATTGTCCCCAAATGTGATCTTGTCTTGACATACCCCATGTAACGGAACCGTCCAAATTATAAGAGCACAAGTTCAAAAACAATCGCCGAAACGATCCAATTCTCAAACTTGAGCCCATATAACTCCGGTAGTCCACGAAACCACGAGGGATTTCAAAACAAACCGAGAGCAACCAGATCGTAGTGATTCAACATAACACAACACTTGTTACAACAGTTCGTAAGTAGCTCTCATACATCGGAGTATAGATAATTTTATTACAAAACTAAAATAAAGATTAGCGGAAGCAACATAATTTCTGAAATCATTTTAAGTCAAATACTGCCAGTACATAGTCACATCCTGCAAAAGCATACCAGAAGAGATACTATAGAGACCATGCCCATATGGTCTAGTCTTCACGCCCTCATGGCGAAGACAATACTTGCAGCAACAAGTAGGAATCTGTTACCTGCAACAGGTGGGAAATAAACCCTGAGTACGAGAAGGTACTCAGCTAGACTTACCCGTCAAAAACCAGAAACAACGGTGACACCAAGGATTATGCAAGGCTTTATAAGGTGGACTAGCTTGACTCACTTGCAGAAAAGCTTATTACAGATAGGTAATCATTAATGCTTAAGCATCAAGTTAATAATCATTAACCTGTCATCTAGATTAGCACCTGTACTAGAGCAATCACTTATTAGGAGCAAACAATATTAACCATAGCAGGTATAATAAGGCCATCATTATCATTATCATAAATTCCGAACCATCATTAATAATTAGTGTATCTACGCTGGAGATAACCAGTCAAGTTTCTCACTATCCGGGAGAGACGGCGACTCGAATCGATTCCAACTCAGCTGAGGGGGTATTCCTGACACTCACCCGGCAAACCCCGCTAAAGGCAGCCGTAGATAACCTTTGGTACAACTCAGGGTGGGCCCGAACAGCGCCGCGTTCTCGGGGATACCAGTGGCCAGGAAGCTCAGGACTTTTAACTCACCTGCCCTTGGACCCTCTGGCTCCCTTCCGAGGCGACTTTCACTTTTCGACTTCGCAGCCTGAGTTGAGCTACTAGGCTTCGCGGTTGGCAACCTCAGGCCGGCCAACTAAATGTCAGGCATGCGTTCAAAATGACATAGAAGGCTCCAGGTCTCGGTCCTTAATCGACACAGACGGGGATAGATCCACACCCAAGGCCTCCATGCCTTGCTGTTTCACTATCATCATCCCGCCCGGTCTCATTTCATTTTATTACACATGGTTCACTTCCACGATAGCAAATATAGCCAACCGTGACCTGATCAAGCCCTATATCTCGCAGGTGACAGGAAATCACCCGACTTCTACCGGTCTAATTTAGCAGGGCTAAGCATAGATACGATCCTGTCTACTTAGGATTCAATGTTCGAATTGCTGGACAAGGAGTGTTATCAATGCAGCAAGGGTTTTCAACCAACTCCTATCACGTAATGCAACAATACATATAACATGTATATAAAGATAATTGCTTTAAAAGTAGGAGGCTCATAATGCTCCGGGGCTTGCCTTAACCGAAAGAAGAGAGATCGAGGTTCGGCTTCAAGAACGATTCCCACGTCTTCTCCGGCTTCGTCGGACTGGACCTCCAGTTCTCGAACGGACTTCAACCTCGGGTTCCATGCCCAGCGGAACTTCGCTTGTAACACGATTCTCGGCACACCTATTGCATGTATATGCATCCAATGAATTTCATGTATGCATCTAAAAATGACATGATGATTTATGGACGTGCATGAATGATGTGAAGATGAATGCAATGACATAGCAACATCGTAATCCCAAAACCAAGTTATGTGGTGCTCTATTCAAATCACTTCAAACTTATGTGCAAATTTACTATCTGGTACTAACATGTTTGAGCATCTCTAAGAAACCACTAAGTACCACAAAGATCATACTTAGCACATATATAACAAGTGCCAGCAATTTAGTGCATTGACATGTTGATCGCAGCAACTTATAAAGTCCATAACTAGAGTTCTATAACTCCAATGGACATGCATGGGGACAATATGGAAAGCTTATAAAATTTTCCACAATTCATTTATAAACATCTAAGCATGATTTTATCATTTACCAGGTCGAAATAGCACATACACAGAAACTGTTCTAAAAGGACAGAGAGCAAAACAATTCTGACCCGAACTTTGAACAGTTGTCATTTCTAAACCATGAGTCCAAATGTCACCAAATTTTTACCAGCAACTAGTTCATGAAATTCTCAACAACTTTGCTATAGATCACCAAGCATGAAAACAGTATTAACATAGGTTAATTCTCTTAACTAGCAAATCTGTCCATAATTGGCAGATTCACTAACTTAAATAATTAATGATGATTCAAAAGCACAATTGGACCAAACCAAGTTTACCAACTTGTTATGCATATCATAGGAACATCAGAAAGTATAGTGCCAACTTCTAAATAAATTATTTCATACTCTTTTATAATTTATTTAGTTAATTAGGTGATTAAAGAAACATACAGTAAAACTATATATAAAAATCTACAAAAATTACAGTAGCCACCTAATGCTTCACGTAGGCTACCATAAAAATTTCACTTCATTTTGACAAGCAGATATGGAGATATCAAAAATAACAGATGGCAGGTCTATTTCTAGCATAAATAGGAAACCCTATGGAAAAGTATCAAACAACAGATTTCATATTTTTCCTAGCATCCTTCTAATATAAGAAGGACACTCACTAAGTTTCACCCTTACTGGATCTATAGAAAAATTATGAAAATTCACACAAGATCCATTCAAGCAAACAAGATAATTATATAAATCCACCAAACCACATCCAAATTGCATGAAAATTTAACCTTAAGCTATTCATGGTATGAGCAGTTCACTATAAAAATTTCATGTCATTTGGAGCTTCACAGAAAGAGATATCATTTTCTCCTTTTTCTTCATGAATAAAAGATATAATTAATAACTATTTAATTCATCACAAAACATGGCACACATTATATTTTTATAATAAACTAGACCTCACATAGAGCACAACACAACTTGAACCAACTAATTTAGACTTCTAGAACATGACATACATATTTTTGAAGTTTGAATACAAATAACTTAAGTTGAATAAAAGAAAACCGGATTCCACACCCTACTGGGCTGGCCCGATGGCACTGCTCGGGCCTCGCACGCGGCTCAGCCCGGCACGCACTCGGCCCAGCGCGTGGCTTGGCCCAGCTCTGGCCCAACCATGCCGAGACAAGGGAGGGACGCCGACACGCGGGCCCCGCCCGTCAGTCTCACGCAAAGCAGAGGATGGTGGGTCGCCGACGGTAACTCGCCGCCGACGAGTTCTCGGGCGCCGGTGAGGGCACCAGCATGCTCTACTCACCCAGGCGAGTAGCGGGATGGGTTGGAGTGGAGCGCGGGGCCACCGGAGATGCTTGCCGGCGTGAGCGGCTGGCGGCGGTGATCTGGTGGCGGCGCGCCGACGGTAGGAGGCACGGTGGTCACCGGTGATGGGCTTCCTAGCTGCACGACATCCAGGCGACTCCGTTGCGCACAAGCACATGCACGGAGGTGCTATGGAGAGGTGGGACCACGGCGAGCGCTCGCGCGGAGGAGCTCCGACGAGGTCACCGCGGCGGCGAACGAGCAACGCGGCCTTGTCGGTGCTCGGGTGGCTCCACGGAGGGGATGGCGAGGTGGAGGGGGTTAAGGCAGGGCTTCGTGCGGTTGGGATAGGGCAGAGGCGCGACGGCAGCAGCTCACGAGCTCGGCGAGCTCACGGTGGCGGGGGCGCCTCGGTGCTCCGCCCTGGCGAGCGCGGCAAGGGCGAGGGGGAAAATGGAGGGAGTGGGCAGCAGGAGGGGCGGCGTGGCGTCTTCGTGAGGCGCTCGCCCCGGTCGGGTGGGACCCACATCGGCGTACGGCTGCCATGATGCCCCCACGTGGTGTCGACGGCCTGAAGCCGGTCGGCCACAACCGAGTTCAGTTACTGAACTGAAGACGCCGATTCAGTCAAGAAACCGACTGACAGACGAACTTCACTGCCGTAAAGCTCCCAATCTAAATCGATTCAGTGCAAACTGTAATCGACAAACTTGTAGAGCTATGTGAGGGCTTCGACTTTGTCAATATGGACTTAGGCTAGTTTGACCTGGATTGGAAGATAAAATGTCCCAAAGTGAGGCACCTTGAAACTGAAATGCACCCAGACTTAGAATATTTTTCTAAGTATTGAAACAACATGGAAACCTGACTTGTGGGCCCTGTTTGAGGATGTTCTAGCCATTTTCATGAGATGGTTATATTGAGACTTTTGTTCCTTGATAAATTTCCTACAACTTTGGTAAAGGGTGCACATCCATGCAAGGTCTTTAGGTTGGACTTTCTAATCAGTCAAACAGAGGCACTCTATAGGTCACCCCAAGTCAAACCTCCCCTTAGAGGGCAAATTAGTCACTTTGGTCCACATGAACAGGGTTCCATCAATCACCCTAAGTGTAGTTAAGGTGTATTAGACACTAATTGACCACTCTACACAAGGGCTACACCAACTTCTAAGTATCACATGTAATGAAACAACAAAACACTCAAATTGCTCCAATGTTGCAAGCCCAAGCTTCACATGCTTCATGACCTTGTTACAAGACTTAAGCTTGTCATGTTACACTAACATTATTGATATGTTTCAAGGTATGGAAAACACATGTTGCACTAACCATTTTTCATAAACACAAATTATGAAACAAGCACAATTGAGTATGTTGCATACTTATGTTTCAATGACAATGCACATGAAATGATGATGCTTATGGTAATTTCATGCCATGATCATGCATTATGAATGCATTATGAGGCTAACTAACACCAGGGTGTTACAGCCCTCCCCCCTTATAAAAATCTCGTCCCGAGATTTGAAAGTTGTACCATTTTTCATAGAAAGCGGAATAGTTGTCCTTTAAATAATCCTCTTTTTCCCAAGTTGCATCACGTTCACCGTGATTACTCCAAACCACCTTGTATAATTTGACTACTCGATTTCGAGTCACCCTTTCCAGAGTATCTAGAACATATACCGGTTTCTCCTCATAAGAAAGATCGGATTTCAACTTGATGCGTCTCACATCTACTCTTTCTTCGGGAAGACGGAGACATTTCTTTAATCGAGAAACATGGAAGACTAGAAAAATAGCTCCCATTTCACGAGGTAGATTGAGCTTATAGGCTACTCTTCCACTTTTCTCAATAATCCGATAAGGTCCAACATATCGAGGCTCAAGCTTTCTTTTGATCCCAAAACGTTTTACTCCTCTCATAGGGGACACCTTCAGATAGACATGGTCACCTACTTCAAACTCAATAGGTTTTCTCCTCTTATCTGCGTAGCTCTTTTGTCTAGCCTGAGCAGCTGCTATATTTTTCTGTATAGCACGAACTTGCTCCTCGGCTTCTTTCGCAAAGTCAATACCATAAAATCTTCTTTCTCCTGGTTCCACCCAGTTCAAAGGAGTTCTACACTTGCGACCATATAAAGCTTCAAAAGGAGCCATTTGGATACTCTCTTGATAACTGTTGTTGTAAGAGAATTCAGCGAGAGGCAACCATTTCTCCCAGGAGCCATTACAAGAGATGATGGAAGCTCTAAGCATGTCTTCAAGAATCTGATTCACACGCTCAGTCTGCCCCGACGTCTGTGGATGATAAGCAGAACTACGGACCAAATTAGTTCCAAGATTCTGATGTAGGCGCTCCCAAAAACGAGCAGTAAACTGTGACCCTCTGTCAGAGACAATAGACTTAGGCACTCCATGAAGGCGTACAACTTCTTGGAAGTAAATATCAGCATACTGGTGCGGGTGATAGTTACTCTTCACAGGGATAAAGTGAGCAGATTTTGTCAAACGATCAACTATAACCCAAATAGAATCAAAACCTTTTTGGGTGGTTGGTAATCCGACAATAAAGTCCATAACAATATCGTCCCATTTCAAACCTGGAACAGACAAAGGCTGGAGTAAACCAGGCTTCATGTGAATGGCCTTAACTCTACAACAATTATCACACTTAGCGACATAGGCTGCAATTTCCTTTTTCATCTTGGTCCACCAATAGTACGGCTTGAGGTCCTGATACATCTTACTACTACCAGGATGGATGGACAACTTAGAAGAATAGGCTTCAGATAAGATTTGATTTCTGAGCTCTTTATCTTTTGGCACAACGAGTCTATCTTTGAACCAGACAATTCCTTTGTCATCCACTCGAAAGTGCTTAGTTTCTTGCTCTTTCATCTTTCTCTTGATGTGAAATACACCAGTATCATTCTTTTGTAACTCAATGATTCTACTTCTCAAAGAACAATCTACCGTGATATGATGGATTACAATCGGATGTAAGAGATGAGACAAATGAAAATCTTCTTCTATCAGAGAGTTGCAATGAGATTTTCTACTCAAGGCATCGGCAACCACATTTGCTTTACCCGAATGGTAATGCACCTGGAGGTTATAATCCTTGATCAACTCTAACCACCTTCTCTGGCGCATATTTAACTCAGGTTGAGTAAATATGTACTTAAGACTCTTATGATCTATATAAATATTGCATATATTTCCAAGCAAATAGTGTCTCCAGATTTTTAGAGCATGGACGACAGCAGCTAACTCCAAGTCATGAGTCGGATAGTTAACTTCATGTTTTCTTAACTGACGCGAAGCATACGCAATAACTCGGCCTCCTTGCATAAGTACGCCACCTAAACCAGTACCCAATGCATCACAATACACATCAAACGGTTTCTCAATGTCAGGTTGCGCTAATACCGGAGCTGACGTTAACAAAGTCCGTAGCGTGCAGAAAGCTTGTTCACACTCCGGAGTCCAATCAAACTTCCTATCCTTCTGAAGTAGTCGAGTCATAGGCTTAGCTATTTTAGAGAAATCCTGAATAAAACGACGATAGTAGCCAGCCAATCCAAGAAAACTCCGAACTTCATGTACTGTAGTTGGCGCCTTCCAATCCAAAACTTCCTGTATCTTAGTTGGGTCTACTGAAATTCCCTCACCAGACAATACATGACCGAGGAAAGGTATCTTCTTTAACCAGAATTCACATTTACTGAACTTGGCGTATAGCTTATGTTCACGCAATCTGGATAAAATAATTCTCAGATGCTCGGCATGTTCTTCTTCATTTTCAGAATAGATCAAAATATCATCAATGAATATCACCACAAACTTGTCCAACTCTTGCATGAATACTGAATTCATCAGGTACATGAAATGTGCAGGAGCATTGGTCAGACCAAAAGACATGACAAGATATTCATATAACCCGTATCTGGTAGAGAAAGCGGTCTTTGGTATGTCTTCTGGACGGATTTTAATTTGGTGATAACCAGATCTCAGATCAATCTTCGAGAATACCTTTGCTTTAGACAACTGATCAAACAAGATATCAATACGAGGCAACGGATACTTGTTCTTGATAGTGACTGCATTGAGTGGTCGATAGTCTACACACATACGCAGAGACTGGTCCTTCTTCTTCACAAAGATAGCAGGACAACCCCACGGAGAAGAACTAGGACGGATCAGCCCTTTTAATAAAAGGTCACTAAGTTGGGTCTTGAGTTCAGCTAACTCATTTGGCGGCATTCTATACGGTCTTTTGGAAATTGGTGCGGTACCTGGAATTAACTCAATCTTGAATTCTACATCACGATCTAGAGGTAATCCCGGCAATTCATCGGGAAAAACATCTGGAAATTCACACACTACTGGAACTTCTGCAATCTCTTTTGCTTTTGCTATCATGGCGGTAACTGTAGTCTAAGGACTAATGTCCCTAGGAAGTTGCACTAGAAAAGCTTGTTGATCTTTTGGATCCCTCAACATAACCACTCTCGTAGAGGTATCGATCAGAACACCGTTTCCACTCATCCACTTCATACCTAAGATTACATCTAAACCCAATCATGGTAATACCACGAGATCTAGATCATACAGACGTCCTTCTATCTCGATCTTTGCTCCCAAGACCAACTAGTTGGTTGAAATATTATTTCCGGCAGCACTAATATTATAACCACTATTATCTAAAGTAACGACCTTCATATCATGCTTGGCTACAAACGTTGAACTGATAAAAGAGTGGGAAGCACCTGAATCAAACAGCACGATTGCAGGATGTTGGTTCACTAAAAATGCACCAGCAGTGATAATCTCACCCGTAGGAATGGATTCCACCGTGGTGTAACGAACATACCCTTTACACACATCTCCATTATTATCATTTGATTCCTTCTGTGGAATAGGACAATCTTTGGCCCAATGACCTGACATCTTGCAATTCCAACATGGTCGATTACTTGGCGGTGCCTTAGGCTTTCCTTTCTTAATACTGCTCCTCTTGACCGGATACTGTTTCTGATATGGGTGATATCGAGTAGATATGCCAGGCGAATAATACTGAGGTGTAATCACCACCAGAGTATTGTTCGTAGGTGCATTAGATTCATGAGATTTCTCTTGGCTCTTAGAAGCAGCATACACAGTATTACAGTTCTCTTGAAGGATAGTATCACTGACAAACTCGTTGAAAATTGCACACTTGCTATTGCACATGGCCTTCATCAATTTAGGACACAATCCTCTTTTGAAACTTGCAATCTTCTTAATTTCCGTATTAACAAATTCCGAAGCATATCTTGACAAGTTGATGAAAGCATGTAGATATTCTGTTACACTTTTGTCTCCTTGAGTGAGCTTCATAAACTCGGTGTGCTTGATTGCCATGAGACCAGCAGGAATGTAATGCCCCCGAAATACTTCCTTGAACTGATCCCAAACTACTTCCATATTCTCAGGCAGGGTACTCCGATGGTGACACCACCAAACACCTGCAGGTCCTTGCAACTATTGCGAAGCATATTCTGTTTTCATATCATCTGCCACCTTGAGCACACGAAACTTCTGTTCGATAGTGTTCAACCATTCGTCTGCTTGAAGTGGTTCTTCTGCTTCTCGAAAAATAGGAGGCTCAGTATCTAAGAAATCTTTATAGCTGCTGTACTGGGCAGACTCAGGTTCCTGATGGACATGGTTTCTGACACTCTCGTCAAAGGCACGCTGACTTTCGGCAAGCATTTGCAGCAACTCAGCAGAGGTAGGTTGCGAAGGAGACGATGATAGTCCTGTATTGCCACGACTCCGACTGCTAGAGCGAAGCTGACGAGACATCTGCAAGTAGTTGAAACTAGTAAGCGTTTGATGACGTCGGAAGGCTGCTGACAAATTATATAGGCAGGAGGAAGAGATTATATCCAACTATCCAAATTCCAATCTCAGAAGAAGGAAATCTCTTGGTTTGAGGTACTGATCTTCTGATAAGATAGGGAACGATATCCAAGGGAAAAGGTTTACGAGAAGATAACACATTGGTGTAGCTCCATAATGGATCATGACTAGCAACCCTTGATACCTGCGCGTGCCGAGCAGCACAACCTTGTGTCGCGCGCCACAGGAGGCTCCCGGTTTCGTCGCGGCACCATGGAGTACTAATCGCAACATCATTACCGAACACACACCCATGAGGAATCCTCACGTGTCAGGAATTAGGCGTGTAGAAATAGTATCATCCAAAGAGAGGATAGCAAACAAGGGTGGATACAATGGTAGAAGCAATGGAGAGGCGAGTTGCAGATCAAAACACATCCCAACTCGAGGAGATACATCTTGAAATTGTCTTGCTTTCCTTCACGGCCAGGTATGAATTGGGTTTCAAGGCTGACACTACTGACCACTCCACTAGGTTGGTTGACTACCCCAATTCTTCACGAAAGAAATGCAACTATCTACAGGACAACTATTTGGAGGGAAGGAAATTTTGAAAGAATGGGATAAGCAATTTATAAGGGTGGGAGTAGTGCAGAATGCAATGTATGATGCGAACATGGTGCATGCACGAACCGTACGTCCTCACAAACCTAAGAAGAATTTTAAAATTCTAGCGTATAATTCGGTGGCATACACACGTTCTCTCAATAACGATAACTAGTCGTTCTACAGGAAACGTTGTTAGTGTACCTGCAGAAAATTGCATTTCAGCCCAACAATTCCCAATATAGCACGCAAGAAAGCGGTAAACTAAATACTTTCCATACATACATCCCCTGATGTATATACTTCAGTATCAAAGCTACCCGACAGATATACCCACAATTAAGTACCCTCATAGATACATGGTTGGACATGTAAGTATGCGAGTATCCACAACTACTCTCTCCTAGACCGACGGTTGGACGGTCATGCTCTCACAACTCCCACTTACCAGGGCGTAGAGGTATTTTGATCCATACATTACCACCCAAGCGGATGGCATCCATACAATAGCACGCCGTATGGACAACGAAATAGAAAACAAGCAAGAACCCCCCAGGTTAGTACCTTAGTAAGCCACCTAGTAGTCCTTATTTGGGCATATAGGATATGACCACTGGCACTCTTTAGATTAGAATTAAGATTTTTCATAAAAGCTTTTGTGTAAATACACAAATGATGTGTTTGCTGTTGAATCTTGCTCCGATACCCCATGTAACGGAACCGTCCAAATTATAAGAGCACAAGTTCAAAAACAATCGCCGAAACGATCCAATTCTCAAACTTGAGCCCATATAACTCCGGTAGTCCACGAAACCACGAGGGATTTCAAAACAAACCGAGAGCAACCAGATCGTAGTGATTCAACATAACACAACACTTGTTACAACAGTTCGTAAGTAGCTCTCATACATCGGAGTATAGATAATTTTATTACAAAACTAAAATAAAGATTAGCGGAAGCAACATAATTTCTGAAATCATTTTAAGTCAAATACTACCAGTACATAGTCACATCCTGCAAAAGCATACCAGAAGAGATACTATAGAGACCATGCCCATATGGTCTAGTCTTCACGCCCTCATAGCGAAGACAATACTTGCAGCAACAAGTAGGAATCTGTTACCTGCAACAGGTGGGAAATAAACCCTGAGTACGAGAAGGTACTCAGCTAGACTTACCCGTCAAAAACCAGAAACAACGGTGACACCAAGGATTATGCAAGGCTTTATAAGGTGGACTAGCTTGACTCACTTGCAGAAAAGCTTATTACAGATAGGTAATCATTAATGCTTAAGCATCAAGTTAATAATCATTAACCTGTCATCTAGATTAGCACCTGTACTAGAGCAATCACTTATTAGGAGCAAACAATATTAACCATAGCAGGTATAATAAGGCCATCATTATCATTATCATAAATTCCGAACCATCATTAATAATTAGTGTATCTACGCTGGAGATAACCAGTCAAGTTTCTCACTATCCGGGAGAGACGGCGACTCGAATCGATTCCAACTCAGCTGAGGGGGTATTCCTGACACTCACCCGGCAAACCCCGCTAAAGGCAGCCGTAGATAACCTTTGGTACAACTCAGGGTGGGCCCGAACAGCGCCGCGTTCTCGGGGATACCAGTGGCCAGGAAGCTCAGGACTTTTAACTCACCTGCCCTTGGACCCTCTGGCTCCCTTCCGAGGCGACTTTCACTTTTCGACTTCGCAGCCTGAGTTGAGCTACTAGGCTTCGCGGTTGGCAACCTCAGGCCGGCCAACTAAATGTCAGGCATGCGTTCAAAATGACATAGAAGGCTCCAGGTCTCGGTCCTTAATCGACACAGACGGGGATAGATCCACACCCAAGGCCTCCATGCCTTGCTGTTTCACTATCATCATCCCGCCCGGTCTCATTTCATTTTATTACACATGGTTCACTTCCACGATAGCAAATATAGCCAACCGTGACCTGATCAAGCCCTATATCTCGCAGGTGACAGGAAATCACCCGACTTCTACCGGTCTAATTTAGCAGGGCTAAGCATAGATACGATCCTGTCTACTTAGGATTCAATGTTCGAATTGCTGGACAAGGACTGTTATCAATGCAGCAAGGGTTTTCAACCAACTCCTATCACGTAATGCAACAATACATATAACATGTATATAAAGATAATTGCTTTAAAAGTAGGAGGCTTATAATGCTCCGGGGCTTGCCTTAACCGAAAGAAGAGAGATCGAGGTTCGGCTTCAAGAACGATTCCCACGTCTTCTCCGGCTTCGTCGGACTGGACCTCCAGTTCTCGAACGGACTTCAACCTCGGGTTCCATGCCCAGCGGAACTTCGCTTGTAACACGATTCTCGGCACACCTATTGCATGTATATGCATCCAATGAATTTCATGTATGCATCCAAAAATGACATGATGATTTATGGACGTGCATGAATGATGTGAAGATGAATGCAATGACATAGCAACATCGTAATCCCAAAACCAAGTTATGTGGTGCTCTATTCAAATCACTTCAAACTTATGTGCAAATTTACTATCTGGTACTAACATGTTTGAGCATCTCTAAGAAACCACTAAGTACCACAAAGATCATACTTAGCACATATATAACAAGTGCCAGCAATTTAGTGCATTGACATGTTGATCGCAGCAACTTATAAAGTCCATAACTAGAGTTCTATAACTCCAATGGACATGCATGGGGACAATATGGAAAGCTTATAAAATTGTCCACAATTCATTTATAAACATCTAAGCATGATTTTATCATTTACCAGGTCGAAATAGCACATACACAGAAACTGTTCTAAAAGGACAGAGAGCAAAACAATTCTGACCCGAACTTTGAACAGTTGTCATTTCTAAACCATGAGTCCAAATGTCACCAAATTTTTACCAGCAACTAGTTCATGAAATTCTCAACAACTTTGCTATAGATCACCAAGCATGAAAACAGTATTAACATAGGTTAATTCTCTTAACTAGCAAATCTGTCCATAATTGGCAGATTCACTAACTTAAATAATTAATGATGATTCAAAAGCACAATTGGACCAAACCAAGTTTACCAACTTGTTATGCATATCATAGGAACATCAGAAAGTATAGTGCCAACTTCTAAATAAATTATTTCATACTCTTTTATAATTTATTTAGTTAATTAGGTGATTAAAGAAACATACAGTAAAACTATATATAAAAATCTACAAAAATTACAGTAGCCACCTAATGCTTCACGTAGGCTACCATAAAAATTTCACTTCATTTTGACAAGCAGATATGGAGATATCAAAAATAACAGATGGCAGGTCTATTTCTAGCATAAATAGGAAACCCTATGGAAAAGTATCAAACAACAGATTTCATATTTTTCCTAGCATCCTTCTAATATAAGAAGGATACTCACTAAGTTTCACCCTTACTGGATCTATAGAAAAATTATGAAAATTCACACAAGATCCATTCAAGCAAACAAGATAATTATATAAATCCACCAAACCACATCCAAATTGCATGAAAATTTAACCTTAAGCTATTCATGGTATGAGCAGTTCACTATAAAAATTTCATGTCATTTGGAGCTTCACAGAAAGAGATATCATTTTCTCCTTTTTCTTCATGAATAAAAGATATAATTAATAACTATTTAATTCATCACAAAACATGGCACACATTATATTTTTATAATAAACTAGACCTCACATAGAGCACAACACAACTTGAACCAACTAATTTAGACTTCTAGAACATGACATACATATTTTTGAAGTTTGAATACAAATAACTTAAGTTGAATAAAAGAAAACCGGATTCCACACCCTACTGGGCCGGCCCGATGGCACTGCTCGGGACTCGCACGCGGCTCAGCCCGGCACGCACTCGGCCCAGCGCGTGGCTTGGCCCAGCTCTGGCCCAACCATGCCGAGACAGGGGAGGGACGCCGACACGCGGGCCCCGCCCGTCAGTCTCACGCAAAGCAGAGGATGGTGGGTCGCCGGCGGTAACTCGCCACCGACGAGTTCTCGGGCGCCGGTGAGGGCACCAGCATGCTCTACTCACCCAGGCGAGTAGCGGGATGGGTTGGAGTGGAGCGCGGGGCCACCGGAGATGCTTGCCGGCGTGAGCGGCTGGCGGCGGTGATCTGGTGGTGGCGCGCCGGCGGTAGGAGGCACGGTGGTCACCGGTGATGGGCTTCCTAGCTGCACGACATCCCGGCGACTCCGTTGTGCACAAGCACATGCACGGAGGTGCTATGGAGAGGCGGGACCACGGCGAGCGCTCGCGCGGAGGAGCTCCGACGAGGTCACCGCGGCGGCGAACGAGCAACGCGGCCTTGTCGGTGCTCGGGTGGCTCCACGGAGGGGATGGCGAGGTGGAGGGGGTTAAGGCAGGGCTTCGTGCGGTTGGGATAGGGCAGAGGCGCGACGGCAGCAGCTCACGAGCTCGGCGAGCTCGCGGTGGCGGGGGCGCCTCGGTGCTCCGCCCTGGCGAGCGCGGCAAGGGCGAGGGGGAAAATGGAGGGAGTGGGCAGCAGGAGGGGCGGCGTGGCGTCTTCGTGAGGCGCTCGCCCCGGTCGGGTGGGACCCACATCGGCGTACGGCTGCCACGATGCCCCCACGTGGTGTCGACGGCCTGAAGCCGGTCGGCCACAACCGAGTTCAGTTACTGAACTGAAGACGCCGATTCAGTCAAGAAACCGACTGACAGACGAACTTCACTGCCGTAAAGCTCCCAATCTAAATCGATTCAGTGCAAACTGTAATCGACAAACTTGTAGAGCTATGTGAGGGCTTCGACTTTGTCAATATGGACTTAGGCTAGTTTGACCTGGATTGGAAGATAAAATGTCCCAAAGTGAGGCACCTTGAAACTGAAATGCACCCAGACTTAGAATATTTTTCTAAGTATTGAAACAACATGGAAACCTGACTTGTGGGCCCTGTTTGAGGATGTTCTAGCCATTTTCATGAGATGGTTATATTGAGACTTTTGTTCCTTGATAAATTTCCTACAACTTTGGTAAAGGGTGCACATCCATGCAAGGTCTTTAGGTTGGACTTTCTAATCAGTCAAACAGAGGCACTCTATAGGTCACCCCAAGTCAAACCTCCCCTTAGAGGGCAAATTAGTCACTTTGGTCCACATGAACAGGGTTCCATCAATCACCCTAAGTGTAGTTAAGGTGTATTAGACACTAATTGACCACTCTACACAAGGGCTACACCAACTTCTAAGTATCACATGTAATGAAACAACAAAACACTCAAATTGCTCTAATGTTGCAAGCCCAAGCTTCACATGCTTCATGACCTTGTTACAAGACTTAAGCTTGTCATGTTACACTAACATTATTGATATGTTTCAAGGTATGGAAAACACATGTTGCACTAACCATTTTTCATAAACACAAATTATGAAACAAGCACAATTGAGTATGTTGCATACTTATGTTTCAATGACAATGCACATGAAATGATGATGCTTATGGTAATTTCATGCCATGATCATGCATTATGAATGCATTATGAGGCTAACTAACACTAGGGTGTTACACCCCATCCTCTTCAAGTGAGGTGAACATACGAGGATCACCGGTCATATGTTGTGTGCAACCACTATCAATCACCCAATGAGATCCACCGGTCTTGTAGTTCACCTACACACAAGAGATCAAGCCTTTTGTTTAGGGACCCAAACTTGAGAGGGACCCTTAACTTTCTCAACTAGTGACTTGGCAACCCAAATTTTCTTTGGCCTATTCTTGTTAAGGGGACCCATGAACATGACTTTCATCTTTCCACTTGAGTCCTTTCTAAGCATGTAATGAGCATTGAAGGCAAAGGGTCTAGCATGCTTGGGCAAGGGTTGTGGTGGTGGAGTTTTGCACTCATGAGCGAAATGGCCTTCTTGTCCACACTCAACACATCTCTTTGGCTTAGGCTTTGTCTTGCTTTGTTGTTGTTTAGCCTTGACCTTCTTCTCTTGATTTGCCAAGTAGCCAATACCACTCCTATCCATCTTCATGACAGTGTTCATGAGTAGCTCACTTTGCAAATGTTGGCCTCTTGTGAACTTGCTTAGGCCGGTCTTGAGATGCTCTTTCTCTTGCTTAAGCTTCTTATTTTCTTCTATAAGTGACTCATTTGAAGCTAGCTTTTCAAGAGCCATAAGCTTTTTGTTCTCAACCTTGAGCATCTCAATTTTACTCTTGAGCTTGACATACTCATCATAGTTGTTAGCCTCAACCACACTCTTGCCTTTGCCGCTAGAGCCTTGCTCAAAGTTCTCAATAATCAAATCATCACATGATGTAGCTATATCAATCTTAACAACTTGGTTAGTAGCATCATGTGTCTCAAGGGCAAGCTCATTAGCAACAAGAAGAGTATCATAATTGATTTTCAATGCGGTGTATTCATCTTTTAGCAAATTTAGCCTAGTGATGAGTTCACCATGCTTCTTCTCAATTTTATCATGTTTATCTCTAAGCTCCTTGTTAGAAGTTTTGAGCTCCTTGAGAGAAGAAGACATAGTTTCATTTTGATCTATGAGCTCATCCCTAGTCTTATGTGCACTTTCAAGCTTAGATGAGAGTGTTTCATTTTCATGTTGAAGCTCATCATTTTCATTTCTAGTCCTCTTATGATTTTAGAATATTTGTTTAATAATTTTACTAGTTCATCATAAGAAGGTGCATCATATTCATCATCACTATCACTATCATCATCATCACTATCACTATTTTGTACCTTTCGATCACCCTTAGCCATAAGGCATAGATGAGTAGTGGAAGATGATGGTGAAGGGGGCGGTGAAGGTGGTGATGAAGATGTCGGTGAAGATGATTATGGCCCAATCACAAGTGCGGCGATCTTCTCTTTTTCATTGTCACTTTCATCGCCGGAGGACTCACATGATGATTCAATGTCGGTGAGCCAATCACCAACAATATAAGCTTTGTCTCCCTTCTTCTTCTTGTAGAACTCTCTTTTCTTGCCATCTTTCTTTTTGTATGGCTTGTTCTTTCTTTTCTCATCTTCTTTATCACTTGAATCATCTTTCTTGCCCTTGTACTTGTTCTTGTACTTGTCTTTTGGAGGCTTCGGGCATTGGTGAGCTAGGTGGCCAAGTTCTCCACAATTGAAGCAATCCATTTCAGAAATTGGCTTCCTTTTGCTACTTGTGAAGAATTTCTTCTTCTTGCCATCGAACTTGATGCCACTCTTGTTGAGCTTCTTTAGCATCTTGGTGGTCTTCCTCACCATGAGTGCAAGTGATGCATCATCAATGTCACTTTCACTTGAGCTTTCTTGCACTATCATGGCTTGACACTTCTTCTTTTTCTTTTCATGGCTAGCTTTGAAGGCCAAGTCTTTCTTCTTGGAAGATGATGAGCCCTCTTCCGGAGTGATGTGCATGTACATCTCATGTGTGTTGATCTTTTCTAATACTTGTGTAGGTGTTGCGGCGGAGAGATCACTTTGGTGAAGTACGGTGACAATGTGTCCATACTTCTCAACGGGAAGAACACTCAAGATCCTCCTTGCAATATCCGATTGACTCATTTGAGTGAGTCCAAGAGCATTGAGATCTTCTACAAGAACATTCAAACGAGTGTACATCTCATTAGCACTTTCTTTGGGAAGCATCTCAAAATAATTAATTTTCTTTAAGGCAATATGATAGCATTCCTCACGCTCACTCTTAGTTCTCTCATGGAGAGCACAAAGATTTTCCCATAATTCATGAGCGTTTTTGGCATTACGCACACGATTGAAGATATCTTTGCCTAAGCCCCGGTAGAGTGCATTTTTTGCCTTTGCATTCCACCGGTCGTACTTCTCCTTGTCACCACTTGGGTTGGCGGGATCCCTTATAGAAGGAAGCCCTTCGGTTGCGGCTCTAAGGCACCCAACATCTATGGCTTCGAGGTACGCCTCCATACGAATTTTTCAATATAGAAAATCATCTCCCTCAAAAGTGGGAGGTGGTCCTTCCCCATTAGACATCTTGCTCTAAGCGGTGAAGCCTAAATTAAGAGCAACACGGCTCTGATACCAATTGAAAGGATCAAGATGCCCAAGAGGGGGGGTGAATTGGGCTTTTCTAAAAATTAATTGCAAGAATTAAATCCTACAAGCCAAACTTCACCCCTAGTGCCTACTAGTGTTCCTTGTGATTCTATCGATAAAAGTTTTGCACCCTAAGTTCCAATCCTAGACTAGCATGGCAATTCTAGGAATGTAAACAAGCAATGAAAGTAATGCACGAAAGTAAATGCTTGAAAGTAAGGGTTAGGAACACGGCGATGTTTTGCCGAGGTATCGGAGAGTCGCCACTCCCCACTAGTCCTCATTGGAGCACCCACGTAAGGGTGTAGCTCCCCCTTGATCTGTGTAAGGATCAAGTGCTCTCTACGGGTTGATTCTTTGACACTCCGTCGCGGCGAATCACCCAAAACCGCTCACAACTTGAGTTGGGTCACCCACAATCTCGTCGGATGATCACCAAACTCCCAATCACCACCAAACCGTCTAGGTGATGGCGATCACCAAGAGTAACAAGCTAGAACTCTCACTTGACCACAACAAGCCTAATGAGAAGATGGATGCACACTTGTTACACTCTTGTCACTAGAGAGGATTCTCAAACTTTGATTCGCAAATCTCTATCCTCACTAGGGCTATTGCACTCCCTTGCACTCTAAAGGTGTTTCTCAGCTGAACAAATAAGCAAGAGACCTCTAAAAGAGGTGAAGGGGATGTATTTATACACCCCTCAGATAAATCCAACCATTACCTTTCGAATCAGCAAAACACGCACTGACCGAACGCGCCTGTCGACATGACCAGACGCGCCGGTCAGATGTAACGGTAGAAAACCGAAAGCTACGCTGAGTGACCGGACGCGCCGATCTGTGATGACCGGATGCGCCGGTCTGAGATGACCGGACGCACCGGTCTGAGATGATCGGACGCGTCCGATCATGCAAGAGCTTACTGAAAAAATGACCTGACGCATGACCGCGTCCGATCATAGGTGACCGGGCGCGTTAGGTCACCATGGGACCTTACTGGAACGTGACCGGACGCGCCGATCACTTCACAGTCGCATCCGATTACGCTGTTTACCCTCTGGAACACGTGTCAGACTGACCACCGCGTCCGGTTCTCTCAAGGACCGCATCCGGTCGATCAGTTGAACCCGCAGTGAAGTGTTAGTACTAACCGGACGCGTCTGGTCATGACCAGGACCGCGTCCGGTTATAGGTAAACGGCTCAAACGTCTTCTAAACGCGACGCAACTTGAACCAAGTTGCTTCCAACTGAACTCTGAACTTTTCTCGAGCTACCTAGTGCTAAGTTTGACAAGTGTGCACCACACCTAAACAGAAGACTCACCTAGGTCAAGCTACTCGCTCATGCCCCCTTTTATAGTACGGTCAAAGGAAGAAACCAAGATCCTAACGACTATTCTAGATGTAACTCAACACCTTGACATCCGGAACTAACCGTCCTTAATCTTTTCGTTGATCCTTTGAAAACCGAAACGATTTCCATCAAGGGAC
This sequence comes from Saccharum hybrid cultivar R570, assembly GCA_038087645.1. Taxonomy (NCBI): domain Eukaryota; kingdom Viridiplantae; phylum Streptophyta; class Magnoliopsida; order Poales; family Poaceae; genus Saccharum; species Saccharum hybrid cultivar. The sequence goes on from JAQSUU010000039.1 coordinate 6,398,401, forward strand.
ATGAATACCATATTGCCGAAAGCAGTTATCATCTCCATGACCTAACTTACCAACATTTCTGCAAAACACACGTTAGTCATGGTAATTATGCGTTGTCATCAATTGCCGAAACCAACACTGGGGCCTAGATGCTTTCACTATCTTAGCGGAGAGACCTCATTGGTCCCAAATTAGTAGCGTAGAACAATTTGTTGCCCCGTATTGCTAATATAGAGTTGGCCCATGAACAAGATGAGTTTTACAGGAATTTACATCCAAATAGAAAATTCTCGGTGAAGTCACACTTTCAAGCGTTATTGCATAATGACATCCCAAACATTAACAAACTCATTTGAAAAGTGAAGGCCCCACTGAAAATAAAAATCTTCTTGTGGTACCTACAACGAGTCATATTAACAAAGGCGCAATTGACAAAGTAGTAAAACTTGTTGCTTTTGTCACAAAGAAGAGAGAATTAAGCACTTGTTCTTTGACCGCCGGTTTGTCTGTTCAATTTGGTCTTTTATTCATATTTCGACAGGTCTTTTAAAACCCCACAATATAGGTTATATGTTCAATGGCTAGCTAAGAGGTGTCAACAAAGATGTCAAGCTTTTACTCCTGCTAGGAGGAGCTACGACTTGTTGGTCTATTTGGCTCAGTAGTAATGATATTGTTTTTTAAAAGAAAAAAACTATGTTTCTCCTATGTAGGTTATTTATTTGGTTATCCACCGACTACGTACTTGGGCTATTCTGCAGAAACCGGATTTTGCATGATACAATTGTAGCGGTATCACAACAGTTGATGTAGGCGGTCAAGGATTTTTTTTCTCCCAGGCACATGGGTGGCGGTCTAGTTTACGAATTAATAGTCACTAAATTGTGGCATGTTTCTTCTCTTTCTCTGGCTATGTGCCTCATGTTAGGCAGAGACCGGAAGTTGTCTTCTTTGGCTTTGTATCAAGTCGATGCATTGCTTCCGAGGTTTTAATAAAAGCTTCCTTTTATATAAAAAAAGAATCCCTCCTTGGCCAGATATGCAGGCACTGTTGTTGTCCACGTTCCTAGGACCCATGCTTCCATGTCAGGGAGAGCGACACTGTTGTTGTCACCCTCATCGTTCCATCCTGGTGGCGTGGCTAGCTACAGACTCGTAGCAGGATCCACGGCTGCGTTTCTTTGCAAAAAGACAAGCATGGGTCTTGGGTCCAAAACAAGCATGCACCTACCAGCCTAGGGTCGGTCATTCCCACTGGCTTCACCTAAAAAGCTAGAAAAACTGGAGAAGTGACGTTTAGGCAGTTTCCTCCTTATCCTTAAAAGAATAAAAAACAGCTTCTCTTTGACATTCTCACGAAACTGTTTGTTAGCATTTGGCAGGGACTCGAGAAGCCACAACTGAAGCCCCACAGAATTTTAGGCTTTGAAGAGGCAGTTTCAAGATGTGCACTCACAGCTGCCAGCGGGGCAGGGCAACCAAGACATATCTCCTGCTCAAGCAGAATTCAGTCCTTGTGACCTCTTATCAGCTCAAGCAGAAATACACTATAAATATAATCTCATGCATTATCAACAGATAACATTCGTAGACAGTCGCAAAAATCTTCTTGCGTGCATCTGTATAATTAATCTCTGGGCAAAGTAGCGAGTAAGTATTGTCTGGTACCTACATTTTTTTAAAACAAACGTTTACCTACACAATGCCTTGGCAAATCGCCACCGTTTCACTTAATGCTCTGATTACTATATATGCACAGCAAAAATCCAGGATGTCCCTGATCGTCTATGGGTCTTTAGTACTGTACGTATGAAGTATGAACAAAATCTATTAACCGACAGAACAGCATCAGGGGATCGCATCAGGGAAAGAGGCTGGCATCCAGTATAGTCATGGTTCTGTACCTATCAGCTGTTCTGTTCTTCGCTGCCAACCCAATACTCTTTCACTGAAATCAGAATCTTCTCGGGAACGTGTGGGCCATCCTCATGATCAAGTAACTTGGACTTCCACCGCATTCCTGCCACCATACTTCTAACCTTGTTCAGTACATCAGCACTGTCCCGCAGTATGACTGCACCCTCTGGCCGTAAAATCCTATCCATCTCCAGAAGAATGTCTTCTGCATCACACCTACCAATTTTGACACAAACATATTAACAGAAGATACGATTTGCCTTTGCATTACCAACACAGGAGAAAGAACAGAGAACGCTTACTTGTTCTGATATAAACTGAGGACGCCATTGCCATGTATCAGGTCGTATGTCCTAGGGTATGTTGAGAAGGCTTCGCACCTGGCAATAGTGCAACGTCGCAGAAAACACAAGATCAGTTCCCACACATCAGCATCTCATTTGACAGTGAGAAGCATAAGACTCACCAATCATGGTATATACCAATCAGACCTCGCTCATAGATGATACCGAGAGTGTTCCATTCTGATATAGAGGGCACAACGTTCATTACCCAGGACCTGGGAGAATGAAGAGTTGCAGCAAAACTTCCGAGGCCTGCATTCATGTCCATAATATTCCTGTACCTTGAAGAACCTATCAGCTTGTTCACCCTCTTATAAGTATTGACATGCTTCTTCCACAGCTTATTATCCTCCTCATAGACTTCTTGTGTGATGCCTGGGACCTGACCCTCCAGAATTCTGGGAGGAATGGCAGATAGTCTCTCTGGAAACTTCTTTAGCTGTGCTACCTCTACAGGAGGTGTTACACAAGATTCCATTTTCTTATACCTAAATTATAAACCAAAAATAAACACAAATTAAAACTGATATAATTGGAAGATAAAAACAGAGCAGATTGCCCAAGCTACAAGTGATTGACAGAAAAGAAGCACATGTTTCTTCCATTGTGAATCAGTAGTAATTTCTGCAATCACTATCTCAACTTACCCTACCCTACATAAGGCAACCAATTCTGCAACCAATTCTTGATCCTATATTTTTCCAGTGTGTAAAACATAAACTGTTATATATATGAATTTTCTTATGAGGATTTTGTAGTGAATGATTATGGTTTAGTCAAGTTTACATGGAAATAGGAACTAGAAAATAAAGCTTGAGTTCATAACTCTGTATAAACTTAAGACATACCAGACATCATCTGCATCTTGAACTTTGCACATCTTGCTAGCATCACCATCCTTTTGATGACATGAATATGAATTCCCTTGTTTCTGCCAAATAGCAATATCATCCTTCTCATAGATTTTATCCCAGCAAAGCATTTCAGCAATGTTTTCAATTCTATGTTGATCTTCCTCTGCATCTTGTTTAGACCTTTTCCATGATTGATGGTATTTCTTCCAATTGATGGGAGGTCCAGAAAGTATCCAATAACCCCCAGGCCTCAGAACCCGGTCTACTTCCATCATATACATACCGCCTGCATGAAGAAAAAATAATATAGCTCATTAGTCATTGCATATTTACATATATAAAGGTAAAAGGTTGGCTCAGGTACTGGAATCTAGTGAATAGTTTTTACTGCTCACCATTTGACTCCCATGGGATTAAACAGCGTGAGCAATGAGCCATATCAAAAGATCTAGAGGGGTATGGGAGCTTTATAGTTCCAAGTACTCCAATTACTGCAGGGACACCTCGCTCCAAAGCAAATTGAACCTGAGCTTCGTGTGAATCTCTGGGTGCAAATGACATGGTTAATACATTTCTGTCCATTAGGTAAGCTCCGAAGCTTGCAACCTGTACGTGGTCAGAAATGTTACTCCCAGCTATGGAGGGGATCAAGTAATTAAGGTTAGTTTACAAGAAAATGAAGATAAGTCTTACTAAGAAGGCCAACATCTAAATGCCTTGGAACTATAAATTATGAAGTATATAAGACACATCTTAAAGGAAGTAAAATATAACCAGATCTGGTGAGAGAGCATACCCCACATCCAGTATCAAGTGCAGTTCTGATGGTGCCATCAGCGAGTGGGATGACGGATGCAAGTTCATCAAGGTAAGCATTCGCTCCATTGGGAAACATCGTTCCTCCTCCTGGAAATTTGAACACATCTCCCTGATATTGGATCCAATTCTGAACAGCTTTCTCAACCGTCAGACTCTTATACGGAGCATTTGCAAACGGAACATAGTCACGGCTCTTGGGCCAAGAGAAAGGGGTGACATATCCTTTTGGTGCTGGGATTAGACAATGCAGTTTCTCATTCTCTACAGGACAATGCCTTTCTCTGTATGTCATATTTTCTCTAGGAAAGGCCATTGCTCGGTTCTGGTCTTGACAAGGAGTATAGTCACTGTATTGGATGTGGCATGGCTCAATCATTTTATTGGACATGATCAATGGATTAGCGCCACTTATGGTATGATGGGTCTCAAAGTGCAAATTTGGCAAGATTGTACAGTCAGTTTCTTGGTTAACCCTCAGAGCTATACTATCACCCCTTCCTGTCCCACTTTTCTGCCAAGCACCTAGTATGTAAAAGAAGCAGGATAAACCCATCACAATTACTATTGTCATTGTGCTCCGCGTTCTACGGTCACCTGGATTCATTCTTGAGCCCCTCATGAATCTGAAATAATCACAAAAAAATTGTTAAGCTTCACTCTGAATGAATTGGACCATTTGCAGTACCCAGTGATCTTATGAACAAGGTATCCACATAATAAGATGGATGTTGAAAACATAAACAACAGATTAATCAATTGGAACATGGACTGACTAAGATCTGAATTTTAGGTGAAGGATAATTCCGTTGGCTTTGATCTTGTTCCAACAGATTGGAGCTCATAGCAAATTATTGAATTAGAATATTAATGCCAGATGTGGAGTTTCTCATGAATCAGAAATTACCACAGGAAAGTGATTAGCTATTCACTTCAAATAGCACACCATGACAGACGACTATCTTCTCAACAGGATATCAGCATCTAATGAACTAGACTTCTAAAACACAACTAAGAGATCAAGGAAATGAAACATAAACTAAGTACTGGATTTGATTTATAAGTGAGGGGTAATCCCTTTGACTTTGTTCTTGTTCCAACAGAATGGATAAAATAGATTAATAAACTAGTGAACTAGATTATCATACTATTGAGTATTGAATGAATATTATCAGGTGGCCGATAAATGATAAACTACCCAGCCAGCGCATCAGTCCTGAGAACAAGTTTATTGACACTCAGCCATGTGCATCAACCTCAATCATGTGACTATGCCTAACCATTTCAGATCCCTAACTGATTTGTTTAGTCTGAAGCTAGCAGTCCCACAAGAGATTCGTTGGGGCGTAACCCTCTTAGCGACGCGCTACATCGGAACCCGGGTGTGGTGTTAAATGGGCAAGGGCCGGGTCGTCATCCCCTTAGTGGCGCGTCGTATCGTGACCCGGGTACGATGAAAAATGAGCAAGGGTCGGGCCGTCGCAACCTTAGTGGCGCGCTACATCTACGCCCGGGTGTAGTGAAAAATGAGCAAGGGTCTTCGCACTTCCCTCGACGGGTGCGAAGGGTAAGGAAGCTAGCCGAGCCAACTAGGATTCGTCTAGGTAGCTGGAATGTAGGGTCCCTAACGGGTAAGCTAAGAGAGCTAGTCGATGCAGCAATTAGAAGGCGTGTAAATATTCTATGCGTCCAGGAGACTAAATGGAAGGGCCAGAAGGCGAAGGAGGTGGAGGATACTGGCTTCAAACTTTGGTACACGGGGACAACATCGGGTAGGAATGGTGTAGGCATCTTGATCGATAGGAGCCTTAAGGATGGAGTCGTTGATGTTAGGAGGCAAGGCGACCGGATTATCTTGGTCAAGCTGCTAGTTGGAGATTCGGCTCTGAATGTGATCAGTGCCTATGCCCCTCAGGTAGGTCTTAGCGAGGGCACCAAGAGGCAGTTTTGGGAAGATCTTGATAGCATGGTTAATACCGTGCCTATCAGCGAGAAACTCTTTATAGGAGGAGACCTCAACGGCCATGTTGGTGCGACTAATGTAGGTTTCGAGCGGGTGCACGGGGGGTTCGGGTATGGTAGTAGGAATCAAGAGGGGGAGGATGTTTTGAACTTCGCGCTGGCCTATGACTTGTTGATAGCGAACACCCTCTTTAGGAAGAGGGAATCTCATCTAGTAACCTTTCGTAGTGGACAACACTCGAGCCAGATCGACTTTATCCTTGCAAGGAGGGAGGATAGACGTGCTTGCTTTGATTGTAAGGTGTTACCTGGGGAGTGTGTTGCCCCTCAACATAAGCTTGTGGTGGCGGACTTTCGCTTTCGGGTACGTGTCCACCGGGACAAACGGGCCAAGATTGCGAGAACGAAGTGGTGGAAGCTTAGAGGGGAAGCAGCGCAGACGTTTAAGGAGAGGATGCTAGACGAGGGACCTTGGGAAGAAGGAGAAGATGCCGACGACATGTGGCTAAAGATGGCAACATGTGTCCGGAAGGTGGCTTCGGAAGTGTTTGGCGTGAGTAGGGGAGGCAAACGGGAAGCGAAAGACACATGGTGGTGGAATGACGAGGTGCAAAGGGCTATTAGAGAGAAGAAGGAGTGTTTCAAGCGTCTCCACCATGACAAGAGTGTAGCCAACATCGAGGGCTATAAAATAGCGAAGAGGGTTGCAAAGCGAGCTGTGAGTGTAGCAAAAGGTCAGGCGTATGATGGCCTTTATCAGCGGCTAGGCACGAAGGAAGGGGAGAAGGACATTTATAGGATGGCTAGAATCCGCGAGAGGAAGACAAGGGACATCAACCAAATAAAATGCATCAAGGATGGGACAGATCGACTTCTGGTGAAGGATGAGGAGATCAAGGACAGATGGAGAGAGTACTTCGACAAGCTGTTTAATGGGGAGAATGAGGGTCCTGCCCTTGAGTTGGACGACTCATTTGACGATACCAACAGACGCTTTGTGAGGAGAATTCAGGAGGCAGAGATCGGAGAGGCTTTGAAGAGGATGAAGGGAGGTAAAGCGATGGGCCCTGATGGTATCCCCATTGAGGTGTGGAGATACCTAGGCGCCAGAGCGATAGTATGGTTAACTAAGCTTTTTAACCTTATTTTTCGGTCAAACAAGATGCCTGAAGAATGGAGGAGAAGTATATTAGTACCTATCTTCAAGAACAAGGGAGATGTTCAAAGTTGTACTAACTACCGTGGGATTAAGTTGATGAGTCATACGATGAAGCTCTGGGAGAGGGTTATCGAGCATCGCCTAAGGAGAGTGACACATGTGACCCAAAATCAGTTTGGGTTCATGCCTGGTAGGTCGACCATGGAGGCGATTTTTCTATTACGACAATTGATGGAGAGATATAGGGAGCAGAAGAAGGACTTGCACATGGTCTTTATTGACCTCGAGAAGGCATATGACAAAGTACCGAGAAATATCATGTGGTGGGCCTTGGAAAAGCACAAAGTCCCAACTAAGTACGTTACCCTCATCAAGGATATGTACAGGGATGTGGTGACGTTTGTCCGAACATGTGATGGCGACACCAGTGACTTTCCAATTAAAATAGGACTGCATCAGGGGTCAGCTTTGAGCCCTTATTTATTTGCTTTGGTGATGGATGAGGTCACAAGGGACATACAAGGTGATATCCCTTGGTGTATGCTCTTTGCTGATGATGTGGTGCTAGTTGACGACAGTAGGGCGGGAGTTAATAGGAAGTTAGAACTATAGAGGCACACGTTAGAGTCGAAAGGGTTCAGACTTAGTAGGACTAAGACCGAGTATATGAGGTGCGATTTCAGCGCGACTAGGCACGAGGAGGGAGACGTTAGCCTCGATGGGCAAGTGGTGGCCAAGAAGGATACTTTTCGGTATTTAGGGTCGATGTTACAAAAGGATGGAGACATTGATGAAGATGTTAGGCATAGAATTTCAGCCGGCTGGTTGAAATGGCGTCAAGCTTCTGGCGTTCTCTGTGACAAAAGGGTGCCTCAGAAGCTGAAAGGTAAGTTCTATAGGACGGCGATTCGTCCGGCGATGTTATATGGTGCTGAGTGTTGGCCTACAAAAAGGCGACATGTCCAGCAATTGAGTGTAGCGGAGATGCGTATGTTGCGTTGGTGTTGTGGGCACACAAGGAGGGATAGAGTACGGAACGATGATATTCGGGATAGGGTTGGGGTGGCACCAATTGAGGAGAAATTGATTCAACATCGGTTGAGATGGTTTGGACATGTCCAACGGAGGCCTCCTGAGGCGCCGGTGCGTAGTGGAGTTCTAAAGCGGGCCGATAATGTAAAGAGCGGTAGAGGTCGACCTAAATTAATTTGGGACGAGTCCGTTAAGAGAGATCTTAAGGAGTGGAATATCCCCAAGGATTTAGCTATGGACAGGAGCGCTTGGAGATTAGCAATCAACGTGCCTGAACCGTGACATCTTTTGTCTTGTGCCCTTTATGTCACTTTATGTGTCTCCCTGTTTCTCGTCTCTTTTGGGTTTCATCTCTAGCCTACCCCCAACTTGCTTGGGACAAAAGGCTATGTTGTTGTTGTTGTTGTTGTTGTGAAGCTAGCAGTCCAGTCCATCCTGGAGGTCTTGGCATAGCATGAAGCTATGAGCAAATCTACGGTTCATGAAATTGGAATTGGAGGTAAACAAGCACAGATTGCCGATAATTGTTCGGCTTGTGATCGATCCCTACACAATCCCAGGTGGAACGGCAACAAAGGAGCAGCAGCAGTTGCTCCTGAACTACACCGAGGCTTGAGTGACTACGCTAGGCTACCATTACGATCCCCAACCTCACGCAACGCGAACAGCGTCGTGATTCCACGACTCCCCAGCGGCGGATCAAAGCAACAACGTAATCAAAACAAGGCGAATCGCAGAAACAACGACCGAGCTAGCTAGGACCCACCGCCGAGGCCCAAGGCAACTGAAGAGCGAAACGAACCGGATCGAATTCAAACGGGAGCGGCGCAGGAGGAGGAAGCGAACCTCTCTCTCTCTCTTCAGGGGGACGGCGGGGGCCGGTTCAGCGGAGCGGGGACAGCTTCGAGCTCGCCGCGGCGGCGGCGGGGGTAGCTTCAAGTTCGCCTCGGCGGCGGTGGCGGTGACGGCTTCAAGCTCGCAGCCGCTGCGCCGGACGGAGAGGGCGCGGGGTTGAGCTGTGTTCGGAATTTGGGTGGGGTTGGTCGCTGCCGGCGCTGCGGCTCTGACTTTTTTTTTTTTTATCGCGCGCTGTCATGGAAAGGAGCGAGAACTAGGCGTCGACACCAGGGCCTAGTTTATTTCTCAATTTCTCCCCTCAAATTCTACTATGTAAAAAGGAGATTTTCCATTACATCAAAATGTCGGCAAATGCATGGAGTACTAAATATAGATAAAATCAAAAACTAATTGCACAGTTTTATTGTACTTTGCGAGACGAACTTTTTGAGTCTAATGAATCAATTTCTGGACAATTTTTTGCACTACAAAACAAAACGCGCTACGGTGTTCCGATAGGAACCCTGTAGCGTGTAGTGCCGAGTCGGTGACCCCAACTCGGGATCTAAACACGGCCAAGGCCAAACGAGGAGGGCGCCCGGGTCGTCCCGTCGCGACCGCTGGCCGGCCCTTGGAATGGGATCTTGCCGGTCACTTTTTTTTTACGGCGAAAGAAGAATTATATTATATGATAGCTGGGTATATCAATACATTACAAATATTCTGGATTATAAAATAGTACACACGCTGTCTCTAGTCGGTTTGGTTGAGTCGTGGACTTTGAAAACCTGCTGTGAGTTATAAAAAAAAGGTAAGGCTTGATCCGTGTCTAGAACGCCCGCACCCTATGCCCGCATCTTCACGCGCTCTTACCCATTCCCAACCAACGCCGGCGTTCGGAACTGCAGCCCGCCCCCATCTCACGCCCCGCACGGCAGAACCGTACCCCGTGCCCATCCCGCATCCGTATGGCGGAAACACACCCTGCACCCGCACGGTGGAACCACGACCCGCGCCCACCTACCCTGCTTGTGGACAGGGCTGTCTCAACAATTTCGAGAGCCCTTGTGCAAGCAAGACATCAAGGACCCGACAATCCAATGTTTTAATATAATAACAATTAAAGTATATATTATTACTAATAAGAGCTAACTTGCATAAAAAAATAACGAGAGTACATCAAAGAAGCTCAAACAACGGTAAAATAACTATTATGTTCGTGCCAAGAACGGTAAAATAACGACAGTATATTTGGCTCGCTGACTTTGGCATTACTTGAAGTTGGAAAAACCTATGTATAGCTCCGGATAAATGTTTTTTTAGACAAAATCTAATATGTTCAAAAAAAAATATTGAATAGAAATTTAGAAAATTAGTGCAGGCAGCCAGGTCCTAACTGAACTGAAATTACTTACCAAGTTATGTCTTCAGTCCAGCATCCGCTGTGTCGAAGTCAAGGAATGGCCGAACGGGGGACGCCGGATACGATCACGGTCTCACACATGACGGATTGGGGATTGATCGACCAGGAACGCCAGGCCTGGGGAACGCCGGAGTGGCTGCAGGCCTGTAGTGGCGCAACAGCATGTCGTCACCGCGTCCAGGGCAAGGAAGTCGCGACTCGAAGGAACGCATCACGCGTGATACGAAGCGCTAGCTAAGCGGACTAGTTGCAGCATAATCAAATGGACCGTATGAACCTGAATACATGTACTATACTCATGGGCCCTCTAGCGTCATGGGCCCCGGCCATCGCATTGCCTGCACCCCCCCTATGAGACGGGCTTGCTTGTGGATGCGTGATGTGGAGGCGTCTGCAGGCCTCAGGCTCCGACACATGAACCACGGCGGCGCACCAGCAGCAACAGGCGGACAGCGGCCTGCAACACAAGATCTACTTTTAAAACATCAAGATGAAACATTTGCAACATACGTCTGAAAATAGATGAAACACTTGAAACATGCGAGTACGTGCAACACCAGATCAACTTTTGAAACATCCAGATAAAACATTTAAAACAAACGTCCATTGCAACATGTGCAACACCAGATCAACTTTTGAAACATCCAGATGAAACATTGGAAATAAACGTCTGAAACACATAAACACTTGCAACATTCGTATATTACCGTTGCAACATATGCAACATTCTAGATCAACTTTTGCAATATTCAAATGAAACACTTCAAACTTAAGTTGGAAACGCCTGAAACACTTCAAACACGGCGTCGCCGGCAGCCATGGCCTACCTGGTGGGGGACTGCGATAACCAGCAAGCTCAAGGTCCAAAGGGAACGTTGGAACAAACAGCCCAGCGTGTGTAGGCCTCCCCTTGCCGCTAGAGACAAAGTCTGGACCAGTGGCGACCTCCTCCTGGTGGGCTGGGGTGGTAGTGGCGTGGTGCCCGCCATGGCCGCGACGGGCGAGGTGGACGGGGGCACGCCGGTGGATAGGGGCGAGGAGCGGGATCATGGCACGACGCGGACGGCGAAGGGGTGTGGTGCGGCAGGGGGAAGGGCGTTGCGTGCATGGGGGATGGGCGCGCGGTGGGGGAAGGTGGTAGTGCGAGAGGATGCGCGGTGATGCTCCGACAGCTAGATGCGAGTACGATGAGGAAGAGCACGCCTCTTGGACTGTCCGTTGTGCAGGCCCATAAAGAGAGTGTCCGGATGGGGGTGGACGCCCGTGTCTAAGTATTAGTGTTTAAAAATTAGGGTCACTCTATGTATCTGTGGACAGGTTTCTTGATATGAAATCTCTCACATTTTCATCTATCCAATGTAATTAATAATATAAAATATATGATCCACCTTTAGTTTACATAAAATAAAATTTGATAGGTATAAGATCATTACAAAAGAGCAGTAAATGCTAGAGTTCTAGGAATAATAATCGATATCTGATTCACAAATAAACTAATAAATTAAAAATAAGGCAACACAAATACAACTTGCAGTACTAATAAAGAACTAAAGGAAAGAGTAGTTCCAGCAAAAGTTAGAAAAAGTGAAAAAAAAAATCCAACAACTAAAACACACATCACAAAGAAAAAAACAAATAGCTCAAAATTTGATAGATTTCTTTGCAAAAAAAAAACTGTCAACAGATAAATAGCAAAACTCTAAAAATTATTATAAATTATGTGATGTAAAAACATTGCGTGTTGTTTGACTAAACTAAGAGATTAAAATAACTATAAAATCTAGCTCCATATTTGTATCTTCTTTGAAACTGCTATAAAGTGTATCTCTATTTCCACCCTGAGGGCGTGAATCCTTCGGAAGCATCGCAATGCTTGCGTCTTTGATGGAGCTCCACTGAGGTTTTCTAGCCTCTTGCAAACTTTGAAAGAAGAGGAGTTTGTGGTGCCTCGCAGTCGCAGGTGCATGAGGCCTACGGACACTTGGGTCTAGGTCCGGCTTGGACTAGTTAACCTAGTTCGTGAGTTTTTTTGTCAGGTCTCATCCTGTGGAGCTTTTTATTCAGTGCAACATATTTTGTTTTATACAACACCTCATGGCTCGGCCCGGAGTGAGGCGGTGGTGTTTATATAAGGGGCCGATCCTTTTTCTCTCTATAACACAAATATGTGCAGCTCTCCTACACATTTGAGAAAAAAACTAAAAGCTGAAAGCCAAAAGTAGGATCCAAGGTGCTGCGAAAATGTACTATGTGAAAGCTGCTGTTTCTAGAACACAACTTATGGTTCTACCTAGCTTTCTGCCGTTTGACCAAGGTAACAAATAGCAGATATCGGGTTTGTAGATGATTGATGCCTACATCAAGGGTTGCGGATAGCGGACGCTAAATTCCAATAATGTTGTATAATAATCTCTTATAATTTAGCTATATGTAGATCTTAAAAATGATTTTCTTACACATTAACAGATCAATTGCATACAAAATTAATGATAGACTAATAAATATTATAGCTTAAATAGTGTAAATAGATAATTAATTGTATTCGAAGAGTTGATTCTTGATTCTTGATGAAATATATCTTAAATTAAGAATAAACTAGTTATGTTCTGGACTTGGGCTGCGGTAGCGGACTGCTACGTCAAATAACGGCCGTTATAGCGGCTTGCTGCGTCAAATAGCGGGCGCTAAGTTTCAACCCGCTATATCCAACTCGGTTGGACATAAGGTATTATGCTATACTAGCGGTCTGAACCAGTATAAATCGTTGTCTTCGTGTTTACCACCAAATTCTGCATACGCCAAAGCCCCAAAACTCTGTCTCGGATAACCCCGTGAAAGGTTGTTCAGCTACGTTGTAGCGGTAGCGGTAAGAGACCACAATCACTCTTGCAGCCGCTATAGCAGTTGCTAGGAATCTTATTTAGTACCTTGCTTTTGACAAATAAACACTTCTAGAAGTTGAACTAACGCTCAGCTTTTGGCAGAGTTCGAGATTGTCGTACTAACATCTAATATTCAAATTTTTGGTGTCTTTAGTGATGGGATTGATTTCTCCTGCAAAATCCAATGATAGTGCAATACAATGTGGTAGCTCTATATTAATCTCAAAATTTGTCATGTGTTCCTGTGTCTCTCGAAGAAAGTCACTTGTGTAAAATGAAAAGCTTTATGATAACACATGTCTTCGGAACTGCTCGCCCTTGCAATCAGGAGAGGATGGATAAAGTTGTCAAGAAGCGTCTTTATGCGACTGCTTGCCATCTTCACGATGACTTGTCTTCCATCCAAATCAAACGGTGACGTGTACCAATCGACCCATGTTCACCATTGTATTTAATAACATCGTCGTTCCTCTAGCACTTGCCATGACATCTGTGTCTGCTGGAGTACTATTTATGTTGATGCGATTCTATTTGATTAGTATGTTAGAGATTTATGTACTAGTATCTACGGTTGCTATGATTTATGTTTTGAAATTAATTATCAAATTGTCTATTTATTCAACAGGCTGGTTGTGAAATTTAGATGACTCCCCAGAACTGCCACGTGCGTGCTTGTTTCACACCCGAGCGGAATATCAAAATCAAATCAGCTATGTTGATCTTATGGTGAATAATGCAGCAGTGGATGCTGCTGCGAGCAGGGTTATCCATACAAGATTGTTATTTCTAATATTTCAGTATTATTGATATGGGCCGATGTTTAGCTTGTATCAACAAACAATTTGTTAGTCCCATTTTGACGCACCCTAATTTCAGCTCACGAACGCCGCGCCAGCCCAAAATGGAGTGGGTAAGAATCCTATAATACTTTAACCGTAAAAACCTTTCCAAGCCGTCGCCACTCTTTTTTTTTTAGATTAGCCGTCGCCGCTCTATGCTCTCTCTCGGTAGTGCACCGAGCTCCAAAGTGTTATATCCTCAAATTTCTATGTTATTCTGTGTTAATTTTGTGTCAAATGGTTTGAACATATTCTACGTGATTTTCTCTATAGATCAATATTTTTGTATATAATTTTAGCCAAAATTTTTCTTATTCCTATAGATTTATGATATTTTCCATATTTCTGTTTATTGGTGACCACTCGTAGCTAAAAAATATGGATAATGTAAACCGTGGTGAGTCTGCAGCTAGTCACGCCACCAGGATGGACCGATGGGGGTGACAACAATAGCGTCGCTCTCCTTACCTGGAAGCAAGTGACGCTCCTGCATATCTGGCAAAAGAGGGGTCGGTGAAACAGTGAGGTCAGAAAAAAAAACGTGCTGTCGATTCGGGGTTGACTCAGGGTCCACGCCTTGGCGAAGATCCGAACTCCGAAGGGCAGGGTGGGCTCCTCAGTCCTCTGTGCTCTCTGTATAAAAGTGCAGTGAAGAGTGCGCAACATTCTGCAGAGCTAGAGACCATCGAGAGAAGTGGAATAAAAGCAGAGGAAATCGACCAGGAAGGGAGAAGATGGGGAGGCAGCAGCAGCAGCTTTGCATAGTGTTCCTGATGGCGTTCCTCGTCGTCTCTACCATGGATGTTGTCCACGTGGCCGCAGGTAGGTGCACCTTAATACCTTATATGCCCCCTCCAGGCTCCAGCCACACACACTAAGCAGCGAAAGTTCTACGCAGATACGTACGATTCATTTGTGAAGCTACTACTACCACTTAATTACTCGCTTCACACTTTGATTGCACTAAGTACAGTACTTACATAGTTACATGACACACGCATGTGCAGGGAGAGCGCTAGGGCAGGTGAGCTACGGAGCCTTGATCCCCGGCGTCACGCCTTCCGTGCCTCGTGGCCAGCCATACACTGGCCGCCCATGCACAACAGTCTACGCATGTAAACGGCCGCCTGCTGCTGCCGCCGGCGGAGCGCCATGACGATCAGCGTACTTCTAATAATTGCCTAAGATTAATAATTTCCTTTGAACAAGAAGGCGCCTCTAGCCTCTGGCCAATCACCACCGCTGCACAACGGGGCTGTAGTCCCGGTCCCGGGCTGTGAGCCGGGATTAAAGTTTCGGGACTAAATGTCCCACCTTTAGTCCCGATTCTCAGGCCTGGGACCAAAGGTCTCCCTTTAGTACCGGTTGGTAAGGTGCTGCCAGGCATCGACGTGGCGCAGCACCTTTTAGTTCTGGTTGGTATTACCAACCGGGACTAAAGGTTCTTTTTTCTTTTTCTTTTTTCTTTCCGATTCATTATTGATTTTGGTTTTCAGTTATATTGTTTTCTAATTTATTCTTCGCTGCTACTATCCGTATACGTTGCACCTATACGAGAGCATTATTATTGCACACAAATAAAGTATGAAACTATATATATATATATATATATATATATATATATATATATATATATATATATATATATATATACACACACATTACATTTACAATAATATACAAGTAATCAAGTGTTCGGCCGCGGGTTAATGAGTTATACAAATGTTTGTCCGCCACTCAAAGCTCATACAAGTGTTCGTTCTTGTTTGGACTCTTCAAATTCAACATAGGGTTGTGGTGGAACTCGCCGTCTTCCGGGATGACATGATTGTTGGTGAAACCTGCGATCGGCTCCTGGATTGCGACGAGTATTGTGTGCTTGAACACTTGTTCTTTCAATTCCCACTCCTTCTATTTGCATTAATTAAAGGAAAAGATATTAATATACATAAGATTTATTTAGTTTCAACAAATAAATAAGATATGAATTTACTGTATACACATGTTACTTACTTTTAGCATCTCTTTAGCAGCTGTAAATTTGCTACACCGCATGTACTCGCAAACGTAGTATCCACATAAATTGGTTTCGTACGGTTGTCTGGACACCCACTTATGTAGAATAGGAGGGGGGAGTGACACTTTCAGATCCGTACGATATCTTTGTTGTAGTCAAGCCCAAGCCCTGCCCAATAAGTCGGTCGTTGATTAGGTATAGCATAGTAAATTAAAGGAGCAGGCAACGATAATTAACGAATGATAGAACTTACCTCTGGATCATGTCTATCATGTCTTGGTACATTGCCAACTCTTTTCTCATTAAGTCCCACACATTTATAGTTTGTTCCCTGATCTTAATCTCAATGAGTATCCAGTGATCCCTGCATTTGTTTATAGAGTCAACTTATATATATATATATATATATATATATATATATATATATATATATATATATATATATATATATATATATATATATATATATATATATATATATATATGGATTGACTAAGACATGATATAACACAACACTTTACCCCATATTGTAAGGGAAGAGTATCAACTCCTTATGCATTTGGTTATAAAAGGACATCCGGAGGTTTTTCTCTATTTTCTTGATCTTTAGATTGAATGGATCTTTAGTCTTTGTGTCCTTGTACACGACATACGGATCGACATTTCCTTGATCTTTAGTCTCTGTGCGTCACGAATGACATCACCAAGAGCATCGTCATCTTCAACAGTACTGTTTTCTGCATCCGTCTCTTCTTCAACTTCCTCCATCGCAAAGTCACAGTATTGAGCAAAAACATCGTCAGGGTCCGCTGGTTCTTCTTCACCTTCTTCCATCATAACCCCGGTCTCTCCGTGCTTGGTCCAACAAATGTAGTTTGGCATGAAACCCGACTTGAACAAGTGCAAGTGAATACTTCTTGAGTTACAAAATTCTTTCAAATTCATACACACGGCACATGGGCAGCACATAAAACCATCCCGCTTGTTTTCTTCTGCCACTCTGCAGAATTCTCGCACGCCCTCAATGAACTCGTTGGAGCGGTGATCGGCATTGTACATCCAATGGCGTGTCATTATCTGCATTATATGACATCACATAATTAAAAGTCCAGCATGAGAAAAAAGTCTATAATAGAACTAAACATTATATGTGTATACTACTTTCTAGGTACTATAATTAGCATCGTTCATAAAAATTCAAACATGAAAAGTGATTGGAGCTAGCAATATGAAATAAAATAGCCATATATAACATGGATTTACATATGGTGCTGCTAAAACATAGGAGGATGAAGCTAGCAACCTTTCAAACAAATCGACGACGGCGTAAAAGCGTTTGAAGTGGATTGATCGCCGGAGATGAGACAAGTAAGAACAATGGAAGAACAAGCAACAAGAACATGAACAAGAAAGGACTCGGGCAGGGAGGAAGAAGATGGAGGTTTAATTTATAGGGGGAGGTTTTAATCCCGGTTGGTAACACCAACCGGGACTAAACCCAGTTCTATAGTCCCGGTCGGTGCCACGGACCGGGACAAAAGCTGTAGTCCCGGTCTGTCTCGGTCCGTGAAACCGACCGGAACTAAAGGTCCCTCCCGACAGCGCCTGACAACAGAGCCGTTGGCGAGGGACCTTTAGTCCCGGTTTGTAACACCAACCGGAACTAAAAGTCTATTTAGTCCCGGTCGCCGAAATCGCCAAGACTAAAGGTATTTTGGGCGATCGACGAAAGGTCAGTTGTATAGTAGTGCACATTAGTATGAGTCTATAATAATTTAATAAGATCCAAACTGTAATTGCGCGGCGGCGGCGCTGTGTGTCCATGTACCGTGATGGAGATGTAAGTGCGTCATTTGTGTACCGGTGGGATGTTAATAAGCTTGGAGTCTGGAGATCAACCGCCTGTTTGTTTCGCTAGTTTATTGTGGGTGAAATTATTATTCGCTGATTTATTATGATAGAAAAACATTGTTGGATAACTGCTGATTTTGCTGAATAACTCAGATGAATAAGGTGCAAGGCAAATTATATCATGGGTGTGTCAGACCAGCCTTTAGGACGTTGTGTCTAGCTAGCTATAACAAAGCCTGAGAGATGCTCTTCTCCTGCCGGTCTAGTATTTCACATTTCGTGAGGCAAATCAACTGAACATGCATATTTAGGTTGCGGAACACTAAACATCACAAAATTAAAGATGGAATCCATACCCCCAAATATGTTATGTTAGGCCTCGTTTAGATGCTGAAAAAATTTCAATCCGATGAATAGTACTACTTTCGTCTTATTTGACAAATATTGTCCAATCGTGGACCAACTAAACTTAAAAGATTCATCTCGTGATTTCCAACTAAACTGTGTAATTAGTTATTTTTTTATCTACATTTAATACTTCATGCATGGATCTAAAGATTGATGTGATGGAGAGAGTGAAAAAATTTCAACTTTTTGAGTACATCTAAACGAGGCCTTACTTAAAAAACAAGGACAGGTTTCGTCCAACGAAGAAATCGTGTGCGCGCCTCCGTGCGCCCTGCCACCGTCCGCATAGCACCCGGGGACCGAGGGCGTGTTTAGATCTCCAATTCGGGGGCCCGATTCGGAACACTGCAGTAGCTTTTGTTTTTTAGTGTAAAAAATTATTCAAAAATTAATTAATTAGACTCAAAATGTTCGTCTCGTAAAGTACAATAAAACTGTGTAATTAGTTTTTAATTTCATCTACATTTAGTACTTCATGCATTTGCCGATATTTTGATGTGATGAGAAATCTTTTTTTTACATAGTAAAATTTAAGTGAGAATTTAGGATCTAAACAGGCGACCGTGCAGAGGCCAGAGGATGAACAGTAGTAAAGGGTTCTGATATTTTCTCTTGTACCGGATCTTCTAGAACCCTCTGGCGTCTTCCTCCTGGCTCCAATTCCCCTGCTTCGCTACTTAGACTACCCGTAGTGGGTACTCTAAAACGATACTCTAAAGCTTTTGAGTATGAATATAGAGTAAAAACTGTTGCACTGGATACTCTAAAATGATACTCTATTTTTTCTCTCACTCTATATTTAGAGTGGTACTGTGCTTACTCTATACTCTATAGTGACAGGTCCCACTAGCTAAACAAAGAAAAAAATGCTATAACTCATAAACCAAAAATCCAAATTAAATTTTGATTTCACCATTAAATTTATCTCAATAAATCCTTCAAAACTAGATCACACATGGATATATTTAGATAAAGTGACAAGTGAGTCCTACAGTGGATAGAGTGGATAGAGGATGATATAGAGGATAGATGGGTGCGGGAGAATTGAGTATAGATGAGAGAATCTTACTGACTAGGACGTATAGAGGATGAATATAGAGGTCCATGAGTGCGGATAGTCTTATCCCCGAACTCCATCTCACTGTATCTGATATTCAGCACTTGTTGCTCGAGTTAGGCTTAGCTGGTTCAGTGATTCGTGCTCTATCGGTGAGGGTTGCTAACACCGCGGTGGCGTCCTCCGAGACCAAGACCCCGCCGAGCAGGGCCGCATAGTGTCGCCGCCGCTCACGGAGGCGCTGGACCTGCTCCACGGGAGGCTGGCTTCGCGCAGCACCACAACTGCGTGTACTAGGCCAAGGCGCCAGCGCCGCGCTGGCCACCCTTGACCCTGCCGACGGCGAGGGCCTGGCGCCGCAGCTCGCGGCCGCGGGTGCGCTCACGGCGCCCAAAGTCTGCCGCACGCAACAGCGCTGCACGGGGCTCGCTGGTGAGCTCGTTCATGGCATCGCTGCTCGTCGGTGCATACGCCTGCATCGACAAGACCGATGGAGCCGGGATGAACATGGACATCAACATGCGCCACCTGCGCCAGGACGCTCTTCAGGTTCCCTTGGTGTTTGCCTCTACGTAGAAATGTTCATGATTCACAGATTCAGAGTTTCACACTTTTTTTAAAAGGGCGGCAAGAGCTTTGCCATATTTTTATTAGACGAGAAAAAAGCAAAAAAAAAACAGCGATTACAACTAGCTCATAAATCCCTACTAAAGCTACTAGCCAAACCGGAACTACATCTACTGCGGTACGCAGACCACCTTGCCGATTACAAAAAATTACTAGGAAATGCGGAGTGAAAAACTACTCTTCATGTCTTGTTGGCGTTGTGGCAAGTTGGTATTGAAGGATATCATCCTTGCAGAGCTGCGCTGCTTGGTTAGGAGTTAGGGATTTTTGTTGGAAAGTTCTCCTATTCCGTTCCTTCCAAATGTTTCACCATAAGTATATCATGATTCCATCTAATCTCCTCTTCTGTGTTTTGTCAAAATTTGGCGTGACATTTGCGCCAGTATCCATGTAATGATCCACACATATCCACTGAGTCAAGGACCGCTAGGCTTAACCATCTTCTGAGGCAGGATCAAACTTGTTGCGTGTATGGGCAATCTTTGCATAGATGGTTTGGAGTTTCCGGTCTGCGCCGCATAGTTTACAGATTGGATCACTCGGCCAGTTGCATTTGGCCAAATTGTTAGCAGTAAGAATTTTCTTGTGTAGTAGAGTCCAAGTGAAAAAACGGCACTTGGGTTCTGCTCTTGCTTTCCAAATGGGTGTCAGCTTTAACCTGCTATAGCAACCCTCAAACTGAATGCGGTATGCGCTCTTGGTTGTGTATTCGCCATTCGATGTCCATCGCCATCGAATTGTATCTTCTTGATTTTCCTCTAAGTGAACCCCCTCACAAGTTCCCAAAGTGTCACGTATTCCTGTATCTCCTGGGGGGTCTGCAGTGGCAGTATGCGTGCTATCCATCTATTCCGTTGTAAGGCCTCGTAGACTGTCAATTTCTTTCTTTTTGATTTCCTGAAAAGGATCGGGGCTATTGATTTTAGGGTCCTACCATCCATCCAGGAGGATGACCAAAAGCTAGCCGTTCTTCCATCTCCAATTGAGACCACTGCTGAAGCCGTGAAAAGATCGCGATTGCGTCTGTCACAAGGGAGCTCCAGTTCATTCCACGCCCGATCCTTGTGTTTCGAGTGGAACCACAACCATCTCAATCTCAACGCCCTGGCAAATCGTTCTAAGTCCAAGATGCCAAGGCCCCCTTTTATCTTTGGGCGGCATGCCGTCAGCCAGTTAACCAATGAGTGTCCTCCATAAACCTTGTCTGGTGTTTCACCCCTCCAGAGGAAGCTTCTCCTTAATCGGTCGATCTTCTGTATAAGCCATTTGTGCTATAGAAAAGTTGTCATATAGTAAATGGGTTGTAACGAGAGGACTGTCTTGACCATCGTCTCTCTTCCTGACGTGGAGAGTAGCCTGCCTTTCCAACTAGGCAGCCTTGCCCCAATCTTATCAATCAGCGGTTGCACGTCTATCCTTCTCAACTTGTGGATATGTTGAGGAAGTCCTAGATATTTCCTAGGAAAGTTGCCAATCTTGCCCAGGAAGTTTTGTAGGAGCTATGATACCGTCGTGTTATCCAAATGAATTGGAAAGATTTCAGTCTTTGAAATATTAATTTTGAGGCATGAGCAATTTCCAAAGAACGTCAAAATCTTTAGCAGCCGGTCGAGTTCTGTGGGCGATGGTTTAGAGAAAATGGTTGTGTCATCCGCATATAGTGAGAACATAACCTCGCTGCCTTAGGTAGTACTGGTTGGAGAACTCCTTTCTGTGCCACAACCTCTATGATATGTTGGAGGGGGTCGATGGCTAGTATGAATAGGAGCGGGGATAGCGGATCGCCCTGTCGAAGTCCTATTGCGTGTCGAATCCCTTCCGTCGGTTGCCCTTTCACAAGCACTTTTGATGATGCGGTGCCTAGAAGTGCTGCAATCCAATCCTGCCATTTAGTGCTGAACCACAGTGCTTGCTGAAAGGATCAAGATAGCGGATGGGGTTCAGCACTAATAGTCCCGGCCCCTGAACTAGAAGAGCCACAGTCTCGGAAGCCGATATCCCTGAAGAGGTCACAACAGTGGTGTGCAAGGGTGTCGACTGACCAGTCAGCTCGCTATAGGAGGCACTCAAGTCAGTGAAAGGAGTGCCCGAGAGAAGGTGAGGTCTGGGCTGAGCTGGTGGAGTGAACCCCGTCTGAATAGGAGTGTAGCTCGGGGACTGAAAAGTCTGAGGAACCTACTGCTAGGGAGAGGTAAACTGAAAGCTCGGTTGTCCCTGACTCTGAAGTCCACTGTACTGTAGTGTTGGAGTAAGGACATACAGTGGTGGAGGTACCCCAACAGTGATGAGGTGTCACAGGAGCTCAAGATACTGCCGCTAGGTGGCTGCCTGCTGCCTCTGCATCTCAAACTGTTGCCTCTGAAACTCCAGCTGCTGCCTCTAGAACTCGTCCTGACGAGCCTGAATCTAAGCAAATGCAGTTGTTGTGTCCTGAGCCTGTCGCTGCATCTGAACCTCCTGTCTCTCCTGGGCCTGGGTCAGCCTCTCAAGTATAGCCACCATGGCTGGGTCTGAGCGGGAGGCTGATCCTGAACCACCGGCCTCATGGTCGTGAGACCGAGGAGAGCGGTATCGGGGAATGGGCTGATAGTCCTCGTCAGTGCTGTCAGTGGCATCATCCTCAACTGGATCAGCTGGCTGAGTATCAAGATCTGCAAGCTCGGCCTCAGCAAGACCCTCAACGGTCTCGTCCTGCTCAGCTGCTGTCTCTGGAACCTCTGGCCTCTGACGCTGTCCCGGCCTAGGTGCCTGCTCTCTAGTCACTGAAGCCCACAACTGTCGAATATCATACTCTGGGAATGCAGTAGTGGTATCAGATATCTCAGCTCTAATCTCTGTAGGCAGGTCACACGCAGATCGAATGATGAAGCAAATCCAATGTGCATATGGTAACTGCCGGTGACCCTTGAAGCCCTCAGCTAAAGTGTCCTCCATCTCACATAGCATCAGATCCCAAATATCAAACGGTGTCTGTGAGATGAGGTGATGAACCACCCAAAGCTGCATACGTGTTAGGCCCTCTCTATATCCTAGCCTCGGAAGAAGAGTCCGTCTCATAATGGCATCAAGCACTCTGGCGAGGGGTGTCAAGCTAGCAGGTGTATGTCTGGACTCCTCGCCAAATGGCTCACGGAAGCAAGGTCTGATCAAATCTGTGGGTGGTACTGTACCTCCGTGAGGACGTCTCGGTGGTGAAGTCTGTCCAAAGCACAGTTGGTGAATCTTCGTCTCTGAAGCAGGGAGCCTGAGAATCTCCCGTACCCTGATGCTGTACAATATGCGGTCACGGCCTCAGAATGCAAAGTGTATAAACTCGTGAGCAGGGTCAATCCAAAGTGAGGAGTAGAACTCTCTGACCCAAGTCCTGCAGTAAGCTCCAGTCCGTCCTAGAAAGTCTGACAAACCAGGTAGAAAGGATAGATGTGGATGAAGCTGCTCACCAACAACCTCAACTAAAGCCTTAAGTCGACAGACTCTCTGAGGT
The DNA here is from genome assembly GCA_038087645.1 of Saccharum hybrid cultivar R570. Classification (NCBI taxonomy): domain Eukaryota; kingdom Viridiplantae; phylum Streptophyta; class Magnoliopsida; order Poales; family Poaceae; genus Saccharum; species Saccharum hybrid cultivar. The sequence continues at coordinate 6,421,889 of JAQSUU010000039.1, forward strand.
CTGAATGCAATCCCGCTGTCAACGTAGGCTCTGTAGAAATCCTCGTGCAGAGGTGTGTAGAAGCCCTCTGAAGCTCGGGGGTCCCGCTGAGGTGGGAACCACTGGCCAACCTCGACAAAACGAAGAGCCTGAACCTGGCGTGCTGTAGCTCTCCTCAGGTCAAAGTGCTCGACTAGGGGGTGACCTCGAGCCCTGGGAGGTGGACTACCTCCACGACACTGGCCCTCTGGCCTAGGAGTCACCTGAGCACGCGTACGTCCTGAGTGACGACGCAGTGGAGTCTGAGCGGTCTGCTCCTCTGTCTCCTCTGTGTCCTCTGTGGGCTGCTCTGCAGGTGGGTCCTCTGTGCCCTCTGTGGCCTCAGTACCGAGCTATCAACCTTCAAGATGAAAGCAACGCTCGCCAATGTGAATCCTACTGCCTCTGTCACCCCTCTCTGCACGCTCTGCTGCATCAGCGATGGCCTGTGCTATTTCTGCCTCAGTGGGTGTCCTCTTTCTCTTCTTGATGGCTATCTTCTTGCACTTGCCACGGGCTACCTCTGTCACCCTAGGAGGACTTTCGTCCCTGTCACTCGGTCCACCACCAGCATTCTTGTAGCGAACCATACTGATAAAACTCTGTGACTGAGAAAACCCTAAAAGTGCAAGATGGTGTACTGACACTCGTGAGGCTTGGCCTCAATCCGTATCCATAGGCTTGGCCTTGGATTCAAAGCTGATCACCTGATACACACAGAGCACCTACAAAACCCTCTCGGATGAGCGAAACTTCGATGAGAAGGTAAGAGACCTTGATGCGCTAGGGTTCCCCGCAAACGACAGACGAGCACTTGCGAAGACGAAGTCGTGCGAAAGACCTTTCACGGAGAGATGTCGAAGACATCGCGACCATTAGGGTTAGGTCGTAGCCCTGGCAGAGGATGAGCAAAGCTGGCGTGGCTCGGCTTGACTGCGGTGAGTAGCGAGCTAGGGCTAGGGTTCGGCGCGCACGGCTGAGGAGCGCAGCGTCTACGACGGTGCGGCTGCGGCGGGGCGGCTATGGCGGCACTGGAGGAGGCGCGACGTGGAGGAGCGGCGGCACCAGCGCGAGACGATGAGGAGGCGGCTAGGGTTCGGTGGCGGCGGATTGAAAAGAAGATGGCCGAAAAGAAGATCAGGATGTACGGTTAAAAAGACTTAGATCCGCTTTAAACGTGATGACCGAACGCGCTGGTTGACTGACCAGACGCGGTGGAGCAGCGTCCGGTTAGAGTCCAGTAAGCTCCTGGCACAACCGGACGCGTCCGGTTAGAGATGATTGGACGATGACAGAGTCCGGTTAGAGATTTCTCGGGAACCCAACATGCATGACCGGACGCGCTGGTGGTCGTCGGGACCGGACGCAGTGATGAAGCAGCATCGCGTCCGGTCTAGCGTCCAGACGCTGTAAAACGCCTTTCTTCAATCCGATCTTCGACGCGACTTCTCCCAATCAAGTTCCAATTCAAAGAGACTCAAATAAACACCAATTGGGACCTGATATGAGGGACCTCTCTCAAACCCTCGAGTTTTTCAAAATATTTTGCCTTAGGCTAGTATTATTTTTAAGAAAATATGCAATAAACACCTGAGGAGCAACGTATGGCCATGCAATAGAGTTTATGAACCCTTGGGAGCATCAAATGCTCTCTATTCATGGACGAACACAGAGGTTGCTCAAAGCAAAACCGAAAAGAAATGACAAAGCAACAATCATGCATATGCAATGCACAGCGAGAAAGGAAGACTAGGTTGCTTGTCAAGTTTGATCCACGGTTAGGCTTCTTCACTCCTCCAAAGGAGGGTTATCGTAACCGTGTTAGACAAGTCCTAGATGCATTGCGAAGAATTAAACATGACATATGATACAATGCAATGCAAGAGACAACACAAGCTCATTTTTTAATGTTACTAGAGTCAAGCACATTTAGTTCACTTCTCAACCTACAAAAGGTAGCCTCATCCAAAGGTTTAGTGAAGATATCCGCTAATTGATTTTCACTTCTTACACCTTCTAGTGATATATCATTTTTTAGCAACATGATCTCTTATAAAGTGGTGGCGGATATCAATGTGCTTGGTGTGTGAGTGTTGTACCGGATTATTAGCAATTTTAACGGTACTTTCATTGTCACATAAAAGTGGCACCTTATCAAGAACAACTCCATAGTCTAGGAGGGTTTGTTTCATGTATAGGATTTGTGCACAACAAGCCCCCGCGGCAATGTATTCCGCCTCGGCGGTGGACAAAGCCACACTATTTTACTTTTTAGATGACCAAGATGCTAAAGACCTCCCAAGCAAATGGCACCCTCCGGATGTGCTTTTTCTATCAATTTTGCAACCGGCGTAATCCGAATCGGAATAGCCAACTAGTTGGAATCTAGCTCCTTTGGGGTACCAAAGACCAATGCTTGGGGTGTGCTTAAGATATCTTAAGATTCTTTTTACGGCACTTAGGTGAGGTTCTTTAGGGCACGCTTGAAAGCGAGCACACATGCACACACTAAACATGATATCGGGCCTAGATGCGGTAAGGTACAACAAGCTACCAATCATAGAACGGTAGAGAGTTTGATCAATCGGTTTACCTCCCTCATCTAGGTCGAGATGTCCATTGGATGGCATTGGGGTCTTGATTGGCTTACACTCTTCCATCTTGAATCTCTTGAGAAGATCCTTGGTATACTTTTCTTGAGAGATGAAAATTCCTTCTCTCATTTGCTTGACTTGAAAACCAAGGAAGAATGTTAGCTCACCAATCATAGACATCTCGAACTCCTTCGACATCAATTCACCAAATTCCTTGCAATAATCTTCATTTGTTGATCCGAAGATAATATCATCAACATAGACTTGACAAATGAAGATCTCCCCATTAAGCTTCTTGGTGAATAGTGTGGTGTCGACCTTTCTAATAGTGAAGCCCTTCTCAATGAGGAAGTCCCGGAGGCGCTCATACCACGCTCTAGGGGCTTGCTTGAACCATATAGCGCCTTAGACAACCTATAAACATGATTAGGATATCTAGGGTATTCAAACCTGGGAGGTTGTTCAACATAGACTAGTTTATTTATGAAGTCATTTAAAAAGCACTTTTCACATCCATTTGATATAGTTTCATTTCATGATGTGATGCATATGCAAGAAGGATACGAATGGCTTCTAGTCTTGCAACGGGTGCAAAGGTCTCTCCAAAATCAAGACCTTCAACTTGAGAGAACCCCTTTGCAACTAGTCTTGCCTTGTTCCTCACTATCATGCCTTGGTCATCTTGCTTGTTGTGGAACATCCACTTTGTTCTAATGACTCTTGCACCTTTTGGATACTCTTCAAGTGTCCAAACTTGATTGCGGGTGAAGTTGTTCAATTCTTCGTGCATAGCATTCACCCAATCCGGATCTTGAAGAGCTTCTTCTACATTCTTAGGTTCAAGACAAGAGACAAAAGAGTGATGTTCAACAAATGAAGCAAGCTTTTGAGATCGAGTCATTACACCCTTTGTAGGACTTCCTATGATGAGATCTTGTGGATGTGCTTGAAGTAGAGGTGAGTTTCTTCTATCAACCACTTCCCTAGGTGTTGACGCTTTTTGTAGATGTAGCATTTGCAACCAAACACCCGGAAGAATGAGACGTCCGGCTTCTTCCCATTTAGCAACTCATAGGGAGTCTTGCCAAGAAACTTTTGTAGGAAGAGACAATTTGAAGCATAGCATGTGGTGTTGATTGCCTCAGCCCACAATTTTTCCGGTGTATTATACTCATCTAGCATTGTTCTTGCAAGGGTGATCAATGTCCGGTTCTTTCTCTCAACTATACCATTTTGTTGAGGAGTGTAGGTTGATGAAACTTCATGCTTGATTCCAATCTCATCATAATAAGCTTCAATGTTTGTGTTCTCAAATTCTTTGCCATTGTCACTTCTAATCTTCTTTATTTTGACTTCAAATTCATTTTGAGCTCTCTTTGCAAACTTCTTGAAGCAATTTGCCACTTTGAATTTGTCATGAAGAAAGAAAGTCCAAGTGTATCTAGAGTAGTCATCCACAATCACAAGACAATAGAGATTTCCACCCAAGCTCTTGTAAGTTGTAGGACCATACAAATCCATGTGTAGAAGTTCTAACACTCTTGATGTTGATATGTAAGCTTTGGTTGGATGAGTATTTGCAACTTGTTTGCCGGCTTGACATGCACTACAAGGCTTGTTCTTCTCAAACTCGACATCCTTCAAGCCTCTTACTAGTTCTTTCTTCAATAGCTTGTTGAGAGTGTTCATTCCAACATGAGCAAGCCTCCTATGCCAAAGCCATCCAAGTGTAGTTTTGGTGAACAAACATGTCATCAAGTTTGCATCTTCGGAGGTGATGTCAACAAGATAGAGATTGTTGTATCTAAAGCCTTTGAAAATTATTTGCTTGTCATCTATCTTTGAAACTACCACTTCATTTGGAGTGAATAAGCATTGGTAGCCAAGTTCACAAAGCTACCCAACGGATAGTAAATTGAAACTCAATGAAGCAACATAGAGCACATTTGAAAGAGAGTGATCATTTGATATTACAATCTTGCCTATACCCTTGACTTTGCTCTTTGAATTGTCCCCAAATGTGATCTTCTCTTGACATACCCCATTCTCTTCAAGTGAGGTGAACATACGAGGGTAACCGGTCATATGTTGAGTGCAACCACTATCAATAACCCAATGAGATCCACCGGTCTTGTAGTTTACCTACACACAAGAGATTAAGATTTTTGTTTAGGGACCTAAACTTGAGAGGGACCTTTGACTTTCTCAACTAGTGACTTGGCAACCCAAATTTTCTTAGGCCTATTCTTGTTAGGGGGACCTAAGAACATGACTTTTATCTTTCCACTTGAATCTTTTCTAAGCATGTAATGAGTATTGAAAGCAAAGGGTCTAGCATGCTTAGGCAAGGGTTGTGGTGGTGGAGTTTTGCACTCATAAGCAAAATGACCTTCTTGTCCACACTCAACACATCTCTTTGGCTTGGGCTTTGACTTGCTTTGTTGTTGTTGAGCTTTAGCCTTCTTCTCTTGATTTTCCAAGTAACCAATGCCACTTCTATCCATCTTCATGACCGTGTTCATGAGTAGCTCACTTTGTAAATGTTGGCCTCTTGTGAACTTGCTTAGGCCGGTCTTGAGATGCTCTTTCTCTTGCTTGAGCTTTTTGTTCTCTTCAATAAGGGACTCATTTGATGTTTGCTTTTCAAGAACCATCAACTTCTTGTTCTCATTTCTAAGCATCTCATTTTCATTCTTGAGCTTGACATAGTCATCATAGTTGTTGGACTCAACCACATTCTTGCCTTTGCTGCTAGAGTCTTGCTCAATGTTCTCAATAATCAAGTCATCACATGATGTAGCTATATCAATCTTAACAACTTGGTTAGTAGCATCATGTGTTTCAAGAGAAAGCTCATTAGCAACAATAAGACTATCATAATTGATTTTCAATGTAGCATATTTATCTTTTAGCAAGTTGTTCCTAGTGATGAGCTCATCATGCTTCTTCTCAAGTTTATCATGTTCATCTCTAAGCTCTTTGTTAGAAGTTTTGAGCTCCTTGAGAGTAGAAGACATAATTTCATTTTGATCTTTGAGCTCATCACTATTCTTATGTGCATTCTCAAGCTTAGATGAGAGTGAGTCATTTTTATTTTAGAGCTCATCATTTTCATTTCTAGTTCTTCTTATAATTTTAGAGTATTTGTTTAACAATTTTACAAGTTCATCATAAGAAGGTGCATCATATTCATCATCACTATCACTATCATCATCATCACTTTCATTGTTTTGTACCTTTCGTTCACCCTTGGCCATAAGGCATAGGTGAGAAGTGGACGATGATGGTGAAGGTGGCGGTGAAGGTGGTGATGAAGATGTCGGTGAAGAAGATGATAGCCCAATCACAAATGCGACGACCTTCTCTTTCTCATCGTCGCTCTCATCGCCGGAGGACTCACATGATGACTCAATGTCGGTAAGCCAATCACCAATAATGTAAGCTTTGCCTCCCTTCTTCTTCTTCTTGTAAAACTCTTTTCTCTTGTCATCCTTCTTTTTGTATGGCTTGGTCTTCTTCTTCTCATCTTCTTCATCACTTGAATCAATTTTCTTGCCCTTATTCTTGTTCTTGTACTTGTCTTTTGGAGGCTTAGAGCATTGATGAGCTAAGTGGCCAAGTTTACCACAATTGTAGCAATCCATCTCAGATATAGGCTTCCTTTTGCTACTTGTGAAGAACTTCTTCTTCTTGCCATCGAACTTGATGCCACTCTTGTTTAGCTTCTTTAGCATCTTGGTGGTCTTTCTCACCATGAGTGCAAGTGATGCATCATCAATATCACTTTCACTTGAGCTTTCTTGCACCATCATGGCTTGGCCCTTCTTCTTTTTCTTGTCATGGCTAGATTTGAAGGCCAAGTCCTTCTTGGAAGATGATGAGCCCTCTTCCAGAGTAATATGCATGTACATCTCATGTGCATTGATCTTTCCCAATACTTGTGTCGGTGTTGCGGTGGAGAGATCACTTTGGTGAAGCACGGTGATAATGTGACCATACTTCTCAACGGGAAGAACGTTCAAGATCCTCCTTGCAACATCCGATTGACTCATTTGAGTGAGCCCAAGAGCATTGAGATCCTCTACAAGAACATTCAATCGAGTGTACATTTCATTAGCACTTTCTTTGGGAAGCATCTCAAAAGAATTAATTTTCTTTAAAGCAATGTGATAGCGTTCCTCACGCTCACTCTTAGTTCCCTCATGGAGAGCACAAAGGTTTTCCTACAATTCATGAGCGTTTTTGGCATTACGCACACAATTGAAGATATCCTTGTCTAGGCCTCGGTAGAGTGTATTTTTTGCCTTTGCATTCCACCGGTCGTACTTCTCCTCGTCACCACTTGGGTTGGCGGGATCCTTGATAGCGGGAAGCCCTTCGGTTGTGGCTCTAAGGCATCCAACATCTATGGCTTCGAGGTATGCCTCCATATGAATTTTCCAATATGGAAAATCATCTCCCTCAAAGGTGGGAGGTGGTCCTTCCCCATTAGACATCTTGCTCTAGGCGGTAAAGCCTAAATAAGGAGCAACTCGGCTCTGATACCAATTGAAAGGATCAAGATGCCCAAGAGGGGGGGTGAATTGGACTTTTCTAAAAATTAATTGCAAGAATTAAATCCTACAAGCCAAAGTTCACCCCTAGTGCCTACTAGTGTTCCTTGTGATTCTACCGGTAAAAAGTTTTGCACCCTAAGTTCCAATCCTAGTCTAGCATGGCAATTCTAGGAAAGTAAAACAAGCAATGAAAGTAATACACGAAAGTAAATGCTTGAAAGTAAGGGTTAGGAACACGGCGATGTTTTCCCGAGGTATCGGAGAGTCACCACTCCCCACTAGTCCTCGTTGGAGCACCCACACAAGGGTGTAGCTCCCCCTTGATCTGTGCAAGGATCAAGTGCTCACTACGGGCTGATTCTTTGACACTCCGTCGCGGTGAATCGCCCAAAACCGCTCACAAGATGATTTGGGTCATCCACAAGCTCGCCGGATGAACACCAAACTCTCAATCACCACCAAGCCGTCTAGGTGATGGCGATCACCAAGAGTAACAAGCTAGAACTCTCACTTGACCACAACAAGCATAATGAGAAGGTGGATGCACACTTGCTACTCTCTAGTCACTAGTGAGGGATTCTTAAACTTTGATTCTCAAATCACTACCCTCACTAGAGCTCTTGCACTTCCTTGCATTTGAAAGGTGTTTCTCAGCTGAACAAATGAGCAAGAGACCTCTAAAAGAGGTGGAGGGGATGTATTTATACACCCCACAGATAAAACCAACTATTACCTACCAACTCAGCAAAACACGCACTGATAGGACGCGCCGGTCGAGTGTAACGGTCCAAAACCTGAACGACATTGCTGAGTGACCGGACGCACCGATCAGGGGTGACCAAACGCGTCCGATCGTGCAAGAACCTTACTGTACTTTGGCCTGACGCTCGATCGTATCCGATCAGTGAAGACCGGACACGTCAGGTCAGCAAAGTACCTTACTAGAACATGACCGGACGCGTCCGATCACTTCACAGTCGCGTCCGATTAGACTTTTACCCTCTGAAACACGTGTTAGACTGATCAACGCATCCGGTCCTCGCAGGGACCGCGTTCGGTTAACCAGGTTGAAAATGCATTGACTATTAGTACTGACCGGACGCGTCTGGTCATGATAGAGACCGCGTCCGGTCAAGGGTAAACGGCTCAAACGACTTCGAAACGCGACGCAACTTGAACCAAGTTGCTTCCAACTGAACTTTGAGCTTTACCTGAGCTACCTAGTGCTAAGTTTGATAAGTGTGCACCACACCTAAACAAAAAGGCTTACCTAGGTCAAGCTACTCGCTCATGCCCCCTTTATAGTATGGCCAAAGGAAATAAGCGAAGATCCTAACGACTATTTCGGATGTAACTCAACACATTGACATCCGGAACTAACCGTCCTTAATCTTGCCGTTGATCCTTTGAAAACCGAAACCATTTCCATCAAGGGGCATGAATACCATAGTGCCCAAAGCAGTTATCAACCCCATGACCTAACTTATCAAAGTCTCTGCAAAACACACGTTAGTCATGGTAATAATGTGTTGTCATCAATTGCTGAAACCAACTCTCGGGGCCTAGATGCTTTCACTTGCATGACCTCAAGTAGGAACTGCCAGCTAATGGAGTCGAAGGCTTTAGAAATATCCAGCTTGATGAATAGTGCCAGTTTCTTCTTCTGATGTAGCAGTTGTATGACTCTCTGGGAGTATATGAAGTTGTCGTGGATGCATCTTTTTTTGATGAAGGCATTTGCGCTCTGGACACCAGCTCGTTCATTCGCGGTGCAAGTCGATTTGCCAGGATTTTGGTGATTATTTTTGACACGCTGTTGATAAGGCTAATCGGCCTGTAATATGATATTGTGGCAGCCACCTGGTTCTTGGGCAAGAGAACAATGTTTGCTTCATTTACCAGATTTAGCTTTGTTGTTCTATGTAAATAGAAGCTTAGAATTGCCTGCGTCAGATCATCCTTTATAATTGTCCAGCATTTCTTGTAAAAAAGACCTACGAAACCATCAGGCCCTAGTGATTTTTCCGCTGGCATCTCCTTGATTACAGTCACGATCTCCTCTTGTGTGAATGGGGGCGTCTAGTTCTTCTAGGTTATGATGACTGTACCCAAGTTCCTCCCAATTGATGGCCATCGTTCTTGAATTTGGGGTCCCCATGACCTGGGAGAAATGTGAGTGTATCAAGTTTGCCTTCTCTTCTTGTAAGACCACCATCCTGGACTGATCAGTAAGAGAGGGAATGTAAATCTTCTTTCTCCTTGCATTGGCATATAGGTGGAAAAATCTTGTGTTCGTGTCCCCTTTCCTGATCCACGTTAATCACGAATGTTGTCTCGCTCTCGATTTTTGTATTGTCGCCAGTCCAAGTGCCTTGGATTTAAGGTAACGCTTGAAAGCCATCTCCTCTAGTGTTAGCAGTCTAGCTTCTTGAGCCCTTTCTAAATTAGCCAAGGTGATATTTAGTATAGCCCAACGCACTTTCCAATCACTGAAGTTCTTCCTTCTCCATAGTTTTAGTGCCTTCACAGTTCGTAACAATTTGACGTGTAACCCTAGTATAGCGTCTTGGGTTGGGTGTTCACCTGTTTGTCCCACACCTCTTTGACTGTCTCCATGAAACCAGGCCAGTTTGGCCAATGCGACTCGAATCGAAATCCCCTGTAGAAGTCCATGCTCACATCGCCCTGCAAGAAAAGTGGGAAATGATCGGAGCCAAGAGATGCAAGTGCTTGCAGTTGTGTATGTGGAAAAGTGGCTAGCCATTCAGGCGAAGCAAAGAAGTGGTCGATCTTTGTCATCGTAGGCGACTGTTGGTCGTTGCACCAAGTGAATTTCTTTCCTTGTAGTTCAATTGGTGCAAGCAGTAGATTGTCTATTGTAGCTTTAAAGCTATTGAGCAATGTTAGGTTTAACTGACCACTGTTCTTATCTTGAGCTCGGTAAATCAAGTTGAAGTCTCCCAGTATTAGCCACTCCGGGAGCATGTGTTGTTTTAGGGTCAGTGATCTCTTGCATGAAAAGGACCTTTTCCTAATCCAATTGGGGTCCATAGACACCTGTGAGTGACCACTTCCTATTATCCGCTAGCATCGTCATAGTAGCTGAAACCGTGTCGGTAGTCAGGTGTGGGTTGTCTAGTTGAAAGAATCGCGGTGAGGCTGCTAAGAGGATCCCACCCGATGCGCCTATTGAGGGTAGAGTGACCGCGTTCTGTGCCAAGTCTGTTCCTATCGTCTCTACCAGTAAAGAGTGTGTCCTAGAAGTGATTTTGGTCTCCTGTAAGTAGACTACTGAGGCCCCTGAAGATATGATTTGGGTTCACACACTCACTCTTTTAGCTCCATCGTTAAGTCCTCTAATATTCCAGCATAGGATATTACAATCTTTGTTTGCCATTGATCAACAATGGTGCTACTGTAAGGCCTTTAACCTACTGGGAACTCAAGTAAGGGAACTGAACTGGTCGATCAACCTTAACTAGTCTAGATCTGATCAAGTTCTTACACATCATTTGTCGAAGGCTCAACGGCCAGCAGGCACCGAATCCGTTCCAGGTTCTATTCTTACACATCACATGCCGAAGGCTCCATGGACAGCAGGCACCAAATTCGATCCAGATTCTGATCTTACACATCACCTGCCGAAGGCTCCATGGCCAGCAGGCACCATAGTCAACTTGCTGAAGGCTTAGAGGCCAATAGGCATCACTACAAGTTCTAGCAGCCAGTCCGACTAACGACAATGGCCTGAATGGCCTCAATTGATACATTAGGCTCCCAGTCCAACCCTCTAAACGCAGAGGGGCTAACATGGATTACCGTGGTCCACTTGTGTTGGAAGCCCATCTAGGCTCCTAGTCCCACCTCAGCAGCCATCGCCTTGGTGACACTACTCATCTTCAGTTTCTTGTTGCCCTGTTCGATCAGCACCTAAATCGCCTCCATCTTGTTCTTCTCAATCAGCCTCTCAAAGTGATGTGCATAAAAGTCAAAGTCACGTTCATCATAATTGGTTTCCTCCCCTGCTAAATCCCCTAACTTTTTGATCAGTAGATCCTATGCTACTTGTATGAGTCTTTGCCTACGCTTAGTTCAGCTTTCTTTGCAAGTCTAGTACTTTTCCTTTGTGTTAGGGTCTCTAGATCCCTCTGCGGCCGTCTTTTTGTGATGGGAGTCTCCATCTAAGAGTTGTGGGCACCCTCCTATAATAGAGGCTGTTGTAGGGGTACGGATATTGAATCTAAAAATTCCTCTATTGATGGTGGCTGTGAAGAGGTTTCGCTACCTTGCAAAGGATCAGTAGTCCCTGTTATTCTCTCCTGGTGCAGTAAGGTGCTGGTGTTATTAGGAATAGGGATAGACACGCCTTCTAGTGCAGGGTTGGGGATCAAAGATTCCCTAGGTGAAGTGGAAGTGGGCTGAGTAATAATCCTGTGCTCTGTGAATGTAGCATCAGTTTCAACTACAAGAGTGTTTATCTGCATTCCTTCTACATTCTCTACGACCTTTTCAAGGGCACCTATTTGTCGTTCCTCATCATCCCCTAAGGCAATAATGTCTGCCTCTACTGTGTTGTCCTACCTCTCTACCGATGCAGGATCAGGTTGAGTTAAGTCATTGTGCTCAAGGGTTTGATCTACTACTAGTTCATCCACAAAGTTGTCTACTTGTACCACCTCTGAATCAGAAACTAACTCAGTAACATGCTGTGATGAGTGTGGGAATACCAGTTCCACTCCTGGTGAAGCAAGTGTCTTCTCCATGAGTTTTAGCGTCTCAGGAAATGCCTGCTGAATCCCGTCGGCCTCCATCACGTTGTTCTCCGTGAACTTCTTGCTGATGCTGTTATTGTGTTCGCTGCCAGCCTCCTCCGTTGTGAGAGTTGCAAGAGCAGGTAAAGACGTGGTTTCCCCCTCTAGGATGTCAACAGGAGCATGAACAGAGGGAGAAAAAGGTTGCTCTTGACAGTTACCCTTGATGAACATGATGTTGTCATCGGGCTAGGGATGCTTGGGTGGCTTGAGCTTAGTCGCAATTGGGTATGCGAAAGATACCTTCTTCTGCTTCTTCCCTGCCTTGACTGTCTTTGCCTTCCAGACGAGATTTGGTGCCTGATCACTGCCTGAATTGACTCTGCTTCTTCCTCCATGCCACCTGTTGGTGCTGATGCAGTCTTTCACCCAACCCCTGTAGCATGGGTTCCTGACCCAGCTGGAGATGCTACAGTGGTGACGAGTGTCATGGTTGTGGCGTGTGTGGTCGTAGTCGTCGTCGTCCCTCTTATGGTGGAAGCCCACGTCCCGACCATGCTCGTTTCCCCGCCTGTCGGGAAGTCGCTCGCCCACCATGTCTAGCTCCCCATAGGACCAGACTAGCTCCTAGTGTGGTATGCGGTTCAGGGGTCCACCCATCCTGCCATGGCCCTACAAGAAAGTCAAGTCCTCCATGATCTCCAGGTGGTTGCGAAGGAGGAACACTTGGGCGCGCTTGATGTCGACCGGAGCATTGTGGTGCGGTGGTGTGAGAGAGAGCAGGATGGACGTCGGCGGCATCTCCCTATCTGGCTCGGTGACCATGTGCATGGGGATGGCGCAGGGGTCACAACACCAAGCCCACAGATTGAAGTCCTGGTGCGCTCACGGTGACGGGTCTTCTTCTCCAAGTAGTGCACCGCGTAGTTCTTCCCTAATTCCTGGTGAAAGTCCTTGTTTGGTTTTGGTAATTGAGTGACAACTTAGGTGGACTAATGTGTTTAAATATGAGATACACAGGTGATTAGTCCACAGGTACACTTGTGTGAGCAACTCATGCCATGACAGTGAAGATGGCTTGGATTTGTTGCAAGGCTCACACATGTGATAAAGGAGCTCATTGCATATGAGACATGACATGGAGTCATGTGACTAAGGTGGAGAATATCAAGACAAGACTTAGCTTGATGGACCGGTTGCAAGCATGAAGGGCAAGTTGGAGGTTTTGGAGCGATGGACCGCGTGGCGGTGAAGCTTGAGCAAGACTTGGTGCCGACGAACGAAGACAATGGTGAAAAGCAAGTGAGGTTAAGATCGATAAACCAATAAGGTCACATGATGATATAAAGTGGATCATATCATTCATGATATGGTTGGTGCATGTGTTGCATCAACAATGGAGGAGATGGAATAGAATGCGCAAGGTAAAGGTATAACCTATAGAGCATTTCATTTCACCGGTCATAGGCGTGTAGAGAAGTCTATGATTGGATTTAGGATAGATGGTCATACTATTAAGAGGGGCAAACTTGTTTGCATATCAGTCATCTAGTGCCACTCGAGTGATCTAACTTTGCATTGTTGCTAGGATCGAGTGGCATGGTGAATTGAGTGACTAATCCTTTGGGAAATGATTGTAAAAATTCTAACACACTTGCACATGATGTTGTACACTTGGTGGTGTTGGCACATTTGCAAAGGAGAAATTGTTGTAGTTGATTTGGATCAACTTGGTGAAGTTGGAGAAGAAAAGGAGAAGAAAAATGGCAGTTTGAGTTGTCCGAGGGTCGAAAAACATAACTGAACTTGTAGCCAATGCGCAACCCTTCATGGGGGGTGGCACTGCCCTTTTCGGTGTGCACCGGACAGCCTAGGGCGGTGGCACTGCCACCCCCTGCAGCGTGCCCAAAAACAACAGCACACCCTTTCATATTTCGGGCATAACTTCTAGCTCCGAACTTCGCTTTCGATGATCTAGGACTTTTTGGAAAGCTAATGAAATGCTCTACAAGCCTGAAGTGGTGGATCTCAATTTGGAGCAAGTTAGGGTCACCGGACTGTCCGGTGACCATGGTGGTGTGGCACCGCCCTTTTTTTTTCCAGAGAGGGGGCAAACTCGTCGAGGGGCACCGCCTCGGTGCACCGCCCCCTATGTCTAGTGCAAGGGTCCCAATGGCTAGTTTGAAATAGCTGTTGCAATTTGACCATTGGGAACCGCCACCCTTTGTCCGGTGCCCGCATGTTGCTATCCGGTGACCGCACAAAAATGTGTTCCAAGGTTCCAACAACTCTATTTGGCTTGGGGGCTATAAGTAGTGGTGGAGCTCGGCCATGGGCTAGTTGTTGAGCACCTTGGGGATGTGTTTCCATTGTGTGTGCTTGGTTTGAGAAGCCTCTAACTCACTTGTGCTTGTGAGAAGTGCGAATCCATTGCGATTGAATGATTCTAGTGCGTTGCATTGTGAGATTGCATCGAGTGGCACTAGGTGATTGTGTTGTAAGCCGGTGGTGCTTGTTACTCTTGGAGGTTGTCACCTCCTAGACGACTTCGTGGCGGTCTCCGTCGAAGCACGTAAAGAAGATTGTGTGGTGCTCCGAAGAAGTGATTGTGAGGGGGATTGTGCTCACCTCGCGGGTGCCACGAAGAGCAACTCTAGTAGAGCGTGTTATTGAGCTACCCTCACTTGTGGGTAGATTCTTGCAGTGTCTAATGTGTGGGCTTGGCAGGCAATGCCAATTAGCCACCGAACCACCAAGTAAGTGGTCGACACAACAGGGGCTAGCGTGTTGGTGTTGGCATTTCTTAACTTCATTACTAAAAATAGAATTACTCCTACTAATAGCAACGGCGCCAGAAATGATATGGTAATTATTAACTTGTCACTGTTACAGTAGCCACCTATCAATTAACATTCATCTCTAATATTAAACTAGGTTGTCATCCCTAGTAACGAATTTAGAAATATTATTGGTTCTATCTAGCATTACTACAAAAATAACACTAGACAGGAATATATTATTTCATGTGACAAAAAAATAAAGATAAGAATGGGAAGAATAATTCTGCAAGCGAACAGATAATTATCCAATTGTAGCATTTTACCCAAGAGTATTATAGGGTTGTCGATTTATAATTTTACCACTAAGAATGTATGACTATTCTATGCAATGCACTAGTATTGATAATTTATGAATATGCATGAGAGAATGAACCAATATCATATACTCTACTCAAAACAGGGATAAGTCACAATATAATAATAAAGATATAAATAATATGTACTTGATCAATCATCATAATGAATAAATAGTAACTCGGAGCACTCTAGTTTAAGCAATAGGTTAAAGTCCAATTAGAATATTAGAAAGATAATTCCTAGGTAGTCTTACTAACAAGTCACTGCAGTTTTAATTTACTACATCTGGTTGTCATCGCCACAACTATACCACATAAGGAACATCTAGGGAAATTCGAAAACATAGTCCTCCTAACCTTTGCGGCCGGGTTCTACCAACATCAATATATACGGGGGATGGACTGCAAAGGACTCAACACAGCTGTCACCTACGCAATCTACCACCTCCCGGCATATAAGGGCATCCGCAGATAATTAAATATCTAAGCACCACACTCACATAATGTCTATCACTCACCCATGGTCCAATAGGGTGAGCGCTATACGAACATATGCACGGTTTCCATAATCTAGCTACATCAAATATCAAACTAGAACAAACAATGGACATTGCTTTTATTAACATAAATAATATAAAGCTTAATGTTGACATAAACACAGTAGCAACGATACAATCTCAAATAAAATAAAAAATAGAGTAAAGTACAAGAGATATATCGAACCACGCTCTTGCCAACGTCGGAAATCCAAGCATTGCTTGATCTCCCTCTAGACTTAATCTAACTTGTCTAAGCTCTAATCTAAAGGAACTCTAAGGAACTAGGGTTGGCTCTAGATGAGTTGATCTTCAACTGAATATCTTTAATGACTTAATGCTTCATAGGGGCAAGGGTCCTTATATAGCCCGGTGGGTTGAACATAAGCCCTTAGATCAAACCGACTTGGACGAAGAGTGGAGATAAATCCTAGGAGGCGGTGGAGAAATACTCCAGAAGCTCATGGAGAAATCTCCCTAGGAGGGTCGGGCGGCATGGTGGTGGGGCCAACCGGCCCCACCTGGCAGCTTCTCATCCTCCCGTTTATTCTCGTGCCTTCTGGTGTCTTCTATAGTCTTTTAGTGTATCCTTCGTCGCGATCAAGTTTCATCCTTTTTCTCAATTAGGTCCCCCTTCCTACATTTTCTGGAATAACCCTGCGGAAAATAGAGATTCACAAAAATTTGTGGAATTTGTTAGTTTAAACTCTAGACCTATGCATATTCTTGTACTTTAACAATTTCTCTTATTTATTCACATATAAAATGTTGACGTTATCCACCGTCAATAAGCTCCCATAAGCTTACCTTTTACTAGTCCCTTAGCAAAGCCAAACTTAGTAAACTTGGAAAAGAATTTGAACATGTTGAGATTTTTAGAAAAACATTGAGATAACTCCTAAAAAGTACACATGCATTCAAACAAAAATTCTACTTCGAATTCTGATTTAACTTTCAAACTTACTCATATTACCTTTAACCATAGAGTTTTTTAGCCTTTACCTAGGTCTTGAGCAATTGAAAGAAAGAACAATCAAGTCAAGTACTATGTTTCTAGCTCTTCACTCAACCATTATTCCAGAGTTTTGCAAGTTTTCACAATAAAACTCAAAGCTTAAATTGTACGACACTCTCAAATCTCTCAATATATGTGGTATTTATGGATTCTCACCAAGACATTAATGATGTTATGCCTTTCTCTACTACCACTAAAACTTATGTGGAGCTCATAGGAGTGGAGAAAACATAAACAAAGCATACTTGCAATTCATATATTGTAAAATCAAACAATAAATCCAAAGAGAGTTAAGTCATACAATCAAATCAAGATGTGCATGTATATGGAATATGATGGATAAATGATAGGTGTATATGGTGGCTAATCCTAATTCTAATACTGCTCCTTGAAAACATATCTCTCTTAAAAATTGAACAACACTTTGCAAAGAAAACATAGACTATCTTATTCATCTCTCTTCTTTTTTTTCTAGGCGGGCATCTGAGTACCCATTGTTTTATTTTCTTAGACACTTGTCCATTTTTTCAATACGTTTTCTTTTCTTTAATAACTTTTGTATAGCCACATGCATCTTTCTGCAACAAAACTTTAGAGAGATAACAACAAGAACTTTGAAGCATTTATTTAGGGGCTATCCTATAGGGTATATATTTTTGGGTGTTTAGTCTCAGTGTAAGCAAAACATTTTTAGGTGGATCAAGATGAAATGAAAGATGAGTGCACCTACTCCCAGTATAGAAATAGTGCATATGCGGACGGTGTGTATGTGATCTTGATTTTAAGAGCATGATAAACCTCTTATAAGGCATCAACAAAGCTTGACCAAATTTAATGCAAAGCAAGCAGCATATAAGTGTAAGATTTCCTATTCTAAATATTATATTTAGCTTTGGTAGGAATTCAAGCTTTGTCATACAAGAGCTCATCATATAAGTTTTAAGATTTCAAAAGATAAATCTCCAGAACTCTATTATAGTTAGAAACAAGATAAATAGCAGCTCAGACTTTCTTATATCATATCTCTCAATTACGTAGACTTAGTTCAAGCATATGCTCCCACAAGTTTCAAGCTCAGAGCAAATTCTTCTATCAAATAAAAACTCGAAAGAATTCAAATCTGAATACTAGGTACTAAAAAGGAATTATAGTTGAGCACTATTCATTATTTCTATTGCCAACATTTTATGACTCTTAAAAGCAGAAAAAAAAATCTAAACACACTTTTTATTTTGTTTTCAAAGTTTAAAATCACACCTTAATATATATAACTAGCTAGGATAATTTTTATTTGGTTTTGAATTGTTATTCATCTTTTTATTTCTATTAACTAATGGAAAACAAACTCAAACAAGAAATACTTAGCTAGATACACAGGGGAATGCTCATCCCCGAAGCTAAATGTTGTCGTGATTGAAAATTAAGAATCTTCAGAGCGAGCTCATCAGTGGCGGTCCTTCTTATTCCGGCAGAGTGTAACGTCTACCACCGAATAAACTTACTCAAAGTGACATCCTGCAAAATATACTCCAACAAGAACACAAAAAAACTCGAAGCTTTGATCATGACAAGGGGTTAGCGGTCAGCTGAGCAATTGATTGTCCTTATTGCTTGAGATAGATTCATAAATTAATAAAACTTTGACAGGATATTAACTTTCATCTTTTTGTGATTTTTCTGTTTATATGCAAAAAGAAATACGTATGCAATATTTTTATTTTTATACCACCACGGTGAATAATCCTACAGAGTTACCATAAGTTACTCACATCACTACTACAAAACAAGGATATTGTATCACTTTCTTGTAACACATTCATCAATGTGTTCCAAAGAAATTTCATAGTAACACAAAACATTGTGTTACAGACTTGGCTTGTAACACTATACCCGTTTTTTAGAAAAATGTGTTACTGACAACAATTGTAGTAACACAAAAGTTAATGTTATAAGCAAAATGTTACAAAGTAGTACTATATTGTAACACATAAATGGAACACGTAAAATATGTGACAATTATATTCTCTATAGTAACACAAAATAATGTTACAATCAAAGTGTTACAGGAAAACGTGTAAATGTGGACCTTCCAATTCATGGTTGGCAAAGGACGTTGCATTTGGTGATGTTTTGGCTGATAGCAATCGTGCAAGGTCCTCACATGACACCCAAACAACACTGAGTAGATGATTGAAGAGGTTTCTGAAGCTATTAGGCCTAGTTGAAGATGGTGTAGGGAGTGGAATCATGATAGAAAGATGTGCATGAAGGAATAAATCTAAATCTAAAAAACAACAAAAATATGTAAAATTAAATGGAGGTATAGTACATATCTTTTTTATGTTGTTGTGCAAACGTTTACTTACTCGGACCTACAATTATATAGGATGATCTAGAATCTAAATTTTGCAAGATAAGAAAGCTGGTTCAATTACAGCTTGTTTTCATGTGATTTCACTTTTTAAGATGAAAATCTGAGTTGATGTTTCTTAGTTCTATAAAATCTAACAAAACCAGTTTCATGTGCTCCTTTCAGGCTAAGAATAAACCATCTTATCTTTGCATCTAAGTCCGTAATCTCAATTCAAACACTTCTCCTTGCTAACGAAAATCTTGCCTCCAATTAAAGCATGAAGCAATCTAGAGTATGAGATATTGCAGGTTATCTAACACACCAATGTTACTCAAATCTGATTGCGAGGGCTTCAAACCACAACTAAATTATTATATGCTACTAGTGAATGCTGTGACCTTTTTTTTATAAACTGCAGGTTCGGTGTTTTCGTCAACATAATTTCCATGTGAGCATAAGCTCGTATCTGATCAGTGTGGTCAAACACACAGCAAATGAGCTCTACAGGACATTTGGCAAGTGATAAACTCATATCTGATCACATCGTCACTCAATAACCAAAATGATATGGATCTAGATAGGTACCATTTTCCTTGCAGACACACTTCTCGCTGCGCTTCCAACCTCTCCTCTTTAGGACTGTAGCTTCATGCAATTTACTATTAAAAAATTGCAGAGGAACACTATGATCTTCATCAGCACCTTGCACTTCCAAATACTTAGTGCAGTTCAAGAGCACACCCTACCATCAGTCAAAAACCTGTAGAGTGATTTGGTAGAGAAGGTTTAAAATTATCCAGATCTCATTCAACCTCATCCTCTGCATTTGGGTGTAAGTGAATGATTTGTAATTGATTCATCAGCTCCTGCCACTGGGGAAGGTTATGATAAGAGGTACGCTGTTAATTAACAGTAGCATCATATATTAGAAATATATTTATATTACTCGTACACAGCTCACAATCATCTACTTAGATAAATTTTTGAATATATAGAAGTGTCTCAAGCATGTCTTAAACTCATGCATACAAATTGGAAGCTAAATAAGTTCTTCGGATCCGGTCAAAAGGCTCAAATAGCCTTATTATTAGTGGGCATAGTACTAGCACTTTAACTGAGAAGAAACAGTAGCCTACTTGGCAATTCACTTGCCTGCAGCAAAAGAACAGGGTGCCCTGCAATGTCGTTCAGTTGATTAGCATTGGATTACTAGCACTTTAACTGAGAAGAAACAGTAGCCTACATGGCAATTTACGTGCCTGCAGCAAAAGAACAGGGTGCCCTGCAATGTCGTTCAGTTGCTTGGCATTGGATTCACATAGAGAAGATTAGCTTCACAGAGCAATATTGTTGACTTTACTTGCTAGGAATTATCATTTTTAAATGTGCACGAGAAAACATCTAAATGATTAGATCAACACATCAGAGATTCTCTGTACAGAAGCAGAAGACTTAACTAAGCACTATACAAGCATATGGTACAATGAAATTCGGCAGGAACTTCTGCCATTGTTCAGTTATGATTTTCAATTGATTTGATAAGTACATGACAACTGTAGCAGAGATAAATTTTTAGTTAAAATTTCACGATAACTCTTTCTTTTTTCTTAAGAACATCGAATTAGAGTCACTCACTTTGCAAGCCACTGGTTCAGATCAAAATAGGAAGGATATGGAGGGATAGTAGGCTGAAAAGCATTTGTTAGTTGTTCAACACTTTGAAAAGTCACAAAATCAACTGTCATTTCCTTTTTTGCTGTTGCATCTGAGATTTCCGTTAGCACTATCATTTGACCTGTAGCAATTAAATATATTATCAGTTTTGAAATTGCTTGGATCTTTGTGAATGACAAAATAAAATACAATCCATATACCAGTCACACATCTTTTTCTGGTGCAATTCATAATGAGAAATTGAGGCAATCTGTACCGTACATTAGTACATACCCATACAAGCTCCATACCAGGAAAATAATGATATGTTTGGTGGCGATGGTGCAGCCCACTGCCCACCAACCTGCATTAAAAAACAAAATGACTAATTCAACTGAAAGAAAAAAAACTAACCACAAAAGAAAAGGTAAATCACTATCTATAGGATCTCAGATTAGGCTCTGTTAAGAGCATCCAAATTCCCATCTGGGCTTAGCACACTCACGGATCCATTAACTAAATCCAACCTCTAGCCACCTATTCTTGTCCGGAAACAGAGCCATAAAAAGAAAGGAAAATAGAAGGCTTGATGTCGATCCAGATAAAAAACAATCCGCATATTACATCTGCTATAACTTCGATTCCTAGCTCAAACCCCAAATTACAACTTGCAGCTTTGATTTTGGCCGCAACAAATCTTGCTGTGGTGACCCTAATTCGATTTGTTTCTCATTTAAGACCATGGAGATTAGCGGTTTTACCTGGAGGAGGGACCATGGATTCGCCAGGCTGTGGGAAGGCAACTTGGGGTTGGGGCTTCACTGCAGTAGCCCACCACGGAGCACTAGCAGATGGAGCGTGAGACGAGGGATGGGCGACCTACCAGCCCGTTTGGATCGGTGGCTCATCACTTGTAAAGATTTGGAGATTGGGGATGCTAGGTTTCGGGGGGAAGCTACGACATACAGAACTACAGATGGATTTAGATTGCGTGGGTGCCGTGGGAAGGAGGACGAGAGGGATTGGCGCGTGGGTGTCGCGGGAATCTTGCATGTGGGTGTGGCGGGAAACTCTGGTATGATTTGGCGCGCAAAAGACGCGGTTCGCGCACGGAAGATGAATGAGAGGGGATGAATTTGGTTCTTGCCGCAACAAATCCCCTACAAATATATTACCGCACACATCGCGGTTTGGGCGTAGGTGTGTGGTGACGTGGGCGCGGCGGGCGGGCGCTCTTCTGTTGCGCTGGTGCAGCCTATGTGAGGGGCGTGGCGTCGAACGGGAGCCGAGACCGGACGCAGGCTTAGGACCGGACCTCCGGGCGCTTGTCGTTCTTAATTTGAACGCTTTGAAGTTCAGCACAATTTTGCGTTATCACGGACAAAAGTAGCTATGCGGCCACTGAAAAATGGAATAACAATATCAGGCCCAATCTTGCACTCAGGTGGAATTCATCATCATTATTATTTTGGCTGCTATTCTTTTTTTAAAAAAAATAGAAAGCTGCCATGCTTTTGAGACCATAGTAATAAAGCTAAACTGATCTTTTCGGAAAGCCAAATTCGATGCAAACGAGGTGGGCTGGCTGGCAAGCACCCCACAGGAGTAGACTATCTCTAACAGCGGTACCCAAAATACAAAATTCTTTGTACGTTCGAGTAACGCTATAGGCAAAGGGTTAAACACTTATTTTGGGTATTTTCCAATAACAGGACCTAAAATAGAACAATTTCTGTAAAATGCATTTCTAGGAGAGAGGAAGCTCATATTTGGCTTGTGCCTTTAATGCCACCTAAAATCGGTCTCCCTTATAGCCTAGGGTGTGTACATGTCATCTAGCCGATGACTGTACTATTTTTCTCAGCTATGCTAGAGATCGGTTTCCAACTAAGCTGGGGATTGGTTTTGCATCTGCAGTCTACAGTTTTTGACCCTGACACCACGTAAATACTTCACCTACTGTCAGGCTCGAAGACTAAGTGGACACACTTTACCTTGCGGTGAATATGGGACCCAATGTTTTCCTGCATGACTAAGTCATGGACGGTAAGATCTACGCTTGGCTCTAAGAGTCCCCTTTTGCCTAAGGCATGGATGCTAAGCATCTAACGTCACTCTTCTGGGACTAAGTTTCTCCGCGCTGACAAAGTCAGGGACGCTAAGCGTTCAACTTCGTCGCCCGGAACATAAGTGGGCACACTTCACCCAAGGTGAAGGCTTCAAAAATTTTTTTACTTGAGCTCCTTACATCCTTCTGGCAAACCTCAGCTTTGAGCAAGTCTGGGGTCGGTCAACCAGTTAAACTGGTCAGATGTTTGATTTATCTGCTCGACTCATAGTTAAACTGGTCGGACGCCTGCTAGCGATCGGCAACACAATGAACTGCTCGGACAAGCTCAAGACGGTGTCATTCAACGAATATAAGGCGCTCTGGGACTAGCTGTGAGGGTATAACACCGGATACCCATAGGGGTGTACATGGGCTACACCGCCAGGAGAGGCCCAGCCTGCCAGATCACGCCACGCGGTGCACGGCACAAGTCGGCGTGCGTCGCAAGGCTACGTGAAGCATCCTTGATGACAGAGAAAAATCTGTTCGGATATGCTAAGTTACCGCAATCTCTGTAAAGCTTATCATGTAAACTGATCAGGGCTAAGATTCAACTAATCAGGGAAAGACTCAACCGACTTGTGACCCTACCCCCGTGTTATATAGGGCGGATAGGACCCCCTCGATTTCATCTCATCATATCATACAATCCATCAAAGGCGCAAGGCGTAGGGTCTTACGTCAAGCTGATGGTCTGAACCTGCCTAAATCGCTATCTCTGCATTATGTGTCACCATCTAGTTCGTATCTCGCACATCTCCACCGATTCATCTATTATCGTGGACATACCCCTCAGTAGACTGCCGGTCATATTTCGTCGACAGAGACCGATACAGTATTATCGAAGACCTATTTTGGATTTAGATGCCCTTATAAGTACCTCTGTTGGAGATGGCCTAAGGGGATGCAAATGCTAGTTAAAAGTTCAGTATGTCAATTTAACATTCTTTTATTGGAAATGATTAGATGCGGGCGTCTGTCCATTCGGACGGACCGTTCCGCATGCCTCGTGTTTTTAATCCAAACAAGTGGGTCGGACAAACAACTCTACGTGGCCCGCTTCATGCCTCGCACGCGCTGTTTTTTTAATTCAAAAAAAGTAAGTCTGGTTATATTTTAATCTATGGACACAATTTACCAACATAACACAAATATGTGCATGTACGCTGTGGGGGTATAATCTCGGATACCCATAGGGCTGCACATGAGCCGAGCCACCAGGGGAGGCTCCGCCCACAATACTACGCCAGACGGAGCACGACACAGGTCGGCCTCGCAAGGCTACGTGAAGATCCTTGGCGATCAAGAAAAATCTATTCGGATATGCTAGATACCACAATCTCTGTAATTCCTATCACATAAGCAGATCAGGATAGATTCAACCGACCTGTAACTCTACTCCCGAGCTATATAAGGCGAGTAGGGACCCCTTCGTTTTCACCTCATATCAATATACAAACCACCAAATACAAAGGACGTAAGGTATTACGTAAAGCTGACGGCCTAACATGTCTAAATCGTTGTCTCTGCGTTCTGTGTCACCATCTAGTTCATGTCTCGCGCACCTCCTCCACAATTTGCCAACATAACAGAAATATGTGCATGTACACTGTGGGGGTATAACCCCGGATACCCACAGGGCTGCACATGGGCCGAGCCGCCAAGGGAGGCTCAGCCCACAATACTACGCCAGACGGAGCACGCACAAGTCGGTGTGCCTCGCAAGGCTACGTGAAGATCCTTGGCGATCAAGAAAAATCTGTTTGGATATGCTAGATATCGCAATCTCTATAATTTCTATCATGTAAACAGATCAGTATAGATTCAACCGACCTATAACTCTACCCCCAAGCTATATAAGGCGAATAGGGACCCCTCGTTGTCACCTCATATCAATATATAAACCACCAAAGACAAATGACGTAGGGTATTACGTAAAGCTGACGGCCTAACCTGTCTAAATCGCTGTCTTTGCGTTTTATGTCACCATCTAATTCGTGTCTCGCGCACCTCTACCGATTCATCTACTACTATAGATATACTCTTCGATAGATTGCCGACCATATTTCGTCGTGCGCCAGATAGGGGGTGTACATGCTGATCTATGGCGAACCAGATGACGTATCTCAAGATCAACATCATCCGCGGCGACACGGCGCAACTCCCACGGATTCACGGCAGCAACCCACGCTCGCGACGACTTCTTCAACCAAGCGTACGAGCTCAGAAGAAATCAGAGAAGAGAATCATTACCGGCTGGTCAAGCTGATCGGCGCGCCTGGGCTGCGCCCAACGCTTCATCGCGATAGGCTGGCTCGTCGGACCTCAAGATCGCATCTAGTATGCCATGCGTGGCAGCCGGTGGCGCAACATCTCAATCCGGATTCCTACGGTGACATCCTCTGATCGGCATCCACGACGGGACCCGACGCCCTAAGATCCGATCTCCAGATTAACTTCGCAACAAGAAGGTGCCAGTAGGGATGAAAACGGTGCCAGACCATCCATCTACGTGTTGTTTGCTTGACGAATTTCCGCGCCGCCCGAGCACAACAACAGAGATGAACTAGCAGCCCAGGGAAGCTTTGCTGGTCTACAGAGTCAAAATCGAGATTGATCTCGCGTGCACGTGCATGCATGGATGCGTCAGATATCTTTCACACGGCGAGTTGACACGGCGAATCGCACATCAAGCAAGCTAAGTCAATTCTTTAATTCCATGGTATACGTAAATCTACATGTATCTTCAATCATATGTCTATACAAATATTATCGACAGGGATTCGGCTACGCTTCTCGCGCCATCGCTACGCCGGGTTATTTGGAGAAGGACCCCGCGGCAGCGGTGGTGCGCGAGCACGTGCAGACCTGCGGCGAGAAGACCGTGTCAAGCCATACCGCATGGCTGCCTGACTCGGGATCATCGCCGCGAAGAACGGCGTTATAACGACCGTGACCGTCGCCACGACAATAGGCCGGAAAGCTCGAGGCTATTTCGTCGACGCCGACCAGATAACGGCATCCGTCGCTGACCAGACATTCTGTCTAAAGCTAAGTCACGCTTTATTATTTTCTAAATATTTAATATATCTCCCAACGTTACTCTGAGCTGTTTTCTCCATAATTACTCTTCAAACGGCTTTTTTCTCTGCGTATATCATCTTAAAGATGACACACGCTTTCGACTCAACGACTCTAAGAATAGTCATGTTCATGCTCGGAGGTCCCCAGAGACAGCCGTGTCTTCGGCTTCTCCCTATATGTGCACGAGCGTCTGCTCTCTACGTTACGAGTGGCCGGCAGCGGCTCCTTGGAGACGCCTTGTTTTCCTACACGTACATGGGCTCCGCGCTCCACGTTATGGTTTACGGGATAGCCAGGGCTGGGGGCTCAGCTACAAACTAACTGGTCGGATGGTTTATATTAAATATAAACACATCTCCAAAAGAACACTCAGTGTTTACACCAACGGGAATAAAAATATTCATATTTAAAATATGAACAAACTCCAAAATAAACATAATATTTATTTACTCCGCTCTCCGAGTTCATATATATTTTTTACATCATGTGCTACTTGTTTTCCATATTTTTATTACAGGGCCAGATTCGGTTGTCGAGCTCATTTTTTTATGCTCGGGGACTGAATCAGTCGGAAAGGACAAGAGGATCATCATCCAGGTGGTTAGACCACCTGGTAGATGGACTTCATCGCCAACCAACTGGTTGGACTGTTCGGCCATCACTCCTGCTCGGCGTTCACTTCCCGCTGACCAGTTGGTTTGACTACTCGGTGCCGCCGACCAGTTGGTCAGATTGCTCGGCTTCATCGCCAGTTACGCTGGGGGCTCGCCTGTTTAGCTAGGGATTATTCGGAGTTCAGATTCTTCGTGCAAGCATCGCCAGCTAAGCTGGGACTTCTCGTTTTTTAAATTCTTCGTGCAAGAGTTGTCAGCTAAGCTGGGGACTTTCTTGGCGGTCGGATTTTGCTATGTCACATAGGTGTGCTATTAAGTTGCTCAATGCTGTTCGGATCAGGGTGCTGATCTTGGGCATCACGTCTGGGGTCTTGATAAATACATGGCAGATGACGTTGGAAAACTTTCACTAAATTTATTTGACCCTGCTACAAGATTTGTTTCATCTTCTAGCAGGCTCGGGGACTACATGTGTACACGTCATCTGGCGATGACTGTACTATTTTTTCTCAGCTAAGCTGAGGACTGGTTTCATACTTGGAGTCTACAAATTTTGACTCTGGCACCACATGAATACTTCGCCTACTATCAGGCTCACAGACTAAGTGGGCACATTTCACCTTATGGTGAATGTGCTTATTTCTAGGACCCAGTTTTCTTCAGAGCGACTAAGTCGCAAGATTGCAATCGTTCAAGCTCCCTATTTGGCTCTAAGAATAAATTTTGCCAAAGGCATGGATGCTAAGCATCTATCTTCGCTCTCCAGGGACTAAGTTTTCTCCGCGCTGACTAAGTCGGGACGCTAAGCGTCCAACTTCGCCGCCCAGAAGCTAAGTGGCCACACTTCACCTAAGGTGGAGACTTTAATTTTTTTTTTACTTGAGCTCCTTACTTCCTTCTGGCAAACCTCAACATCGAGTGAGTCCGGTCTCAGCGACCAGTTGAACTGCTCGGACATCTGCTTTAATAGCTCGGACACAGGTTTCAATTGCTCAAACGCTTGTTCAACTGCTCGGACGACGTTTTCAACAGCTCGGCTCCCAGTTAAACTGGTCGGGAGCCTGCTCCTGGTGATCAGTAGCAAATTGGATAGCTCGGACAAGCTCAATACAGTGTTGCTCTACGGATACAAGGCGTTCGGGGATTAGTTGTGGGGGTATAACCCCGGATACCCACAGGGCTGCACATGGGCTGAGACGCCAGGGGAGGTTCAGCCCACAATACTACGCCAGGCGGAGCATGGCACATGTCGGCGTGTCTCGCAAGGCTACGTGAAGATCCTTGGCGATCAAGGAAAATGTATTCGGATATGCTAGATACTGCAATCTCTGTAATCCTATCATGTAAATAGATCAGGATAGATTCAAACGACCTGTAACCCTACCCCTCGACCTATATAAGGCGGGTGGGAACCCCCTTGTTTTCATCTCATATCAATATACAAATCACCAAAGACACAGGATGTAGGGTATTACGTTAAGCTGACGGCCTGAACCTGTCTAAATTGCTGTCTTTGCGTTCTGTGTCACCATCTTGTTCGTGTCTCACGCACCTCCACCGATTCATCTACTACCGTGCGCATACCCCTCGGTAGACTGCCGACCATATTTTGTCGACATACACATATATACGACACCCTCATCAAAACGTGAATACATGACATGCATGTATAATAGAAGATGACATAATCGACATGCATGGAGAGTTGTGCTAAATGACCTACTAGGACAACGTATAGTGACCGTCTATACTTACATGCATGTGCACAAAAATGCCTTTGGTGCAAAAATAATATAGACCACAAATATATATGAGTTTGATCATATCGGGAGTCAACTTACCATGGTCAACATAAATAGCAACCATTTATTTATGGGCCTTTATATGTTAGAGCCACATATAAAATATTTGTATGGACCCTAATATGCTAAAGCCACATATATGTAAAATGTTTTTAGATGTTCCTGATGTATGTTGCAAAAGTAGATATGGATGTTGCATATATTACAATGTCTATACACGTATGTTGCAAGTGTATGTTTCAAATCTTTCAGTTGTTTCAAATGTATGTTGCAAGTGTCTTATCTGGATGTTGTATATGTTGCACCGGCTATACACATATGTTGTAAGTGTATGTTTCAAATGTTTCAATTGTTTTTCAAGTGTATGTTGCAAGTGTTTTATCTGGATGTTGCATATGTTGCAGTGGCCATACATATATGTTGCAATAGTATGTTCTACATGTTTCATGTTTCAGACGTATATTGCAGCAAATACTTCATGTTGCAAGTATTCCATGAGCAAGCGCAGGAAGTAGGCGCAGGTAGAGGTGGTCTCCGTAGGTATAGTGGTACCTGCGTGCGCGGGAAGCGAAGCGGATGCGGTGGCAAGCGCATGCATACCGTAGCAGCATGCGGGCCCGGGTTAGCGCCCGACAGGGGTGGGCTGGCAGGCAGATGGGGCAGGAGCTACATGCAACCATGCATATTAGTGATCGAGTGAGAGAGCCCTGCAACCTACGGACACGCCAAACAACAACAGGAGTCCAGGGGACCGGTGACTTCCGAATTGATTGATGGGACGAAACTAAAAGGGCAGGCAGCGGGCGCGGGCGTAGCAAAGCCCTTTTTTTATCGGTACGAACCTATGAAAATAACCTGGATAGTTGTATGGTTGCCAAATGATGTGATGATGATCTATTATTCTGAAACACTTGAGGAAGGGGAAAGCCTAGCCTGGGTCGTGGGCCATGGCAGTAGTGTGCCTAGATTCATTGACCGTGGTGTCTAGGGACTGGATGAGTTGGTGGCCATTCTAGAGACTCCAGCAGGACCAATACGAGTCGGACTCCAACCCCATCGACGCCACCAAGCATAGCACACTCCTCCGTGAGACCATGAGTTTATCAAGTTCAGGTTTGTTGTTAGAGTATGGATAATATATTTATAGACTACTTATTGTCTTAGTCTATATGTTGGATTCATGAAACTACGTGCTCACAATATTAAATCATAATAATGTGGTCTATGAAGGACCAAAAACGGCGAACAGAGGGGGTGAATGGGAGCCAAAAATTTCTTTCGAGAATAATTGGCTACTGTCCCAAAATCACCACCAAATGCGTGAACAAAACACCATGATGTCCATGACCCAACTAGTGGGTGGATGTTCCCCAGGAACACAGCGGGACACCACTAACAAGCACGGAACAAGAACTAAACCAAGGGATGACAAAAAGATACTCAACTCCTATGGAGAGGAAGCGAGTTCTCAACCCAAAGTGCCCATGCCAAATGGTGACAAGAATACTTAGAAAAAGATCCTTGAGACGTTAGAAAATCAATGCAAAAAACGGATCTCAAAACGAGCACTCAGAAAGCCCAAACACATAATTTCAACAAGCAGGTGCGGAGGCTCCGTGTTTTTCCTCAGAGGCTCCGCGGCCCGGAGGTTCCGCGTTTTCCTCTAGAGGCTCCGCGTCCCGGAGGTTCCACGTTTTTCACGAAGGCTCCGCGCTGTCCAGAAACAGCAGCACGAATCGAGGAAGAACGGGTTAAAACTCGATCAAAACAACTTGGATTCACTGGAAACTTTGCAGGTAGGTTCTTGGGAGTGTTGAGAAGATATCTTCAAGACATCAACACCCAATTTCAAGCCTATCATGAGAAATCGAAGAAAAACAAAAAAGCACTGGTTGTTGAGATCTAGACCAAGAAATCGTCCAATCTGCGAGCTCGTGAGGAATTGGTTGATTTCCTTCGGGGAAAAGGCTCAACTCATGTCATAGCCCAAATCAAGACAACAAGAACGAACCAAAATGGTCTAGAAACGAAGAATTGGCTCAAGAATGAGAGGGGGAAGAAGAAGAACGCGAAGAACACATCACAAATCACAAGAACAAAACTTCTTCTAAATCCCGGAGGACACAAGGAGGATTCAAGACCTCCTTTCTGACTTGAATTCTTGGCTCTTACACTAAACACATGGATTAGTGGACCTCTCTCTCACAAGCACCTAAAGGGAAGGGGAAACCCTAACAAGGATGAAGGAAAATACAAATGGAGGAGATGAGGGAGATGGGGGATCCCTCATCCTATTTAACAGGGCTATTACATAATCCCGGTTTTGCCCCTGGATACAATTGAGTCAAACCACTTAGCCCAAGGACGTTATGGTCCAACCCGGTGTCATCTTCATCCGACGGCCACCGCGCCTCCTCACCAGTAGCTTCGCCTCGACGTGAACTCCCCGATGCCACCACGTGCCGTCCGTTCCTCCTTGGAACCTCCGCCCGGGTTTTGAGGCCCAAACCTGTAAACCCATCACCAATGATTTTGAGGCCCAAACCACCAAACTGCTCGTGAGTAGCATACTCTATACGCGTCCCCCGCCAATGGTTTTGAGGACGAAACCACCAAACCCCCGATGTCGACGCGTGTCCGACCTCCCGCCAAGCATGATGCCTTTGCCTTCCTCCTTGACTCGGCCCACCAGCCTCTGCCAAGTGCCATGACGCCATCGTCTCTATCATGACTTGGCCAACGCTGTCTTCATCACAATGTACACTTGCACTCGTTGATGTCCCAAGTGTCAGCCACCGCGGCTAATCACCCGTCCTCTTGGTCCCTCGGTCCAAGCCTCACGTCCGCCCTTCACCACTCTCTGTCCGTCGGCACGACACGTCCTCCTTGACCTTCACCTTGCCGTCGACTACCGCCTCTGTGCTCCACACCTGCACACCATGAGCCAAGAGACATGCACACATAGCTTTCGCCATGGTAGGGTTAGTCACCACTCAAACTCCTTCGTGGATCATATTAATAATCACTCATCACAAAATGAACACACAAGGGTACTTGTCAACCTTGTGTTCGCAATCTCCCCCTTGATGAGTGCATTATCAACACCAATACACGAACAGCTTGAGCAAAAGAAAAAGAAGAAGAAGAGAAAAACAAAGAGCTCAACCAAATGACCAAAAACCAAAGAAAAGGCAAAAACAAGGTCATTTAAAATGAGCAAAACTTGGTCCCCAAAGACAAGGTCAACAGCTCAACGCAACTAAGTAAAACAAAGCTAGCGCTCAAGAATAGGCAACGGGCTCAACACCACTAGCAAAGCTCGAAAAACCGAAAAACTGTTAAACCCTCCAGAAGAGGCAAAGGCTCAACAACTCTAGCAAAAGCAACTCAAATGCAACTCCCCCTGAACAAGTGCAATCTCTCTCAAGTGAATGCACGAAATGGAGGACTTCTCCCCCTTGTTGACAACTTGTCCTCCTTTGTTGACATGGTGAGTGTGACATATCTCTCCCCCTTGTTGACACATGCACTTATTAAGCTAGAGCCCAAGGATTGTAACTCCCTCTCAAAACATGCTATGAATGCAGAAATGCACAAATGCAGAAGCTTCAAGATTATAGCAAGTAGATTGAAAGAATGCTCTAGCTGATGTTGTCAGGTATACATAGCAACAAATACAAGTGCTAGCAAATGCTCAAAATGACCAAAAGAGATGAAATATGGCATTTTAGCAAGTTTGATCAAGTTTGAGCAATTTAAAAGAGGGTTCACCACAAAAAGAGCACATAGCAAAT
The DNA here is from genome assembly GCA_038087645.1 of Saccharum hybrid cultivar R570. NCBI lineage: Eukaryota > Viridiplantae > Streptophyta > Magnoliopsida > Poales > Poaceae > Saccharum > Saccharum hybrid cultivar. Next base: position 6,453,905 of record JAQSUU010000039.1, read on the forward strand.
ATAGGCAGGAGATCGACCTTGTGCTACACATGTATGCAAAGTGAACTACCCAAACAAGGTTCACACATAGTGTCATGAGACAAACTTGTGATTTGATCAAATTTTTAGATATCAATTGAATTTTATCGGAGTTATGCAGCTTATCACCAAAGTTTGTCAAACAAATGTGTGCGGGAGGTTATCAATGTCATCAAAACCTGACTTATCGATCATGTCAAGCCTATGCCAAAAGCAATCAGAAGCTTAAGACAATGATCTCAGTATCCATTATAGAGCTCAAGTTCACCCTTAAGTGAAATAGGGAGTTGTCTTGATACTCTAACATGGGATAGCAAAGACACATCCTGATCTTTTCAAATCTCTTAGCTTGATTTTCAAGTTTTAGCACAAATTCATGTTTCTCAAGCAAGTGTATAACTCAATGTATGAGACGTAGCAACTAAGCATATATATGAAGCAAAAGGGTTCTTGACACACCTATACATGGCAGTTGCCACAAGTTGTGGTGAACATGTTTCAAGTATCTTCAAGTGTTATTCAAGTTCACAAATGAAAAAGGCATTTTTAGCTCATATCAAGAGATTAAAGTGAGCCTAAGCAAAGCACAACATGTATATCCATAACATCCTCAACAAGAGCATAGTATCAATGTAGCTACTATAAGGATGAAGCTCAGGATGCAATATGATACATGATGATATGATATGCAAATATGATACAAAAGATCAAAAATAGAAACTAAACTGCAAAGAAAACCAAAAAACTAAGATACAAGATCCAAAGCTTCCCAAGCTAAAAGGAAAGCAAAAATCCAAACTCAAGGCGCTGGACTTACCTTTGGTTGAGGTTGGAGAACCATTTGAGACATCCGGTCAGGTGGCACAAACATCTGGAGTCAATGAGCTACATGTTCTCCAGTCCTCCGACCTGCTCAATAGAATGCTATAGGATAGGCAAATAACTCAACACTGGGGTTAGTAAACTGTGAAGCATACCAGTGTTGGCCCATTTGCTCAGAAAAAGGGTTAGCTAAAAAACCACTCATCCTAGGCCAAGAAGCGAAGCGATCACCACGAAAGGGAAAACATGGTCTGCTGGGGGAAAGCGATCACCACAAGGAAGACGTGGTCCGCTAGGGGGGTAAAAGCCAAAGCCACTGCTATGAGGTCCAAAATCATCTCGATCATGACCCAAACCCCGCCGGGCATGACCACCGCGTGGTCTCGCAACCTGAGGCCTAGCACCTTGAGGCATTGCACCTCTAGGCCTAGCACTGTGCCTCTGAACAGGTGGCACATGTACGCTATGGGGCGGACGGTACATGTTCCGGTTGTTCAACTCGTACTCTCGCCGCTCATCTCTCTTCCTCTTGAAGCAAAACTCAACAAGGTGACCATCCCAATGGCAATAATCACAGTGATACCTCACCTCTCTCTTGGGTGGTGCTTGGCTCACTTTCTTGTGGGTATGTGTCACTCTTGGTAGCTTGTTGGCTTTAGGAAGGGGATCCTCAGAGATGTTTGGTAGAGTATCAAGTGGGTTCTTAGGATGATTAGGTTTTAGAACCCAAACTTGTTTCTGAGGTGGAGCTTTTGGATGTTCTTCAAACACTCCATCTTTGGTGGTAGGCAAAATGGGATTAGGTGTAGTGATCTTGATCAATTTGGGAGTAGTGGTAGGTTTCTCACTTGGTTTCAATCCACTGTACTCTCCAACCTTGCCATAGCGATTTTCACCCTTTCCACCAACAGCAAAGCCTACACCCGATGCGCTAGTCCCCCGCCTAAACTGGCTCATCATCATGTCCAACTGTGGCTCACTACAGGACACCTAGCTCAAGATGGACCGAAGGCTTATGTTGTCTTCCTCGGTTCTCATCTTATCGTGCCTGCAGGACTCAAGCACTAGCTCTAAACCCTCACAGCGTGCACACCTAGCAGAAGTGCTATATGAACTAGCCTTCTCAAGAGCAGAGATCTTGGCATTTTTCTCTGCCAGCTCAGATTGCAAGCCCGAGCAGGACTTACATGCACCCAATAAGACAGGCCTAGACTTTAGCTCATCATTCTCATCTAACAAGGTAGCATACTTAGATTGCAACTCAGAAAAGTTGGTCATGTAAACAGCACATTCATTGCACTCAACCTCATCAGACACATGAATAACAAGCTTCTTAGCTTCATCAAGCTCCTTCTGCATGATTTCTAGATTGTCCTTAAACTCTTTCCTCTCGTGAGCAGCACGCTTAAGCAATTTATCTTGACTAATCAAAGCATCACTCAAAGATTCGACCTTAGCAGCAAGCTCATCGACAGAAGGTGGTACCTGAGACGTGTTGTCATCATCGAATGCCTCGCCATTGCCCCTCACCACCTCATCACCAAGAGCCATGGTGCAGAAGCCTTGCTTGGTGGTGTCGGCGAGGAAGCAGAGTCCACTCAACTTGTCCTTGATCTTGCGTTTGGACTCGTTGTCGCTTGAGGTGGAAGAGTTGCTATCGGTGGAGTCCTTAAGATTGCTGAGGGAGTCAAGGAAGGCACGGTCATGAGCCTTGGCCTTCTTGAGGTACTCCTTGATCGCCTTCTTATTGAATCCTCTCTTTGACTTGTACTTGCCGGAGGTGTGCTCGCACTTATCCTTGCGCTTGCTGGAGTCGTACTTGTCGAAGGAGTGCTTGTTCTTCTTAGGGCAGTGGGCGACACAGTGGTCGGGATCTCCATAGCCGTAGCATCCTTCCTTCAGACCACCACCACACCGGCGATTCAAGCAGTTGTTGTGAAACCACGAGAACCGGCTGATGATCAACGCTAGCTCATCATCCCCAAGACTCTCCATCTGCTCCTCTATGACAGACACCAAAGAAGACAAGGCAAAAGACACCTGTGAAGGGTTAGCCAAAGAACTTGAGCCGTTACCTGAGACCAAAGCCATAGTTGGTGCAGAGGGATTCTTGAGCTTGGCTTGGGTCTGGTAGTCGATCTCGGTGGACTTGAGCTTGCTGAAAAGCTCATCCACGGTGAGGGTCTCATACCTCGAAGACTCAATGATGGCAGTCACCTTCACATCCCATACCTTCCGATCTAGGGCATATAGAAGCTTGAGTGCCCTCTCATGATCATCATAAGGTAATTATGCCTTGTTTGCTCGCATCTTGTTGACGATGGTCTGAAAACAAGAAAACATGGCATCGATGAACTCGCCATCAAGCTAGGTGAAGTTCTCGTACTCCCTCTTGTATGTCTCATAGAGTCTGGTTTTGACCTATGCAGTCCCCTCATGATAGCTCTGAAGCCTCACCCAGATCTCCTAAGCGGTAGTACAATCAGAGACTCTCTCGAACTCTGGAAGCGAAAGACTCGAGAAAAGAACTATGCAAGCTCTGCTATTAGCGTTGTGCTGATCTTTTTGATCTTGCGTGACACGAGCACAGGGCTTAAGCACAACGTAAGTAGCATCCTTGCAAATCTTCTAAACAAGCCAATCAATCCCCTGAAGATGTGCGGACATGCGGATCTTCTAATAGGGATAATTTGTTTCATCAAAGAATGATGGTTTGCCGAAACCACGCTCCATGTCGCCTTAGTGGATCACGGACCGATTAAGGTGCAATAATCCTTAACCGGCTCCGATAGCAATTGAAGGACCAAAAACGGCGACCACAGGGGGGGGGATGAATGGGAGCCAAAAATTTCTTTCAAGAATAATTGGCTATTGTCCCAAAATCACCACCAAATGCGTGAACAAAACAGCGTGGACACTTGGTATTCGCATCAAGGCTGCTCCCAGCCCACTAAAAATTTTATACATAATCATCAATTAGTCATTTCCATACCCAGAGATTGTGACACACCCTAACGAATGTGTGTCAAGGTGACACTCTAACGATGCGTGCGCCCCAAGGGACCTGTGTCAATCGGCGTGTGCTTGATGACATGGCTCACTTGCAGAGGGTAAACTATGGCATACTACGCATCGACGCTCACTGGAAAAATCATCACAACCTATAGAAAAGAGAACGGCACCAGGCGCGTTGTCATCGGACCGCTCCCAAGACACTAAGGTCACAAAAACCGAGCTACGCCTGGCCAGACTATGTGGGTCGATCCCCTGGCCAGGCCGCGACCATGGCATTCAAACACACAAGATCAGCAGCTGACGCGTGAAGAAAAAAGAACATAGGATACAAGCTGAAGGATTGCATTCATTGAAGGACCCTAGGTACAACCTAAGGCCCCTGGCCACCACCGCGAAGGATATCCTCCATGTTTATAGCGGCCACGACAGCGGCAGCAGCAGCAGCGAAGCCGCCAACCAGCTCTGCTCGCTCTGCCTAGCTGGCATGATTTGGAAACCTGGGTGCCACTTGATGGAAGTCTCGCCCGGTGCGAAGCTGCAGGGTGGCAAGAGTGACGCCGGCCCCCTATCGAATTCTGGCCACCACCATGCGTTCGCGGTCCTCCATCAGAAGAACCTCTTGAAGGCGGGTCTCCTTCGTCTCGTGGCAGGAAGCTGCTAGCTGCTCCTCCAACGCTGGCAACAAGAAGGCAGCAAGGTCAAGGATGATGAACAATGAATAGAAAAACAAGATGTAAAAGCATCCTTACCCACAATGAGGGCCTAGGCATCTAGGGCCGCTGCCTGTGTGGCAGCGGTCTCCCTCTCTGAGGCCTCGAGGGCCACCCGGATGGCCTTAGGACAGCGCTCTAGCCGGCTCACCTCACGGGTGGCACTGGAGAAGTGCTGGTGAGCCTCATCTGCCCTGTGGACAAGCTCACAGAACTCACAGTGATCATCCGAGGAAGATGACAACGAGCTCGACCCCTAGTGGGCGGGGTTACGGTGCGAACAGCGTTAATAGCCCCCGTGAGCGTGGCACAAGAGGCAGCCCTATGGACCACACAAGATCAACATAGGTCAGACCCTTGAACTCGAGAATCATCCAAATGCACTTACCCTTGATCGCATAGGCAAGGATAGATAGGTGGTGGTGCCCCGCTGGCACCGGACGGCTCTCCCAGCGGCCGTTTGCCGTGACTCATCCTCACTGGCAGGGAGGGAACTCTAGATGAGCAAGAGCGAGAATAAGGAAGTGGAGGAGCAGGTGACTCAAGATGAATGCATCCTCGCAGTTCTGCTCCAAGTGTATTTGTAACCACTAAGGGCACTCAAAGCGCACGCACGCATGATTATGTTTACTAACCAATTGGAAAATCTCACAGAGCAAGGGAAGCAATCAGAAGAGAGGCGGGACGATGGTCACCCAAATGACAATGTGAATCAAGTAAGATGCACACACCCCCACTTTCTCCCTGTCGTTTCAATTTACGTGTTTGCATTTCACGGCACATGACCATTCGCGAGCGATCACCATCACGCGACAATGTGACCAGGGAAGGCCGACCGCTCTGGGGGATCATGCGTTGAGCGGCCCGCCATAATCATGACCTCGTGTCGTACTTAGGAAACTCACTCTTGGGCCAGTCCTTAGAAGGACTTGAGGCCACAAAAGAGATCAGGGTAGGGAGGACATGGGCCCCCATGGCTCTAATCGGTGGTGCGGAGCCACATAACCATCTCTCCCTATGTTTGAGTCATCCGCTCTGAAGTCTTCTAGGTTGACCCCCTCTGGGGGAAGGCATCTTGCCCTCTGGCCGTTGCGGAGGCAGTTGGGGACCAACGAGATTGATGACTGACGATTTATATGACGTCTCATGTGAGGCACGGCCGAACTCCATGTTAATTGGGGAGGATATCAGGTCCCACTCGGATTACCCATAGACCCCGATAAGGCGCACCGCTCCGACCACATGGTTACGGTGGACATGCCTCTCCCCACATGGGGCGAAGCCAAACATGCCTGTAACAAAGGCAACATGACCTCTCAGGGATCAGCAAGGACACTAGGGAAAAAATAGAGTTGGGTCCCTATGACCTCGAAAGAAGTTAGGGCCAAGCCATGACTAGCTCCTCCCTACGTCCTATGTCATAGACCTAAGGCCTGCTCTGAAGACTCACAAATCGTCAGGGGTCCACGACCTCTCTGGGAGAGATCGACGAAGCAAAGCGACCGAGGTGACACGCAATGCGAAGCATGATCGTGGCTTGGTCACATAGAAGAAACAAAGGTCCAAGACCTACGAGCTGTCATATGATCGCACCCTACCGACATCCCAGGTCTTAGACCTAAGGCCTGCTCTAAAGACTCATAAACCATCAAGGGTCCATGACCTCTCCAGTAGAGACTAATGGGGCAAAAGGCCAGGGTGATGCGCAATGCAAAACCCTAAACATGATCGCGACTTGATCATGTGGAAAAAGCGAAAGGGTCCAAGACCTACAAGCCGATGCACTACCACAAGAAACCTAGCAACTGTGCAGAAAGAGGTCAGGGAAACGATCCCTCAAAACACTGAGATAAAATAGCCTCATCAAACGAGCTAGGGTCAAGGGAACAACCCTAAACCATGGCTTGGGGGCTCACGGCGTAGGCTGCGATAAGCGTTAAAAAAGAAATTCCTCTAGTAGGAACAAAAGCAGTCGCACTGCTAAAATGTCAATGAAAGGTGTCACCTCGTGTCACGGAACCGCCCAAATTATAAGAACAAAAGTACAAAAACAATCGCCAGAGCAATTAAATTCCCGTACTTAAGCTCCTATAACTCCGGTAGTCCAATAAAATCATGAGGGATTTCAAACCAACCAACATACAAGCCAAGATCGTAGTGGTCCAACATAACAGGTCATATGTTACATCCATTTCATAAGTAATTCAACATATATCGGAGTTCGGTAGAGTTATTACAACTCAAGTTCAAAAGTAGCGGAAGCAAAGTAGTTTGAAAACTAATATCACCTTAATTCAAATACATGCCAGTACCAAGGTCAAATTCCCATAAAAGCAAGAGAGACGAGATAGCTCAGACGGATCATGCCCATGATCACACTCCGCCACTACAGCCGGAGTCTTCCAATTCTTGCAGTAGCTATGTTATATCACAACCTGCAACAAGTGGGAATAAACCCTAAGTACGAGAAGGTACTCAGCTAGACTTACCCGTCATAAACCAGAAATAATGACACCAAGGAGTATGCAAGGCTTTCTTTCAGTGGGCTAGCTTGACTCATTTGCGAAAAGCATAAGTTATCATGAATAAACTAATTTAAGTATTTTTGCATCATCTTTATCATAACCTATTCAATCTAGGTAAGCACCTATGCTAAAGCAATCACTTGATTAACCATTAACATCAAAGGTTACCATTTCAGGTTTTAGCATTTTCAACATCATCCACATAACCATCCATGTTCCATAATCATTACTACGATGCAGTAGCTCGAGTCAAGTGCTCACTAACCGGGAGCGACGGCGATTCGAATCGAATTCCTATCCAGCTGGAGATTTATTCCTCACACAAACCTCACTCACCCGCTAAAGTGAGGTGTTGGTCACCGAGTCAACCATTCAGGTAAAGTCGCGAGCTTGCTAGGAACCACTTGTACCCGGGGGCCGTCCGACTGCTCTTTGGCCTTATCATCGCGCCCCCGTTTCCTGCCACTACTGCTTCGGTACAGTGCGTTGCGGGCAATCCACTCGGCCCGAATAATCTCCCAGCTTCGCGGTCGAAAGGTACCTTATTCGGCCAGCTAAATGTGAGGCATGCGTTCAACATGACCCGAGGGACAACAACGGACGGTCCTTAATCGACACAGACGGAAACTACACGCACCCCAGAACCCTGTCTGGTTGCCCCATACTTATTCCGCCCGGTCTCCAATTATTCATCAACACTTGGTTATTTCCAGGATATCATCCATTCCATAGCTAAAGTTTCCCAGTAACCACCTATAATTGCCGGTGACAGGAAATCACCGATCTCTACCGGTCTAAGCAGGGCTAAGCAATATTTTCGATCCTGAACTAAAATAGGATTTCAGGCATATTTATGGGACAAGGAAAGGATATATATGCAGCAAGTGTTTTCAATCAACTCCTATAACTTAATGCAACAATACATATATAACATTTATATATATACTCAATTGCTTTTATAAAGTAGGAGGCTTAGAATGCTCTGGGGCTTGTCTGGGATCCGACTCAAGTTAGAGTATGTCAGATAAAACCCGCTTGGCGAGCATCTTCCAATCTACCACTTGTCCGGTCCTTCGATCTTCGGGATGGATCCACCAACTCCATCTTCGGGTTTGGCTCCACCTTAGGTCCTTCACGCGTTTCTGCTAGCGTATCTAAATGAGGTGCAATAATGCATATGTATGAATGCATAGAAGTGCAATAAACAAAGTAATCATGCAATCATATCAAAGTTCACATAAACACCTAGAGCTAATTAACTTAATCCTAATTAAGACATAACATACAAGAGGGCAAGCACATCAATCAAGAAACAAGTCTCACAACATCACAGGGTACCACCCAAGTATCATCAAAGATATGAGTCACACTTCAATACCCAAGCATGACAAAGTTAATCAAAGTACTAGAACTAGAAATTGCTACCTTCTGGACATCAGACCAATATCTGAGTAATTTAATCATAACTGGAGATCTACAACTCCAAATGACTTGCAAGAAGACATTATGGAAAGCTTATGAAATTATCTAAATTTCATTTATAAACATTACAGCATGATTCCAAAGTTTAATATGTCGAATTTACACAAACACAGAAACTGGTCTAACAAGACAGAGAGCAAGCAATTCTGTAACCTAACTTTAAACAGCTGTAGTTTCTAAACCATATGGCCAAATGCCACCAAAATTTAACAGCAGCTAGATCACGAAATTCACAACAACTTTGTTATAGCACACAAGACATGAAAACCTCATTTGCATAGGGTAATTAACAATATTCTCAAATCTGTTCAGAAACCTCATTTGCAAGAAATAATTATTAACTTATGTTGCAAACATATAATTGGACAAAATCAACTTTACCAACATTTCACACCTGACTAATAAACACCAGAAAACTTAGTGTCCATTTCTAAATAAATTCTTTTAATGCCTTTTCTGAATTTATTTAGATAATTAGGTGGAATTATGAACACATATCAAAAGTGCATAATAAATTCTACCAAAATTACAGAGGCCTACACATGCTCCCAAAAGTCTACTATCCAAATTTGAAACCATTTGGACATGTATAACAACCTCTATGAAAAAGACAAATGGCTATAGCAATAAATCATGTGAGAGCAAGTTAAACTTAACACTCAATATTTTCTGTGAACACAAGGCCATATTATGAATCAATATGATATATAAACATCATACTAAGGTAATGGAACAACATTTTCTATTTTATCATTTATATATTATTTATAAGCTATTTATCAAGCTATAAACAAGTTAAATCAATAACTTGAGCATACAGAAAGAAATGACCATGAAATTTATACCACAGTACATCCATAGCATGACAATCCTACCATAAAAATTTCACATCAATTGGAGCATCACAACTCAAGATATAAAAATAACAAGGAAAACAAGCATTTATTTTTCATTTAACAAGATCTAAGTCAAACATCCTGAAACCCGGAAACAACCTATAAGTTTTATATTTTTCTTAGATAGTGCATATTACTAGAAGACCAACAAAATTGGAATCACTAATTTTGGACTTCTAAAACTCCAGATATTGATGAAAGCAAGTTAATCCATTTCCAAAACCAATTTTTACTAATGAATTTCTACAGCACAAACACATGCATGCATGGCACAACCGATTACCCTAACATGCAGAGCACTTCACAAGGATTCCAACAAAACAAATTGCACAATTTTTGGAGCTACCAAATATGAGATATAGATTTTACAAGATAAAAGAAAATCTGTAGATTTGATGTGGTATTGCTCTTTTCAGGTGGGGCCCACTCGTCATAGGGACAAAACCATCTTCTTCTTCACAGAGACACAGAGCGGACGCCTTCTTCCTCATGTTCGGCCGAACAGAGGAGGGAAGGTGCGGCTCGGCCGGTCTCCGGCGAGGAGGTCGCCGGCGGCAATGGAGTGGCGACGGAGTACGGGGTGGCCCTCTCGCACCCGCTGGTATGCTCAGCTTCACCCGAGGCGGACCAAGGCGGCTCGGCCATGTGAGCTGAGCAGGACGGCGGCAACTGCTCCGCCGGCGAGCAGCGGCAGCGGCGAGCGACACTATCGGAGGGGGCTGGTGGCGGCGGCGCGGACTATAGAACGCGATTACGTGGTTGGCTCGGGCAAAGGAGGACGAATAGCGCTGCCGTGGAGCTCCGCAGTGGTCGGCAATGGCGGTCGCGTCCGCGGCCGCCATCAGCAGCGCGAGCGAGGGAGATGGGGAGCGCGAAGAGAGGGCAAACAAATGAGAGGGAGCAGCTCCAGGCACTTCTCCACATCGAGGCGAGGGCGAGGAGGTGGCAGGAGCATGCAGCAGTGGCACAGACGCGCGTCGGCCATGGGGGGCGCGCTGCTCTGCATGGTCACCACGTCCCGGACACGTGGCGTGTGGTGAAGTGGCCGGCGTGGGGCGCCGTTTGGGGCTGCTTACAGGCCGAATCATTGAATGGGCCAAAAACGAAGTTTGACGCCCACGTGAAGCTCTCCAACTTTTATTTAGGCACTCAGGTATTTAGGGCAATAGATTAGTAGATAATTAGTGACCAACATGGTAGTGTCAGCGCATTGACAGTGCTGAGCAAAAATCCAACTTGATGGTGAAAATGAAGTCAAACTGATGCCAACTTTTTACATGCTTTTCTCCATAATGTCTACTCCAACTTTTGTATTTGCCTCCACTTGAGTTGCTTAACAAAAATTGGAGAACGCGGAATGCCAATGTCGAAGACACTGAAATCGGGGTTTTAAAATTGCTAAGTGTTGGAAACAGTCCAAATTCTGACTTGTGGGCCCTTTTGAGCATGTTCCACACATTTTCATGACTTGACTCTTAAACAAAGTTTGTTCCTTATAAAATTATCTACAACTTTGTAAAAGGGTGCATAGTCATGCAAAGCTTCTAGGTCCCACTTTTGAAATGGTCAAACCAAATGGCTTCAGGGTCCATACCTGGTCAACCATCAATTAGAAGCACATTTAGGCAAAATGATCAACATGAACATTATTCCATTAAGTGTCCTAAGTGTAGTTAAGGTGTTGTAGAGTTTATCTGGAGTCATTTGGGTAAATTTGCAAAGCTTGGTTGGTGATCTATAGTTCCATTAACTTAATGAGGCAAATTCCAATAGGAATGGAACTTATCATTTCATGTGACTTTTTGATTCCAAACTTCATGAAACTTTTCCAGGGATCAATATAGATAATTATTGATGTGAGACATGTGAAGATACTTTGATAACAACACCCAAGCATATATCTTTGAAAAGGGACCTATATGTAAAGCAATGATGCAACATCCACTTTAGGTGAGGCTCATCTCCATAGGTTGACCTTGACATCGTCATCTCCACTTAATCTCTCATATTTGAGATCAAACTCACTACTTAATGAGTGACAAACACCTAGGGTGTTACAGCCCTCCCCCCTTAAAAGAATCACGTCCCGAGATTCGGTGCGAAGAACTTTCTAAGGGAAGAGAAGCATGTTATCCAATTCCAACATCTGCAAGCGCATCAGGCTACTTAGCTTCAAGCATCAGAGAGGCTAATTTGGAAGACAACTTTCTGATACTCGCTCGAAGTAGAAACTTTGGTCTGGATAATTTCCTTCACTGACTTCTATGAAGCATTGTTACTTTGGGAGGAATCCAAGTCAATACGGTACTTTGTTCACGGTGCACGGAGAGTACTGCAAGCATGGACTAATTTACTCACTCAGACGCCAACTGATGGAAAACTACATATTGTTCCACGTGTGTAGTTCTCTTTCTCTAATGCCAACACTGTATTATCTGAGTCTGCTGAGGGAACAGTGAGTGTGATAGCTGACTCTGTCGGTTCTGGATTTCTGCCAACTCTTACCTAAGAAGATTCTCTTATACAAAGGCAACAGTTATCTGGGTTGAATTAGATGCAATCTCTTGGGTAAAAACACATATAAAGTATCGGAGGCACGTCAGCACTAGAGAACCATTACCGCAAAAGGATGTTAGCTAGGTCTCAAAGACAACAAAAGTTGCAAGTATCCACCAAAATAGCTCTGTTCTGAAATGGCAGCAAACCAAGCTGACAAGACATCTCTCAAATCCTATGTTTTACTCAACCAATACTCATATCAACTTAAGACATTGAAGGGTCCTAAGCAAGGAATGAGGTTACCAAGTTTGGGTCACAATCCAACTTCGTTTGAGTCACTAACCGTTGACTTGAAGATAACCGGTGTAGTGCCACAAAATTCTGGACAAATTTCGTGTTCTTCCTTTTCTTTTGCTTCACATGTTGAGGCGTGTGTTTTGCACTCTCTCATCTTTCTCATAGTAGCAGAAGCCTTTCTCTAGCTGAGGATGGAGGCAATAGTCTTCCTGACATGTTCCTCAGGGAACAATTTCAACCGTTGATCTAGACACCAAATCTTGACGATGCACAAGCATTGGACTTGTGGGCTATTTTCATAGAGCACAAAGCATTATTCCACACGGAGGGCATCCCTATGCAGATAAGGAACCATTTCTGAATATTTTCTGGCACTTCATCCAATAGAACCTTGAACCAAAATCGTGGTACTTAGGGGCACAATGATGCAGGTCGAAACTAGGGACATGCTTTCTCTAGTTCTTCACTTGGCTAATACAACATCTTGCACTATATACGTGATTGTCCAAGACGGAATTGACTTGAAAGTACATTTGGGGAAGAAGTAGCACTTGCGTTGCTGACTGGCTTCATGGCTTCTTTGCTTACTATTGTTCGTCGGGACATAACCATCATAATTATCGAGGAATCATTACTTGACTGGAGATTAACCTTCTTACTGGTAACTAATCAGTTGTCTCTCAATTCTCAAAGTTCCAAATCTTCACTATTAACCACAACACTGATTGCAGTCAAAGCACAAATGGATGGTCGCCATCGAAGTTCGCAGATAAACACCAGAGATGGTTGATTTTGACTGTATGACCATCGTACACACACGGATGAAGACTTTGATAACTAGGTCAAATGCACCATGTGACGATTGGTTCTTTCCCAATGGATAACTTGTCCAATCATTTAGTGTCAGGTGCCCATTCGATTCAACAGGGATGGCATACGTTACTCAATCGATGACCGACGTCGTACAAGGGCACTTGGGAAGAGTCACTTGTCTACCACCTCTTACAGTCTGTTAATGTTCATGCCGGTGACTATTCTTTAAAGGTCATCTTCTTAGCAACTTCAAGGGATATCTACTACATAAGGTCTAAGATATGAATCTTTAGATAAGATATAGGGAGATAACCAAGGAAAACGGTCACGAGAAATAACACATCGGTTGTTGTTTCATAATGGATCATGAATAGCAACTTTGATACCAGCGCGTGCCGAGCAGCACAACCTTGTGTGCGCGCCCACAGGAGGCTCTCGGTTTCGTCGCGGCACCATAAAATGCTAATCATAACACCATTATTAAACGCACAAACAAAGTGAAATTTCAAGTGGCACCGATTAGGTGGTAAGAACAAGCACCAGACAAGGGAGGAGTAGCAAGCAAGGGTAGTTACAAGGTTTAGAGTCAACAAGGAGGCGATTCAAAGATTAAAACACAGCGCAAGGGAACATAGCTTAATTGCCGAAGACAACTGAGTAAGGGTTCTCGGTCACGTTGGACAACAACATGAGATCAAGATTAATAACGTTGAGAGACTTCAGAAGTTAAGATGGACTTAGCAGACTTCTAGAACAAAATGATACACCGATCAGAGATTGGGTTGATAAGATAGCCACCTGATTTCACAAGCAAAGATTTTTAGATCAGACAACAAGAGATTAGCGTTGCTCGGATCATCTGTAGGAGAGACAATCGGGAGGTCTAACATGGAATTTGGCATGGTCTCCAAAACTTGGCAAGCAACAACTGTGGTTAAGATCGACGTTCGTTAGGACTTAACTTGGTTGGTCAATCGACAAGGGCATTCTCCAAAAGGTAGCGGATGTCCAAGGCCTAAGCAAACATATAAGGGGACTACGCTAGGGCCTATGGTTCAAACAAGGCATGGATACACAAACATTTAAGGGCTAGCAACCACGTCTACAGGCTATGGCTCCTACGAGAATCTAATTAGAGACGACAACCATGCGATTACGTAACATGAGCGTTGATCTAGGATAAAGCATCTTCGATACTCACATGCTCACCGAGGACAAAGAGAGGTCAACTATGACACTACCTAGATAACAAGTATCTACACAACATCACAGTTTTAAGCGGACACTTGAGATAATTAGTCAGGTTAACTTAAGCACTCGATACTAAGCAGAAGGCTCACACCTAACAAGAATTTATCCAACAAGAACTAACTACAAGTTTAGCTAAAACAAAAGTATGCTAAAGTAATCAACTTAGTACATGCACATCAAACACAAGTTACTTATTTATTAGGACAAAGGTGGGAGGAGCATAGTTATATGCACAAAGCAACAATCATGATGATGCATGCTTCGTCCTATTTGTCCTCACAAGATTGCCAGCCTAAGGTGACAATCACGTTCTATGTCGGTGGCATATCACGCATTCTCTCGATATAGAGCTAGTCGTTAGCTACATTCAACTTACGCATTCGTGGTTAGCGTACCTACAGAAAACTTCATTGCAGCCCAACAATTCTCAATATAGCACACAATGAAAGCAGTAAACTAAATACTCTCCATACATACATCCCCTGATGCATATACTTCGGCATCATAGCTACCCAACAAATGTACCCACAATTAAGTACTTTCATAATTATATGGTTAAACATGTAATTATGTCAGTAACCATAGCTAACTCTCCCCTAGACCGATGGTTGAACGGTCATGCTCTCCCAACTCACACTTACCTTGGCGTAGGTGCGACGTTGCAAAAATGTAACTCTAGCAACATATATGGCTATTTCATATATGAAGGTTACCACTACCATTCGACCACAGGGTAACCATGCGGTCAAGTTATCACTCATACATACCTTGGCTTGGGCGTAGATGCAAAAATTTTAAACCCCCAAGTTAGTACTTAATTAAGCCACCTAAGGGTCCTTAATTGGGCATAAAGGAAATGACCACTGGCATACTTAGATTTAAAATTCAGATTTGAACAAACCTATATATGTAGTAGCTATAAGTTGTCAAAAACTGATTTTTGCAAACAAAACCTTTGTTTTTCAATACACATATGACATGTTTAGTGTTGAACCTTGCTCCGATACCAGTTGTCACGGAACCGCCCAAATTATAAGAACAAAAGTACAAAAACAATCGTCGGAGCAATTAAATTCCCGTACTTAAGCTCCTATAACTCCGGTAGTCCAATAAAATCACGAGGGATTTTAAACCAACCAACATACAAGCCAAGATCATAGTGGTCCAACATAACAGGTCATATGTTACATCCATTTCATAAGTAATTCAACATATATCGGAGTTCGGTAGAGTTATTACAACTCAAGTTCAAAAGTAGCGGAAGCAAAGTAGTTTGAAAACTAATATCACCTTAATTCAAATACATGCCAGTACCAAGGTCAAATTCCCATAAAAGCAAGAGAGACGAGATAGCTCAAACGGATCATGCCCATGATCACACTCCGCCACTACAACCGAAGTCTTCCAATTCTTGCAGTAGCTATGTTATATCACAACCTGCAACAAGTGGGAATAAACCCTGAGTACGAGAAGGTACTCAGCTAGACTTACCCGTCATAAACCAGAAATAATGACACCAAGGAGTATGCAAGGCTTTCTTTCAGTGGGCTAGCTTGACTCATTTGCGAAAAACATAAGTTATCATGAATAAACTAATTTAAGTATTTTTGCATCATCTATATCATAACCTATTCAATCTATGTAAGCACCTATGCTAAAGCAATCACTTGATTAACCATTAACATCAAAGGTTACCATTTCAGGTTTTAGCATTTTCAACATCATCCACATAACCATCCATGTTCCATAATCATTACTACGATGCAGTAGCTCGAGTCAAGTGCTCACTAACCGGGAGCGATGGCGATTCGAATCGAATTCCTATCCAGCTGGAGATTTATTCCTCACACAAACCTCACTCACCCGCTGAAGTGAGGTGTTGGTCACCGAGTCAACCATTCAGGTAAAGTCACGAGCTTGCCAGGAACCACTTGTACCTGGGGGCAGTCCGACTGCTCTTTGGCCTTATCATCGCGCCCCCGTTTCCTGCCACTACTGCTTCGGTACAGTGCGTTGCGGGCAATCCACTCGGCCCGAATAATCTCCCAGCTTCGCGGTCGAAAGGTACCTTATTCGGCCAGCTAAATATGAGGCATGCGTTCAACATGACCCGAGGGACAACAACGGACGGTCCTTAATCGACACAGACGGAAACTACACGCACCCCAGAACCCTGTCTGGTTGCCCCATACTTATTCCGCCCGGTCTCCAATTATTCATCAACACTTGGTTATTTCCAGGATATCATCCATTCCATAGCTAAAGTTTCCCAGTAACCACCTATAATTGCCGGTGACAGGAAATTACCGATCTCTACCGGTCTAAGCAGGGCTAAGCAATATTTTCGATCCTGAACTTAAATAGGATTTCAGGCATATTTATGGGACAAGGAAAGGATATATATGCAG
Organism: Saccharum hybrid cultivar R570; assembly: GCA_038087645.1. Lineage (NCBI taxonomy): Eukaryota > Viridiplantae > Streptophyta > Magnoliopsida > Poales > Poaceae > Saccharum > Saccharum hybrid cultivar. The sequence goes on from JAQSUU010000039.1 coordinate 6,470,641, forward strand.
CAAGTGTTTTCAATCAACTCCTATAACTTAATGCAACAATACATATATAACATTTATATATATACTCAATTGCTTTTATAAAGTAGGAGGCTTAGAATGCTCCGGGGCTTGTCTGGGATCCGACTCAAGTTAGAGTATGTCAGATAAAACCCGCTTGGCGAGCATCTTCCAATCTACCACTTGTCCGGTCCTTCGATCTTCGGGATGGATCCACCAACTCCATCTTCGGGTTTGGCTCCACCTTAGGTCCTTCACGCGTTTCTGCTAGCGTACCTAAATGAGGTGCAATAATGCATATGTATGAATGCATAGAAGTGCAATAAACAAAGTAATCATGCAATCATACCAAAGTTCACATAAACACCTAGAGCTAATTAACTTAATCCTAATTAAGACATAACATACAAGAGGGCAAGCACATCAATCAAGAAACAAGTCTCACAACATCACAGGGTACCACCCAAGTATCATCAAAGATATGAGTCACACTTCAATACCCAAGCATGACAAAGTTAATCAAAGTACTAGAACTAGAAATTGCTACCTTCTGGACATCAGACCAACATCTGAGTAATTTAATCATAACTGGAGATATACAACTCCAAATGACTTGCAAGAAGACATTATGGAAAGCTTATGAAATTATCTAAATTTCATTTATAAACATTACAGCATGATTCCAAAGTTTAATATGTCGAATTTACACAAACACAGAAACTGGTCTAACAAGACAGAGAGCAAGCAATTCTGTAACCTAACTTTAAACAGCTGTAGTTTCTAAACCATATGGCCAAATGCCACCAAACTTTAACAGCAGCTAGATAATGAAATTCACAACAACTTTGTTATAGCACACAAGACATGAAAACCTCATTTGCATAGGGTAATTAACAATATTCTCAAATCTGTTCAGAAACCTCATTTGCAAGAAATAATTATTAACTTATGTTGCAAACATATAATTGGACAAAATCAACTTTACCAACATTTCACACCTGACTAATAAACACCAGAAAACTTAGTGTCCATTTCTAAATAAATTCTTTTAATGTCTTTTCTTAATTTATTTAGATAATTAGGTGGAATTATGAACACATATCAAAAGTGCATAATAAATTCTACCAAAATTACAGAGGCCTACACATGCTCCCAAAAGTCTACTATCCAAATTTGAAACCATTTGGACTTGTATAACAACCTCTATGAAAAAGACAAATGGCTATAGCAATAAATCATGTGAGAGCAAGTTAAACTTAACACTCAATATTTTCTGTGAACACAAGGCCATATTATGAATCAATATGATAGATAAACATCATACTAAGGTAATGGAACAACATTTTCTATTTTATCATTTATATATTATTTATAAGCTATTTATCAAGCTATAAACAAGTTAAATCAATAACTTGAGCATACAGTAAGAAATGACCATGCAATTTATACCACAGTACATCCATAGCATGACAATCCTACCATAAAAATTTCACATCAATTGGAGCATCACAACTCAAGATATAAAAATAACAAGGAAAACAAGCATTTATTTTTTATTTAACAAGATCTAAGTCAAACATCCTGAAACCCGGAAACAACCTATAAGTTTTATATTTTTCTTAGATAGTGCATATTACTAAAAGACCAACAAAATTGGAATCACTAATTTTGGACTTCTAAAACTCCAGATATTGATGAAAGCAAGTTAATCCATTTCCAAAACCACTTTTTACTAATGAATTTCTACAGCACAAACACATGCATGCATGGCACAACTGATTACCCTAACATGCAGAGCACTTCACAAGGATTCCAACAAAACAAATTGCATAATTTTTGGAGCTACCAAATATGAGATATAGATTTTACAAGATAAAAGAAAATCTGTAGATTTGATGTGGTATTGCTCTTTTCAGGTGGGGCCCACTCGTCATAGGGACAAAACCATCTTCTTCACAGAGACACAGAGCGGACGCCTTCTTCCTCATGTTCGGCCGAACAGAGGAGGGAAGGTGCGGCTCGGCCGGTCTCCGGCGAGGAGGTCGCCGGCGGCAATGGAGTGGCGACGGAGTACGGGGTGGCCCTCTCGCACCCGCTGGTATGCTCAGCTTCACCCGAGGCGGACCAAGGCGGCTCGGCCATGTGAGCTGAGCAGGACGGCGGCAACTGCTCCGCCGGCGAGCAGCGGCAGCGGCGAGCGACGCTATCGGAGGGGGCTGGTGGCGGCGGCGCGGACTGTAGAACGCGATTACGTGGTTGGCTCGGGCAAAGGAGGACGAATAGCGCTGCCGTGGAGCTCCGCAGTGGTCGGCAATGGCGGTCGCGTCCGCGGTCGCCATCAGCAGCGCGAGCGAGGGAGATGGGGAGCGCGAAGAGAGGGCAAACAAATGAGAGGGAGCAGCTCCAGGCACTTCTCCACATCGAGGCAAGGGCGAGGAGGTGGCAGGAGCATGCAGCAGTGGCACAGACGCGCGTCGGCCATGGGGGGCGCGCTGCTCTGCATGGTCACCACGTCCCGGACACGCGGCGTGTGGTGAAGTGGCCGGCGTGGGGCGCCGTTTTGGGCTGCTTACAGGCCGAATCATTGAATGGGCCAAAAACGAAGTTTGACGCCCACGTGAAGCTCTCCAACTTTTATTTAGGCACTCAGGTCATTAGGGTAATAGATTAGCAGATAATTAGTGACCAACATGGTAGTGTCAGCGCATTGACAGTGCTGAGCAAAAATCCAACTTGATGGTGAAAATGAAGTCAAACTGATGCCAACTTTTTACATGCTTTTCTCCATAATGTCTACTCCAACTTTTGTATTTGCCTCCACTTGAGTTGCTTAACAAAAATTGGAGAACGCGGAATGCCAATGTCGAAGACACTGAAATCGGGGTTTTAAAATTGCTAAGTGTTGGAAACAGTCCAAATTCTGACTTGTGGGCCCTTTTGAGCATGTTCCACACATTTTCATGACTTGACTCTTAAACAAAGTTTGTTCCTTATAAAATTATCTACAACTTTGTAAAAGGGTGCATAGTCATGCAAAGCTTCTAGGTCCCACTTTTGAAATGGTCAAACCAAATGGCTTCAGGGTCCATACCTGGTCAACCATCAATTAGAAGCACATTTAGGCAAAATGATCAACATGAACATTGTTCCATTAAGTGTCCTAAGTGTAGTTAAGGTGTTGTAGAGTTTATCTGGAGTCATTTGGGTAAATTTGCAAAGCTTGGTTGGTGATCTATAGTTCCATTAACTTAATGAGGCAAATTCCAATAGGAATGGAACTTATCATTTCATGTGACTTTTTGATTCCAAACTTCATAAAACTTTTCCAGGGATCAATATAGATAATTATTGATGTGAGACATGTGAAGATACTTTGATAACAACACCCAAGCATATATCTTTGAAAAGGGACCTATATGTAAAGCAATGATGCAACATCCACTTTAGGTGAGGCTCATCTCCATAGGTTGACCTTGACATCGTCATCTCCACTTAATCTCTCATATTTGAGATCAAACTCACTACTTAATGAGTGACAAACACCTAGGGTGTTACACCTCGATGGTGATGCCAATTGACAATCGAGGGCCAAGCACCGCTAGGAACGACAACGCGCCTATGAAGGACAATGTGTAGGAGTGCCACCGTAACTCCTCGGGCTTAAGAGGAAAGAGCGGCCAGAAGCGATAGTGTGGCCGTGTCACCATCCTACCCTGTCTAATGGGGCTAGAGTGATGGGGAAGCACTACTTCATCCTCCTCCTATCCCGTCGACAGTCTGAGTAGGACGATGCCTAGCATGTAGGCCTTCAAGGGGAGCTGGGAGCGACACCGACCGTTGCCCATTTTGAGCACATGAGCCACCTAGGCTCAAAGCAAGAAATGGTGACAAGATGGCACACCAATGTCGCGAATAACCCGACACGATGGCCATATTGCCCCTCACCCTCTGACTCGCAAAATCCCCTCTAGAATTGACTATTAGAACTGGCAATGATGGCCTCTAGCCACCACGAATGGTCTCTAGCATGATGCATGCCCGAGAACCATGTGTTTCCTTTCAAAGACCTTTCTCTCTCCCCCTCGGACCTCAACCCCTCGAAGGGATTAAAGGAAATTCAGCGCCAGGGGTAACCTGAATAGAGGAAGGCCCTCATTTATAAGCCCTAGAGCAGATTGAATAGCCTAGGACTCCCTTGCTACATGGCAAAGCAGTAGGAGCCATGAGAAATCAGGAAAAATTGAGGTCCTCCTAAAGGCAGGACTGGTACAGCGTCGATGAGACTGCTCGGTCCCGCCTAAACACAAACCTCGACGCACAGCCCACAAAGCACGATAGTCGAGTACCGCATCATCGGGATGCCCTGACAAAGCAAAACACGATGGCCACTCATTGCATTGAATACACTGACCAGCAGGGAGCCGAGCGACGGAACCCAAACAAGCTGCGACAGCGAGTTTGCACCATGACATTCGCGCGCACCAGCGCTTTCACGATCACTTCATGATTGCAAAAACGCTCGGGGGCTACTATCGAGGTTATAACCCCAGGGTATCTCAAGGCATTTATTAGATAACGGGCCACACGGCTCGCCACGCAACAACAAACAAAGGCCCAAATGATCGAGGCCTGGCAGAAGCCAAACAAATTAGGCCAGGTGCTATGGACGGGGTTGTCCATGACCCCTTCCATCCGCCTTGGTCACACCATGCTTGCAAGGTGAATGACCTTTCCCCATCACGACCACCAGAAGAGATGGAAAGAGGTCATGCCTTGCCAAGCGAGCCAGCCCTAACAGGGGCAAGCACGCCACACTGACCCCATGGGGATCGAGGCGACAGTAGTCACCTCAGCGTGGTCAGATGCCAACCCTATGTCGTGCTGCACGAACAAGGCAACACTGCCTTGAGGCGGTAACAACAGGTACGATGACCACCAGCCAAATACAGCCCAACAAGGTAGGTATACGGTCCTACCTACTATAGGATGAGAGCCACAATGAGGGCCTCAGCATGGAGGTCGTCCAGACCGGTTGAAAGCCCCGACTCTGACGATTGGGGTCGTGGACCTCACCCTCGTGAAGCGACTAGACGAACGATGACTCGAGGTGTCTACCTACTATGGGTACAATGCCCCAGGGAACCTAGAGGTGATGACAAAGAGCATGACGGGCACCACGTTACGTAGGACGAATGACGAACCACCAATGTGCCTATAGTGCCTGCCACAGCCAGCACAGTAGCACCACGTCTCGCTCTATCACAATGAGGCCACAAGACCATGACGATGGCCATGACTGGAAGAACACCAGAAGACGACGTAGCTTGCAAGCCAAGTTAGTTAGGACCTCCGTCAGGCTCACAACCCTTCGATTGGGGGTCCCTCCTCTTTGTAACAAGCCCTGGCCCCGAACTCTATATAAGGGCGACCAGGGCACCCATCTCGGGATACAGTCTCATTCTTCATCCCCTACCATTCCATCCATAGCAGTTGGGCTCCTGGAACTTCTCTTCGGGCTGCCCCTCGTGTAGCATAGGTTCTACCACCTCTTTAACCATTCTTGCACCCCTCATTATAAGGACCTTAGAGAATTCAAGTGAGGAAAATGCACTCAATCTTCTCTAAGACTGGACGTAAGGCTCTGGCCTGAATAGTATAAATCTTCATGTCTATTGGATGCTACCATCGTCTTCCTAGAGCAGCACGACAATCGTATAAGTTTACCAGTCCGGTTTATAAAACACCGATATAGACTGAATTAGTCACGCAAGGGAGCTACTTCTATGCTACATAAGCAAGAAGGTAACTAGCAAGCTACACAAGCTAACTAATTACAAGAGCAACTACATAAGCACAATGTATATGAAAGTAAATACAAGCTTGTGTAAAGGGGACACAAACCAATGGGGAGATAAGGATGACATGGTGATTTTATCCTGAGGTTCACGTGCTTGCCAACTATGGACGGTGGATAACGTCAACATTTTATATGTGAATAAACAAGAGAAATGGTTAAAGTACAATAATATGCATAGATCTAGGGTTGAGTTTTGGTGAATCTCTATTTTCCGCAGGGTTATTCTAGAAAATATAGGAAGGGGACCTAATTGAGAAAAAGGACGAAACTTGATCGCGACGAAGGATACACTAGAAGACTATAGAAGACACCAGAAGACATGGGAACAAACGGGAGGACGAGAAGCTACCAGGTGGGGCCGCTTGGCCCCACCACCATGCCGCCTGGCCCCCTGGGGTATTTCTCCATGAGCCTTTGGAGTATTCCTTCACCGCCTCCTAGGATTCATCTTCACCTTTCGTCCAAGTCGGTTTAATCCAAGGGCTTACATTCAACCCACCGAGCTATACAAAGACCCCTGCCCCCTGAAGCATCAAGTCATTCAAGATATTCAGTTGAAGATCAACTCATCTAGAGCCAACCCTAGTTCCTCAGAGTTCCTTTAGATTAGAGCTTAGACAAGTTCGATTAGGTCTAGAGGGAGATCAAACAACGCTTGGATTCCCGACGTTGGCAAGAGCGTGGTTCGGTATATCTCTTGTACTTTACTCTATTTTTTATTTCATTTGAGATTGTATCGTTGCTACTATGTTTATGTCAACATTAAGCTTTATATTATTTATGTTCATAAAAAGCAATGCCTATTGTTTGTTCTAGTTTGATATTTGGTGTAGCTAGATTATGGAAACCATGCATATGTTCGTATAGCGCTCACGTTATTGGACTATAGGTGAGTGATAGACATTATGTGAGTGTGGTGCTTAGATATTTGTTTATCTACGGATGCCCTTATATGTCGGGAGGTGGTAGATCGCGTAGGTGACAGCTGTGTTGAATTCTTTACAGTCTATCCCCTATATATATTGATGTTGGTAGAACCCGTTTACGACGAAGGGTGAAAGAAAATAGTTAATTTGTTATGGGATGGGTTGGGTATGATGTGGGTTTTCACCCATTAGCAGGCCTATACGCAACCCCCTCTACCTAGCGCCCATCTCGCTCCGGAGGCAGTGTCCGTCCGTACGGAGCTCCCTCACTTGCGTCCGACGCACGCATCTCCCTCGCCCCACGCCCATTGCCTATCCCTCGTTCGTACGAATGTCCTGCCGGCTCCGGGAGAGACGATGCAGCAGAAGGTGTGAGGAGGAGGAGAAATGCAACACCAGACCTACTTTTGAAACATCCAAATACAACGGTTGCAACATATGTCTGAAGGCAGTTAAAACACTTGAAACATGCTTATGAAACACTTGAAAAAAAAAACACCTGAAACACACTTGAAAACCATTGCAACTCATACGCAACATCTAAATAAAACACATGCAACATATATGTGAAACATATGCAACATCTAAATAAACACAATTGCAACATGCGTCCAAAAAACACAGATGAAACATATCTCTGAAACATCTGAAAACACTCGAAACATTCTATTGCAACAAACATGTGTAACATCTCCGATCTACTTTTGCAACATCCATATGATTCAACTGCAACATACCTCTGAAACGTCTGAAATAATTAAAATATACAATTGCAACATAGGAGGAGAGAGAGAGCCTGATGTGATTGGGGGCTCCCGGTGCCAGAGCAGGGCCACGCGCCCACGCCGTATCTACGGCCGCGCCGGGGCTGCTGCCAGGGTCGTGTCCGTCCCCGCACCGGGGTTGAGGTCGGGGGTGGCTATCGGAGAAGAGAAAGAAGGTCGCCACGTGGATCAAAGCTCGTGCTCGCGTCAGGGTTGCCGCCGCGTCGGAGCAGGTGGAGGGTGAGGAAGGCAGCGGGGCGCGCGGCTCGTGCGACATGCATGGGGGCGGGGGCGGGGGCACGGCTTGGTAGAGGAGCGTTGCGGCATGGGTGCGGCAGGTGCAGAGATGTCGCGGTGGGTGAAGGGGCGCGGGAAGAAATGAGCGGGCGTGGAAATGAGCTGACAGATGTGTCGGTCCATACGTCTGGTATGTATCATTATCAAATTTAGAAAAACGAACAAGAAGTGGGCCGCGGCGCATGGGGACCAACCAACAGTCTGTTCGCTTGGGCTGATCTGGCTGGCTAAAAATACTGCTGGCTGATTTTTGTGAGAGAAAAAAACTGCTAGCTGGCTGGCTGATTTAGCTGATAATGTTAGGCGAACAGGCTCAAGTGGCCCACGCCCAATTCAGCCCAAAACGAGGGAGGAAAACCCTTGGGTCCATCCCACTTTTCGCATCCGAGCCGAGCCAAGCCGCCGCGGCGCCGCCCCCGACAGCTTCAACTCAGAGCCAATCCAAGTCCCATCTTTTCATCAAAATCGAGTCCAAATCCTAGTGGCTGTAGTTGGATTGGTGCGGAATCGCTTCACCTGCGTAAGCGCACCCCACACATAAGGCGAGGAGCTGCCGTCGTCGTATGATGATGTCTTCGTGATGGCGGCGCATTCTTTCGCCTTCAATAGAGAATCAAGGGGAGGAGGGCAGCGAAAGTAATCAGCAATGACGACCTTCCTGCAGCGGTTTGTGTATCTGATCGTGGACGACCAGAGGTTTGGCACCTTGGACCTGCACCGCATCAACATGGCGCGATTCTTCAATCCGAGATCGCTGCCGATCGTCTCTGCGGCCATGGTGGACGCTCGGCTGCCTCGACCCACCATGACCTTCTACGCCCCCTCGTCGGGGATATCGACGGGCCGCATGAACTTCATGCTTATCGGCCGCGAGTCCGCGACAAGGTGCTGGCGACGGACCAGATGGGTAGCGCCTCCGTCTACGACGCCGGCCTCCACGCCATGTGCGCCGCACCGGCCTTCAGCTAACCCATGGACAGGCGGGCCGTGTCAGTGTCCGTCGGGGACAGACTCTAACTCTACGTCCTCGACGCTTCTCGTGCGGAGAACTTCTTCGAGGCTCTTTTCTGCGAGGGCGACGGCGGCGCGCCTGCCGGCATCGACCGTCTCCCGACGCCTCCCTACCGCCCTGCCCACATCGGCGCCTCTGTGGTCAGTGGTGGTCGGCGGATCGGAGATATGGGTGTCCACGGAACAGGACGGAGGCACTTACTCGTTCGACACGGGCGGCGGCGGCGCCTGGGCCAAACGAGGAGACTGGACGCTGCCGTTCCGTGGCCGCGCCGAGTACGTTCCCGAGTACAGCCTCTGGTTTGGTCTCTCCTCCAAGAAGGGCAGCAACCTTCTATGTGCCTTCAATCTTGCCACCGCTGACCGCCGGCTGTCGGCCCCCGTCGCACGCAACGTCTGGGAAGACCTCCGGCCGCCCAAGGAGTGGCAACCATTTTCGTCCTATCTCGTTCACCTGGGCTCCGGCAGGTCTTGCATTGCAAGATTATTCGGTCACAGAAGTAGAGAGCCATGCGACTTCGATGGTTATCGACCGACGACGGTTCTTGCTGTTTTTACCGCCGTGGAGGTGGTGCCGTACAGCAGCAAGGGACTGCGAATGATCAAGCACAGATCCGAATGCTACGACCTCGGCGACCAAGTCCTCCAGCAGTGGGTGCTTTAGTGATGATGGCATTGATTCCTTCGGCGGCGAAATCCTATTCTAGTGCAATGCAATGTGATGGCTCATGGCTCTATGCTAATCTGAAAATTGGTCATGTGATCTCTGTTTCTGGAAGGAAGTCAGTCGTATATTCGTATACATAAAAAAAAAGAAAAAGCTTTACAATACTGTGCCTACAATAGATTTTTGTACTGTAAAACAGAAAACGGTTCCATGTGCCTCCGTCTTTCGCGACTCACCTCTCTCCCCAAGCGTCTAGGGCCACAAAGAGGAAAATGATTCCCATGTGCCTCTATCTCTCACGAGGCACGACTCACCTCTCTCTGCAAGTGTCATTGCTCTCATCTTCCTTATGCCATGGTGACTATTCTCTTCATTTTTAAATAAAGAATGTTGCTATATATTTTAGGTGCCTGAATTTTTAGAAAATTTTAGATAATAATCTTACACAATCAACTAATATAATTAAAAAATAACTCACAAGTGACAATTCATATTTTTAATAGCCAAACAATAACAAAATTACATGTTACCTAAACAACAATAAAAAAATCAAGCATATGAAATATAGGAGAAGTGTAAAATAAGTACATATCTCGTATATTAAGGAGTCAACCGATCTTAAGTTTGACCAAATATATATACCGAAGTATTAATATTTATGATACCAAATAAGTATTATTAGATTTTATAGTAAAGCAGGTGCTCTCGTGGACGACTGTTACTAGAGCTCGCTCTAAGTCCGGAGACCCACGTTTGAGCCCTGCATTCTCTTAAAAAACGGTGGTGCGGTCTGCTCCTTCCTGTCAAGTTTTTATTTTTTTATAGTAAAACTATCTAGATATATCAATATGGGAACAATGTTTTTCTCTTACAACAAATCAGCATAAGCAGCAGCATCAGCCAACACTCTAAGTCTGGAGACCTAGGTTTGAGCCCTGCATCATCTTAAAAAACGGTGGTGCATGCGGTCTGCTCTTTCTCGTCAAGTTTTTATTTTTTTATAGTAAAACTATCTAGATATATCAATGTGGGAACAATATTTTTCTCTCATGACAAATCAGCATAAGCAGTAGCGTCAACCAAATTTTAGTGAAATGAACAAGGCTTTTGTAGAGACGCCCCTCATTGCCCCATCCAGCCATCCTCCACCTCCCATCAAAACAGATGAGCTTTCTTCACGTTCCTCGTGGGGATGAGCCAAGTGACCCAAGTCAGCCTAAAGTTGAGTTCAAAAGAAAAGACCAGCCCAAAGTTTTTTTTATCGTGTGAAAATCGAGACACGATAACAACTAACCCTTGCCCATCTTAATAAAATATTAAAATTATATATTTTTTTGGATCCTCAAAAAAAGCCATAAAACATGATATCTAACTATTGTCATCCTTGTTTCCATTAATAAGCCCATTTTTTGTGATTTGTTTAGAGATTATAAAGTACAACGTAGACGCTCATAACACAAGCTCACTCACCCGTATAAACGCACGTACGCAAACCCTACCCCTATGAGTAACTTCGAAGACTGGGCCGACAAATCCTCGAGACGAGATTGACGAAGTCACCAGCGCCTCGCTGTCACCGGGAACGTTGCCTACCACACAAAGCACAGTGTCGTTAAATCCTGGAATACGAGGAGTCAAACCTAGAACCACATGTGTTATTCAGGCTCTTATAAACACTAGGTTAAAAGCCCTTAACCCGTTCGTTTGTAATTGTTGCAATAACCACCCACAATATCAAAAGTAGCACATGTACAAATTAAACTGTCGTGGGGCATTGCAGCTGTGTAGAAAACTAAAATGAAGGAATATATCGAACGTTTGATAGTTTTTTCTCTCGTCACAACGCACTCTTAGGTTTTGTTAGTTGAGACAAGGTGTGGCTTGACATATATTTTCTTAACGTATGGTCATCCGTAGCATCGCACGGGCATTTTTTCATAGTCAAAAATTTATATCTATACCTAATAATAAAGAGGCAAAATTTCAAGTCATTTTTTTCGTCCATCCATTTTTTTTTTGTTCCATCTACCTCTAACTACCAGGGACAATGGAGAGTTTCTTCCGTCCAGACTTATTTATATAACCCGTGCCCATATGAGTTACAATAGCGACACGGACTCATGAACGCGTTCATACGAGTTACAACAACTCAACATCTAGCCATGATACAGAGTCCAATCCTCATATGAATTGAGTTTTGTTACAACATGCTAGCAATGAATCCATGTCTCCAATAATAGAAGGGAAACGGCATACCACCACGCCACATACTATATGTGATGTACAATAATTTTTTTCTATTTAACCTTGGTTAACACCTCAAAGCTCACGGTACATATAAAAAACTAAAAGTGTGAAAACATGGCACTAGGTATATTACAATAATCCACGATATATAAGAAAACTAAAAGTGTGAAAATATGACACTAGGTATATTAGAAAAATCCTACATATATTATATATATCTATATCTATAAGTACCTAATGTTTAAAAGACAAAAATTCTCTCCACCTGTTTTTTGTCAATCTCTCCCTAACTATCTAGCAGTGGAAAGTTTCTTCCATCCCACTTTTTCTACCCACACCCTTTGTGTTTCGTATGTGATTTGGACTCATAACTCATAGTTATACGAGTTAGGACAACTTTTTACTCCTTTCTTTCCCCGTGAGGTAAAACTCCTCCCATCCGACAGCCGAGAGCCAAAGGGCAAGGGGTGATGGAATCATGGAACAAATTAAGTCATGGACTCCCGCCTCACGGTGATTTTTCGAGTTTGTCTCGGCTCCACATTGATATGGGGAGGAGAGAAAAACAGCTCTGTGCTACCGTGCTAGCTACAGTGACTTTGTGCAAGACCTATGACGAACGATCCCTTAGGAGGGGCAGAGGCGGAACCCAGACTTTTAAATAAGGGGGGCGTACAATATAATAATACCTTATAAATGTGATAAATATATACATCATGTGTATATTTCAATAGTTGTTTCAATGCTTTTACGTATATATTTAGTATTCATACTAAAAAGTCATAATATTATCACAAAAAATAAGTGAAATGATAATTTTTGTGCTTTAAAATTGAAATATTTATAAGGTATTTAAACTTGTTTACTGTGTTGGGGGTGGCCATGGCCCCTGCTGGCCACCCCCTTGTTCCGCCAGTGAGGAGGGGATACCATTTCTTACCAACAAATAATAACCCGTTGCAATGCACGGGCATGTTTTGCCAGTCAAGTCCAATTCCTGGTCTCTATAACGTGCACTGGTGTTGAATCAGTAGAGAATCAAGAGAAGGCTAGGGCAGCGACATTAATCTGCAATGGCGACGTTCCTGCGGCTGTTTGTGCATCTATTCGTGGACGCCCAGAGGCCTGACACCTGGGACCTGCACCGCATCAACATGTCGCGATTCTTCAATCCGAGGTCGCCGCCGATTGGCTCTGCGGCCATGGTGGACGGCGCTCGGCTGCCTCGCCCGTCCATGACCTTCTACGCCCCCTCGTCGGACTCGGAGTCGGAGCAACGCGGCGGCGGGCGCATGAACTTCATGCTGATCGGCCGCGACAAGGTGCTGGCCACGGACCAGACGCGCCGCGCTACCATCTACGACGCCGGCCTCCGCGCGATGCGCACCGCGCCCACCCTCAGCAAACCCAAGCACCGCCCGGCGGTGTCAGTGCCCGGCGGGAAAAGCTCCTGGTTCTCGGCTCGACGCGCGGAATAATGGCAGGTGAGGAGGAGCACTGCTTCGAGGCTCTCGCCTACGAGCACGTCCGCAGCGCGGACCGCGAGTGGTACGATGACTGGCGCTGCCACCCTCTCCAGCCACCGCCCTACCGCCCCGCCGACATCCGCGCCCACGCGGTTATCCATGGCTCGGAGCTGTGGGTGTCCACGGAGGAGGAGGACGGCACCTACTCGTTCGACGTCGGGCGCGGATCCTGGGCCAAACAGGGGGACTGGACGCTGCCGTTCTGTGGTCTCGCTGAGTACGTCCCCGATTTCAAGCTCTGGTTTGGCCTCTCCTCCAGGGACGGCGGCAACCGCTTGTGTGCCTTGGACCTGGCACTCCGCCCCGGCCCTGCGTAGTGTCTGGGAAGACCTCTGTCCGCCTAAGGAGTGGATCCCATTTACATGCTCCCTCGTGCACCTGGGCTCCGACAGGCTCTGCATCACCAAATTTTTCCGAGACACTGGTGGAGAGATGCTCGCTGTTTTCACCGGTGTAGAGGTGGTGCCGTATGGCAGGACGGGCAAGTTACTTTGGATGGCCAAGCACAGATCCGAGTGCTACAACCTTGATAGTTCCGCGAGGTGCGGCGTCAAACGCGGTTCCTGGAGTTTAGCCAGTGAAGTTACTGTTAAAGCACCCACTCGTTTAGGATAAGAACATGTAGTTTTGCAACTTCTAAAATGATATTGAGAGGAAAAAAAGAAGTTCATTCTAAATTATTGTTACCACTTATTTTCTCGTACATCACATTATTAACACTTTCCTACTCGTTATTCTTTCCCATGTCCTTTCACCTCTAAATTGACCGATTGATACGCACGGGAAATCATTATGTGCGCAACCGCGACTACGCACAAAGTTACTCGCGACGGGGGAGGATTTCCCAAGTGCGTAAAATTTAGAAGCATGGTTTAGGAGTTGTTGGAGAGGGGTTTTTCTCATCTTGCTAAAAACTAAGGATTGAAAAGGAAAATATGGTACTTTTGGAGATGCTATAACAAACACAAGTATCTTGTCCAAACCAAGCATATGAGGTTAGGCCAAAGTTTGGCAGCATTAGCCATTAACTTTGTGTAGTGTTTGGTTTGGTGCTTATTCGCATCCAATACTTTGGTAATTGAGTTTGATGCTATGCTATGGTTCGCTGGTAAACTTGCTTGACAGTTTTCTTTTTCAGTTACCATGTACAGTGTACAGTATCCTGTTGAAACAAGATGTTGCATATATCTTGGTTTTGCTTGCAAAGTTTGTTGTGAACAAATTTACCCATTCAGGGATAAAACTTCAAGAGAAGCTAGGACTACATATAGAGGGATAAAGAGCCCGATATCTCTAGGTCATACGAAAGGATTCAAATAAGTGTGACTTACTAAATCCGTTTCAAATTATAGTTCGTTTGACTTTTTTTTACTCCAAATTTTACGAATTATAATTTGGAATAGAGGGAGTATTATTTTTCATTGAAACAACAAAATTATAGTTGATCTTTTCCCCTACACTAACTCACAAATATGCGTGCTAGAAAGCTGATATGTTGATGAGAGAAAGGTTAGTCGGATTGATTTCTTTTAATTTTCTTCCAACAGTTGATGAGCTATTAAGGCGGGAATGTGTAGGAGGGTCCTCCATCGATAGAAGGGCACTCATATATCCAAAATCCAACGTTCCATACTCTTTCAAATAGAATAGCAATCCTAGCTAGAGCCTACATAAGTGAAAGTCCCTAGTTTGGTTTTGGCTAATTGATAAAACCTAGGACTAACCTTTGTATCTAAGTGGATGATTTAGATAAAGGTGGTCATTGAATATGAGACATGACATTGACTCATGTGACCAAGATGATGAAGACCGAGGTGATTCTTGGCTCGATGGACCGGTTGTGAAGGTGAAGGGCAAGTCGAGGCTTCGAAGCGAAGGACCATGCGATGGTGAAGCTTGAGCAAGACTTGGCGCCGACGGACCGATGCAACGGTGAAGAGCAAGTGAAGTTAAGGTCGATGGATCGAGACGGTCATGTGATGATATGAAGTGGATCATATCTTTTGGAGAAATAAAATGGGCTCAAGGCAAAGGTATAACCATAGGGCCATTTTGTTTTGCACTCAAGACACCATAGAGGGTGTGAGTGGTTTAGGATCGATAGCCGAACTATTAAGAGGGGAAGTCTTATCGGTTATTCGATGCACGGGTGCCACTAGGTGAATTCATGAAGTGCATTGCATGTAGGGCCTAGTGAGCTAACTGGAAAACCTTCGAAAATGTTTATGAAAATGCTAACACACGTGCACAAGGTGGTGATCACTTGTTGGTGTTGGCACATTTACGAAGGCGATGAAGTTTGAGTGGTAGAGAGGGTTTGGGTCTCTCTCTCCCTCCCGCCGAGCTTGCGAGCGCGGGATTCAGGTGTTTTTAGAAACTTGAAATGCCTATTTTCCACTACGCCGGAAGTTGGAAAAGAAACAGAGGCGAACGGAGGTCACAGAGGTGACCGGACGCTGCACCGGACGCGGTCATGGTATGACCAGACGCGTCCGGTCAGTACAGCGTAGGCGCGGGTGCTAGGGTTTGCAACCGGCGCGTCCGGTCACTCGCGGGACCAACGCGTCCGGTCAGGTGTCCAGAGGAAACTGAGTTTCGCAAGGACGATCGGACGCGAGGCGCGTCCGGTCACACATGATCGGACGCGTCCGATCGTCGAGGGAGCTTACTGGACTTAAACCGGACGTGGGCAATGTCGCGTCCGGTCTTTGCGAGGGGCGCGTCTGGTCGTTACTTCGCGGGCGCGCGGTGCTGTGCGATCGGCGCGTCCGGTCGTTGACTGGAGCGCGTCTGGTCATTCGGGACCGGCGCGTCCGGTCGTTTTGAGAGGCGCGTCCGGTCGTTGTTTTGACCATTGGGGTCAGTGACCGTTGGAGGATCGGACGCGGTTGAGCGCGTCCGGTTAGTTATGACCGGTGCGTCCGGTCATCCCGAACAGACCCAGTGAAGGGGTATAACGGCTCTATTTAGATGGGATGCTTATAAATACTTGTTGGCCGGCCCTTGAGGAGGTCTCTCGTGATTTTTAACATTCTTGTGCGTCCTTTGAGCTAGAGCATCTCCTCCCACTCATCTCTCTTGCTTGATTGGAAATCAAAAGTGAGATTGAGTGATCCCAAAGTGCATTGCATAACTTGAGGGCATCTAGTGGCACTTGTGGGTGGTTTAGCCGATGGATTTCTTGTTACTCTTGGAGAGTACCGCTCCTAGCCGACTTGGAGATTGTTGGAGGCGTTGGCAAGAGAAGGTGATTGTTCTTGGCCACCTCCGGTTGATTGTAAGAGGTTCTTGTGCTTTCCTCGGAAGGACGCCAAAAGCAACTCTATTACATTGCGCGTGTCATTGAGTTACCTCACTTGAGAGTGGTGTCTTGCGGTGCCTTGCGGGGCGTGCCTTGAGGGGCAAGTGACTTGAGGGTCACACCGAGGAACCATCTAAGTGTTGGTCGACACAACCGGTGACATAGCTTGTCGGTGCACAAGTGAACACCGGGTGAACAAAAATATTGTGTCTCTTGTCTCCCGGTGATTGGTCTTCATATTGTGTTGTTGTCAATATTGATTGATTGTATATCATCTTGGTGATTGGCAACATCTTCACTACACCGTCGGTATAAGATTCACAATCCTCTCTCTCGCATTTACTTTTACTAGTTATCTTGTGTAGCTCTAGTGTTAGCCTTTGCTAGTAGTTGTTAGCTTGCTCACTAGTGTAAGATTAGTGACTTAGCCCTTGTGTGAACTAGAGATCATAATCTACTAGTCTTGTGGATAGGAGGCTTGTATCACAACCGTAGGCTAAGCAAAACTCGCTTTGCGCCGTTTGTTATTCTAACAAGTTTGCTTAGTGATTCTTGTAGAAATTTTTATAGGCTATTCACCCCCCTCTAGCCATCTAGGACCTTACAAGTGGTATCGGAGCCGTGGTCACCGTTTTAATCAAGGCTTAACATCCTTCGGTGTGAAAAATGGCTCAAATTGTGTTCAATCATGTTGGGGGCAAGCCACCGTTCTTTGATGGTGTTAGTTCTTTTGCTCATTGGAAGAGAAAAATAACAATGTACCTTGGTTCTATTCATGAGAGAGTTTTGCAAGTCACCGAGAATGACTTTGCTATCATTGATCCCGATCATCTCACCGATGAAGATAGAGCAAATAGAACATGCAATAGAATGGCACTCAATACACTTTACCATGGTATTGACACAAAAGTATTTGAGGGCATCAAGGACTTAGAATTGGCATATGAAGTATGGACAAGGTTGAGTGAAACATATGAGGGCACTAAGGTTGTGAAGAGTGCCAAGCTATATGGGCTCAAGAGTGAGTTTGAGAACTTCAAGAAAAAGGATGATGAAACAATCATTGAAATGTTTTATAGATTGCAAGTGATAGTCAATGATCTTAAGAGCTTAGGGCACAAGACTCAAGATCAAGATTTTTGTCACAAGTTCTTATTGAGCTTACCTAGAAGATTCAAGATGTTGATTATGATGTTGCAAAGAGATGAGCTTGAAGCAATGAAGCCTAATGATTTGCTTGGTGAAGTATTGACCTATGACAAATATGATCAAGATGTTGATGACAAGGAGAAGGTGGAAGATGAGAAGAAGAAGACCGTGGCACTCAAGGCCATCTCCTCCAAGGGAAAAGCTACCATCATTGAAGAAGAAGAAGACAATAGTGAAGATGAAGATTATGAAATTGATGATGAGGCATTTGCTTTTGTAGTCAAGAAAATGGGTCACATGTTCATTAAGAGAAGAGGTTTCAAAAAGAGAAATGACAACTTCAAGAGCAATGAGCAACAAAGAAAGTGCTTCAATTGTGATAGCACCGAACATCTTCAAGCTGAATGTCCCTATGACAAGAAGAAGAACAACAAGAGGGGCAAGTTTGAGAAGAAAAAGAGAGAAGCCAAGATGACTTTCAAGAAGGGCAAGAACGGAGCCTATGTGGTCAGTTGGGAAAGTGATGATGAAGAATAAGAAGAAGAATCATCCAACAAGGCTTTTGCTTCCATTGCTATCAACAAGAAGCCTTCACTATTTGATTCATCCTCTTCGTGCTTCATGGCCAAAGAAGCTAAGGTATTATATGATGAGAGTGATGATGAAAGTGAAATGGAATATGTTCATGATAGTGATAATGATAATAATAATGATAATGAAAATAATGATGATGAACCAACTAAAGAACAACTATATGACTTGATGCAACAAACTAGAGACATAGCTATTGCCAAGAACAAGGAGTGTAAGAAGCTTTCAATGAAAGTAGCAATACTTTTAGAAAGTTCTAGGTGAGCTTAAGACCACTCATGAGAGTCTAGTGGAAGACCATGAGGATCTTGGTAAAGCTCATTCCAAGCTTGAAAAAGCTCACTCATTGCTACTTGAGCAACAAGCAAAGAAGGAGGTTGTTGTATCATATGATATAGGTGTTACATGTGATATAATTGATGAATCTTTTTATAAACCTATCATCATGACAAATGCTAACCCTTCTTGTAACTCTTCATCCACCACCACCAACTCTACATCCACTACTAGTGATGGTTTCACTTGTGACACCTCACTAATGGTTGAGAATGAGACTCTCAAAAGAGAGGTGGATGAGCTCACTCATGCCCTAGGCAAGGCCTATAGTGGTGAGGCCCGCTTGCTTAAATGCTTAGGTAGCCAAAGGTTCTCTCTTAACAAAGAGGAATTGGGCTACACCCCCAAAAAAGGCAAGTCGGCCTTTGCAACTCTAAAGCCTAGCTTTGTGAAGAGCAATGGTCGATTTTGCAATAGATGCAAGCAAGCTGGGCACTTAGAGCATAATTGTAATAAAAAGAACCAAAGCAAGAAATTTGTTAATGCTATACCTTTTGATTCTTGCTATGTGCTTACCAAAGGTGTGAAGGGTGTGCAAGCTAAGTTTATTGGTACACCCATTGTTGGCCCAAAGAAGAAGGCTATTTGGGTACCAAAGAGCTTAGTTACTAACCTACAAGTACCCAAGCAAAAATGGGTATCTAAGCTTCATTGATTTGCTTGTAGGTCAATTACAAAGCCGGAGGAAGGCATTGGATTATTGATAGTGGGTGCACTCAACACATGACCGGTACATCAAGAATGTTTGACTCAATCAATGACAATCATAGTGGTGTTGATTCTACCACATTTGGCAATAACAAGAAAGGCAAGGTTATTGGCTTGGGCAAGATTGCAACATCAAATAACTTGAGTATCTCCAATGTATTGCTAGTTAAAAGCTTGGATTTCAATCTTCTATCCGTGGCACAAATATGTGATCTTGGTTACAAATGTATCTTTGGGGTTGATGATGTGGAAGTCATTAGTATGGATGGTTCAAATGTGGCATTCAAGGGCTTTAGATATGAGAATCTCTATCTAGTTGACTTCAATGCTAGAGAAACTTCTTTGACAACTTGCTTAATCTCCAAATCAAGCATGGGTTGGCTTTGGCATAGAAGGCTTGGTCATGTTGGCATCAAACAATTGAAGAAGCTTACAACTCACAATCTTGTCAATGGATTGAAAGATGTTGAATTTGAGAAGAATAAGCTTTGTAGTGCATGTCAAGCCGGGAAGCAAGTTGGAAGCTCACATCCAAAGAAGAGTACAATGAGCACATGCAAAGTATTTGATTTGATGCATATGGATCTATTTGGCCCAACAACATACACAAGCATAGGCGGCAACAAGTATGGCTTTGTCATAGTAGATGACTTCACAAGATTCATATGGGTATTCTTTCTTAGTGACAAAAGTGAAGTGTTTGACACCTTCAAGACCTTTCTCACTAGAGTTCATAATGAGTTTGAGATTAGAATCAAGAAAGTGAGAAGTGACAATGGAAGTGAGTTCAAAAATATAAGAATTGAAGAACTTTGTGATCACTATGGCATTGGACATCAATTCTCGGCCAAGTATACTCCACAATCAAATGGCCTAGTTGAGAGAAAGAATAGAACATTACTTGATATGGCTAGATCAATGCTTCATGAGTACAATGTGAGTCAATCATTTTGGGATGAAGCAATCAATACCGCTTGCTACTACATCAATAGACTATATTGTCATCCATTGCTAGAAAAGACCCCATATGAGCTACTTCATGAAAGAAAGCCCAATATTTCTTACTTTAGCGTGTTTGGTTGCAAATGTTATATCTTGAAGAAGGGCACTAGATTGGGAAAGTTTAACAAGAGATGTGATGAGAGGTTCCTACTTGGTTATTCAACTACAAGCAAAGCTTATAGAATTTGGAATAATTCAAGTGGCATTCTAGAAGAAGTCCATGATGTGCAATTTGATGAAACCAATGGGTCACAAGATGAAGAAGAGAATTTAGATGATATTGGTGGAACTCAATTGGTGGAAGCAATGAAGAACATGGACATTGGGGACATTAGAGCAAAGCAAGTAATTGATATTCAAGATGATGATAAAGATCAAGTGCTCAATTCTCCATTCAAGCTAGCTAGTGACTCTCAAGTGCAAGATCATGGTGCTAGTTCATCTCATCAAGATACATCAAGTGATCAACCAAGCTCAAGCAATCAAGTGCAAGTACTCCAACCACAACATGTTGCAAGAGATCATCCCATTGATAGTGTTATTGGTGATATTAGAAGTGGTGTGCAAACAAGATCAAGATTGGCCATGTTTTGTGAGCATGCATCATTTATGTCAACCATAGAACCAAAGAAAATAGAAGAAGTTTTGAAGGATGCCAATTGGATAATGGCTATGCAAGAAGAGCTTAACAATTTTACAAGAAATGATGTTTGGGAATTGGTAGAAAGGCCAAATGACTACAATGTGATTGGAACCAAATGGGTGTTCAAAAACAAGCAAGATCAAGATGGCATAGTGGTGAGAAACAAAGCAAGACTAGTTGCTCAAGGTTACACTCAAATAGAAGGTCTTGACTATGATGAGACATATGCTCCCGTGGTAAGATTAGAGGCAATAAGGATTCTATTGGCTTATGCTTGTGCACATAACATCAAACTATATCAAATGGATGTTAAAAGTGCATTTCTCAATGGGATCATCAATGAGTTAGTCTTTGTTGAGCAACCTCTCGGATTTGAAGATGACAAGAAACCCAACCATGTATACAAGTTGAAGAAGGCTTTATATGGCTTAAAGCAAGCACCTAGAGCATGGTATGAGAGGCTAAGGGATTTCCTTCTCTCTAAGGGATTCAAGATGGGCAAGGTTGATACAACTTTATTCATCAAGAAGATTGGGAATGATCTATTCATAGTGCAAATATATGTTGATGACATCATCTTTGGATCAACCGATCAAGCTTATTGTGAAGAATTTGGTGCTATGATGACCAAAGAATTTGAAATGTCTATGATTGGTGAACTTAGTTACTTCCTTGGTCTCCAAGTCAAGCAATTGAAGAATGGGACATTTGTGAGTCAAGGGAAATACATAAGGGACATGTTGAAGAAATTTGGAATGCAAGATGCAAAGCCAATTTCAACTCCAATGAGTACAAATGGCAATTTGGATAGTGATTTTGATGGCAAAATGGTGAATCAAAAGGAATATCGGTCTTTGATTGGAAGTCTACTCTATGTCACCGCATCAAGGCCGGATGTCATGTTTAGTGTTTGTATGTGTGCTAGATATCAAGCCTCACCTAGAGAGAGTCATCTCACGGCCGCAAAGAGAATATTGAGGTACTTGAAGCAAACAAGAGATGTTGGACTATGGTATCCCAAGGGGTCAAAATTTGAATTGATTGGATATTCGGACTCCGACTATGGGGGTTGCAAGATCAATAGAAAGAGCACAAGTGGCACATGTCAATTACTTGGAAGATCACTTGTGTCATGGTCCTCAAAGAAACAAAATAGTGTGGTAATCTCTACCGCTGAAGCCGAATATGTGAGTGCGGGGAGTTGTTGTGCACAATTACTATGGATGAAATTAACTTTGAAGGATTATGGCCTCAACTTCAAGAATGTGTCATTGCTATGTGATAATGAAAGTGCAATCAAGATGATACAAAACCCGGTTCAACATGGAAGAACAAAGCATATTGACATAAGGCATCATTTCACTAGAGATCATCAACAAAAGGGAGATATTGCCATTGAAAGTGTTGGCACCGATGATCAACTTGCCGATATTCTCACCAAGCCACTTGATGAAAAGAGGTTTTGCAAGCTAAGGAATGAATTGAACATTCTTGATTTCTCAACACATGAGTTGAATGCACCCCACCCACTTATTGGCATGCCTCTCCTTCGATATTGCAAGGTAAAGTTGATTGACATGTCATTCATCCTATGCTAAGGACTTGCTAGAGCATGTAGACATAATAAGTGGTACGCATGAGCATTCATGATAAATCAAATGAATTTGATGGATATATGTTACCACTATTGCTTCTATGCTTATTTTGATCTAGTGGTGGCATATAACATGTTCGTGAGCTTGCAAACCTAGTGTTGAATCTAGAAGATTTGCAATACGTATTTAATTCAACATAGGCAAGATAACCCTTATCATGAGGTGTGAAGAAGCTTGTCTTTGGTTCAAATTGAATTAAATATCTTTGGCAAGTATTCTAGGTTAAACCAAATTTGATAAATTTTTAACCTTACATGTGGTATCGAATTAATTTTTAATCTACTCCATCAAACATTATTTTTCTCTCCACAATTTGATCCCATTTTTGGGTAAGTTGTTGACAAAGGGGGAGAGAAAAAGATGATTCAACATGATAAAGGGGTAGATAAAGGGGTAAATAAAATTTTGATGCACACAAGTAGGGGGAGCAAGCTCATAAACAAAGTTGTTGCATTTATTTGTGCATTCTCATATGACTTGCTCATTGCACATGTTTTTAAATTCAATATACATGCTTGTGTGGTGCAATGCTAGTATAGAACTTGAATGATGAAATGATCTACTAGCATGCATAGAAATAGTTTACATGTGGTATCTAGACATGCTTAAAGCTCTACAAGTGGTACGAGTGGTCCAAGAACCTTTACATATAATGTTGATCTCACGGGGTTCTTGAGTTGTGATGAATGTCTAGTTACTTCATGATGCTAAGGATGGTGTAAAAGGCAACTCCGATTGGTATCACGCTTCAAAGGTCCATTTCTTACACCTTAGCATCATTTTGGTAGAATTACTCTCTCAACACTTCTATTCATGCATATGTGCAAAGCTTTCAATCCAAACTCTATGCACATATGTAGGGAGAGCTAATGCTACCAAAACCAAACTTGTGATAATTGTCCAAACTTTACTTATGAGCAAAATGATTGGACAAGTATGACAAGTTGAAAACTTTTATTATCAAAATCATCTTTGTGAGGGTTGTCATCAATTACCAAAAAGGGGGAGATTGAAAGTCCCTAGTTTGGTTTTGGCTAATTGATGAAACCTAGGACTAACCTTTGTATCTAAGTGGATGATTTAGATAAAGGTGGTCATTGAATATGAGACATGACATTGACTCATGTGACCAAGATGATGAAGACTGAGGTGATGCTTGGCTCGATGGACTGGTTGTGAAGGTGAAGGGCAAGTCGAGGCTTCGAAGCGAAGGACCATGCGATGGTGAAGCTTGAGCAAGACTTGGCGCCGATGGACCGATGCAATGGTGAAGAGCAAGTGAAGTTAAGGTCGATGGATCGAGACGGTCATGTGATGATATGAAGTGGATCATATCTTTTGGAGAAACAAAATAGGCTCAAGGCAAAGGTATAACCATAGGGCCATTTTGTTTTGCACTCAAGACACCATAGAGGGTGTGAGTGGTTTAGGATCGATAGCCGAACTATTAAGAGGGGAAGTCTTATCGGTTATTCGATGCACGGGTGCCACTAGGTGAATTCATGAAGTGCATTGCATGTAGGGCCTAGTGAGCTAACTGGAAAACCTTCGAAAATATTTATGAAAATGCTAACACACGTGCACAGGGTGGTGATCACTTGTTGGTGTTGGCAGATTTACGAAGGCGATGAAGTTTGAGTGGTAGAGAGGGTTTGGGTCTCTCTCCCTCCCGTCAAGCTTGCGAGCGCGGGATTCAGGCGTTTTTGGGAACTTGAAATGCCTATTTTCCACTATGCCAGAAGTCGGAAAAGAAACGGAGGCGAACGGAGGTCACAGAGGTGACCGGACACTGCACCGGACGCGGTCATGGTATGACCGGACGCGTCCGGTCAGTACAGCGTAGGCGCGGGTGCTAGGGTTTGCAACCGGCGCGTCCGGTCACTCGCGGGACCGGCGCGTCCGGTCAGGTGTCCAGAGGAAACTGAATTTCGCAAGGACGATCGGACGCGAGGCGCGTCTGGTCACACATGATCGGACGCGTCCGATCGTCGAGGGAGCTTACTAGACTCAAACCGGACGCGGGCACTATCGCGTCCGGTCTTTGCGAGGGGCGCGTCTGGTCGTTACTTCGCGGGCGCGCGGTGCTGTGCGATCGGCGCGTCCGGTCGTTGACTGGAGCGCGTCCGATCATTCGGGACCGGCGCGTCCGATCGTTTTGAGAGGCGCGTCCGGTCGTTGTTTTGACCGTTGGGGTCAGTGACCGTTGGAGGATCGGACGCGGTTGAGCGCGTCCGGTCAGTTATGACCGGCGCGTCCGTCATCCCGAACAGACCCAGTGAAGGGGTATAACGGCTCTATTTGGATGGGATGCTTATAAATACTTGTTGGCCGGCCCTTGGGGAGGTCTCTCATGATTTCTAACATTCTTGTGCATCCTTTGAGCTAGAGCATCTCCTCCCACTCATCTCTCTTGCTTGATTGCAAATCAAAAGAGAGATTGAGTGATCCCAAAGTGCATTGCATAGCTTGAGGGCATCTAGTGGCACTTGTGGGTGGTTTAGCCGGTGGATTTCTTGTTACTCTTAGAGAGTACAACTCCTAGCCGGCTTGGAGATTGTTGGAGGCGTTGGCAAGAGAAGGTGATTGTTCTTGGCCACCTCCGGTTGATTGTAAGAGGTTCTTGTGCTTTCCTCGGCGGGACGCCAAAAGCAACTCTATTACATTGCGCGTGTCATTGAGTTACCTCACTTGAGAGTGGTGTCTTGCGGTGCCTTGCGGGGTGTGCCTTGAGGGGCAAGTGACTTGAGGGTCACACCGAGGAACCATCTAAGTGTTGGTCGACACAACCGGTGACGTAGCTTGTCGGTGCACAAGTGAACACCGGGTGAACAAAAATATTGTGTCTCTTGTCTCCCGATGATTGGTCTTTATATTGTGTTGTTGTCAATATTGATTGATTGTATATCATCTTGGTGATTGGTAACATCTTCACTACACCATCGGTATAAGATTCACAATCCTCTCTCTCGCATTTACTTTTACTAGTTATCTTGTGTAGCTCTAGTGTTAGCCTTTGCTAGTAGTTGTTAGCTTGCTCACTAGTGTAAGATTAGTGACTTAGCCCTTGTGTGAACTAGAGATCATAATCTACTAGTCTTGTGGATAGGAGGCTTGCATCACAACCGTAGGCTAAGCAAAACTCGCTTTGCGCCGTTTGTTATTCTAACAAGTTTGCTTAGTGATTCTTGTAGAAATTTTTATAGGCTATTCACCCCCCTCTAGCCATCTAGGACCTTACAAGTGGTATCGGAGCCGTGGTCACCATTTTAATCAAGGCTTAACATCCTTCGGTGTGAAAAATGGCTCAAATTGTGTTCAATCATGTTGGGGGCAAGCCACCGTTCTTTGATGGTGTTAGTTCTTTTGCTCATTGGAAGAGAAAAATGACAATGTACCTTGGTTCTATTCATGAGAGAGTTTTGCAAGTCACCGAGAATGACTTTGCTATCATTGATCCCGATCATCTCACCGATGAAGATAGAGCAAATAGAACATGCAATAGAATGGCACTCAATGCACTTTACCATGGTATTGACATAAAAGTATTTGAGGGCGTCAAGGACTTAGAATTGGCATATGAAGTATGGACAAGGTTGAGTGAAACATATGAGGGCACTAAGGTTGTGAAGAGTGCCAAGCTATATGGGCTCAAGAGTGAGTTTGAGAACTTCAAGAAAAAGGATGATGAAACAATCATTGAAATGTTTTATAGATTGCAAGTGATAGTCAATGATCTCAAGAGCTTAGGGCACAAGACTCAAGATCAAGATTTTTGTCATAAGTTCTTATTGAGCTTACCTAGAAGATTCAAGATGTTGATTATGATGTTGCAAAGAGATGGGCTTGAAGCAATGAAGCCTAATGATTTGCTTGGTGAAGTATTGACCTATGACAAATATGATCAAGATGTTGATGACAAGGAGAAGGTGGAAGATGAGAAGAAGAAGAAGACCGTGGCATTCAAGGCCATCTCCTCCAAGGGCAAAGCTACCATCATTGAAGAAGAAGAAGAAGACAATAGTGAAGATGAAGATTATGAAATTGATGATGAGGCATTTGCTTTTGTAGTCAAGAAAATGGGTCACATGTTCATTAAGAGAAGAGGCTTCAAAAAGAGAAATGACAACTTCAAGAGCAATGAGCAACAAAGGAAGTGCTTCAATTGTGATAGCACCGAACATCTTCAAGCCGAATGTCCCTATGACAAGAAGAAGAACAACAAGAGGGGCAAGTTTGAGAAAAAAAAGAGAGAAGCCAAGATGACTTTCAAGAAGGGCAAGAACGGAGCCTATGAATCAAAAGTGAGATTGAGTGATCCCAAAGTGCATTGCATAGCTTGAGGGCATCTAGTGGCACTTATGGGTGGTTTAGCCGGTGGATTTCTTGTTACTCTTGGAGAGTACCGCTCCTAGCCGGCTTGGAGATTGTTGGAGGCGTTGGCAAGAGAAGGTGATTGTTCTTGGCCACCTCCGGTTGATTGTAAGAGGTTCTTGTGCTTTCCTCGGCGGGACGCCAAAAGCAACTCTATTACATTGCGCGTGTCATTGAGTTACCTTACTTGAGAGTGGTGTCTTGCGGTGCCTTGCGGGGCGTGCCTTGAGGGGCAAGTGACTTGAGGATCACACCGAGGAACCATCTAAGTGTTGGTCGACACAACCGGTGACGTAGCTTGTCGGTGCACAAGTGAACACCGGGTGAACAAAAATATTGTGTCTCTTGTCTTCCGGTGATTGGTCTTCATATTGTGTTGTTGTCAATATTGATTGATTGTATATCATCTTGGTGATTGGCAACATCTTCACTACACCGTCGGTATAAGATTCACAATCCTCTCTCTCGCATTTACTTTTACTAGTTATCTTGTGTAGCTCTAGTGTTAGCCTTTGCTAGTAGTTGTTAGCTTGCTCACTAGTGTAAGATTAGTGACTTAGCCCTTGTGTGAACTAGAGATCATAATCTACTAGTCTTGTGGATAGGAGGCTTGCATCACAACCGTAGGCTAAGCAAAACTCGCTTTGTGCCGTTTGTTATTCTAACAAGTTTGCTTAGTGATTCTTGTAGAAATTTTTATAGGCTATTCACCTCCCCTCTAGCCATCTAGGACCTTACAATAAGATAGAACACGCCTATCGTTCTAATTGATGTCCAACAGAATTAAACTATGCAAGCTATGTGCAACGGTCCAAATAAACCGTACTCCTTTACCTTCACCAGCTATCTTTGAGCATCTCCAGTAATAACGCCTTAAAAATGAGTGCCAGAAATCAAGTTTTCAAAGCTTGCAAAAAATAATAGGAATAAAAAATCACCCAGTTCTCCAACAGTTCCCGAGATTTCATTAAAAAAATCAAATTTCAGCCATGTCATCTTACTCGGCTCAATCTGTTTGTTCCGCTAGTTCGAGTTTAGATAAGGATTGATATACATGGCTAGTTACTAGTTAGTAGCTCAAATTAGCTGTAGTTAGCTTACAACTAGTTGAAAGTTTTGCTGAAAAATAAGCCATACTGTACTAGCCCTCTTGTTTGGATATAATAGAGCTAATTTAAACTAAAAATTAGCTAGCTAACAATTAACGGATAGTATCTAAACATGCCCTAAGTGAGGCCCATATGCTTTTTTAGGAAAACAAAGACACGTCGAAAAGTCTACCTAACATCCTGACCTTTGGCACTGTGTCTACTTTACCCCTAAACTATGAAATCAGGTATTAAACACCATAAACTTCCCTAAACCAGGTATTAAACCCCTTCCAGTGGCTTTGGCTCCTGGTTTTGCTAACGTGGTAGTCCAAGCTAGCTCACATTAACACATTGGCACTTGGGCCCACACGTCATTGAAAGGCAGATGCAGATGCGACGCTTGAGGTGCAGCTCTGCGAACTCTCCGTGGGCACCGCGGTGCTCACGGACAAGAAGCGCAGGGAGCTCGTGGCCGTCTTAGCCCCGCTCAAGGCCGCGGAGGAGCACGTTGCAGGAAAAAAAAATAGGTGGACTCTAGGTTCATTCCATCTATGATGAGCCCCCTCCCTCGATGCGCTGCTGGGCACGAGACTCGCGTGCCCAGGCGGTGCCACGGTGTTGGCGCGTGAGGCCAACGGTAGTGGCGCGTGAGGCCAACGTTGACGCTGCACGTCGCGGCCCCCGCTGCCGGGGAAGGAAACGAGCATATCCCACCATAGCCGCGAGGGGTCTCCAGCGTGAACACCTACAGCGCGATGAGGATGGACGGCCGCTAACGCCACCAGGTGCAGCCTCGCCTTCAACTCCAACTCCGATCTGCGGCACCGCGACATCGAGAACCCGCCGCCTCCGATCTGCAGCAACATTGTGACGGTGCCTCTATTGTGCCGCCACGGCCTTGGCTTGGCCACGCTGGCGCACCCACGACATCAGCAACCTGTAGAGCCTCACTGTCGTCTCTGCGGCCGCCGCTGCCCGAGCTCTGCCCGCCTCGTCAAGCCTCGCCGCGCCCCCGTCGTCTCTGAACCCACGGTCATCGTCCTTGTCGTCGACAGAGACCGACATGCCGACTTTAGCCCTGTCCCGCTCCCGCCCCTACCGCCTCTGGCCCTCAGCGCGCGAGAGGAGATCCCTGCAAACACAAATCATGTGAGCACACACGCATTCGATCCAACAGACTTGTGCACTGCGAGAACAAGAACAGGCGGTCAGCAAAGTTTGTCGAGCAATAAAGAACAAATTGCCAACGGACGCTAGCCCAAGTGGTTGAGCGCTCCCGAGGCACCCCTGGGGGCCTGAGTTCGATCCCCAGGCTAAGCGCTCTGCTAGCTATATGGGGCGAATTTCAGGAACTCAAGGTAAAAAAATCCCCTCGCCGGTCCCACTCCAAAGTACAGGCATGTGGCCATCCCGTCTCACGGGGATACGGTGCCGCTGTATATAGGTGGGGCCAGGGTTCGGGGATTTTCTCGATCTGCATCTCGTCTTTTCTCCATGGTATAGACCAAGCAATGAAGAATAGATCAGTGCCTCGAATCCACAGCTCGTGCTTGCTGCCGCTATTGCAGAGCCCGCTGCTCGTGCCTACCGCCGCCGTCGCGGAGCCCGCTGCTCGTGCCTCCCACTGCGTGTGAGCCAGGCAGTTGTGCCACCAGTTGCGTGCTCACGGAGCTGATGCGCGGCGTCTCTCGAGCGCAGGACGCCGGATCCGTCGCTCCGGGACTGGAATTGCACCGCCAGCCATCTCCTGCGCGCTCGGAGCTGAAGCTGTTGGGCGGTGCGAAGGTGCGCGCGACCGGGTGCAGGCCGAGCGACACGGTCGTGGAGGTGCACACTGCCGGGTGCGAGCAGAGCAACGCGGTCATGGAGGTGCACGCGACCGGGCGCGGGTCGAGCGGCACGGCGGCTCGCGCGGCCGGGCGGTGAGAAGAACTGCTACGGTCGCTTAGCCTGGACGATGCCCCGGAGCCGCTGGACCTGGACCCCGACCCCGACGATGCCCCGGAGCACGGCGCGGAAGCAGGCCGCGCGCGCGGGCCTCCCGGAGGTGCGGCTGAAGGTGTGAAGGGGCCTGACAGCTGAGCCCCACTGCCAGCAGGTCTTTTGTTGCCCAGTTGGAGTGCCATATACGCAAAACCGGCTGCCAAAACCACTCTACGGGGTGAATTAAACGGTTTAATGTGTTTCTTAGCCGGTTTCAAAGTACAGGGGGTGAAGTAGACATAGTGCCAAAGGTGAGGGGTCCTATAGACTTTTTCCTTTAATCATAAGTGACTAAGAGTCTGTGTGAAATGGCTCCAGCTCCTTTTAAAAAAATTCAGCACCCTCTCGTGGAGCTAAAGCACTTTGTAAAAGACATTCGGTAAAACGGCTTTGCTAGGTATTTTTGGGAGAAGCCGGTGGCGGTAGAAACTAAGACCCTATTCTGGCATACTCAAAATGAAATAGGAGCCGATGAAACCATTATTTTTTACCAGCTTAATCAGCTCTGACTCCTCCACGCACTGTGGTAAGGAACCGGAGCTGTTTGAACCGTGCAAAACATAGGCTAAATTTTTTGGTCTCCAGCTCCTAGTTTAAAAAAGGTTTCGACACTTTGGTGGCTTTAAAGGTGAAATCATTTTTTAACCCGTTTGGCTAGTCTTTTTAAGAAATCGGAGTCAAAGGTCTTTTAGAAGCTTTATCAAAGGAGCCCTAATATTACGCCGACCTCTTAAATTTGCTTTGAGACCGGTGTTACTTTTTCTAGAAAAAGTTGTACAAGAGATATAGAAATGTGGACAATTAGAGCAAGTACAATAATAATCTAAATAGTCAAGCAATGTTGATGTGGAGGAGAGAAGTAAGGAGAGAGATGAGAGCTTGGCTCTTATGCAAGCAACAAGGTGGACCGAGAGCCTATGACATGGCATGGACAACCATAAAGTGAATGTGAGGAGTATTAAAAAAAGAGAAGGAGAGATATGAGTAAAAGTAGCAATAAAAAAGTTTTTCATAGACAAACGAAAGACAACTATTGTATATAGTTTGGCTCTTAGGGCCTGTTTGTTTAGGCTTCGTGGGAGCTTTTATACCTCAGTTTTTGGTCCTTTCAAAAACCAAAAGGCAAAAACTCATTATAGTGAGCTTTTGATTTTTTGGCTTATGAGAGCTATTTGGCCTTCTATAATTAAACAAAGTCAAATATTTTGGGTATATAATATAACCTAGATAAATCCAAAAAATACACCATACATACACAAATTATTTTCAATAGTTAAACAAAGCGAAGTGTTTAAGTATCTAATGTGACCCACACATACAAAATCATAGAAATAAAAAAAAGGAAAATGAATGTAAAAAATATATAAATAGAAAACCAAAATAAAATACAAAATAAAATAAAAAAACAAAAACACTGCATCAAATAGAAACTTACACCATGTATCCACCTTCATCTCTGTCATGCACAGTAAACAATCGGTCACCTTCTGTTTAGCATTTAAACGGTTTAGATGGTGTTTAAACGGATTCAAACGGTTCTACACAATATTACCATAATATGCATATTTTTTATGTAAAATCCATTATTCTAGAATTTATACATATATTTGTGTAAGTTAAAATCAATTATTTTCGTATGCATATATATTTATGCATGTGAAAAGGATCAAATATACATATTTATGCATGTAACAAATCAAGTGTACATATTTATAAATATATTTGGTAAGTATACAAATTTATACATGTAAAACTCAACTAGATTTGCCTCATGTTCGCCTAAACGGCTCTTTATGTAACACCCCAGGTGTTTGTCACTCACTAAGCAGTGGGTTGAGCTCAAACATGATAGATTAAGTGGAGATGACGATGGCAAGGTCAACCTATGGAGATGAGCCTAACCTAAAGTTGGAGGTTGCACCATTGCTTTACATATAGGCCCTTTTTCAAGATATATGCTTGGGTGGTGTTATTGCAATATCTTCAGGTGTCTCACCTTAGTACCTATCTATATTGATCCCTGGAAAAGTTTCATGAAGTTTGGAATAAAAATTCACATAAAATAATAAGTTCTATTCCTATTAGAATTTGCACCATTAAGTGAATGGAATTATAGACCATCCACCAAACCTTGCAACTTTGCCCAAATGACTCTAGATGAACTCTACAACAAAAGTCATGAAGGGTTCATGTTGAGCAAATGTCAAGAAAATGCCCCGATTGGCCTAAAACCCTAGTTTAGGCTTTATCGAGTTGCTACTTTGACCAAAGTGAAGGTTTGACTTTTGTACCAGTTATGAGGTTTGACCTTAAAGAAAATTTGTAGTTCATATTGTGTGTAACAAACTTTGTTTCATGGTCAAGAGCTATTTTGTCCTCTAACCTAGTCAAGTAGAGCTTCAAAGATTCAATAAAGTGCTGATTTGGAGCCCCAAGAAATTGGCCAAGTCAAAACTGTGTTTCAGTTTCAAGTACTCTAGTTGGGAGTCTTGTATCTTCCTAACCAAGCAGAACCAGTCCATGACCCTTTAATAAAAGTTGTAGTTTAGTTTATGTGCTGCAACCTTTGTTTAAGGACCTAGGTCTAAATCTATCCTTAAGTTTGTCAAACAGAGGCTTGAAGTTTGAATGTTCTACAGTCTTCATACTTGAAAATATTCTAAGTCTAGAATCCATAGTCATCGATGTTGGCATGCCGCGTTCTCATGTTTTCACTAAACAACTTAAGTTGAGGCAAATACAAAAGTTGGAGCTTACTGGATGGGGAAGAACATACGAGAAATTGGCACCAGTTGCATTTCATGTTGACCCTCAATTTGTATAGTTGCTCATTGTTATTAAAGTGTTGACAGTACAAACTTTGGAACTAATTACCTCCTAATCTAGAGCCCTAATGCCTATGGTCCCTTAATCAAAGTTATAGAGCATTATCAACATAACAAACTTTGTATTGGGCCCATGTCCAAATTTGGCCTAGATCTAGCCCGAAACGGCCTCCAAGATGCCCTGAACTGTGCCCGCCACCTGTTCGACAGTTGTCCCCTTAGGGGAGGGCGTGGTGACCATGCACTAGTGCGTCTCCACCATGGACACCGCGCATCCTCCTCTCTGCCACGTGCCTGCACCTCGCTCGGCGTGGTGGAGCACCAGATCGACCAACCCGAGCTCCTCCATTCTTCTCACTCGCCTCGCCTCCCCGCTCCTATTCCCTCCGCACACGCACGCAGAGCGCGGCCGCACCATGGCTGGGCCAGCAGAGCTCCAGGGCCGCCGTCATTCCTTCGCCTCTAGTCTTCCTCCACCCGAGCCGACTACACCACCACCTCCGCCTCTCCTTGCTGCACCCACTGCACCCATCCCCGGCCGCTCCTCGCCACCTTGTCATACGACCGTCGATGCCTTGTCCGCCGCCGATGGGGTAGCACACGGCCAGGAGGCTAGGGACCACCTCTAGCCGAGCCATGGTTGCTCATGGATGCGCCCAGGCCCGTGGATGCTCCCTGCCACTTCTCCTCCATCGTCATCGACCACCGCGCCGGAAATCGACCGTTTTCCAATGCCTCTGCTCTGTTCCCTTCTTCGGCCACCGCGAACGCGACCGAGCTGCCACCAGCCATGCTTGGTCGAGCCGACGCTGTCCATGCACGCACGCGGGCCTCCTGCCCCTCCGCCACCGCCATTCGCCGTTGGAGCGCCGCCCCGCCGGTCGGCCGAGCCCACCTCGCCACCTCCTCTGCTTTCACTGGTGGTTTGAGGAAGGAGACTGTCTCCCTCTGTGTCCCTCTCTCTCTTTGTATGGCAAGCGGGCCAAAGGTGCAGCGGGTCCCGCAAGTCAGCGTTAAGGGTGGCAGATTGTGGGTATGGAATCGGGTGCACCTAGCAAATTAAGTTAGGGTTGGTTTATTCTGAATTTGAATTCCAAATTGGTGTTAATCTTTGAAAATCCATATCTCTTGATGGGAAAGTCCAAAAATAGCAAATGTGGACTTTTTGGAATTCTTGTGAAATTGTATATGCATTAGAATCATAAAATGTTACTTCTTTGTAGAAAATTTCTGGTGTCTTGATTTAAGTTGGAAAAGAGCTCTAAAAATGCCTTAAACATTGACCAGAGCAAGATCTGGAGTTTTAGATATCCAAAAATAGTGATTATTATTCTGTTAATCTTGTGATAACATGTAATAACTAATAAAAATATTAAAACTATTAGTTGTTCACTGTTTTCTTAGGGTTTTGATTTAATCTTGCTAATTAGGCATTTCTTGCATATGTTGTTTGGGAAATTCATAACTGATGCTGTGATGCTCCAAATGATGTGAAATTTTTGTGGTAGTCTTATCATGCTATGTATGTACTGTGGTATAAATTTCATGGTCATTGTTTACTGTATGGTCAAGTTATTGATTTCCCTTGTTTACGGCTTGATAACTAGCTTATAAATAATATATAAATGATAAAATAGAAAATGTTGTTCCATTACCTTAGTATGATATTGCTCTATTATGTTGATTCATACTATGGCCCTGTGTTTATAGAAAATATTGAGTTTTAGGTTTAACTTGCTCTGACATGATTTATTGTAATAGCTATTTGTCTTTTTCATAGAGGTTGATATACTTGTCCAAATGGCTTGAAATTTGGACAATAGACTTTTAGGAGCATATGTAGGCCACTGTAATTTTGGTAGAATTTACTGTGCAATTTTGATAGGTGTTCATAATTCCACCTAATTATCTAGGTAAATTAAGAAATGTATTAAAATAGTTTATTTAGCAATGGACATTATGTTTTCTGGTGTTCATTAGTCATGTGTGAAATGTTGGTAAATTTGATTTTGCACAATTATATGTTTGCAACATAAGTTAATAATTATTTCTTGCAAATGATGTTTCTTGACATATCTGGAAACTTGGCAAAGTTCTTCATGATAATGTACTTTGTTGTGAAACTTGTTTATACAAAAGTTGTGGACAATTTATGTATCTAGCTGCTGTTAAAATTTGGTATCATTTGTCTAAGTAGTTTTTGAGTTATAGCTAGTTAAAGTCAGATCCTAGATTTGGTTGCTCTCTGTTTAGAGCAGACCAGATTCTATAGTATTATCTTTTGTCCTATTTAACTTGGGAATCAAGCTTAGTTGATATTTCATGAATAGTAGACAATTTCATAAGCTTTCCAGATTATCATCTTGCATGTCATTTGGAATTGTGTAGCTCCTGGAATGATGTTATTGATGGACTGTTCGTGCTGATTGCAAATCTAAACTTTTCTGTTAAGCATAGTTTGAGTTACATAAGTATGTTAGTGTTGATACTTGGTACTTGGGTTAGTACCCTGTGATCTTATAAGGCTTGTGTCTTGATTGATGTGCTTGTCATCTTCCATGTTTTGCCTTAGTGAGGATCAAGTTATTTAGCTCTAGGTGCTTTATGAGAACTTGGATATGCTTGCATGATTGCTATATTTATTGCACTTCTATGCATTCACACATATGCATTGTTACACCTCATATAAGTATGCTAGTAGAAATGTGTAAAAGATGTGGCATTGGAGTCAAACCCGAAGACGGTATTTGGTGGATCCATCCCGAAGATAGAAGGATCGGACAAGTGCTAGATTGGAGGGAATGCTCGCCAAGCAAGTTTCTTCTGACAAACTCTGACTTGAGTCGGACCCTAGGCAAGCCCCTGAGTATTATAAGCCTCCTACTTTCAAAGCAATTAATTCTATATATGTTATAAGTATTGTTGCATTAAGTGGTAGGAGTTTGTTGGAACCCCTTGCTGCATTATATCATTTCTTGTCCAGATATATGAATCCTTAAATCCTACATAGACTAGGATCGAGTAGATGCTTAGCCCTGCTTTAAGCGGTAGAAGTTAGGTGATTTCCTGTCACCTACGAGATGTAGTGATATTCATATATGGCACGGTTGACTATATTTGCTATCGTGGAAAAGAACCATGTGTTAATAAAATGAAATGAGACCGGGCGGGATGACGATAGTGAAGCAACAAGGCATGAAGGTCTTGGGTGTGGATCTATCCCCATCTGAGTCATTTAAGGACTGATTCGTTGTACGTCCTTGAGTCATGTTGAACGCAGTCTAACACTTAGTTGGCCAGATAAGTCGTTCTGACCGTGAATCCAAGTAATACAGTTCAAGTCGAGAATCGAAGGGTAGGTCGTATCTTGGAGGTAGTAAGGATATGCTTGGGGACATTGGCATAAGACCAAGGAGGGGTTAAAGTCCCTATCTAAAAGTCCCTAGTTTGGTTTTGGCTAATTGATGAAACCTAGGACTAACCTTTGTATCTAAGTGGATGATTTAGATAAAGGTGGTCATTGAATATGAGACATGACATTGACTCATGTGGCCAAGATGATAAAGACCAAGATGATGCTTGGCTCGATGGACCGGTTGTGAAGGTGAAGGGCAAGTCGAGGCTTCGAAGCGAAGGACCATGCGATGGTGAAGCTTGAGCAAGACTTGGCGCCGTCGGACCGATGCAACGGTGAAGAGCAAGTGAAGTCAAAGTCGATGGATCGAGACGATCATGTGATGATATGAAGTGGATCATATCTTTTGGAAAAATAAAATGGGCCCAAGGCAAAGGTATAACCATAGGGCCATTTTATTTTGCACTCAAGATACCATAGAGGGTGTGAGTGGTTTAGGATCGATAGCCGAACTATTAAGAGGGGAAGTCTTATCGGTTATTCGATGCATGGGTGCCACTAGGTGAATTCATGAAGTGCATTGCATGTAGGGCCTAGTGAGCTAACTGGAAAACCTTCGAAAATGATTATGAAAATGCTAACACACGTGCACAAGGTGGTGATCACTTGTTGGTGTTGGCACATTTGCGAAGGCGTTGAAGTTTGAGCGGTAGAGAGGGTTTGGGTCTCTCTCTCCCGTCGAGCTTGCGAGCGCGGGATTCATGCGTTTTTGAGGAGTTGAAATGCCTATTTTCCACTACGCCGAAAGTCGAAAAAGAAACAGAGGCGAACAAAGGTCACAGAGGTGACCGGACGCTGCACCGGACGCGGTCATGGTATGACCGGACGCGTCCGGTCAGTACAACGCAGTAGTCAGGCACACGGGTGCTAGGGTTTGCAACCGGCGTGTCCGGTCACTCGCGGGACCGGCACGTCCGGTCAGGTGTCCAGAGGGAACTGAGGTTCGCAAGGACGATCGGACGCGAGGCGCGTCCGGTCACACGCGATCGGACGCGTCCGGTCGCTGAGGGAGCTTACTGGACTCTAACCGAACGCTGGCACTGTCGTGTCCGGTCATTGCCTGGAGCGCGTCCGGTCGTTGCTTCACGGGCACGCGGTACTGTGCGATCGGCGCGTCTGATCGTTTGAGCGGCGCGTCCGGTCATTTGATAGGCGCATCCGGTCGTTGCCTGGGGCGCGTCCGGTCGTTGGTTTGACCATTGGGGCTCAGTGACCGTTGGAGGATCGGACGCGGTTGAACACGTCCGGTCAGTTTCGACCGGTGCGTCCGGTTATCCCGAAAAGCACGCAGTGAAGGGGTATAACGGCTCTATTTGTTTGGGATGCTTATAAATACTTGTTGGCCGGCCCTTGGGGAGGTAACTCGTGATTTCTAACATTCTTGTGCATCCTTTGAGCTATAGCTTCTCCTCCCACTCATCTCTCTTACTTGATTGCAAATCAAAAGTGAGATTGAGTGATCCCAAAGTGCATTGTATAGCTTGGGGGCATCTACTGGCACTTGTGGGTGGTATAGCCGGTGGATTTCTTGTTACTCTTAGAGAGTACCGCTCCTAGCCGGCTTGGAGATTGTTAGAGGGTTGGCAAGAGAAGGAGATTGTTCTTGGCCACCTCCGATTGATTGTAAGAGGTTCTTGTGCTTTCCTCGGCGGAGCGCCAAAAGCAACTCTAGTGGATTGCGCGTGTCATTGAGTTACCTCACTTGAGAGTGGTGTCTTGTGGTGCCTTGCGAGGCATGTCTTGAGGGGCAAGTGACTTGAGGGTCACACCGAGGAACCATCTAAGTGTTGGTCGACACAACCGGTGACGTAGCTTGTTGATACACAAGTGAACACCGGGTGAACAAAAATATTGTGTCACTTGTCTCTCGGTGGTTGGTCTTCATATTGTGTTGTTGTCAATATTGATTGATTGTATATCATCTTGGTGATTGGCAACATCTTCACTCCACCGTCGGTATAAGATTCACAATCCTCTCTCTCGCATTTACTTTACTAGTTTATCTTGTGTAGCTCTAGTAGTAGCCTTGCTAGTAGTTTTGTTAGCTTGTTTACTAGTGTAAAATTAGTGACATAGCCCTTGTGTGAACTAGAGATCATAATCTACTAGACTTGTGGATAGGAGGCTTGCATCACAACCGTAGGCTAAGCAAAACTCGCTTTGCGCCGTTTGTTATTCTAACAAGTTTGCTTAGTGGCTTGTGTAGGATTTTTTATAGGCTATTCACCCCCCCTCTAGCCATCTAGGACCTTACAAGTGGTATCAAAGCCGTGGTCACCGTTTTAATCAAGGCTTAACATCCTTCGGTGTGAAAATGGCTCAAATTGTGTTCAATCATGTTGGGGGCAAGCCACCGTTCTTTGATGGTGTTAGTTCTTTTACTCATTGGAAGAGAAAAATGATAATGTACCTTGGTTCTATTCATGAGAGAGTATTGCAAGTCACCGAGAATGATTTTGCTATCATTGATCCCGATCATCTCACTGATAAAGATAGAGCAAATATAACATGTAATAGAATAGCTCTCAATACACTTTACAATGGTATTGACACAAAAGTATTTGAGGGCATCAAGGATTTAGAATTGGCAAATAAAGTATGGACAAGGTTGAGTGAAACATATCAGGGCACTAAGGTTGTGAAGAGTGCCAAGCTATATGGGCTCAAGAGTGAGTTTGAGAACTTCAAGATAAAAGAAGAAGAAACAATCTTAGAAATATTTTATAGATTGCAAGTCATTGTGAATGATCTCAAGAGCTTAGGGCACAAGACACAAGACCAAGACTTTTGCCACAAGTTCTTGTTGAGCTTACCAAAAAGATTCAAAATGTTGATCATGATGCTACAAAGAGATGGGCTTGATGCAATGAAGCCCAATGATTTGCTTGGAGAGGTATTGACCTTTGACAAGTATGATCAAGATGTTGATGAGAAGGAGAAGGAGGAAGAAAAGAAGAAGAATACCGTGGCATTCAAGGCCACCTCCTCCAAGGGCAAAGCTACCATCATTGAAGAAGAAGAAGACAATAATAAAGATGAAGATTTTGAAATTGATGATGAGGCATTTGCTCTTGTAGTCAAGAAAATGGGTCACATGTTTATTAAGAGAAGAGGCTTCAAAAAGAGAAATAACAATTTTAAGAGCAATGAGCAACAAATAAAGTGCTTCAATTGTGATAGCACCGAACATCTTCAAGCCGAATGTCCCTATGATAAGAAGAAGAAGAAGAACAAGAGGGGCAAGTTTGAGAATAAAAAGAGAGAAGCCAAGATGACTTTCAAGAAGGGCAAGAATGGAGCCTATGTGGTCACTTGGGAAAGTGATGATGAAGAAGAAGAAGAATCATCCAACAAGACTTTTGCTTCCATTGCTATCAACAAGAAGCCATCACTATTTGATTCATCCTCTTCATGCCTCATGGCTAAAGAAACTAAGGTATTATATGATGAGAGTGATGATGAAAGTGAAATGGAATATGCTCATGATAGTGATAGTGATAATGATAATGATAATGAAAATGATGATGATGAACCAACTAAAGAATAACTATATGACTTGATGCAACAAACTAGAGACATAGCTATTGTCAAGAACAAGGAGTGTAAGAATGTAACACCCAAAAATTCTAAACTTTAGGAATAATGAATTTCAAATAAGTTAGATAACAATTAAGGGCAAATTAAAATTTTAAAAAAAAACTATTTGGTGATGCATTCATGCTGTTGCATTTATTTTATTTTATGGTGTGGTTATATTTGTTTTATTTTAATTGATTTGGTTTTGGAAAATATATATATAGAAGTGAATAAATGAAAGAAAGAAAAAAAAAATATAAAACAGCTTACCTGTGCAACCGGGCCGACCTGCCTTCTCTCCCTCTCCCTTGGGCCATCGGGCCGAGGCTTGCATCTTCTCCGCGCCTGCCTGCGTGGGCCGTTCAGCATCGTCGCGGCCGAGCCAGCACCGCAGCAGCCCGTCTCCGCGTCTCGGCCCAGCAGACGAGTGGCCCAGCTTCAGTGAATAAGCCGCGCGCCTCCCTGTAC
Source organism: Saccharum hybrid cultivar R570 (assembly GCA_038087645.1). Classification (NCBI taxonomy): domain Eukaryota; kingdom Viridiplantae; phylum Streptophyta; class Magnoliopsida; order Poales; family Poaceae; genus Saccharum; species Saccharum hybrid cultivar. Next base: position 6,511,047 of record JAQSUU010000039.1, read on the forward strand.
CGCTGACTGGTGGGGTCGGCTTGTCAGCCGCTTCTTCTACCTTCCGTCGTAACCGGTTGGGACTCGATCTTCAACCGATTCGATTTGCAAATCTCCGATTTTCTAACCGAACTAGGAGAGGTGGCCTTATAAAAGGATAGCCGGGTATCTACTCTTTCCGTTTTTCATCTTAAACGATAGGCAAGCCACGGGAAATAGAGCTCTAGGGTTAGGGTGGTGTTGACGGATTTCGGTTGAGAGCGGGTGAGGCTTTCGGGTGAAGTTGAGGCCGTTTTCATCGTATTGGTGAGACCGCACCTTCCTCCTCTATCGTTTTGTATTTTTTTCTTTTGGGTGGAGACGGTGCAAACCGTGTTTTTGAGGTTCACCGTAGGGCGGTAATGGCGCCGTCGTTCTCTTGTTGCCGCGCGATGGGTACGGGTTGTTGTAGCTCGTTTTTGTTGCTTGGATGAGTTCGCACGGAGCATCTCGTTCGATTGGTTCAAGTTTGGGCTTGAATGGTGGTCTCGGTGGGGAGATCCATCATCTCCGGCCATGGAGGAGCCACCGGCCATGGGGGAGCCGCCGGCCGGACATGAGGGGGGTGACCGGAATAGCACTGTAGCGTTGATGATGAACCCGAGCCGTCCGATTTGAGATCAAGGGTCGAGATTAGAAGATACCCCTTCACGGGGTAAACTTCTTAAAGAGCCCCTGGATTTGTTAATAATTAACCTGCGGTCCGTAGCGTAAAATTGAAAGTACGTTTTCGTGTTTGGAAAGCGTATTCTCTCCCGGTTAAGTCAAAAATACGTTTTCAGATAATTACAGTTTTGCCACTAGAATTGTTTTGGTCATAAAATCTTCATTTTAACTCCGATTTGATCCGTTCAAGTTGCGTTAGGTTCGTATTTGCGAGCTCTACATGTTAGTGTAGTTGTACAGTTAGTTTTGATAATTTATTTTTCGAGTTTATAATTAAGTATTTATTTATCTATAGGAAATCTTAGAAAATTCATAACTTTCACGTTTTAACTCCGAATTTGGTGATCTTTTCGTCTGTGTGATCGTAGAAACGTGTAGAAGAGTTTTATAAACTTTTATTACTGTTTTGCTACTGTTGGTGTACTGTTCTAATTGTATCTCTTTGTTTGCTTCGTGTTTGTTTGATTGGATGCATGTGTGTTGTTGATTGATGATCGAGTATAGAAGGTGAGCAGTATCTGGACGATTCGGAGTATGACTTTGAGCCAAGTCAGCAGTATCACTTGGGAAGCTTTGATCAAGGCAAGTATAACACAGGACTATCCTTGTTACCTATACATTGAATTGTCATACATATGCATGTGCTTACCTTGACAACCTTAGAGATTATAACTTAGTGATTGTTATCTTGATTCCTTGTCAACCTTGGGAATGCATATGGGTAGCTACTGCTAGTGCTTAAACTAAGAACAATGATCTTGTAATTTGATTAATGGATTAAGCAATCAACTATTAAGATGATTTTATTACTGTTAAAAGGGGGCTAGAGCATGTGTATTATTTTGATGTTCTAGTTTCTCTCCATAAGGACTTATCTGTAAGTGATAACCGGGATATACAGTACAGCTGTGAGGGCTATATGGCTCTGGCTTTAGTTGATCAAGAGACCTTTTCTAGCTTGTTAGTGGTTACCTTAAATGGCGTAAGAAAGGCTTGCCACGTTGGGTGTAGTGCGAGCCCCTGGCCTAGTGTGTATAGGCTGCGGTTGTTGTGCCACAGGAAAGGGGGGTTCTACATCTGCCTGCCGAGTGAATCTAATGGCCCTAACTTGTTAGACGAACTTTTGAGTGGCTTTATATGGTTCTCGGGTGTTTGGGCTTGATCTCCCCACTCATTTGGAAATCATGACTCACAGTGAAAGTGTACACCTCTGCGCAGAGTTAAAAACTGGTATACTAGCCGTGCTCACGGATACGAGCGGCCTTGGGGATTCTTATGGAATAGTTGATCATAACTGTTATATCATGCTTAATTATTGTTGATTATTATTTGCTCATGTTAATGCTATTCATTATCCTTATTACAATTGATCATTGGTTCTTTAATGGGAAGCGGTTTATCTTGATGCTACTCAATTGCTAATATATGATTAAAAGCTAAACGCAGTTAAACAATGTCTAGCCTTTTTGAGCCTCATGAACCCTGTGTTATATTTGTTGAGTTCGACATGGACTCACCCTTGCTATTTCCACCATAACAGATGAAGATATAGAGGAAGATTATCGGAATGAGTACTAGTCTTGGTGTCAACCAGTCAACCGTGTCCCTGTGTGGAGTTTCCGCTGAAGAATTACTATTAGTTATTATTACCTATCGTTCAAGACTATGTCTTAAATACTTATTCGTTATGTAATAAGCACTGTGATGATACTTTGTAATTTGTCAACTTATGTGTGCGACTGTTTCCTGGGGCGCACATGAGTCTTTTATGCATCCTATTTTTGTCCTTAAAAATGGGTGTGACAAAGAAGCTTTCAATAAAAGTAGTAATACTTGAGAAAGTTCTTAGTGAGCTTAAGACCACTCATGAGAGTCTAGTGGAAGACCATAAGGATCTTGGTAAGGCTCATTCCAAGCTTGAAAAAACTCACTCATTGCTACTTGAGCAACAAGCAAAGAAGGAGGTTGTTGTATCATGTGATATAGGTGTTACATGTGATATAATTGATGAATCCTCTTATGAACCTATCATCATGTCAAATGCTAACCCTTCTTGTAGCTCTTCATCCACCACCACCGACTCTACCTCCTCTACTAGTGATGGTTTCACTTGTGATGCCTCACTAATAGTTGAGAATGAGACTCTCAAGAAAGAGGTGGATGAGCTCACTCATGCCCTAGGCAAGGCCTATGGTGGTGAGGCCCGCTTGCTTAAGTGCTTGGGTAGCCAAAGGTTCTCTCTTAACAAAGAGGGATTGGGCTACACCCCCAAAAAAGGCAAGTCAGCCTTTGCAACTCCAAAGCCTAGCTTTGTGAAGGGCAATGGTCGGTTTTGCAATAGATGCAAGCAAGTTGGGCACTTAGAGCATAATTGCAATAAAAAGAACCAAAGCAAGAACCTTATTAATGCTATACCTTTTGATTCTTGCTATGTGCTTACCAAAGGTGTGAAAGATGTGAAATCTAAGTTTATTGGTACACCCATTGTTGGCCCAAAGAAGAAGGTTATTTGGGTACCAAAGAGCTTAGTTACTAACCTACAAGGACCCAAATAAAAATGGGTATCTAAGCTTCATTGATTTGCTTGTAGGTCAATTACAAAGCCGGAGGAAGGCATTGGATTATTGATAGTGGGTGCACTCAACACATGACCGGTACATCAAGAATGTTTGACTCAATCAATGACAATGATAGTGGTGTTGATTCTATCACATTTGGCAACAACAAAAAAGGCAAGGTTATTGGCTTGGGCAAGATTGCAATATCAAATGACATGAGTATCTCCAATGTGTTGCTAGTTTAAAGCTTGGATTTCAATCTTCTATCCGTGGCACAAATATGTGATTTTGGTTACAAATGTATCTTTGTGGTTGATGATGTGGAAGTCATTAGTATGGATGGCTCAAATGTGTCATTCAAGGGCTTTAGATATGAGAATCTCTACCTAGTTGACTTCAATGCTAGAGAAACTTCTTTGACAACTTGCTTAATCTCCAAATCAAGCATGGGTTGGCTTTAGCATAGAAGGCTTGGTCATGTTGGCATGAAACAATTGAAGAAGCTTACAACTCACAATCTTGTCAATGGTTTGAAAGATGTTGAATTTGAGAAGAATAAGCTTTGTAGTGCATGTCAAGCCGGGAAGCAAGTTGGAAGCTCACATCCAAAGAAGAGTACAATGAGCACATGCAAAGCATTTGATTTGATGCACAATGATCTATTTGGCCCAACAACATACTCAAGCATAGGTGGTAATAAGTATGGTTTTGTCATAGTAGATGACTTCACAAGATTCACATGGGTATTCTTTCTTAGTGACAAAAGTGAAGTGTTTGACACCTTCAAGACCTTTCTCACTAGAGTTCACAATGAGTTTGAGATTATAATCAAGAAAGTGAGAAGTGACAATGGAAGTGAGTTCAAGAATACAAGAAGTGAAGAACTTTGTGATCACTATGGCATTGGACATCAATTCTCGGCCAAGTACACTCTACAATCAAATGGCCTAGTTGAGAGAAAGAATAGAACATTGCTTGATATGGCTAGATCAATGCTTCATGAGTACAATGTGAGTCAATCCTTTTGGGATGAAGCAATCAATACCGCTTGCTACTACATCAATAGACTATATTGTCATCCATTGCTAGAGAAGACCCCATATGAGCTACTTCATGGAAGAAAGCCTAATATTTCTTACTTTAGGGTGTTTGGTTGCAAATGTTATATCTTGAAGAATGGCACTAGATTAGAAAAGTTTGACAAGAGATGTGATGGGGGGTTCCTACTTGGTTATTCAACTACAAGCAAAGCTTATAGAGTTTGGAACAATTCAAGTGGCATTCTGGAAGAAGTCCATGATGTGCAATTTGATGAAACCAATGGGTCACAAGATGAAGAAGAGAATCTAGATGATGTTGGTGGAACTCAATTGGTGGAAGCAATGAAGAACATGGACATTGGGGACATTAGAGCAAAGCAAGTAATTGATATTCAAGATTATGATAAAGATCAAGTGCTCAATTCTCCATTCAAGCTAGCTAGTGACTCTCAAGTGCAAGATCATGGTGCTAGTTCATCTCATCAAGATACATCAAGTGATCAACCAAGCTCAAGCAATCAAGTGCAAGTACTCCAACCACAACATGTTGCAAGAGATCACCCCATTGATAGTGTTATTGGTGATATTAGAAGTGGTGTGCAAACAAGATCAAGATTGGCTATGTTTTGTGAGCATGCATCATTTGTGTCAACCATAGAACCAAAAAAAATAGAAGAAGCTTTGAGGGATGCCGATTGGATCACGGCTATGCAAGAAGAACTTAACAATTTCACAAGAAATGATGTTTGGGAATTGGTAGAAAGGCCAAATGACTACAATGTGATTGGAACCAAGTGGGTGTTTAAAAATAAGCAAGATCAAGATGGCATTGTGATGAAAAACAAAGCAAGACTAGTTGCTCAAGGTTACACTCAAGTAGAAGGTCTTGACTATGATGAGACATATGCTCCCGTGGTAAGATTAGAGGTAATAAGGATTCTATTGGCTTATGCTTGTGCACACAACATCAAACTATATCAAATAGATGTCAAAAGTGCATTTCTCAATGGGATCATCAATGAGTTAGTCTTTGTTGAGCAACCTCCCGGATTTGAAGATGACAAGAAACCCAACCATGTGTACAAGTTGAAGAAGGCTTTATATGGCTTAAAGCAAGCACCTAAAGCATGGTATGAGAGATTAAGGGATTTCCTTCTCTCTAAGAGATTCAAGATGGGCAAGGTTGATACAACTCTATTCACCAAGAAGATTAGGAATGATCTATTCATAGTGCAAATATATGTTGATGACATCATCTTCGGATCAACCAATCAAGCTTATTGTAAAGAATTTGGTGCTATAATGACTAAAGAGTTTGAAATGTCTATGATTAGTGAACTTAGCTACTTCCTTGGTCTCCAAGTCAAGCAATTGAAGAATGGGACATTTGTGAGTCAAGGGAAATACATAAGGGACATGTTGAAGAAGTTTGGAATGCAAGATGCAAAGCCAATCTCAACTCCAATGAGTACAAATGGCAATTTGGATAGTGATTTTGATGGCAAAATGGTGAATCAAAAGGAATATCGATCTTTGATTGGAAGTCTACTCTATGTCACCGCATCAAGGTCGGATGTCATGTTTAGTGTTTGTATATGTGCTAGATATCAAGCCTCACCTAGAGAGAGTCATCTCACGGCCGCAAAGAGAATATTGAGATACTTGAAGCAAACAAGAGATGTTGGACTATAGTATCCCAAGGGGTCAAAGTTTGAATTGATTGGATATTCAGACTCCGACTATAGGGGTTGCAAGATCAATAGAAAGAGCACAAGTGGCACATGTCAATTACTTGGAAGATCACTTGTGTCATGGTCCTCAAAGAAATAAAATAGTGTGGCAATCTCTATCGCCGAAGCCGAATATGTGAGTGCGGGGAGTTGTTGTGCACAATTGCTATGGATGAAATCAATTTTGAAGGATTATGGCCTCAACTTCAAGAATGTGTCATTGCTATGTGATAATGAAAGTGCAATCAAGATTACACAAAACCCGGTTCAATATGGAAGAACAAAGCATATTGACATAAGGCATCATTTCATTAGAGATCATCAACAAAATGGAGATATTGCCATTGAAAGTGTTGGCACCGATGATCAACTTACCGATATTCTCACCAAGCCACTTGATGAAAAGAGGTTTTGCAAGCTAAGGAATGAGTTGAACATTCTTGATTTCTCAAACATGAGTTGAATGCATCCCACCCACTTATTGACATGCCTCTCCTTCAACATTGCAAGGTAAAAGTTGATTGACATGTCATCCATCCTATGCTAAGGACTTACTAGAGCATGTAGACATAATAAGTGGTACGCATGAGCATTCATGATAAATTAAATGAATTTGATGGATATATGTTACCACTATTGCTTCTATGCTTGCTTTGATCTAGTGGTGGCATATGACATGTTTGTGAGCTTGCAAACCTAGTGTTGAATTTAGAAGATTTGCTATAAGTGTTTAATTCAACATAGACAAGATAACCCTTATTATGAGGTGTGAAGAAGCTTGTCTTTGGTTCAAATCGAATTAAATATCTTTGGCAAGTATTCTAGGTTGAACCAAATTTGATAAATTCTAACTTACTCCATCAAACATTGTTTTTCTCTCCATAATTTGATCCCATTTTTGGGTAAGTTGTTGACAAAGGGGGAGAGAAAAAGATGATTCAACATGATAAAGGGGTAAATAAAATTTTGATGCACACAAGTAGGGGGAGCAAGCTCATAAACAAAGTTATTGCATTTGTTTGTGCATTCTCATATGACTTGCTCATTACACATATACTTAAATTCAATATACATGCTTGTATGGTGCAATGCTAGTATAGAACTTGAATGATGAAATAATCTACTAGCATGCATAGGAATAGTTTACATGTGGTATCTAGACGTGCCTTAAACTTTACAAGTGGTCCAAGAACATTTACTATAATGTTGATCTCACGAGGTTCTTGAGTTGTGATGGATGTCTAGTTACTTCAAGATGCTAAGGATGGTGTAAAAGGCAACTCTGATTGGTATCACGCTTCAAAGGTCCATTTCTTACACCTTAGCATCATTTTGGTAGAATTACTCTCTCAACACTTCTATCCATGCATATGTGCAAAGCTTTCAATCCAAACTCTATGCACATATGTAGGGAGAGCTAATGCTACCAAAACCAAGCTTGTGATAATTGTCCAAACTTTACTAATGAGCAAAATGATTGGACAAGTATGACAAGTTCAAAACTTTTATTATCAAAATCAACTTTGTGAGGGTTGTCATCAATTACTAAAAAGGGGGAGATTTAAAGTCCCTAGTTTGGTTTTGGCTAATTGATGAAACCTAGGACTAACCTTTGTATCTAAGTGGATGATTTAGATAAAGGTGGTCATTGAATGTGAGACATGACATTGACTCATGTGGCCAAGATGATAAAGACCAAGATGATGCTTGGCTCGATGGACCGGTTGTGAAGGTGAAGGGCAAGTCGAGGCTTCGAAACGAAGGACCATGTGATGGTGAAGCTTGAGCAAGACTTGGCGCCGACGGACCGATGCAACGGTGAAGAGCAAGTGAAGTCAAGGTCGATGGATCGAGACGATCATGTGATGATATGAAGTGGATCATATCTTTTGGAAAAATAAAATGGGCCCAAGGCAAAGGTATAACCATAGGGCCATTTTATTTTGCACTCAAGACACCATAGAGGGTGTGAGTGGTTTAGGATCGATAGCCGAACTATTAAGAGGGGAAGTCTTATCGGTTATTCGACGCATGGGTGCCACTAGGTGAATTCATGAAGTGCATTGCATGTAGGGCCTAGTGAGCTAACTGGAAAACCTTCGAAAATGATTATGAAAATGCTAACACACGTGCACAAGGTGGTGATCACTTGTTGGTGTTGGCATATTTGCGAAGGCGTTGAAGTTTGAGCGGTAGAGAGGATTTGGGTCTCTCTCTCCCTCCCGCCGAGCTTGCGAGCGCGGGATTCAGGCGTTTTTGAGGAGTTGAAATGCCTATTTTCTACTACGCCGGAAGTCGGAAAAGAAACAGAGGCGAACAAAGGTCACAGAGGTGACCGGACGCTGCACCGGACGCGGTCATGGTATGACCGGACGCGTCCGGTCAGTACAACGCAGCAGTCAGGCGCGCGGGTGCTAGGGTTTGCAACCGGCGCGTCCGGTCACTCGCGGGACCGACGCGTCCGGTCAGGTGTCCAGAGGGAACTGATGTTCGCAAGGACGATCGGACGCGAGGCGCGTCTGGTCACATGCGATCGGACGCGTCCGGTCGCTGAGAGAGCTTACTAGACTCTAACCGGACGCTGGCACTGTCGTGTCCGGTCATTGCCTGGAGCGCGTCCGGTCGTTGCTTCGCGGGCGCGTGGTACTGTGCGATCGGCGTGTCCGGTCGTTTGAGCGGCGCATCCGGTCGTTTGATAGGCGTGTCCGGTCGTTGCCTGGGACGCGTCCGGTCGTTGGTTTTACCGTTGGGGCTCAGTGACCGTTGGAGGATCGGACGTGGTTGAACGCGTCCGGTCAGTTTTGACTGGTGCGTCCGGTCATCCCAAAAAGCACGCAGTGAAGGGGTATAACGGCTCTATTCGTTTAGGATGCTTATAAATACTTCTTGATCGGCCCTTGGGGAGGTAACTCGTGATTTCTAACATTCTTGTGCATCCTTTGAGCTAGAGCTTCTCCTCCCACTCATCTCTCTTGCTTGATTGCAAATCAAAAGTGAGATTGAGTGATCCCAAAGTGCATTGCATAGCTTGAGGGCATGTAGTGGCACTTGTGGGTGGTATAGCCAGTGAATTTCTTGTTACTCTTGGAGAGTACCGCTCCTAGCCGGCTTGGAGATTGTTGGAGGGTTGGCAAGAGAAGGAGATTGTTCTTGGCCACCTCCGGTTGATTGTAAAAGGTTCTTGTGCTTTCCTCGGCAGAGCGCCAAAAGCAACTCTAGTGGATTGCGCGTGCCATTGAGTTACCTCACTTGAGTGTGGTGTCTTGTGGTGCCTTGCGGGGCGTGCCTTGAGGGGCAAGTGACTTTCGGGTTAAACCGAGGAACCATCTAAGTGTTGGTCGACACAACCGGTGACGTAGCTTATCGGTGCACAAGTGAACACCGGGTGAACAAAAATATTGTGTCACTTGTCTCTCGGTGGTTGGTCTTCATATTGTGTTGTTGTCAATATTGATTGATTGTATATCATCTTGGTGATTGACAACATCTTCACTCTGCCTTGCTAGTAGTTTTGTTACCTTGCTCACTAGTGTAAAATTAGTGACATAGCCCTTATGTGAACTAGAGATCATAATCTACTAGACTTGTGGATAGGAGGCTTGCATCACAACCGTAGGCTAAGCAAAACTCTCTTTGCGCCGTTTGTTATTCTAACAAGTTTGCTTAGTGGCTTGTGTAGAATTTTTATAGGCTATTCACCCCCCTCTAGCCATATAGGACCTTACACTATCATCCTGGCAGAGTGTTGCCCTTGAGAATGCGGCATCAGTCGAACCCGCGCTTTTCTGAACGGTACCAAAGGTGACCTGAGCAGCCCTTGCCAGGCGTGTCTCGGTGAGTGTTAGAAATACCCCTCCAGCTGGATAGGAACTCGATTCGAATCGTCGTCGCTCCCGGTTAGTGAGCACTTGACTTGAGCTGCGACAACGTAGATTCCATTAAATTGAACGTATGGTTAATTGAATGATGATATAAATGTTGCCTCAATTTATACCTGCTATGGTTAATATTGTTTGCTCCTAATCAAGTGAGTGCTCTAGTACAGGTGCTAATATAGATGACAGGTTAATGATGATTAACTTGATGCTTAAGCATTAATGATTACTTATATGTATTAAGCTTTTACGCAAAATGTTGTCAAGCTAGTACACTTTAGATCAGTCTTGCATGATCCTTGGTGTCACTTTATTTCTGGTTTCTGACGAGTAAGTCTAGCTGAGTACCTTTTAGTACTCAGGGTTTTATCCCTACTTGTTACAGGTTGTGATGTATTATGACGACTGCAAGAGTTGGTTGGCTCATGCCTTAATGGCGGAGTGCGATCATGGGCATGATCCTTCTTATTTACCTTATCTCTAATGCTTTTGTTGGAAGTCGACCTTGGACTGGCATGTATTTGAAATCAGAGAAATGTTTGTTTCAAATTACTTTGCTTCCGCTACTTTTCAATTTAAGTTGTAATAACTACGTTGAACTCCGATGTATATTGAATTACTTGTGAAATGATTGTAACATGTGACTTATTATGTTAAATCACTACGATCTTGGCTTGTATGTTGGTTGGTTTGAAATCCCTCGTGATTTCATTGGACTACAGGAGTTATATGGGCTAAAGTGTGAGAATTTGATCACTTCGGTGATTGTTTTTATACTTGTGCTTTTATAATTTGGACGGTTCCGTGACAGTTTAGCCCGTTTAATACTGTTTACCTCTATTACGTTTAGGCCGTTTAGCCCATTTTTCCCATTTTTTACTGTTTAAACTGTCAACCGCTTAATTTTAGTTCACCACCGTTTACCGTTTAGCGGCAGTTTAACCGGCCTAAAGGCGAACACCACGCACGTACATGCGGTTGCGAGGCTTAATAAAGATTAATGGTCCAATGAGAATCGTAATTGGAGAGGACCCTTAGGAACGAGACGACATCACGATGGTACGGTTCGAGTGTGATGATAGGTAACGTACAATATCACATGAATACTACGTAAATACTCAAAAATAATGATGGGATATTCCATCTGTATTGCATAAATATTGTAAAATACATCATAGAACATCATATGTACTACGTGAACATCACATGTATCTCACAAAATATAGAAAATAAAAATAAAATAATTAATAGTTAATTATAGTGAAACTCCAAAGAATAAAAGGGAAATACAAAATAAACCAAAAAATGCTAGGAAATATATAGAAATAATAATAAAATATATTAGTAACTTAAATATAAAAATATAAAACAAATATAAAACAAAACATAAAGGAAAAATAAAAATGAAAAACAATTAATAGAGAAAAGTAGAAAGAAGTGTTGCATGACAACTTTGACGAGGGTTTTGCTAATGTGGCACCACGTTAGAGGAGGTAAGTCGAACGAGATTGAAAGTTTAAAGAGGTAAATAAGACTCGAAATATTTTTATAAAGAATATCTAAAAATTAATAAAAATTTAAAAAACTGTTGAAATATACTTTTAACATGGGAAAAAAGTGCAATTAAAAATCCTAAACCTGGTTTAATCTTGAAAATTCATAAAAATTATTTTAGCTCGAAAAATTATGAGACATGTTTTGGATTTTTCTAAAATCATGCTCTATGTTATGGTGCCTAGCTTGAAATTATTTGAATCTTTATGAACTCATTTTGGTGCTTATGTTCTAGTAGAGGCTCCCGTATCTATTATAATTAGTCGATATTGATCATTTCAACTACGCAGAAGCGCCAGTGAAGCATTGTCAGGACCGTAGTGGGCACTGGTCCACTGTCCTATATAATTTTTCAAAGTAGTTGTGTTAAACTACGTGACAGCATGCACCTTTTGTTTAATATACTTAATTAAAATTTACAAGCTATTAAATTTTATTAAGTTTACTGCAATGAATTATGAAGCATAACAAGATACAAAAATCTAGATGGTAGCACATGGGTCATGATATTTGTACAGATAGAATCAAGTGACGTAATTAAGATATTTCAAGTTAGACACCACAGCATAGAGCATGGTTTTAGAAAAAAAAAAATCCTAAAACTAGTTTCATAATTTTTCAAGCTAAATCAAGTTTTCTTTGAATTTTTTAAAATTAAACCAGGTTTTAGGATTTTTAAATATATTATTTTTCATGTAATAATATATTTGAATAATTTTTAGTTTTTAGATATTTTTATAAAAATATTTGTATTCTAATTTACCTTCTCAAACTTTCAACTTAATCAAATTTACCTCCTTTGATGTGGTGCCACATCAACCAAACCACCACCGGATGAATGGTTTTTAAGAGTTGAGGAGGGTTAAAAAAACTGGTTTTGTACATGAGGGAGGAAAATCGGATTGAGAGCAATAATTGAGGAGGTAAATTGAACTTTTTTTTTCGAAACTAGCAAATATGCCCGTGCGTTGCAACGGGAGAAAAAAAATAGAAAAATAAGTATAGGAATGTTGCATATCTATTTGTGTTTTACCCTTTTGTTAAAATTTGAAAGCTATAGTTTATTTTATAATGATAATGACCATGACATCCATATAAGCTAATATTGATATTAATATCACAATATATCCTATTAAGTCTATATCGAATTAAAATACAGCTTCAATAGAATTTTTTCCACTATAAAGCACAAAAATATTTATTCGTGATTATACCATAACTTTAACTATTCTAATTTGTTATTACAATTAGCAATGAGTTGCATCGTGTCAGAGATTGATATGTCTATTCTATTATTTATTTTTGATGCTAAAACATGTCATATTATAGATCTAATGCATAGACAATTTCACAAGCATTCCAAAAAGTCTACATTTGTTATTTTATGAATTTTCTATGATTTACTATGAATTTCCAAAGATTCAACCAGATTTAAATGGAAAAACATAAAAAGAAAAGGCAAACACTTTCCCCTCGAACCCCCTGAACTTTTCGGTAAATGACGAAGCCCAAATCTGAAAAACTACTCTCTCTGGTTCTTTGCACCAGGAACCCTACAAAGAGTTTTTATTTGCATACGGCTCCTTCTTCTTCGTTGGAACGGAGACGGAGCAGAGTGTCGGGCTCGGCCGGTGAGGGGATGGCAGTGCTAGGGCTCGCCCAAGCACGCGTGCACCCGTGGAGGGGCTCAACGCGGCCGAAGGCCTGCTGTGGCGCCCAGGCCACGCGTCCAGGTGGCTGCGGCGACGGCATGGCTTCGGGTCCGAGGCCCTCACCTTCGGACGACGAGCGACGGGGCTAGGTCGGTGTGGTGAAGGACGCGACCGTGGAGCTGTGGACGCGGTGGCTTGGCCGGGGAAGTAGCGGCAGCGACGCTATGCGGTCGCGACGGTGATCGCGACACTACGCGGTTGCGACGGTGATGGCGACGGCGCTGCTCGGCTGCGGACGCGTGGGTGAACGAAGGAGGCGATGAGGCGAACACTGTGTAGTCCGATTTGGATTTGTAATTCTGTTTGGGGTAGGAGACATGAGCAAGGATGAATACGATACCTCATCATGTAACCTAGATACATGACTAGCAGACAGAAAATTAGAGGGCGAAAACAAATTTGAGTGCAGAAATTTTCCCTTTTAAATATTAGGTACAGAAAAAAGAAACGCAACTACCAACTACCTAAAAGCATCGATGAAGGCTGGTGTAATCTACAAACGTCTCTCGCTGGGCCACCGCCGTCATCCCCAGCCGTAGACGTGTGGGTCACGGCTCAAGATGGCAACGGGTACGTACCCGACGGGTAGTGCTCACCCGTACCCGTACCCGCACCCGCAAAATTTTACCCGTCAGGTTACCCGTACCCGCCGGGTAATTCTCACCCGACGGGTAACCCGTACCCGACAGCATACCCGAAAATTACCTAAAAATATCAAATAGTCACATGCAAAAATAAATCATTCTAAGCTTCCAACAAGTTACAAACATGCTAACAAATATTATTAGCATCATTACAACAAAGATAATCTACTAGAAATATAGTGGATGTCTCAATGAGCCAAATTCATGACTTATATGCGCTAAAATAACTGAGGTTTGCTAGTTATTTTTGCGGGTATGTCTTACCCGCGGGTATGCGGGTATGGGTAGTATACACCCGCACCCGTACCCGCATACCCGATGGGTATAGGATTTTGCCCAATAACATACCCACGGGTAGAAAATTCATTCCATACCCGCCTCTTTATCGGGTAATACCCGTCGGGTACTCGGGTTTCGGGTACCCGTTGCCATCTCTAGGACTCACGGCTCTCGCGCGTGGGCCGTCACGCTCGCTATCATTCAGCCCAACAACAATAGAGCTCCGACCCGTCGGACCCGATGATTCCGGATAGAAACTGGGACATCCTCTGCTTGGCCCACCTGTCAGATGGGACTTCATAAGAAGAAGAATCTCGCCTCGCGACTCCAACCAAAACCCCAGCTCCATCCATCCCACTCCGCGCCGCCGCACTCCTCTACACGCGCCGCCGCCGCCACCGCCACCACCACAACAGCGCGCAGGAATCCCTGCCTAATCCCTCGTTCTCGCAGACAGTTCCCGGCGTCCTATGTAAGAGAAGATGGCGCTGGCAATCTCCATGGAGGGCATCGAGGCGCGGGCGCGGGAGCTCGGGGTGGACCTCTCCGCTGTCGATCTGGACTCCGTCGCCCTCCCGGCCGGCGAGGACTTCGGCATCCTCAGGTAGACGCACGCGCCGCCTCACGTCGGGTCCCAATCAGTGACAGGCACCATCTTAGCGCGCTTAGTATGTGGTGGCCTTGGTTGCCCTAATTCTGCTTTTCCCAGATGCGAGGGTCTACGGTGGGATTTTGTAGGTTTCGTGCAATACTAGTGTGTTCTGTTGTAGGTCCCGGCAGCAGCTGATCTGCAGAGCAGATTTGAGCGTTTTTTTGGGCTTCCGTCGGGATTGACAGTCCTGTTCCGGTTGGACTGGTACTAGTGTTTTGTGGTTGCAAAAGACGTTTTTAGATTTTTGTGTTTTGTGGTGAGCGTCCATCTGACTCCTATTTATACACTTATTAGTCTGGCAAATACTAAAAGAATATGATATCCTTTAATAAAACCGTGTAGTGTTGATTTGCTGTTTGCAGCTACAAGCATTTATGCAGTTTTGTGCCGAATTGTTGATTGTCTCCTTTAATATGCTGCTAGTATATTGTTATAGCTACTCATTTTGTGCAGTAAGCATAGTTCACGAAATTGTAGGCTAGCTACGTGAAGGTTAATGAGGTGCAGTAATACCAATCTTGCATAGACAGTACCTTCGCTTGCCACCACGATGAGAATCTCCCTGTTCGCTAGAGCTACTTTTCAGCCATAGAACAGTGTTTTCCTCTCACAACATTTCAGCATAAGCATCAGCATAAGCCAAATTTCAGCATAAGCGAACAGGGTGAATGTAAATCTTTAGTGCTCTGAGATATGCATTTAGTATGAATGACTTGCATATGATTTTCTGGGTTACAGTATTCTTGATTTGTTTTCAGTGTTGCTTATTGCTATTTGCTTATAATATTCTTACAATTTGCAGTGATGACGAGGAGGTACTTCGTAGTGAGGATCCTCCAGAACTTGAAATGGGTTTATCCAACATTATTGTCGTGGACAATCTGCCAGTCGTTCCTCCAGAAAAGTTTGAGAAGCTTGAGAATGTCATACGCAAGATCTACAGCCAAATTGGTGTGATAAAAGAAAATGGTCTATGGATGCCTGTAAACCCAGAGACAAGGAAGACATATGGCTACTGTTTCATTGAGTATAATACCCCTCAGGTAGTTTACTTGTTGGTTGCGTTTTCTTCTTAGTTCTTACCTGCCCAATGAAACAATGACCAATGGTTTGATTATGTTATCTTTCCAATTCATCACTGGCCGGCCATTGCCACCATTCTTGTAGTTTGAGTGATGCCTTAGTGTTGGTCGTTCTATCCAAACATGCCAGCATATGCTTTTGGAATGCCTGCATAAACAAACATCTATGAAAATGTTTTGATAATTTGAACTTCATTATTTGTAGTCCACCGTGTTTGCTTTTGCCTCCTTCAATTATTTTGAATTCCATTAAATTATGCATCCTGTTGGTGAGTTGACGCAGAAATAGGTCTCCTTATTGCCAGTTACTTAATATGTAACTGTGTTTTTTTAGCAGGAAGCTGAGCTGGCTAGGGAAAAAACCAATGGGTACAAACTCGACAAGTCTCACATCTTCGCAGTTAACTTGCTTGATGATTTTGAGAAGTACATGAAAGTTCCTGACACATGGACCCCCGCTGAAATTAAGCCATACACTGCTGGAGTAAGTTTTTTCCTTCTACTCCCTGGATGGCTACTTCTGTTTAGTACTCAATTTTTTGAAGCAGCTAAGTTTGTCGTGCAACACTGCTTAATATCTTGATTCTGCATCTCAGGAAAATCTTCTTAAGTGGCTAACTGATGAAAAGGCCCGAGACCAATTTGTCATTCGTGCTGGCACACTAACTGAAGTTTATTGGAATGATGCAAGAAAGCTAGCTCCTGAGCTTGTGTTTCAAAAGCAGGTACTTCATTTTCTTGCACTTGTTGCTACAATTGATTAAAGGTTAAGTTCATGGTCTGCTACTTCAGTTAGTAGAATAAAATCCATATAGGTACTTATCCTTCTGTTTTACTCCATTTTCTTTCCAGTACTGGACAGATAGTTTCATTCAGTGGTCCCCTCTGGGAACCTACTTGGCAACGGTTCATAGGCAGGGATCGCAGGTGTGGGGCGGTGAAAATGGCTTCGAGCGTTTGATGCGTTTTGCTCATCCCATGGTACTGGTTTTCACCATGCTGAACTGTATCCAATGTTTGAATGTTTAATGTTCTAACTGACAGTGGCTTGTAACAGGTGAAACTGATTGACTTCTCTCCTGGCGAGAGATATTTGGTCACATACAGCAGCCATGAGCCCAGCAACCCTAGAGACACACATGTAAGATATTGTCACATTTATACTCTGCTCATAGCTTTTCTTTCTTCTTTTTTTTCTTATATAAGAAATAGCTTTTCCTTTCTGACTAACCACTATTAATCTTGTAGAGGGTTGTGCTGAATATCTTTGATGTAAGGACTGGGAAGGTGATGCGAGACTTTAAGGGAAGCGCTGATGATTATACTACTGGTGGGAATATTGGGGTTTCTGGTGTTTCATGGCCTATTTTCAGGTGAAAGCACAAGTGCTTTGTTTGTCAATTGCTGCATAAATGTTTTCTTAAGTTATCCCAGTTGTGGATGCTTACTATATTTTTACATGTTCAAAGGTGGGGTGGTGGAAAGGACGACAAATATTTTGCGAGGCTTGGGAAGAATATAATATCTGTCTATGAAACCAATACATTCTCCCTTCTTGATAAAAAGTCATTGAAGGTAGAAAATGTAGTGGACTTCAGCTGGTCTCCCACTGATCCTATCATATCTCTGTTCGTGCCTGAAATGGGTGGTGGAAATCAGCCTGCGAGGGTGAGCATAAATTTGTGGAACAGATACCTCTTATAACATGTTTATTCAATATTTAATGATGAAGGCTAAAATTGATCTTTCTATTGAAAGGTGAGTCTAGTGCAAATCCCTGGCAAAGAGGAGCTGCGGCAGAAAAACCTTTTCAGTGTCAGTGATTGCAAAATGTATTGGCAGAACAATGGAGAATATCTTGCTGTTCAAGTTGATAGATACACAAAAACAAAAAAGAGCACCTACACTGGGTTTGAGCTGTTTAGAATTAAGGAGAGGGATATCCCAATTGAGGTCCTTGAACTCGAGAACAAGAATGACAAGATCATTGCATTTGCATGGGAACCTAAAGGACATCGCTTTGCTATCATTCATGGTGATGGCCCTAGGCCTGATGTTAGCTTCTACACCATGCGAACAGCCAATAACACTAGCCGTGTGTCCAAGCTCACAACCCTCAAGGCCAAGCAAGCTAATGCTTTGTACTGGTCTCCTGCTGGGCGCTTCATTGTTCTTGCTGGACTGAAGGGTTTCAACGGACAGCTGGAATTCTACAATGTTGATGAACTGGAGACAATGGCGACAGGAGAGCATTTTATGGCAACGGATATCATGTGGGATCCAACTGGGAGGTGAGCTAGATTGCACTTACTGACATTGGTATTACATAATATAGCTAAAAATACCTAATCAAGTTGACACTTGCAGATTACCCTTCTGTTAATTCCATGCACCTTTGTAATGCATAAAGTTGTATATTTCTAAATTTTGGTCACAGTTAGTAGTGATACTGTGTCTTGAGTACCCATAGCGCTAATAAGTTAAATGTACTGCAATAATTTTGCAACTCCTTTTGTTCAGATATCTCGCGACTGCAGTTACCTCAGTTCATGAAATGGAGAACGGCTTTCAAATATGGTCCTTCAATGGCAAACATCTTTACAAGGTGTCAAAGGATCATTTCTATCAGGTAAATGTTCAATCACTCTCCTTTTGGACGCAGTTCAATGATATACAATTGTCTTATGTGGTAATGTATCTTTTGCATGGACTGAATGGTACAGTTCATATGGCGCCCGAGACAGCCCTCACTACTGACCCCTGAGAAGGAAGAAGAGATCTCAAGGAACCTGAAGAAGTACAGCAAGAAGTATGAACAAGAGGACCAGGACGCATTCAACCAGTTGAGCGAGCAGGACCGGAAGAGACGGACACAGCTTCAGGAAGAATGGGACTCATGGGTTGTCAAGTGGAAGCAGATGCATGAGGAGGAGCGCGCTTACAGGATGGAGCTCAGGGATGGGGAGGCCAGTGACGAGGAGGAAGAGTACGAGGCCAAGGAAGTTGAGGTGGAGGAAGTCGTTGATGTCCATCAAGAAGTTCTTGCATTCGACCTAGATCAGGAGTGAAAAGGCTTGTGATAGAATCTGGTTGAGTTCTTTTTTGTTGTGTTAAAGTTCATTGGGGTCGCATTGCATACTAGGCTCTAGTGATCAAGTGCACAATTTGCTGATCATTTTACTGCTTTGTACACTTCTTCTTGAACTGTCGGATCATGTATTCAGATATCAAATTTTGCTGCTGGATTACTAATCTGTCTGGTTCTGCAAAATTGGAATACTGCATTGACCATCCGTCTACCACTTTCATATCCCCTGGTGATTGATTACGTGTGGATTATACATTGCGGGTCGATTGCAAAGTTGGATTTTGGTGGGGATTTTATCAGAATCAGGTGACCCGGAATGGTAGTAGGCTATTCTTTCCAATTCCATACGAGGGATGAGGTGGTGCCGTGGTGGATTATCTTCTCCTTTTTTGTTTTATTATTATTATTATATGAAAATAGAATTAGTTGATACACCACCATCTTTATGGGACAGGCCAAAAATTGGTTTGGGGGCAAGGCCTTCATTGCTCAGAGCACATCGCCTCTGACGTTGCCATTAAGATGTACCAGTCGGTACATATTCAGAAACCATCCGTTCTTGTAATTCAGAACATGCGCGGGAGCGCCCAACAGAAGAGAAGCCAATCGATCCTACTGCTCATATTGGCATCGATCAGATCAACCAACTTATGTTTTTATGTTTTGCAGCCGTCGATGACTGAACCACTCTTGCTTTGAAAGATGTTTATTGGTACTCCCTCCGTATCAGATTTAGAAGTCGTTTTGGACAAGGTTTGGGTCAAACATTAGAAATATAAATCATCAATAACTTTTAAGTTGAGTTTGCAAAAGTAAAAATTATATGAATAGATTTGTCTTGAAAAATACTTTCATAAAAGTATACATATATCATTTTTCTATAAATATTTTTTATAAAAACAAGAGGTCAAAATTGTGTTTTGGAGACCGTGTCGCTGTCCTAAACGACTTCTAAATCCGATACGGAGGGAGTACTCAGATGCAACAGTACAATAAGCTATGGATACGCCAAGACGTTAAATCGAAAGGTGTCACACATCGTCTCATTATGCACGATACCTAAATTTCCGTTTTATTTCAAAAGGAGCACGTAATGTACACCACAAATACTGAAACAACCAAATGTACAAACAGCTCATGAAGGTGCAGCCTGTGTCTAAGCCTTGCCTCTTCTTCCGCCCACCTGATTTTCGCTTTTCCGTGTAGGGTGGGGCACAATGTTCTTACTTCTCTTCGTATTCTACATCAATTACATCAGGTTCTGAGCTTCGTGAACTTCTAGTGCCACCAGATGAACTGTTATTTGGCTGCCATACAATGTTTTGGCAGTTCATGCACCGAATCACTTGGTTGCGGTAGCCCACAAAACGCCTTTTGCATGCTGGACATGTTCCCTGCAAATGAATCCTGCTATCAGTAACTAGGAACAACTAGTATGTTCAAAGCATACTTGGCTTCTAGTTGACCACCACCAAAGGATATGAAGATTGAAGACTGAAGAGTAACCATGTTGCAATTGCGTGAGTGTGATAATAGATGCTGGCGCAGAGATGATTACTTCAACTATCGAGAAGACTACAAAACACACCCAAACTAAGCGTGTGCTGTGACTATCAACTATCAAGAAGACTACAAAACACACCCCAACTAAACGTGTGCTGTGACTATCAACATTATCAAACTATATGGACATCCGATGGCCAATAAAAGTAGCCAAATTGGATTCAACTTGAACAGCTCTCTTTACATGCCAGGGAAGCGGGGATCCCAATTATTATATCAGTACGTTTGGAGGTATGACAAAACTCTCGCCCCATTAGTTATCAGCAGAGACACAATAGGCTAACGAGAGTTTAAAGCATGCAAACTGCAAACCAAAAATGCAAGATGATTCGAGAATTTCACTAACACTTCTTCAGTAAGTATGTAAAGCATGATCACACATACAGCCTTCTGCAATGAGAGCTGATGACTCCTTTGAAGTGAGTAAAGAAGTGCACAATAATAACAGATTAAATTTAGATGTGCTCTTACCTCAATGGCAACCCTATTAGCCAAGGGCCCAAGGAGAAGAGGGACAGCAAATGGCAGCACAAACGTGCCAAAAATGAAAATTCTGAACAACCACCCTGACAGTGCAAGCCATAGGAAAAATATTGTCTGCATAAAAGAGATAGCTAAAAAACATCAGATATTGAAAAGGATCTCCTACTGTTTGCAGAAGAATCGTCAAGTGTTTATCTACCAAACACAATATTTTGTTCTCAAAACAAAGCTGAACTAGATATTCTGATTGTAGTATAAGCATATTTAGTTAAAGAAATATTCGACTATAAGCTGGAGGAACATGTGAGCTCGGAAGGGCTAACATCAATGTTACGGAAAATGTTTTACAATTTTTTTTATCAAGAATACTACTCTTTTATGATGTTTTTCCCTAACAAAGCACAAAATTATGAATTCAACGTCAGGAGCCGATCAGTACCTATTCCCTTGTGTCACACTCAAACTCATAGAATCCTCGAGGTCTTATGATCACATTGCAATTTACCTAGGCATCTAAATATACAGAGAAATTTAGGGCTCCCAGAGATGGATAGCAGTAACCCTCAGTCAGATGATAAGTACTAGGGTGTAATTTCATTGTCCACTTGTCATTGCTTGCAAATAAACCGTGGTAACAGTTATTCATTAGACTGCATGCAGCCTACCAATGAGACCACGGCGCAAAGCAATAGGAGTATGCATCCGCAGATGGGAAATATGAAAGGAACTAGTTAGCTAGTAGTAGCACATCGCCAAAATGCCACAACATCCAAGCTATGATATCTACGTCCTACGATCAATTATAAGCACCCAATCTGAGCTACGTTAGCAAGCAAACCCGAGCGAATTTGAGCTATCAATCAACTTACAGTCAATGCTCTCCCGATGGGAGTTTCCATGAAGTCATTGATCTCCCTCCGATACTGTACATGAGAAATCAAATTAAGCATAGATTAGAGCGAGAACAAGTGCTAGACAGCTTGAAATGGCGAGGGAGCGTAGACCAAACCCTGGGCCAGTTGCGGGAGAAGTCGACGGAGAAGGAGCGCCACCGCCGCCCGATGCCGAGCTCGGCGTCGATCTCAACGGCGCGGGCGCGGGCGGCACGGGAGGCCTCCGCGAGCCTCCGCGAGATCGAGAACCTGCCGTCCAGCCGCTGCGCGGCCTGCCGTGCCTCGAAGGCGAGGCGCTCGGCCCCCGCGTTGGCGCTCCGCCACGCGCGCCGCACGAAGCCATCGAAGTCCGCGCCGCCGAACGCGCGCGGGGAGACCACGGTCGCGGCTCGGCGCGGGATCCGCCGTCGAGCGAGGGGGCGGGCAGTAGGAGCGGCTGCCCCAGCGGCCAGTGGGGCTGGTGGTAGTGGTGGATTCCACCGCGCGAGCGTCGCCATGCCGGCGCGTGCGAGAGACTGCGAGGGGAAATCGAGAGATTTTCTTGCGGATGGGGTTGCTCGCTTCGTGGGCTGTTGGGGGCACTGGTTGGGCCTTTTCTGTTTGGGTTGAGCCTAGGCGAACCAATCTGGGCTTCGTTTTTTGGGCGCCTGGCGCGTCCCAAGTTTTCTCGCCAATCTACCGAAACTGCCGAATTGAGCCGTTTCCTGTTGGAAAAAGTGCACCTCTCTCTCAATTTTTACGAAAATCTGCTTTTACTCCCTGAACAGGTAAACCACCTCCCTGAACTTTTAAAACCCTTTGTTTTACCTCCTGACCGGTTATAAGCGGTTTTCAAAGGTGACTTTGTCTTTTTCTTTTTTATTTATTTCGGTTGAATCTAAAAAATCATAGTAAATCACAAAAAAAATCAAAAAATAGAAAATCAAATTTTATTAGACTTCACATGAGTAGATATACACAGTGAACATATAAGATGGTATGCTTTAGTACAAATTTTTTGTTGTAGTTTTAGATTTATGTTTTCCTGTAATTAATTCATAGTTGCAGTTTCTATGGTCCAATTGTGGTGAATTTTTTATGGTGGGCCAACTATTGTATGCTTGAACTCTGGTAAAAAAAATTATACTCATTGGATCATTTATAACTTAGTTATAGACTTATAAATACTTTTTAACAAGCATACACCGAAATAAATCTATAACTAACTTATACATGATCCAATGAGTATGCAATTTTTTCTATAATTCAAGCATACAATAGTTAGCCCACCATAAAAATTTCACTATAATTGGACCATAGAAACTGTAGCTATGAATCAATTATATAAAAGCATAGATCTAAAGTTACAACAAAAAATTTGCACTAAAGCATATCATATTACATGTTCACTGTGTAGATCTACTCACGTGGAGTCCAACAAAATTAGATTTTCTATTTTATGATTTTTCTGTGATTTGCTATGATTTTTCAAAGATTCAGCCGAAATAAATAAATAAATAAGAAAAAGATAAAACCGTCCTTGAAAACCGCTTATAACCGGCCAGGAAGGTAAAACAAATGGTTTTAAAAGTTCATAGAGGTGGTTTACCCTGTCTTAGAGTTCGGGGAGGAAAAGTAGACTTTCACAAAAGTTGGAGGTAATGTGGATTTTTTCGTTTCCTGTTCTACTTTTTCCTTCTCCCTGGAATTCCAAAACAAAGGTCTAAAATCTTGCATGAAAAAAATGATCTCCATGGACCAACAACTAGTCCATATTAACTCCTATTTATGGATTAATGGACTAATCACTAGTACCTGAATTGGTTACCAACTTACCATGGTTTAGTTTGTCTGTTTGATCGTTAGGGCAATGTACTGAATAACATTTGTAGTGGGTGCTATTGCGGCCACAGTAGTGGCAGCAGTGTCTTATTGCTACCGCTATGATGTAGCGGCCTAAAAATACTAACTTAGAACTTAGCGGCCGCTATTTAGCGTAGCAGGCCGCTATAGCTAGTAAAATCGATTCTGAATCTCATCCTAAGTCTACTGTTGCCCACTTTTGTATCTCCATTCCATAACGAGTACCATTGGTTGCAGAATTAATTAACGATGAGCCAATAAATAAACGAAGAACATGTTTTTTCTTAATAATGTAAGTTATGTTAGACCGAGACATCAACTATTCGAGTGCAACTAAATATCTAGTTAAACTTAAACATTTATTCTTCTATCAATATTTTTGTTTTCTAGTTGCTACAACCGATGTGAGAAAGTCAATACTCATGATATAGATACATATATTTATGTGTGATTATTAGATGTCGCTATTGTAACTTAGCGCCCACGGTAGCGCCAGCTATCCGTGATCCTCTACATAGACATTGATCCGCTACAAACCCGCTATCTGCTATTTGTCACCTTGCGTTAGGAACTAAAAAGTAGCTAAGGCGACCGTGGTCTAATTAGTCAACTACTAGTTGGTATAAAGCCGTGGATTCATCATGTTTAATCTTAATTTAATCTTAAGGACTCTGTGATGACAAAACGTTTATTTGTGGTCTTGGGTCAAGTGGCCTCTCTAGAAAAGCATCTGATGGCGGGAAAGTTGAGTCCACAGAAAACGTGACTCCCTAGGCACGCAGTTGCTTGGAAGCATGCTCATTTGACTGTGAACAGAGCATACCCTGGCGTCATCTTTGGAATGAGGTTCCCAATTCAGTACGGTGGCAGGCAGCACAGCACAGCAGCAGAGTGAGCGGCCATCCGGCTGCCACTTGCTACAGAGCCAGACACAGAGGCCGCCGGGAGCAGAGGAGCGGTCGTGGCGAGCGGCGAGCCACAGGCGCCCATCGTTGAATTGAACAGAAAGGAGGGCGGGAGAAAGCGACTCGTCAGTCTCTGCTCATGCCGCTGGGCGGACGAATCCAATTCGGGCCTGGCATGCTGTCGGCCTCCCTCCCTCGCCGCCGCCTATCATCTCCAGCGACCTCTCCAAGAAGCATCAGTATCAGCAGCAGCAGCAGCTGTGGGTTCAGCACAAGAGGGGCGAGGAAGAAGCGCAGTTGCATTTCTTGGACGACGAGCGCGGCTACTCCGGCGGACATGGCGACCAACAGGTGCGCCACTGAGACCCGTCTCTGTTCGTCTCCGGCCTCTCCTCTCCAGGCGACCTCTCTTGTCCGCCACTGAAACACGGGACGCCAGCACGCCGCTCATCTATCTCGCTCTGTCTTCTCAACTCTGAAGCGGCAGCGCCCTGACGAAGGTGGCGCCGCTGGAAGCCATCCTGTTCGACATCGACGGCACGCTCTGCGACTCCGACCCCATCCACTTCTGCGCCTTCCGAGACCTCCTGCAGCAGGTGTGTACTCGTAGAGTTAAATTCTTTCTCTGCAACTGTCACTTCTCAACTGCAATGCTATCCGGCTTCAACAGGTAGGCTTCAACGACGGTGTTCCCATCACCGAGGAGTTCTACAGTGCCACCATTAGTGGGGGACACAACGACGACCTCGCTAGGGCGCTGTTCCCGGACATGGATCACCAGAAGGCGATGCAGTTCATGGATGACAAAGAAGCTTTGTTCAGAAAGTAGGCCACTCATCTCATCTTATTTACCCTTTGCGATAGTATACATTTTTTTTTTGGAAACTACAGCATATATCAACACTTAACTTCAATTTGCCCATAGCATGGAGAATTTCGTATAGAATTCGAAGTCTGCTGGTTCACTTTTCAGGTCTAGTTGTCACAGAGAAAATCTGGATTTGTAAATCTGAACCCATAGTAGAAAGTACTGCAAGATACTATCGTCTTACAATCCCAATATTGCCAAAAATTTTTTGTACTAA
The DNA here is from genome assembly GCA_038087645.1 of Saccharum hybrid cultivar R570. Lineage (NCBI taxonomy): Eukaryota > Viridiplantae > Streptophyta > Magnoliopsida > Poales > Poaceae > Saccharum > Saccharum hybrid cultivar. The sequence goes on from JAQSUU010000039.1 coordinate 6,536,716, forward strand.
AAGGCATCAATGCTGATGTTTTTCTTCACTACTACTGAACAAGTACCGAACATGATCGTGTCAACGCAAACATCAGAAAGCTTTCTCATTAAAAAAAACCTGAAGCTGAAAGCTTACACACACAGGTTGGCACCAGGACAGCTGAAGGCCCTGGATGGACTGCCCGAGCTGTGCCGATGGATCGAAGGCCGCAACCTGAAGTGCGCGGCGGTGACGAACGCTCCGAGGGCGAACGCCGAGCTGATGCTGTCGCTGCTGGGGCTCACCGACTTCTTCCCGGTGCTCGTCATCGGAAGCGAGTGCGACCGGGCCAAGCCGTTCCCTGACCCGTACCTCAAGGCCCTCCAGCTCATCGACGCATCGCCTGAACACACCTTCATATTTGAAGTATGAATGAATGCTGTTTCGCCGTAATTATCTGAAGCTCTTTCTTTTCGTCACTAGTCCAAACAGTCAGTAACCAAGGTAATGCTGTGTTGGTGCATGTGCATCTCGTTCTGCGCAGGACTCTGCATCGGGGGTCCGAGCCGGTGTGGCTGCTGGAGTGCCTGTGGTTGGCCTGACGACCAGGAACCCTGGGAAGGTGCTGAAAGACGCAGGAGCCAGCTTGCTGGCCAAAGATTTTCAGGACCCAGAGCTGCTGTCCGTGCTTCAAGAGATTGAACCCGCAGCGGCGAATGCGCAAGGCTGATGGGTCGGTCATTGCGGACACTAAGAAATGTCATGCTGGACATGTGATCAGCGACCAATTCATGGAGTGGAATAGCTGTACAATCACACTGCACTATGGAATAACTAACTCCGGTTCCTCGGCTGGAACCTGGAGCCGGTGAGCATGGATCTGTGCAAAACCTGGTGCCTACTCCAGTGGTTCTTGCTCCAAGTCCCAAGTGTCTTCAGCATATGTCGCCACCAATTTTTTCCTAATACATATTTATTTAATAAAGGCTTTTATTATGTCACTTAATTTAAGGAGGCTTCCATGTGCCTAACAGTAATAATGCCCTATTGGAGCATTAAATTGTTCCTCGAGGAATCTGGAAACTCTATTTCCTTCGTATCAGTATCCTGATGTCCTTATTCACATTTTGGTACATTTTCTCTAGTGATTGAGAAAAAACGGAAGTGCTAGCGCCCGGATGTTTGGACGGTGCGCTACACTCCATTTTGCGCTCCACACAGGGCCCACGTTGCCCGAGCGACAAGAGGGGAAGGGCGCGCGGCGCCTCCAATTCGGAAGGACCCGGCCGCGGCGTCGTATGGATGCCTACAGGCGTCAGGACAGACGATGCAACAGAAAGTGGGGAGGAGAGATGCGACATCCGATTTACTTTTAAAACATCCAAAAACAACAGTTGCAATATACATCTGAAGGCAACTGAAACACTTGAAATTTGCTTCTAAAACACTTGAAAAAACACCTGAAAAACACTTGAAAACCATTGCAATCATACGCAAACGTCCATATAAAACACATGCAACGTATGTGTGAAACATATGTAACATCTAGAAAAACACGCTTGCAACATGCGTCCGGAAACACAGATGAAACATACCTCTGAAACACTCGAAACATACGCTTGCAACATGCCTCTGAAACAATTGCAACATATGCAACATCCCTCGATCCACTTTTGCAACATCCATCTGAAACGCTTGAAACACTTGAAACATATACATATGCAACATAGGGGAGGGGAAGGCTGACTGGTTGATTCCGGCCGCTGAGGTGGGGGTGGGGGGAGCTCGGTCGCCAGGGTGAGAGAGGACGCCGCCGGGGGTGGGGAGGGCGCCGGGGCGGGCAGAGCCACCCACTCCCCTGCAACACTGTCGCACCACCTCCATGGATCTTGCAGGGGAGGGGGGAGGGCCACCGGATCTGTGAGCATTGGGCGCTCCCGGTGGATGAGGACGTCGGGGGTGGGGGGAGGGGCACTGCCGGGGTGGGGGAGGAGGCGCTGGGGTGGGGAGAGGAGATCGCCGGGTAGGGGAGGAGTACGCCGGGGTGGGGGAGCGCTCCGCCGGCAGCCAGGGAGGCAGCCATGGCCGCGTGTCGGGGTAGGCGCGGGGCGCGAGTGCGGAAGGGAGGAGGAAGCGAGCAGAGTGAAGCGTTCGTCTATTCCAGACATCTTAATTGGAGCATTACCGGAGAAAAAAGGGATGATGTGTATATGTTTATGGAATTCTTTCCTCTGCTATGGTGGATTGCGGCAGGATAAATTTTCAGTCCGTCCATGTACCCTGCGTGTTAGACTGAACAAAAGGTATCTTAGCACATACAGAAAAACAGATGCCTATGGCATTTAGTTTCTCTGTTTGTTGTCAAATTGTAAAATTCTGCGTACGTACTCCTCGTGCAGGGCTGTATTCTTATGCAATATGATTTTACACATAATGAGTTTTTTTCCTCTCAAATATGTAGGGTAGCCACTAAGCACACATAAACAGATGGAATAGACCAAAAGGAGGTGAATTGGTCTTAAAAATTCAAAGCAACAAATTTAACCTAAAATGCTACTTCACCACAAGTTCCATAGCTAACCATATCAACTAAACAAACCCACTAACGAAGTTCTTTGGACCATCACACTCACACTAAGCCATGTCGCTAGCAAAGGTCACACTTGAAATAAAATCTTAATCTGCAAGGAGATATCAACTAGAGAGCACACTAGCACAAGATTAATCCTAGGTCGTCACTAAATATTTTGGAGAATAAGTTAGCAAGTTTTTTTCTAACACGATGACATGAGCCCTACCTTTTAATTTTAAAAAAGGACTTTATATACAAAAATGTGGCAACAAACTCGCCAAAAGAAGGCGGGCCACATCTCCTTTTCTGAAAACAGCAATCTATGAAGCCTCCTCTCCCCACAGCAAAAAAATGACTCCTACACATGGGTTTGAAAAGCTCGTCTATACTGCAGTAAGCATATTTTTGTTTTCTCTATCACCTATAAAGCGAATGGCTCTTATTCTTTTTTTTAGGAAACAGGAGGAGTTTTACCCCCTACTGGAATTTTATTGAAAAAATTTACAGTTTACAATTACAGGCCTCAACAGGGAGTTCAGGAAACAAAAAAAAGTTAAGAAAAAAAATCAAAGCAATTACACAAATGCTCCTAGCCATGAATCTATAAGAGGGTGAAAAGTCGCCTTTGCTCGAAGGATAATCCGAGCAAATTCCTTTCGAAAAACCAATTTGCACCTTTGAACTGAATGGGGGATTCCTCTAAAAATAACATCATTACGCATTGTCCAAATTGACCAGCACATAGTTATGATAATCTCCATGAAAAAAGGTAAGTTGAGCTGGTTTCTAAAACTTTCAAGGATGGAGCAAGTATCATCAGAATTTGGCACCAAAACCTGGAGAGTATACCAGCAAGCTATAGAGAAAGGGCAATGAATGAATAGGTGAAGAAGGTCCTCATCAATAACCTGATGATGGAGGACACAATGGTACTCTGCTAGATGCATATTTCTCCTTCCGAGAAGAGCCCGAGTACTCAAATGGTCCTTTAAAAGGAGCCACAAGAAAAACTCTCTCTTATTCTGACAGGAAGATTTCCATAACCACCTAAATGCACGATGAATGGTCCTATGACCAATGAAACTGGTGTATGCTCTCTTGGAGGAAAACAGGGATGATCCCCAAATATATGACCAAGTATCATGTGTAGCAGTTAATTGCAGGTCCTGAACAGAGTTGGCAAGCTCCAAAAATTGACTGTAGGCTTCCGAGGACAGAGGTAAATGAAAGAGTGAGTGGAACATCGGAGTTGAAGCTGCTGCTGAAACTGAGATCATCTCATTTTTGGCAAAGGAAAGCAGCTCTGGATACAGCTGACTGCAAATATTAGATATCCAGAGGTCATGCCAAAGAAAGCAGGTGTTACCATCCTGAATAGTTACAGTTGCAATTCCTTTGAACTGGTTGAGCAACTTGAGAATATCTCTCCACTAAAACGAGCCTCTGAAAGTGGCCCCTGGAACAGACAACTTGTTTCTTGAATAGTACTTATCCCAAACTAACTGCACTCAAGGATCTGAGCTCTATTGAAAAACTTATGAAGGTGCTTTAACAACAAACTTTCATTTTGGACAGTGATATTAAGAACCCCAAGGCCACCCTCATCTTTGGGCAAGCAAACCATAGGGCAGGCAGCTTTAGAGCATCTCCAGCAGTCTCCAATAATCTTTCCCTATATACATGTATTGGGGTAGCTGAAAGTCCCTAGTTTGGTTTTGGCTAATTGATGAAACCTAGGACTAACCTTTGTATCTAAGTGGATGATTTAGATAAAGGTGGTCATTGAATATGAGACATGACATTGACTCATATGACCAAGATGGTGAAGACCAAGATGAGGCTTGGCTCGATGGACCGGTTGTGAGGGTGAAGGGCAAGTCGAGGCTTCGAAGCGAGGGACCATGCGATGGTGAAGCTTGAGCGAGACTTGGCGCCGACGGACCGATGCAACGGTGAAGAGCAAGTGAAGTCAAGGTCGATGGATCGAGACGGTCATGTGATGATATGAAGTGGATCATATCATTTGGAGAAACAAAATGGGCTCAAGGCAAAGGTATAACCATAGGGCCATTTTGTTTTACACTCAAGACACCATAGAGGGTGTGAGTGGTTTAGGATCGATAGCCGAACTATTAAGAGGGGAAGTCTTATCGGTTATTCGATGCACGGGTGCCACTAGGTGAATTCATGAAGTGCATTGCATGTAGGGCCTAGTGAGCTAATTGGAAAACCTTTGAAAATGATTGAGAAAAAGCTAACACACAAGCACATGGAGATGTACACTTGATGGTGTTAGCACATTTGCAAAGGTGGCGTTGGTCGCGCTGTGGTTTGCGGGTAGAGAGGGGTTTGGGTTCCTCTCTCCCTCCCGCCGAGCGTGTGAGCGCGGGTTTCAGGCGATTTCGGGGAAATGAAATGCCTATTTTCCACTACGCCGAAAGTCGGAAAAGAAACGGAGGCGAACGGGGTCACTGAGGTGACCGGACGCTGCACCGGACGCGGTCACGGTGTGACCGGACGCGTCCGGTCAGTACAGCGCGGTTTCGGGCGCGCGGGCTAGGGTTTGCAACCGGCGCGTCCGGTCACTCGCGGGACCGGCGCGTCCGGTCATGCGCCCAGAAGGAACTGAGGTTCACAGAGGACGATCGGACGCGGGGCGCGTCCGGTCACACATGATCGGACGCGTCCGATCGTTGAAGGAGCTTACTGGACTCCGACCGGACGCTGGCACTGTCGCGTCCGGTCGTTGCGAGGAGCGCGTCCGATCGTTGTTTCGCGGGCGCGGGTGCTGTGCGGATCGGCGCGTCCGGTCGTTGCGAGGAGCGCGTCCGGTCGTTGCTTCGCGCGCGCGGTGCTGTGCGACCGGCGCGTCCGGTCGGTTGAGCAGCGCGTCCGGTCATAGCGTTTGACCGTTGGCGCGCAGTGACCGTTGGAGGATCTAACGGTCGCATTTGAAATTTGAGGGACACGTGGACGTCGCAGGGCGACCGGACGCGGTTGAGCGCGTCCGGTCAGTTTCGACCGGCGCGTCCGGTCGTCCCGAAAAAACGGTCAGTGGAGTGGCAACGACTCTATTTGTTTAGGGTGCTTATAAATACTCGTTGGCCGGCCCTTGGGGAGGTCTCTTGGCATTTCTAACACTCTTGTGCATCTTTTGAGCTAGAGCTACTCCTCCCACTCATCTCTCTTGCTTGATTGCAAATCAAAAGTGAGATTGAGTGATCCCAAAGTGCATTGCATAGCTTGAGGGCATCTAGTGGCACTTGTGGGTGGTTTAGCCGGTGGATTTCTTGTTACTCTTGGAGAGTACCGCTCCTAGCCGGCTTGGAGATTGTTGGAGGCGTTGGCAAGAGAAGGTGATTGTTCTTGGCCACCTCCGGTTGTTTGTGAGAGGTTCTTGTGCTTTCCTCGGCGGGATGCCAAAAGCAACTCTATTACATTGCGCGTGTCATTGAGTTACCTCACTTGAGAGTGGTGTCTTGCGGTGCCTTGCGGGGCGTGCCTTGAGGGGCAAGTGACTTGAGGGTCGCACCGAGGAACCATCTAAGTGTTGGTCGACACAACCGGTGACGTAGCTTGTCGGTGCACAAGTGAACACCGGGTGAACAAAAATATTATGTCTCTTGTCTCCCGGTGATTGGTCTTCATATTGTGTTGTTGTCAATATTGATTGATTGTATATCATCTTGGTGATTGACAACATCTTCACTCCACCGTCGGTATAAGATTCACAATCCTATCTCTTGCACTTACTTTTACTAGATTATCTTGTGTAAGATCTAGTGGTAGCCTTTGCTAGTGTTGTTAGCTTGCTCACTAGTGTAAGTTTAGTGACATAGCTCTTGTGTGAACTAGAGATCATAATCTACTAGACTTGTGGATAGGAGGCTTGCATCACAACCCTTGGCTAAGCAAAACTCGCTTTACGCCGTTTGTTATTCTAACAAGTTTGCTTAGTGGCTTGTGTAGAATTTTTAATAGGCTATTCACCCCCCCTCTAGCCATCTAGGACCTTACAAGTGGTATCGGAGCCGTGGTCACCGTTTTAATCAAGGCTTAACATCCTTCGGTGTGAAAAATGGCTCAAATTGTGTTCAATCATGTTGGGGGCAAGCCACCGTTCTTTGATGGTGTTAGTTCTTTTGCTCATTGGAAGAGAAAGATGACAATGTACCTTGGTCCTATTCATGAGAGAGTTTTGCAAGTCACCGAGAATGACTTTGCTATCATTGATCCCGATCATCTCACCGATGAAGATAGAGCAAATAGAACATGCAATAGAATGGCTCTCAATACACTTTACCATGGTATTGACACAAAAGTATTTGAGGGCATCAAGGACTTAGAATTGGCATATGAAGTATGGACAAGGTTGAGTGAAACATATGAGGGCACTAAGGTTGTGAAGAGTGCCAAGCTATATGGGCTCAAGAGTGAGTTTGAGAACTTCAAGAAAAAGGATGATGAAACAATCATTGAAATGTTTCATAGATTGCAAGTAATTGTGAATGATCTCAAGAGCTTAGGGCACAAGACTCAAGACCAAGATTTTTGCCATAAGTTCTTGTTGAGCTTACCTAGAAGATTCAAGATGTTGATCATGATGCTACAAAGAGATGGGCTTGAAACAATGAAGCCAAATGATTTGCTTGGAGAGGTGTTAACCTTTGACAAGTATGATCAAGATGTTGATGAGAAGGAGGAAGAAAAAAAGAAGAAGACCGTGGCATTCAAGGCCATCTCCTCCAAGGGCAAAGCTACCATCATTGAAGAAGAAGAAGACAATGATGAAGATGAAGATTATGAAATTGATGATGAGGCATTTGCTTTTGTAGTCAAGAAAATGGGTCACATGTTCATTAAGAGAAGAGGCTTCAAAAAGAGAAATGACAATTTCAAGAGCAATGAGCAACAAAGGAAGTGCTTCAATTGTGATAGCACCGAACATCTTCAAGTCGATTGTCCCTATGACAAGAAGAAAAACAACAAGAGAGGCAAGTTTGAGAAGAAAAAGAAAGAAGCCAAGATAACATTCAAGAAAGGCAAGAATGGAGTCTATGTGGCCACTTGGGAAAGTGATGATGATGAAGAAGAAGAATCATCCAACAAGGCTTTTGCTTCCATTGCTATCAACAAGAAGCTCTCACTATTTGATTCATCCTCTTCATGCTTCATGGCCAAAGAAGCTAAGGTATTATATGATGAAAGTGATGATGAAAGTGAAATAGAATATGTTCATGATAGTGATAATGATAAATATGATAATGAAAATGATGATGATGATGAACCAACTAAAGAACAACTATATGACTTGTTGCAACAAACTAGAGACATAGCTATTGCCAAGAACAAGGAGTGCAAGAAGCTTTCAATGAAAGTAGCAATACTTGAGAAAGTTCTTGGTGAGCTTAAGACCACTCATGAGAGTCTAGTGGAAGACCATGAGGATCTTGGTAAGGCTCATTCCAAGCTTGAAAAAGCTCACTCATTGCTACTTAAGCAACAAGCAAAGAAGGAGGTTGTTGTATCATGTGATATAGGTGTTACATGTGATATAATTGATGAATCTTTAATAAACCTATCATCATGTCAAATACTAACCCTTCTTGTAGCTCTTCATCCACCACCTACCTCCACTACTAGTGATGGTTTCACTTGTGATGCCTCACTAATGGTTGAGAATGAGACTCTCAAGAGAGAGGTGGATGAGCTCACTCACGCCCTAGGCAAGGCCTATGGTGGTGAGGCCCGCTTGCTTAAGTGCTTGGGTAGCCAAAGGTTCTCTCTTAACAAAGAGGGATTGGGCTACACCCCCAAGAAAGGCAAGTCGGCCTTTGCAACTCCAAAGCCTAGCTTTGTGAAGAGCAATGGTCGGTTTTGCAATAGATGCAAGCAAGTTGGGCACCTAGAGCATAATTGCAATAAAAAGAACCAAAGCAAGAACCTTGTTAATGCTATACCTTATGATTCTTGCTATGTGCTTACCAAAGGTTTGAAGGGTGTGCAAGCTAAGTTTGTTGGTACACCCATTGTTGGCCCAAAGAAGAAGGCTATTTGGGTACCAAAGAGCTTAGTTACTAACCTACAAGGACCCAAGCAAAAATGGGTACCTAAGCTTCATTGATTTGCTTGTAGGTCAATTACAAAGCCGGAGGAAGGCATTGGATTATTGATAGTGGGTGCACTCAACACATGACCGGTACATCAAGAATGTTTGACTCAATCAATGACAATAATAGTGGTGTTGATTCTATCACATTTGGCAATAACAAGAAAGGCAAGGTTATTGGCTTGGGCAAGATTGCAATATCAAATAACATGAGTATCTCAAATGTGTTGCTAGTTGAAAGTTTGGATTTCAATCTTCTATCCGTGGCACAAATATGTGATCTAGGCTACAAATGCATCTTTGGGGTTGATGATGTGGAAGTTATTAGTGTGGATGGTTCAAATGTGGCATTCAAGGGCTTTAGATATGAGAATCTCTACCTAGTTGACTTCAATGCTAGAGAAACTTCTTTGATAACTTGCTTAGTCTCCAAATCAAGCATGGGTTGGCTTTGGCATAGAAGGCTTGGTCATGTTGGCATGAAACAATTGAAGAAGCTTACAACTCACAATCTTGTCAATGGTTTGAAAGATGTTGAATTTGAGAAGAATAAGCTTTGTAGTGCATGTCAATCCGGGAAGAAAGTTGGAAGCTCACATCCAAAGAAGAGTACAATGAGCACATGCAAAGCATTTGAGTTGATGCACATGGATCTATTTGGACCAACAACATATACAAGCATAGGCGGCAACAAGTATGGCTTTGTCATAGTGGATGACTTTACAAGATTCACATGGGTATTCTTTCTTAGTGACAAAAGTGAAGTGTTTGACACCTTCAAGACATTTCTCACTAGAGTTCACAATGAGTTTGAGATTAGAATCAAGAAATTGAGAAGTGACAATGGAAGTGAGTTCAAGAATACAAGAATTGAAGAACTTTGTGATCATTATGGTATTGGACATCAATTCTCGGCCAAGTACACTCCACAATCAAATGGTCTAGTTGAGAGGAAGAATAGAACATTGCTTGATATGGCTAGATCAATGCTTCATGAGTACAATGTGAGTCAATCATTTTGGGATGAAGCAATCAATACCGCTTGCTACTACATCAATAGATTATATTGTCATCCATTGCTAGAGAAGACCCCATATGAGTTACTTCATGGAAGAAAGCCCAATATTTCTTACTTTAGGGTGTTTGGTTGCAAATGCTATATCTTGAAGAAGGGCACTAGATTGGGGAAGTTTGACAAAAGATGTGATGATGGGTTCCTACTTGGTTATTCAACTACAAGCAAAGCTTATAGAGTTTGGAACAACTCAAGTGGCATTCTAGAAGAAGTCCATGATGTGCAATTTGATGAAACCAATGGGTCACAAGATGAAGAAGAGAATCTAGATGATGTTGGTGGAACTCAATTGGTGGAAGCAATGAAGAACATGGACATTGGGGACATTAGAGCAAAGCAAGTAATTGATATTCAAGATGATGATAAAGATCAAGTGCTCAATTCACCATTCAAGCTAGTTAGTGACTCTCAAGTGCAAAATTATGGTGCTAGTTCTTCTCATCGAGATACATCAAGTGATCAACCAAGCTCAAGCAATCAAGTGCAAGTACTCCAACCACAACATGTTGCAAGAGATCACCCCATTGATAGTGTTATTGGTGATATTAGAAGTGGTGTGCAAACAAGATCAAGATTGGCTATGTTTTGTGAGCATGCATCATTTATGTCAACCATAGAACCAAAGAAAATAGAAGAAGCCTTGAGGGATGCCGATTGGATTATGGCTATGCAAGAAGAACTAAACAATTTCACAAGAAATGATGTTTGGGAATTGGTAGAAAGGCCAAATGACTACAATGTGATTGGAACCAAATGGGTGTTCAAAAACAAGCAAGATCAAGATGGCATTGTGGTGAGAAACAAAGCAAGACTAGTTGCTCAAGGTTACACTCAAGTAGAAGGTCTTGACTATGATGAGACATATGCTCCCGTGGCAAGATTGGAGGCAATAAGGATTCTTTTGGCTTATGCTTGTGCACACAACATCAAATTATATCAAATGGATGTCAAAAGTGCATTTCTCAATGGGATCATCAATGAGTTAGTATTTGTTGAGCAACCGCCCGGATTTGAAGATGACAAGAAACCCAACCATGTCTACAAGTTGAAGAAGGCTTTATATGGCTTAAAGCAAGCACCTAGAGCATGGTATGAGAGGCTAAGGGATTTCCTTCTCTCTAAGGGATTCAAAATGGGCAAGGTTGATACTACTCTATTCACTAAGAAGATTGGAAATGATCTATTCATAGTGCAAATATATGTTGATGACATCATCTTTGGATCAACCGATCAAGCTTATTGTGAAGAATTTGGTGCTATGATGGCCAAAGAGTTTGAAATGTCTATGATTGGTGAACTTAGCTACTTTCTTGGTCTCCAAGTCAAGCAATTGAAGAATAGAACATTTGTGAGTCAAGGGAAATACATAAGGGACATGTTGAAGAAGTTTGGAATGCAAGATGCAAAGCCAATTTCAACTCCAATGGGCACAAATGGCAATTTGGATAGTGATCTTGATGGCAAAATGGTGAATCAAAAGGAATATCGGTCTTTGATTGGAAGTCTACTCTATGTCACCGCATAAAGGCCGGATGTCATGTTTAGTGTTTGCATGTGTGCTAGATATCAAGCCTCACCTAGAGAAAGTCATCTCACGGCGGCAAAAAGAATATTGAGGTACTTGAAGCAAACAAGAAATGTTGGACTATGGTATCCCAAGGGGTCAAAGTTTGAATTGATTGGATATTCGGACTCCGACTATGGGGGTTGCAAGATCAATAGGAAAAGCACAAGTGGCACATGTCAATTACTTGGAAGATCACTTGTGTCATGGTCCTCAAAGAAACAAAATAGTGTGGCAATCTCTACCGCCGAAGCCGAATATGTGAGTGCGGGGAGTTGTTGTGCACAATTGCTATGGATGAAATCAACTTTGAAGGATTATGGCCTCAACTTCAAGAATGTGCCGTTGCTATGTGATAATGAGAGTGCAATCAAGATGATACAAAACCCGGTTCAACATGGAAGAACAAAGCATATTGACATAAGACATCATTTCATTAGAGATCATCAACAAAAGGGAGATATTGCCATTGAAAGTGTTGGCACCGATGATCAACTTGCCGATATTCTCACTAAGCCACTTGATGAAAAGAGGTTTTGCAAGCTAAGGAATGAATTGAACATTCTTGATTTCTCAAACATGAGTTGAATGCACTCCACCCACTTATTGACATGCCTCTCCTTCGACATTGCAAGGTAAAATTGATTGACATGTCTTTCATCCTATGCTAAGGACTTGATAGAGCATGTAGACATAATAAGTGGTACGCATAAGCATTCATGATAAATCAAATGAATTTGATGGATATATGTTACCACTATTGCTTCTATGCTTATTTTGATCTAGTGGTGGCATATGACATGTTTGTGAGCTTGTAAACCTAGTGTTGAATCTAGAAGATTTGCTATAAGTGTTTAATTCAACATAGGCAAGATAACCCTTATTTTGAGGAGTGAAGAAGCTTGTCTTTGGTTCAAATCGAATTAAATATCTTTGGCAAGTATTCTAGGTTAAACCAAATTTGATAAATTTTTTAACCTTACATGTGGTATCGAATTAATTTCAATCTACTCCATCAAACACTTTTCCTTCTCTCCACAATTTGATCCCCTTTTTGGGTAAGTTGTTGACAAAGGGGGAGAGAAACAGATGATTCAACTTGATAAAGGGGTAAATAAAATTTATGATGAGAAAAAGATGATTCAACTTGATAAAGGGGTAAATAAAATTTGTTGAATCAAATTTGTTGATGCACACAAGTAGGGGGAGCAAGCTCATAAACAAAGTTGTTGCATTTGTTTGTGCATTCTCATATGACTTGCTCATTGCACATGTATTTAAATTCAATATACATGCTTGTGTGGTGCAATGCTAGTATAGAAATTGGATGATGAAATGATCTACTAGCATGCATAGGAATAGTTTACATGTGGTATCTAGACTTGCCTAAAGCTTTACAAGTGGTTAGCTTTACAAGTGGTCCAAGAACCTTTACATATAATGTTGATCTCACGGGGTTCTTGAGTTTTGATGGATGTCTAGTTACTTCATGATGCTAAGGATGGTGTAAAAGGCAACTCCGATTGGTATCACGCTTCAAAGGTCCATTTCTTACACCATAGCATCATTTTGGTAGAATTACTCTCCCAACATTTCTATCCATGCATATGTGTAAAGCTTTCAATCCAAACTCTATGCACATATGTAGGGGGAGCTAATGCTACCAAAACCGAGCTTGTGATAATTGTCCAAACTTTACTTATGAGCAAAATGATTGGACAAGTATGATAAGTTTAAAACTTTTATTATCAAAATCATCTTTGTGAGGGTTGTCATCAATTACCAAAAAGGGGGAGATTGAAAGTCCCTAGTTTGATTTTGGCTAATTGATGAAACCTAGGACTAACCTTTGTATCTAAGTGGATGATTTAGATAAAGGTGGTCATTGAATATGAGACATGACATTGACTCATATGACCAAGATGGTGAAGACCAAGATGAGGCTTGGCTCGATGGACCGGTTGTGAGGGTGAAGGGCAAGTCGAGGCTTCGAAGCGAGGGACCATGCGATGGTGAAGCTTGAGCGAGACTTGGCGCCGACGGACCGATGCAACGGTGAAGAGCAAGTGAAGTCAAGGTCGATGGATCGAGACGGTCATGTGATGATATGAAGTGGATCATATCATTTGGAGAAACAAAATGGGCTCAAGGCAAAGGTATAACTATAGGGCCATTTTGTTTTACACTCAAGACACCATAGAGGGTGTGAGTGGTTTAGGATCGATAGCCGAACTATTAAGAGGGGAAGTCTTATCGGTTATTCGATGCACGGGTGCCACTAGGTGAATTCATGAAGTGCATTGCATGTAGGGCCTAGTGAGCTAATTGGAAAACCTTTGAAAATGATTGAGAAAAAGCTAACACACAAGCACATGGAGATGTACACTTGATGGTGTTGGCACATTTGCAAAGGTGGCGTTGGTCGCGCTGTGGTTTACGGGTAGAGAGGGGTTTGGGTTCCTCTCTCCCTCCCGCCGAGCGTGTGAGCGCGGGTTTCAGGCGATTTCGGGGAAATGAAATGCCTATTTTCCACTACGCCGAAAGTCGGAAAAGAAACGGAGGCGAACGGGGTCACTGAGGTGACCGGACGCTGCACCGGACGCGGTCACGGTGTGACCGGACGCGTCCGGTCAGTACAGCGCGGTTTCGGGCGCGCGGGCTAGGGTTTGCAACCGGCGCGTCCGGTCACTCGCGGGACCGGCGCGTCCGGTCATGCGCCCAGAAGGAACTGAGGTTCACAGAGGACGATCGGACGCGGGGCGCGTCCGGTCACACATGATCGGACGCGTCCGATCGTTGAAGGAGCTTACTGGACTCCGACCGGACGCTGGCACTGTCGCGTCCGGTCGTTGCGAGGAGCGCGTCCGATCGTTGTTTCGCGGGCGCGGGTGCTGTGCGGATCGGCGCGTCCGGTCGTTGCGAGGAGCGCGTCCGGTCGTTGCTTCGCGCGCGCGGTGCTGTGCGACCGGCGCGTCCGGTCGGTTGAACAGCGCGTCCGGTCATAGCGTTTGACCGTTGGCGCGCAGTGACCGTTGGAGGATCTAACGGTCGCATTTGAAATTTGAGGGACACGTGGACGTCGCAGGGCGACCGGACGCGGTTGAGCGCGTCCGGTCAGTTTCGACCGGCGCGTCCGGTCGTCCCGAAAAAACGGTCAGTGGAGTGGCAACGGCTCTATTTGTTTAGGGTGCTTATAAATACTCATTGGCCGGCCCTTGGGGAGGTCTCTTGGCATTTCTAACACTCTTGTGCATCTTTTGAGCTAGAGCTACTCCTCCCACTCATCTCTCTTGCTTGATTGCAAATCAAAAGTGAGATTGAGTGATCCCAAAGTGCATTGCATAGCTTGAGGGCATCTAGTGGCACTTGTGGGTGGTTTAGCCGGTGGATTTCTTGTTACTCTTGGAGAGTACCGCTCCTAGCCGGCTTGGAGATTGTTGGAGGCGTTGGCAAGAGAAGGTGATTATTCTTGGCCACCTCCGGTTGTTTGTGAGAGGTTCTTGTGCTTTCCTCGGCGGGATGCCAAAAGCAACTCTATTACATTGCGCGTGTCATTGAGTTACCTCACTTGAGAGTGGTGTCTTGCGGTGCCTTGCGGGACGTGCCTTGATGGGCAAGTGACTTGAGGGTCGCACCGAGGAACCATCTAAGTGTTGGTCGACACAACCGGTGACGTAGCTTGTCGGTGCACAAGTGAACACCGGGTGAACAAAAATATTGTGTCTCTTGTCTCCCGGTGATTGGTCTTCATATTGTGTTGTTGTCAATATTGATTGATTGTATATCATCTTGGTGATTGGCAACATCTTCACTCCACCGTCGGTATAAGATTCACAATCCTATCTCTTACACTTACTTTTACTAGATTATCTTGTGTAAGCTCTAGTGGTAGCCTTTGCTAGTGTTGTTAGCTTGCTCACTAGTGTAAGTTTAGTGACATAGCTCTTGTGTGAACTAGAGATCATAATCTACTAGACTTGTGGATAGGAGGCTTGCATCACAACCCTTGGCTAAGCAAAACTCGCTTTACGCCGTTTGTTATTCTAACAAGTTTGCTTAGTGGCTTGTGTAGAATTTTTAATAGGCTATTCACCCCCCCTCTAGCCATCTAGGACCTTACAGTAGCTCAATATTATCTTCTGTCAACATTGGGGGAGCTGCTGCAGCAGTCCCCAATATATCTCCCCTAATACTCATATGGAAGGTGGGTCTTACAAGAGTGTAAGAGAAAATATGGCTGAAAAATAGTAGTTAGGATGGTCCCATGGTGTTGGGGGAGTTGTATCTCCCCCTTTTTTGAGGGGAGATGAGAGAATTGGTGGCCACTAAAAAACGGAGAGGTATTGGGGAACTGCTGGAGCAAGAAAAAAGCATAGCTGTCTCCAATACGATAGTTTTATGGGATAGGAAGATGTATTGGGGAACTGCTGGAAATGCTTTAGGAGGCTTTTTGCTATTGATGTTAGAGCCTCTCCAAAGACAGTGCTTCCTATACTTGTCAATCTGCTTGACTTCTATCTTTAGCAACCGAAAGCTACACATGCAAAGGTGGTTAAGGCTGTCAATACAACATTTTGTAAGCTGCAACCTTCCAGCTTCATTATGAAAGGAGGAGAAGGCCACCAATCTTCTCTCACATTTAGAAACAAGAGAATGACTCTTATTCTAGCGGTACAAGCACACTTTTGCTCTTAATAATAAATAAAAAGAAAAAAAGGAGCATTTCTTTTCAATCTGTTGTGTAGTGTAGTTTTTTTTTGAAATCTTGTGTAGCGTAATTTTATTAGACTTAGACAACGGTCTTGATGGTCCAGGTAGTATATATAAGCTGTAGAGGACAACACACCGGTCAGTCTGTCATGGCCGTGTGGGCCGGGCCCCCATTTCTTTTCGGATCTCTCTGAAAACGGCCACATGATTTCGTGCCCTGAAAGCCGCGATTACGGCAACGACTATTAGAAATTGATTTTACATGTGTAACCGCGCTGCCTGCTTTCATCTTGGTCACTTCGTGCGTGGATCCCAGCAGCAGAGGTTCTCCTTCTCCCCAGGGGCAGAGGCCTCCCTCTTCTGAACATCTGATCCTGTCCAAACGGAGAAGAAGGAAGGTCAGTACGTCTATTCCTCCTGTTCTTTGATTCCTCACGCCGCCTTCATTTCTTTCCTATAATCCATGTTAGGAGATTAAAGAACTCGATAATTAGGAGAAGTTGATCTCCATGATGCGCGTCGATTGGGGCGCGAGAGCATGTGGTTTCGCCCTAATCGCTGGATCACGTGTCGCTGATCCATCCAATGCAACGAACTCCTTTTAACATCAGTGCTTCAGTCTTTAGAAAAATGAGTCACCCGCCCCTCGGTTTCATAAGTCTTCCGGGTTGCAACTGATCGATGGTTCGAAGTTCGAACCTTTACAATAACAAGATCACCCTTGTAGTGAATACATTTTGTTTCCCCCTTGGGTGAATATATCATGGATTACCCTTGTAGTACACCAGAGATTAGTAGTTAATTGCTTTCTGCCGAAGCTATCGTTATGGCGCCTTCTCACCTTTTGGCTAGACACTCATTTACAATCACTGCTAGATAATCCATGCTTCATCCGGCATCACAATCATCATTACCGTCTTGTAAATTTCTCTATATCGATCGAGTGCCTGTTAGAAATTGTTCGAAGATTTACAACTTTTGTATACTCATTTACAACTTTTTTTTTCTCGGCACACGAACAGCGTTACATCTTTTGTATACTCATTTGCTATAAGTGGCAATCATACGCCATGTCAAATTGCCATTAGCAGGACAACCTCCTTGGCCCGCCACACACACACACACTACTCTAGTTCTAACTGCTTAGTTTTGGCAAGGTCCATTCCAAAAGAAGCAATGTGCTCAAGTCATTATCGCCGTTTACTAGTCTACCTTGAGTACCACGAGTTCTCAATGGGGAAGTTCAACCCAGAAAGAGATATGGAAGCGATATGCATCAAGATTTCGTGGGGAATGCAAATTATAATATTGAATCCTTCTGAGTACTCTTGGTGCATTGTAAACCCGCATGCATCAGCTTTTTTGGGTATGTTCTCACAATATAAAGACTTGGAGCCATGCAGGTGTCACAAGATCAGTGCACCCAGGGCTTCCTGCTAAGGTAAGCTCTTGCTCTCTCTGGACTGCTTATCTTCAGGCTGCCTTTCATCTGCTTGCTACTGTAGTCCTATCTGCTCCTTTGGTTTCATTATTTTCTTTATTTCCTTGTAAAATTAGTTGAACACCATAGATACCATCGTTAAATCCTGTAAACATTTGTCTTTGCAGTCATTATAGACTTGGAAAGTCTGTAACTGTTCTAGACTTAAAAAGTTCCAGTGATCAGCCACGCATGAACGAAAGCTGCAGGAAACAGTTACTTTTATATAGCTTCCTCCGGTCAAATTTGACATAGGAAAGCAGACTCGTCACACATGAAACAAAGTTCTCAAATCATACTGTTTCTAGTGTCTACAGTCAATTAGGCAATCTGGACTTTTCTGATTCAATAATTCTGATTGTTCTCTACTGGTTGTTTCCTAGTGGATTGTCCAGAGTAACAAATGCGAATCGCAAAACAGTGGAGTTATACAGTAGGTTGGACTTTGATATCACATTTAGTGGACGACAGGAAGTTGCCCCCTCAAATATCAACTACAAATAGACGGTGTTAGGGTGATATTTTTTTCATCACTTCTTCCTCACTGATCCGGTTCTGTTGCATCGCTCAGCGCAGCCACAAGCCTGATTTGAGCAGCCCTGATGGAGCATTTCAGGCGAGGGGTGGAGTTTGGGATGACCTCCTTCCAGAGATGCCATCCACTGTCATGTCAAATGGTTGGTGATCATGCAAAACCTTTGCTTCATGATTTTTAGTTATATAATAGAAACTTACCATAGATGTCGGCTAAGGCTAG
The DNA here is from genome assembly GCA_038087645.1 of Saccharum hybrid cultivar R570. NCBI lineage: Eukaryota > Viridiplantae > Streptophyta > Magnoliopsida > Poales > Poaceae > Saccharum > Saccharum hybrid cultivar. The sequence continues at coordinate 6,554,944 of JAQSUU010000039.1, forward strand.
TAGGCTACTATAACCTGACTAGTTTTATGTTTTCAGAACTGTTTATGCCTCTGCCATGACTTCATCTTGTGACAAATTAAGAGATGGACTAAACTGCTGTTCTGAACTTCTGATCATCAGTTCCTAGCTAGTGCCTACATATATATACCGAGGGTTTTTTTTGCATCATGCTGCTGCATCATTCTCTTTTAGATTTGTTTCATTTGGTGTGAATATATATAGCCATTGCTGAATGTTCAAACAGGCAGAGAGCGCACCGATCGATGTGCAGAAGGTGGACATTCGCTGTAAAGGGAAGTCACGGCATTCTAAGTGTTGCCACCTGGAAGAGATGCCAGTCATCCCTGAGCAGGCCATGGAGTTCCTCTCACGGACATGGAGCCCCTCCTCCTCGGATCTCTTCCAAATACTCTCCCCCAGTGTATGTTTATGTCCATGGACCACGGCTCCAGATTCTTTGTCAGTTTTATAAGCTACAGTACCTCTTCGCTTCAGTCTTATCTAGCTATTAGTGCATGGATCTTCCTTAGATACTAGAGAAAACGCATCTTTTTCACATTTTTTCAGTGTGCAGAATGTTCTGTCTTTTGTTCACGGTTATTTTTATCTATTCTAATATAATAAAGGGCCTGAGATCATCGCTGGAGGACCCGGAGCAAGATGAAGCAAGAGGAGACGGAGGCGAAGACAAAGAAAAGCATCTTGGCACGGTTCGTTTCAATGGGGGAACAACAAACCAATTGTTCAATCAGACATGTGTAAGTCAGCCACTGAGCTCACGTCTCGGCAGTGAACTATTGTCCCAGTGTTAATGATGATCCCTGGTTTGCCTGACAGAGACTTGAAGCCGGCGGCAGGCCTAACTGCGGACAGCGCCGACACAAGCTCGTCCAGCCTGCCTGGGTAAGTAAGGAGTAAGGACAAGATACTAGTCAGTTCTCAGTTGTTATTGCAAACACCAATGTAACATGTTCCTCATAACATGGCGCAGAGTGCCAGATTGAAACAGCATATAGTACTCTGTAATTGCAGTGACAAAACTGGATAGCACAGCTGATATTTTGTCGGAACTGATACAGTAACTGCCTTGTTTGATTCGCTTGCTCCGTTTTTTTTTTCAGCTCAAAGTTGGAAATGTGAAGGCGGTGCTGCGTGGTTTCCTGCTGGACAGCTTGCCAGTCACCGGAAGCCAGCGGAGGAGGCGGAGGGACGAGCTCCGGCTGCACTCGGCGCAGGCGCACGCTGCCGTGTCGGTGGCGCAGCTCGCAGCGGCGGTCGCGGGCATCGTGTCGGCGAGCGAGCTGAGGCCGGCGGCCTCGGCCAGCGCTGGCGACAGGAGGCTAGGCACGGTGCTCGCGTCCGCGGCGGCGCTGGTGGCCACCGTGTGCGCTGAGGCCGCGGAGACCGCAGGCGCCAACCGCGGCCGCGTCACGTCCGCCGTGAGGACCGGCCTCGAGAGCCGCTCCTCCGCCGACCTGCTCACCCTCACCGCGACCGCTGCCACATGTAGCAACTGCAAACCACGACCAGAATAAATAACGAAAATTTAACGTAGCAGATTCGGAATGAAGGGGAGCTAATTGCATGCATGTTCATGTCTTGATGCTTCTGCCAGGTTTGAGGGGAGCCGCGACGCTGAAGCAAAGAGCAGCTGACCTCAGGGGAATCAGCAGCAGCAACGCCATGGCCATGAGCGTCAGCGCTGGCATCCAGAAGGGCACGACTCTCAGAGTCTGCCTGCCTTGTGGTGAGAGACGTGCATTTTCGATTTATTACCAGTTGTGCATCGATTTTTGTGTAGTTTGTGTTACTATTTTAGGATCGTTTAGGTGCAGATCCAGTGGGTGAATTCTTTCTTTACTGGATAAATGAGTAGATCATCACATAGATCCGAGAGATCTAGATAGAGACAGAGAGGATGGAATGGGAATGGAGAGAAACGATGTTACCGATCATCCTGGTTGGAGGAACTCGCCTGGTGTCGGTGACGAGGAGGCAGTGGCAGCACCGGTGGGTCTTCCCATCGCTGGCAGTGCTACCCTCTAGATCGGCTAGGGTTCGGAGTGGGTGGCAGCTGGGCGGTGAACCTCTTCTCTAACCACTGGCCCCCACCTCCTATTTATAGCACTGCGCGACGGGGGCCCACCAGCCACGTCATTGGGCTGGGCGTCCCCGATCAGGACGCGAGATTAGGGCCCAGACAAGGCCGTTGGGCCAAGTCCAGTGGAGATCAAACTAACATTCTCCCCCTTGATCTCTCATCACTTTCTTCGTTCTTCAATTTCTTATTCAAAATTTCAATTCATATTTTCCTTCCTTCTTTTCTATTTCATCATAGATTAGCGCAAAGGACTGTCCCATCGTCACAGCAATTAGTGCCGCTAGACTAACAGCCACAATACACTTCTCCATTTTGAAATGATACTTTCTTTGGGCCCTTTGTTGTCCGGAAATCATAGGCTATACCATAAAACCCATGTCGACTGTGCGTTCTCTGAACACACTGGGTGGTAAGCCTTTATAAGCGGATCTGTAAGTACTTGCTTTTTACTTATACATTCGAAAGCTTTTAAAAGATTCCGGACTTTCTCCTTCACAACGTATAACTTCATGTCAATGTGTTTGGCAGCACACTTGACCCGTTGTCATAGGAGTCAATCATTTTAAATGGTAATTGCTGTTGTATACCATTACTAATTCCGGGTATAAGTTAACAATTTCGCCTGTCCTATAAGCCTCATAATAAGTTGTACTATAGGTATGCATCATTGATGACACCACAACTGTTTCTTTGGAGCTTTTCCACAATAAAACTCCAACTGCGAGTGTTAGCTACTATGTGGGTTTCACTAAACATCTCGCCAAAATTCAACATTCTTGTACCCACAACCATTTGGGGTACTTGTTCTTTCTTAGTCATCATGAGGCTTATTAAATCTTTGCACAATTGCAAGACATTCTCAACTCCATTCCAGTGATCTATATCTGGACTGGACTTTCTGCCAAAACATCCCGGATAAATGAACTATGTCAGGGTAATATCATACTTGTGCACTCTTTAACTGTAATATCATAGTTGTGCACTCATCAAGCTTCCAACAGTTGAAGCATATGGATCCATATTCATTTGATCTATCTCATGTCGGTTCTTGTAACACTAAGATTCTCACAATTATTACCCTCGACTATATGAACAGGCGTAGGTTCACTTGCATGTATACTTTGTTTCTTTACAATCTTTTCTAAGCATGCCTTTGTGATAATCCTAATACCCCTTTCATCTGTCTCGGTGAATTTCGATTCTTATAACGAGAGTCATTTCACCGAGAACATTCTTATTGAGTCTCGAGGACAAGAGCTTCTTCACATATAGTAGATGGACATCACTACTAGCAAGTAAGGTGTCATCCACATATTAGGGTTAGGAATTGAATCTCCCATTCTATAACTTTGCACATGTGCAATTGTCCTCTCATTCTCTTTAACCCAAAATTTCTAGTTGACCTTTCTACTCGAAATGCCACCGTTTAGAGACTTGCTCTAGTTCATAAAGGATTTTTACGGGTGGCATCCCATTCGTTCGTTCTTTCTTTCTTTCCACGACGAAACCTTTAGGTTGTGTCATGTAATTATTTTTCATACAAATCCCATTTGGGAAATGTTGACTTTACTTTCATCTCAGATCATGATGTGCCACTGACACTCATTGTAATCTATTCATTCTCTTGCATAAAATCTTTCGATTCAAGTCGTGCTTCATATCTTCTGTTCCCTTTGGAGCCACATTTCGTCTTGTAGACCCTTTACAGCCTACTGTTTTGGCTCCATTAGGAACTGCTTCTGTTTCTCAAACTTCGTTGATATTCATCAATTTCATTTCAATTTCCTTAGCTTCTTGCCATTTAGACGTGTTAACGTCTCTTATGGTTTCTTCAAATGAGGTGGATCACCCTCCATTTGAATTTCTTCATTAATATATATAACTTATAGTTATCAATAATATCTGATTCTCTTATTCTTTGAGACCTTCAGATCTGTAGCTAATGGCATGACACTTCTTTCACATTGGGTTGTTATTGCTCTTTCATCGTCAATCGATTCTATAGGATAACCAGATCATTGTTTTCTTATTCATCTTCTTAAAGGGCTAACAACATGTGTTATATGAGTCATACAACATCAACATGGTGTTGAACCCTACCGATCTTGAGTCATTGGAGTAGGCACTGGTCCTACTTCTCTTCAAGTCGTAGATCTTTTCATACCATGCTCCCCCAGATTAATCCATCTGGTGTAAGGATAGCGTATCTTCAATCTTTCTTATTTTGGGTTTATTCTGTTAAATCTATCTCATTTGGTGCTTTGAGCACCGTCTTAGTATTTCTTAGTCTCATTGCTATCTTCCTGTTGAACTGTAAAATGTTCAGGAATTTAGCCATTTCTGTACTTAGGGGTATCTTTATTATGACCGTTGTACTCCCTCAACGATCACCTTCATCTTTTATAGATCACTTTTTCTCTAAATGCAAAGCATACAATGGGGAATTTCTTTCAATTATCTTTCTGAGTTTCTTTCGATTGTCTTTCTTTCTTTCTCAATTCATAGTTATCAATCCTCCCCCTCGAAATGTGGCACAAACTTTTCTGCCATAATTTCGAAACATTCATAACTCTTGTGAATGAGGATACTTTAATTACTTCATCCACGTGATTACATCATGGAAGATAAAATTATTTCTTAATTCGTATGGGAGTATGTATTCTTTTCCTCATTTCACTTCAAGAACTCAACAGAGTCTTTTTTCATCAGTACTTCTGCAAGTCATGCTTGCATGTCATTCTTATCATGAGGTTCGTTTTCAACTTCCTTTTGTTCTTAAACTCATACTAGGACAGCATAAGAGCTACCCTAAACTTCTCTCCCTATGCGGGATACACATGGTCATCTCACTTTCTCCTGCCATGCAGGACAAGTGTTATGCCAACTTTACCCCACAACACGGGTATTTTCTTAAATTTTATGCTGCCACGCGAGGCAATTCCCTTGAAGGGACATGAATGCCAGGATTGTCTCATATACAATCATTAAATTCAGGAATAAATCTGTTATTCTTTAACACACATGCTTAATCCGACGTTGGTCAAATTAAACATGCATGCCACTCATTACAATTCATATCATGATGATAAAAAAAACTGAAAATTAAATTATTTTTCATAGAGGGTACATAAAAGATATTTCTTAAACTAAACTTTTATTGTTCTATTTCTTTCTTGGATCAATATCCCTGAAATCTTCGAAAATTATTTCTTTTCAAGCCACTCTTAAAGAGGATACAATTTCTCATGCAATGGCCTACTATCATATACACAATTTGTGTTTAGGCTTTTCATCATCTGAGTCACAAGTACCCAGTGCTTTTCTTTCTCTTTCATAATGCTCATTGAACTCTGATTTCTTTATGTTCTATACTATATCACCTTTGGGCAGATATAGAACAAAACAACTTTCTTATACATTAATTCTATATCACCGTTGGGCAGAAATAGAATTAAATGCATAAAATTCATAGATAAAATTCATAAAATTCTCTATCAATAACTTTTGCTAAAATTAGCAACATCATGAATACAATATTCTTGTACATTAATTTCACATCACAGTCAATTATCATTAACACTCTTCAAAATTAAATTCTCCCGTTGGTTCGAATTTAATTAGAAGATCATCATCATCATTGCAGCGGAAAATACATCTTTCTGTTTCATGAGCATTTCTTGATCTTTATCTATTCTCTGAAAAATTGATCACTTTGATGCATAATATATCAGAGATTTAAATTTCAACCTCAAACTCATAAATAAGCTTATAATATTGTTATCATCAACGTTGGTCAGAAAATAACAATATCATAATTTCACTTAAATCATAATGTGAATATCCCTCTAATTAAAATTTTGTTTTCTTGTTGGTTCCAATTTTTAAATTAGGGGATAAACTTTTCATCATTTTCTGAACAGTTGTAACTGCTCTTCAAATTAAATCCTCCCGTTGGTTCGGATTTAATAAGAAGACATTATTCTTTTCTTTTCTTTGCAGCGGAAAACGTGACAAAATTCTCAAAATAATATTAAGAATTAAAACTTTCTTCTGCTGTTCATTTGGCCCATAGGCTCAGCTAGTTCTCTGTTCATTTCAGCCCGAAGGCCTAGCTCGCGCGGTGGCCTGCTCAGCTCAATCGTGCTGCCCAGCACCGCATCTGTGCGGCCCAGTTGAGGATTTTGGCCCGCGGCCTGCTTCATACGCGACAGCGGCCCAAGGCCGCGCGCTGCCTCCCCCGCGCCCAGGCCGCAACCTGGGCCTGGGCCGGGATTTCTCATTCCCTCTTGGGCCGATTTCAGCCCGCGTGCTGCTACCCGTTCGATCTTCTTCTTCGTCGATCCGACGGCTGACCACGTGTTTCGGGAGAACAAAACTCCCTGCCGGCCGCTTCCACCCCCAACCCTAGGTTCATTCCCCTCCACCTTCTCTCTCAGCCGCAGCCGAGAGGAGAGGCTCCGACGGCGTCCCCGGTGGCGGTCGGTGCCTGGTGAGGGTTCCACTGCCGGAGGAAGTCCGGCTGCTCCCTCTTCTTCTCTTACCTTTCCCTTCTCTTCTCTGCATCCGCGACACAGAGGGGCAGCGGCTCCATGGCCGCCGGAGAACGGGATGGAGGCGGCACCACCGCGGAGCTCCTCGCCGGTGCGCGCGCTCGCACAAGGCTGAGCGCGCCACCGTCGAGGGGCCTTGCGACGGTGCCCATGGCCCCAAGCTCAAGCGTAGCCCGGCGCGATGGTGGTGTGGACTCACCGGCGGCGGCCCGGGTTGACTTGGGGAAACACCGGTGAACGCGGCGTCTTCTCCTTCCCGCAGCCGCACGACGACGGTGATATCCTTTCTTCTCTACTCTTTAGTGTTAGGTTTAGGGTTTGGGGTGTTTATCCGAATCAAAAAAAAATTCATTTCATTTCTTTTCCTTTCCTACTAACCCCAATATGTTCTTCCCGCGTGACGGCGGGTGTTCTACCCGTGCGACGCGCGGTGGTGACTACGGCAGGTGAGCCGTAGGTGGGCCAACTGCCCCTTTTCTTTCTCCTTTCATTCTAATTCTTTAGGGTTAGGGTTTCAAATTCATCCGATTCGAAAATCGTTTCTGCATCTTTTCTCAATCCCGATCTAGATCTACACGATAACAACCTGGCTCTGATACCAATGTTACTATTTTAGGATCGTTTAGGTGCAGATCCAGTGGGTGAATTCTTTCTTTACTGGATAAATGAGTAGATCATCACATAGATCCGAGAGATCTAGATAGAGACAGAGAGGATGGAATGGGAATGGAGAGAAACGATGTTACCGATGATCCTGGTTGGAGGAACTCGCCTGGTGTCGGTGACGAGGAGGCAGTGGCAGCACCGGTGGGTCTTCCCATCGCTGGCAGTGCTACCCTCTAGATCGGCTAGGGTTCGGAGTGGGTGGCAGCTGGGCGGTGAACCTCTTCTCTAACCACTGGCCCCCACCTCCTATTTATAGCACTGCGCGACGGGGGCCCACCAGCCACGTCATTGGGCTGGGCGTCCCCGATCAGGACGCGAGATTAGGGCCCAGACAAGGCCATTGGGCCAAGTCCAGTGGAGATCAAACTAACAGTTTGACGCTGCAACTGATTACTGTTTGGGTGCTACATATGCAGGAAGTGTGCGGGTGAGGACGGTGTCCGTCTTCCCGCGGCGCGGCGACGGCGCAGCGGTGGTGCTGCGGCTGGGGAAGAAGCGCCTGCACGGCGCATTCGCCACCTTCAAGGACTGTAAGTAACAGCTCGTGCACACGAACATTCCGTCGCCGCGCGCGCGCGTGCATGCGCGTGGGTGGGCGCACTGTGTGTAGCCTCGCCTCACGCGCGGCAGGCCGGCCGCGGTCGGTCCAGGGAAGACGACGAGGCGCGCGCTCGTCCGTGCCGCGACGTCACTGCACCGTAACACCTGAGCAGTTTGGCGTCTGTCCGGTTGCCCGGCCGACACGCTTGTCTTAGCGACCCAATCAATCTTCCAGGGCCGGTCCAGTCCCGTCACGATTGTTCTGTTTGTACTCTGTACCTTTGGTCCTAGCGTCGCTGTTGTGATTTGGCTCCAAGCTGCTTGGCCGCATACTGTGTTGATACTTGATACCGGCTTCATCCACCGACTGATCGATCTGCTTTTGGTGGCGATGATGGCTTTCAGATGTGATCTCGGCGGTTGGAGACGGCGGCGGCGAGGCGGTGGTGGAGGGGCGGCCGGCGTTCCCGGTGGCGCTGATCACGTCAGAGAAGGGGGTGACGGTGCAGCTGCTGTTCGAGCACCAGACGCACTGCAAGGTCTGGAAGGCCGCCATCGAGGGCATGCTGGCCGAGAAGAAGCTCAAGCGCGACAACCAACTGAACTGATGATCAGTCTGATTGGGCACACTCGCATACCGACCTTCCTGCGCTTCTACTTCATCGAGTAGAATGGAGGAAAAATCTTTTTCTATCTTGTGTAACATGTTTGTAACATGTTTGTATGTATGGGGGTGAATCGAAGCTCACATAAATAAAAGTGCTATAAAAAACCTGCTCTACGATTGAAGAGAATTGTCTACTTTTTATGGCTTACATTTTTATTGCAAACAAAGGATCATGTCGTTTGAAGAAATAGAAACATATTAAACATGTATTAACCCTACGCATCACACAAACAAAAATGGAAGATGATTTTAAACGAGGGGAGAACAAATAATTAACCCCACTCATCATCACACAAAGAAAAATGGAAGCCCAAAAGGCTATTTAGGCCGGCAGCTATATAAAGGCCTCGTTTTGGGCCCAAATTTTCATTTTTTTACACAGGCCCAATTTTGCTTTACTGCCATATCTATGTGGAAAACGTCGTTATTGTTTCCTTTCGGTCTAAGTTTGGCCCATTTGTCAGTTTAAGAGTGGCCCACCATACACTAGCAAGGGTTTAAAATCTGAAGGAGGAATTTTGAAAGGGGCGCTTCTAGCGCCCGGACGCCCGGATGCACGGGGCCGTCCGAACCCGTCTAGATGGTGTGCGCGCTCCGCACAGAGCAGCTCCCCCACGAGAAAAAAAACAGCCCCCACTCCGCCTGCAACGCGTGCGGGATCCGCTCCATCGCCGACCTCGCCCGCCGTAGCATCTCCGCACGCCCCGCCAGCTCGTTCTCCAGATCCCCCAGCTTGCACGGGTCCGCCCATCGTCATCCTCGCCCGCCGTAGCACCTCCGCACGCCCGCCAGCTCGTTCTCCAGATCCCAAACCCCCCAGCTTGCACAGGGTCCGTCCACCGGCGACCTCGCCCGACCCCAGCACCTCCGCACAGCTGCCATCTCGTTCTCCAGAGGCCACCCCCTTCCCTTACGCTGCAACGGTAGGTGAAGAAACTGAAACAACAGAGCAACACTAGTGAAACATTAGTTGAAACCCTATTGCAACATCAACTGAATATTTGTTGCAACAAAGAAAATTGCTTGTTGAAACACCAAATCAGAGCAAGTGCAACAAACAGAACAAAGCTACTGAAACTTTCAAAAAATAGTAATGCATACATGTTGAAACTGAAAGCATCTAGGCCCCGAGGTTTGGTTTCGGCAATTGATGACAACGCTTTATTACCATGACTAACGTGTGTTTTGCAGAAACTTTGGTAAGTTAGGTCATGGAGGTTTTAACTGCTTTGGGCACCATGGTATTCATGCCCCTTGATGGAAATCGTTTCGGTTTTCAAAAGAGTGACGTCAAGATTAAGGACGGTTAGTTCCGGATGTCGAGGTGTTGAGAGACATTTGGAATAGTCGTTAGGATCTTCGTTTTTCTCTTTTGGTCGTACTATAAAGGGGGGCATGAGCGGGTAGCTTGACCTAGGCGAGTCCTATGTTTAGGTGTGGTGCACACTTGTTAAACTTGGCGCTAGCCAGCTCTAGAATAGCTCAAAGTTCAGTTGGAAGCAACTTGGTTCAAGTTGTGACGCGTTTCGGAGAGTTTCGGGTTGTTTTCCCATGACCGGACGCGGTCCTCGGCATGACCGGACGCGTCCGGTCAGTACAGTTCCGCGGCTAGGGTTTCAGCTCTGAACACCGGACGCGGTCCTCGCGAGGACCGGACGCGGTGGTCAGAAGTCAACACGTGTCACTTGAGGGAAACACCCGATCGGACGCGACCTGGGTGTGATCGGCGCGTCCGGTCGCAGTCCAGTAAGGTCCAGTGACGACCGGACGCGTCCGGTCATCACCGATCGGACGCGGTCGCGCGTCCTGTGCGAGTACAGTATGCTCCCTGCACGATCGGACGCGTCCGGTCACCCCTGACCGGTGCGTCCGGTCACTCAGTTGTTTTTTGGTTTTCGACCATTACGAGCGACCGGCGCGTCCGGTCAGTTCGACCGGCGCGTCCGATCAGCTCGTGTTTTGCTGAGTCAGCAGGTAACGGTTCGTTTTGTCTATGGGGTGTATAAATACATCCCCACCACCTCTTTTAGAGGCCTCTTGCTCATTTGATCAGCTGATAAACACCTTTGGAGTGCATGGGAGTGCAAGAGCACTAGTGAGGATAGAGATTTGAGAATCAAAGCTTGAGAGTTCCTCACTAGCGATTAGAGAGTAGCAAGTGTGCATCCACTTTCTCATTTGGGCTCATAGTGGTCAAGTGAGAGTTCTAGCTTGTTACTCTTGGTGATCGCCATCACCTAGACGGCTTGGTGGTGATTGGGAGTTTGGTGATCATCCGGCGAAGCTTGTGGATGACCCAACTCATCTTGTGAGCGGTTGTGGGTGATTCACCGCGACGGAGTGTCAAAGAATCAACCCGTAGAGAGCACTTGATCCTTGCGCGGATCAAGGGGGAGCTACACCCTTGCGCGGGTGCTCCAACGAGGACTAGTGGGGAGTGGCGACTCTCCGATACCTCGGAAAAACATCGCCGTGTTCCTTGCCCCTTTACATTCAAGCATTTACATTCTCGTATTTACTTTCATTGCTTGTTTACATTCCTAGACTTGCCATGCTAGACTAGGATTGGAAACTAGGGTGCAAAACTTTGTATCGGTAGACTCTCTAGGAACACAAGTAGACACTAGGGGTGAATTCCGGCTTGTAGGATTTATTTCTTGCATTTAATTTTTAGAAAAGACCAATTCACCCCCCTCTTGGGCATCTTGATCCTTTCAATTGGTATCGGAGCCGTGTTGCTCTATTTTTAGGCTTTATCGCCTAGAGCAAGATGTCTAATGGGGAAGGACCACCTCCCACTTTTGAGGGAGACGATTTTCCATATTGGAAAATTCGTATGGAGGCGTACCTCGAAGCCATAGATGTTGGGTGCCTTAGAGCCGCAACCGAAGGGCTTCCCCCCATAAGGGATCCCGCTAACCCAAGTGGTGACGAGGAGAAGTACGACCGGTGGAATGCAAAGACCAAAAATGCACTCTACCGGGGCTTAGACAAAGATATCTTCAATCGCGTGCGTAATGCAAAGAACGCTCATGAATTGTGGGAAAATCTTTGTGCTCTCCATGAGGGAACTAAGAGTGAGCGTGAGGAACGCTATCACATAGCCTTAAAGAAAATTAATTCTTTTGAGATGCTTCCCAAAGAAAGTGCTAATGACATGTACACTCGCTTGAATGTTCTTGTAGAGGACCTCAATGCTCTTGGGCTCACCAAAATGAGCCAATCGGATGTTGCAAGGAAGATCTTGAGTGTGCTTCCCGTTGAGAAGTATGGACACATTGTCACCGTGCTTCACCAAAGTGATCTTTCCACCGCAACACCGACTCAAGTTTTAGGGAAAATCAATGCTCATGAGATGTACATGCATATCACTCCGGAAGAGGGCTCATCATCTTCCAAGAAGAAAGACTTGGCCTTCAAAGCTAGTCATGACAAGAAGAAGAAGAAGAAGGGCCAAGCCATGATGGTGCAAGAAAGCTCAAGTGAAAGTGATGTTGATGATGAATCACTTGCACTCATGGTGAGAAAGACCACCAAGATGCTAAAGAAACATAACAAGAGTGGCATCAAGTTCGATGGCAAGAAGAAGAAATTCTTCATAAGTAGCAAGAGAAAGCCAATCTCGGAGATGGATTGCTACAATTGTGGTGAACTTGGCCACCTAGCTCATCAATGCCCTAGACCACCAAAAGACAAGTACAAGAACAAGAACAAGGGCAAGAAAAATGATTCAAGTGATGAAGAAGAAGAGAAGAAGAAGAACAAGCCATATAAGAAGAAGGATGACAAGAAAAAGGAGTTCCACAAGAAGATGAAGGGAGGAAAGGCATACATTGTTGGTGATTGGCTCACCGACATTGAATCATCTTGTGAGTCCTCCGAAGATGAGAGCGATGATGAGAAAGAGAAGGTTGCCGCATTTGTGATGGGGCCATCATCTTCATCAACATCTTCATCACCACCTTCACCGCCTCCTTCACCATCATCGTCCACTACTCACCTATGCCTTATGGCCAAGGGTGAACGAAAGGTACAAAACCATGATAGTGATGATGATGATGATAGTGATAGTAATGATGAATATGACTCACCTTCTTATGATGAACTTGTAAAATTGCTAAACAAATACACTAAAATCATAAGAAGAACTAGAAGTGAAAATGATGATCTTCAAAATGAAAATGAATCACTCTCATCCAAGCTTGAAAATATTCAAAAGACTAGTGGTGAGCTTAGAGTTCAAAATGAAGTGATGTCTTCCACTCTCAAGGAGCTCAAAACCTCTTATAAAGAGCTTAAAGATCAACATGATAAACTTGAGAAGAAGCATGATGAGCTCATCACTAGACATAATTCTCTAAAGGACAAATACACCACATTAAAAATTGACTATGATAGTCTTGTGGTTGCTAATGAACTTGCTCTTGAGACACATGATGCTACTAACTATGTTGTTAAGTGTGATATAGCTACATCATGTGATGACTTGATCATTGAAAGCATTGAGCGAGGTTCTAGTAGCAAAGGCAAGAGTGTGGTTGAGTCAAGCAACCATGATGATTATGCCAAGATTAAGAGTGAGAATGAGAAGCTTGCAAATGAGAACAAGAAGCTAAAAGGTTTGATGGCTCTTGAGAAGCAACCAACAAATGAGTCACTCATTGAAGAAAATAAAAAGCTCAAGCAAGAAAAAGAGCATCTCAAGACCGGCCTAAGCAAGTTCACAAGAGGTCAACATTTGCAAAGTGAGCTCCTCATGAACACCGTAATGAAGATGGATAGAAGTGGTATTGGGTACTTGGCAAATCAAGAGAAGAAAGCAAAAGCTCAACAACAACAAAGTAAGTCAAAGCCCAAGCCAAAGAGATGTGTTGAGTGTGGTCAAGAAGGTCACTTTGCTCATGAATGCAAAACTCCACCACCACAACCCTTGCCCAAGCATGCTAGACCCTTCGCCTTCAATGCTCATTATATGCTAAGAAAAGATTCAAATGGAAAGATGTAAGTCATGTTTTTGGGTCCCCCAAACAAGAATAGGCCAAAGAAAATATGGGTTGCCAAGTCACTAGTTGAGAAAGTCAAGGGCCCCTCTCAAGTTTGGGTCCCTAAACAAAAAGCTTGATCTCTTGTGTGTAGGTGAACTACAAGACCGGTGGATCTTATTGGGTTATTGATAGTGGTTGCACTCAACATATGACCGGTGATCCTCGTATGTTCACCACCATTGAAGAGAATGGAATATGTCAAGAGAAGATCACATTTGGGGATAATTCAAAGAGCAAAGTCAAGGGTATAGGCAAGATTGCAATATCACATGATCACTCACTCTCAAATGTGCTCTATGTTGCTTCATTGAGTTTCAACTTATTATCCGTTGGGCAACTTTGTGACCTTGGCTTCCAATGCTTGTTCACACCAAATGAAGTGGAAGTTTCAAAGATAGATGACAAGCAAGTGATATTCAAAGGCTTTAGATACAACAATCTTTATCTTGTTGACTTCACCTCCGAAGATGCAAATTTGATGACATGTTTGTTCACCAAGACCTCACTTGGTTGGCTTTGGCATAGGAGGCTTGCTCATGTTGGAATGAACACTCTCAACAAGCTATTGAAGAAAGAACTAGTGAGAGGATTGAAGGATGTGAAGTTTGAAAAGGACAAACCTTGTAGTGCATGTCAAGCGGGCAAACAAGTTGCAAACACACATCCAACCAAAGCTTTCATGTCAACTTCAAGAGTGCTAGAACTTCTACACATGGATTTGTTTGGGCCTACAACATACAAGAGCTTGGGTGGTAATCTCTATTGTCTTGTGATAGTGGATGACTACTCAAGGTATACATGGACTTTCTTCCTTCATGACAAATCCGAAGTGGCAAATTGCTTCAAAAAGTTTGCAAAGAGAGCTCAAAATGAATTTGAAGTCAAGATAAAGAAGATTAGAAGTGACAATGGCAAAGAGTTTGACAACACCAACATTGAAGCTTATTGTGATGAAATTGGAATCAAGCATGAGGTCTCTTCAACCTACACTCCTCAACAAAATGGTGTAGTTGAGAGAAAGAACCGAACATTGATCACCCTTGCAAGAACAATGCTAGATGAGTACAACACTCCGGAGAAGTTGTGGGCCGAGGCAATCAACACCGCATGCTATGCTTCAAATCGCCTCTTCCTACAAAAGTTTCTTGGCAAGACCCCCTATGAGTTGCTTAATGGAAAGAAGCCGGACGTCTCCTTCTTCCGGGTGTTTGGTTGCAAATGTTACATCTACAAGAAGCGTCAACACCTAGGGAAGTTTCAAAGACGTTGTGATATTGGTTTTCTTGTTGGTTACTCATCAAAGTCCAAAGCATATAGAGTATTTAACCATGCCACCGGTTTGGTTGAAGAAACATATGATGTGGAATTTGATGAATCTAACGGCTCCCAAGGAGCAATTGAGAATTGTGATGATGTAGGTGATGAACCCTTGAGGGAGGCCATGAAGAACATGCCCGTGGGAGACATCAAGCCAAAAGATGATGATGACGATGTACAAATTGTTGATCCACCATCTTCATCACGTGTGCCTCAAGATGATGATAAGAATGAGAGAGTTGAAAATGAAGACACTTATGTCTCTCATGAACAAGCCGAGGCACAAGCTCAAGATGTTGATGCTCCCCATCCACCTCCTCAAGTGGTTGATAGAAGAAACTCACCACTACTTCAAGCACATCCACAAGATCTCATCATAGGGAGTCCTACAAAGGGAGTAATGACTCGATCCCAAAAGCTAGCTTCTTTTGTTAAATATCACTCTTTTGTCTCTTGCGTTGAACCTAAGAATGTAGAACAAGCTCTTCAAGATCCGGATTGGGTGAATGCAATGCATGAAGAATTAAACAACTTCACCCGCAATCAAGTATGGACACTTGAAGAGCATCCCAAAGGTGCAAGAGTCATTGGAACAAAGTGGGTGTTCCGAAACAAGCAAGATGACCAAGGCATAGTGGTGAGGAACAAGGCAAGACTAGTTGCAAAGGGGTTCTCTCAAGTTGAAGGTCTTGATTTTGGAGAGACCTTTGCACCCGTTGCAAGACTTAAAGCCATTCGTATCCTCCTTGCATATGCATCACATCATGATATGAAACTATATCAAATGGATGTGAAAAGTGCATTCTTAAATGGCTTTATAAATGAACTAGTCTATATTAATCAACCTCCCGGGTTTGAAGACCCTAGATATCCTAATCATGTTTATAGGTTGTCCAAGGCGTTATATGGGCTCAAGTAAGCTCCTAGAGCGTGGTATGAGCGCCTCCGGGACTTCCTCATTGAGAAGGGCTTCACCATTGGGAAGGTCGACACCACACTATTCACCAAGAAGTTTAATGGGGAGATCTTTATTTATCAAGTATATGTTGATGATATCATCTTCGGATCAACAAATGAAGATTATTGCAAGGAATTTGGTGAATTGATGTCGAAGGAATTCGAGATGTCAATGATTGGTGAGCTCACATTCTTCCTTGGTTTTCAAGTAAAGCAAATGAGAGAAGAGATTTTCATCTCTCAAGAAAAGTATACCAAGGATCTTCTCAAAAGATTCAAGATGGAAGAATGCAAACCAATCAAGACCCCAATGCCATCAAATGGACATCTCGACCTAGATGAGGGAGGTAAACCGGTTGATCAAACTCTCTATCGTTCTATGATTGGTAGCTTGTTGTACCTTACCGCATCTAGGCCCGATATCATGTTTAGTGTGTGCATGTGTGCCCGCTTTCAAGCGTGCCCTAAAGAACCTCACCTAAGTGCCGTAAAAAGAATCCTAAGATATCTTAAGCTCACCCCAAGCATTGGTCTTTGGTATCCCAAAGGAGCTAGATTCCAACTAGTTGGCTATTCCGATTCGGACTATGCCGGTTGCAAAATTGATAGAAAAAACACATCCGGAGGGTGCCATTTGCTTGGAAGATCTTTAGTATCTTGGTCATCTAAAAAGCAAAATAGTGTGGCTTTATCCACCGCCGAGGCGGAATACATTGCCGCGGGGGCTTGTTGTGCACAAATCTTATATATGAAACAAACCCTCCTAGACTATGGAATTGTTCTTGAAAAGGTGCCACTTTTATGTGATAATGAAAGTGCCGTTAAAATTGCTAACAATCCGGTACAACACTCTCGCACCAAGCACATTGATATCCGCCATCACTTTCTAAGAGATCACGTTGCTAAAAATGACATATCACTAGAAGGTGTAAGAAGTGAAAATCAATTAGCGGATATCTTCACTAAACCTTTGGATGAGGCAACTTTTTGTAGGTTAAGAAGTGAACTCAATGTGCTTGATTCTAGTAACTTTAAAAAATGAGCGTGTGTTGTCTCTTGCATTGCATTGTATAATATGCCATGTTTATTTTGTCGCAATGTTTTTAGGGCTTGGCTAACACGGTTACGATAACCCTTCTTTGGAGGAGTGAAAAAGCCTAACCGAGGATCAAACTTGACAAGCATTCTAGTTTTACCTTCTTGTATTGCATTGCATATGCATGGTTGTTGTTCTTGTCGTTTCTCTTCGGTTAAGCTTTGAGCAACCTCTGTGTTCGTCCATGGATAGAGAGAGCATTTTGATGCTCCTAAAGGTTCAAAAACTCTATTGCATGGCTATACGTTGCTCCTTGGGTGTTTATTGCCTATTTTCTTAAAAATAATACTAGCCTAAGGCAATCTATTTTAAAAATTTTGAGGGTTTGAGTGAGGTCACTCATGTCATGTTCCAATCGGTGTTTATTTGTGTCTTTTTGAATTGGAACCTAATTGGGAGAAGTCGCGTCGTAGTTCGGAACAAAGAAGGACGAAGAACTGTGACCGGACGTTGGACCGGACGCTGCACCAGACGCAGTGATGCTTCACCACCGCGTCCGGTCCCGGCGTTCACCAGCGCGTCCGGTCATCCAGAAGACCAACTCCAGATCTACTGATCGGACGCTGCACCGGACGCGCCTCTGTTTGACCACCGCGTCCGGTCCCGGTTACCACCACCGCGTCCGGTCATTCGCGATGATTTCCCAAGCTCCCCTCGACCGGACTCTGACCGCATCCGGTCAGTCCTCACCGGACGTGTCCGGTCACTCCAGGAACTTACTGGAGTGTGACCGGACACTGCACCACCGCGTCCGGTCATAACGACCACCGCGTCCGGTCATCACGCGTCGAGCGGATCTGACCCTTCATATACCGTTTCATCCTCAGCCGTTTTTTCCTCAGCCCGATCTTATTTTCCGCCGCCGCCTCGCCAAATCCGCTGGAGCCGCCGCGCCATCGCCGTCGTCCTTGCCTCCGGCAAGCTCGCCTCCGTCCTGTCCCGCGCAGGCCCTCGCTCGCGCACGCGCCAGCACTGGCCGTGGACTGCCTCGCGCTCGCCTCCAATCGGTCTTCGTCGTGTTGCCCTAACCCTAACCCTAGGGTTCGCGTAACGTCGTTCGGCCGTTCGTCGTCGAGGTTTCGTCACGCGCCGTCTTCTTCGCGAGAGCCCGTCCGACGATTTCGGTAATCTCGCGATCTAGGTCATCTCCTCTTGTCACCGTCAGCTCGTCGATCCGAGCGAGTCTGTCCGTGTGTCAGGTGAGATCAGTCTGCTGAATCCGAGGCCAAGCCTGCGGATACGGATTGAGGCCAAACCTCTCGAGTGACAGTTCACCATCTGTCAGAGGTTTTCGGTCAGTGTGTCAGCATGGTGCGTTGCAAGAACGCCGGTGGTGCTCCTGGTGACGGGGACGACAGTCCTCCTCGTCGGTCTGAGATTGCACGTGGAAAGCGTGTCAAGATCTTGGCCAGAAAGAAGAAGAAGACACTCACAGAGGCAGAGATTGCTCAGACCGTGGCAGATGCAGCAGAGCAGGCAGAGAGAGGTGGCAGGAGCAGTGGCATACGCATAGGCGAGCGTCGCTTTCATCTTGAAGGTCGACAGCTCGGCACAGAGGCCACTGAGGGTACTGAGGATACTGGAGCTACAGAGAGTATGTCAGTTGATCCACCTCCAGAGGCTCCAGAGGCTCCAGAGGCTACAGAGGACACAGAGGAGCAGCCAGCTCAGTCTCCACCACGTCGCCGCTCCACACGCGCACATACTCAGGTGTCTCCTAGGCCAGAGGGCCAGCGTCGTGGAGCACGTCCTCCTCCCAGAGCTAGAGGTTCACCCCCGGTCGAGCATTTTGACTTGAGGGGTGCTACAGCACGTCAGGTGCAGGGGTTGAGGTTCGTGGAGGTCAGTCGGTGGTTTCCGCCTGTGAGGGATCCCAGAGCTTCAGAAGGATTCTATACCCCACTTCAGGAGGATTTCTACAGAGCTCTAGTTGACAGCGGTATTGCTTTCCGACCACAGAGGGTCTGTCGACTTGAGTCACTAGTTGAGGTTGTGGGAGAGCAGCTATGTCCGCACCTGTCCTTTCTGTCAGGCTTGTCAGATCTTCTTGGACGGACAGGTGCATACTGCGGCACATGGGTCAGAGAGTTTTATGCTTCACTATGGATTGATCCTGCCCATGATTTCATTCACTTTGCATTCCGAGGCCGCGATCACCGCCTATACAACACCAGAGTGCGGGAGATTCTCAGACTCCCAGCTTCCAACACGAAGATACATCAGCTGTGCTTTGGTCAGACTCCTCTACCGAGATGCCCTCATGGCGGTGCAGTGCCACCTACAGACCTCGTTCGACCCTGCTTCCGTGAGCCTTTTGGCGAAGGGTCTCGACGCACGCCTGCCAGTTTGACACCACTTGCCAGAGTTCTGGATGCTATAGTCAGACGCACTCTACTTCCCAGACTTGGCTACAGAGAGGGACTGACTCGGATGCAGCTATGGGTTGTTCACCACCTCTTCTCACAGACTCAGTTTGACATTTGGGATCTCATACTTAGTGAGATGGAGGACACCATAGCTGAGGGCTTCAAGGGTAATCGTCAGCTGCCCTATGCACACTGGATCTGCTTCATTATTAGATCATCCATCCAGTTACCAGCAGAGATCCGAGCTGAGATATCAGATACTACTACTGCTTTCCCTGAGTATGATATCCGTCAGCTTTGGGCTTCAGTCACTAGAGATCAGGCCCCAGTGCCAGGACAGCGTGTGCGACCTGAGGTTCCTGAGACAGCAGCTGAGCAGGACGCCACAGTTGATGAGCTTGCAGAGGCAGAGATTGCCGATCTTAACGCTCAGCCTGCTGATCTTCCTGAGGATGTGACATCTGACAACACTGATGAGGACTACCAGCCCATCCCCAGGTACCGGTCTCCTCGGTCTCACGACCACGAGGCCGGTGGCTCTGGTTCAGCCTCCCGCACAGACCCAGCCATGGTGGCAATACTTGAGAGGTTGACCTAGGCACAGGAGCAGCAGCAACAGCAAATACAGCGACAGACTCAGGACACAGCTGCAGCACTTGCACAGATTCAGGCTCGTCAGGATGAGTTTCAGCGTCAGCAGCTTGAGATCCAGAGGCAGCAGGTCGAAATGCAGCGACAGCAGTACGAGATTCAGCGACAGACTGCAGCTAGTCAGCAGCAGTACTTGGACCTCCTGCGCCACCTAGTCACTGTTGGGGTTCCTCCGCCTGCTTCCGTCCTGATTTCTGCTTTACAATCCAGTGATCCATCGAGTCAGGGACAGCCGGGTTTCCAGTTCACATCTCCACAGCAGCAGGTTCCCCAGTCTTTCCAGTCCCCGAGTTTCATGCCTATTCACACGGGGTTTACACCATCAGACCAGCCTCGCCCTCACCTCCTGACAGGCACACCCTTCGGTGATTTCAGTGCTACCTACAGCGAGTTGACTGGTCAGCCGACGCCCTCGCACACTACCTTTGCTACTTCTTCAGGGTTGTCAGCTTCAGAGGCAGCTATTCCTCCAGTGACAGGGACTGGTACTACAGAGACTCTACCTTCGTCAGTTGCCTCGACAGATCCTCCTGCTATTGGCTCGCTACAGGCTCAGGTCACTCAGACGGATCCTATTATTGCTACTACGACAGTACCTGTTTCTGCCGTTCAGACCCAGACAGTTACACAGCCACATGCTTCTTCAGAGGGTCAGCCAGATAGCTCAGATTCCGAGGGTGATTCTCTACACTTCATGATTACTCCGCGCACCTCGGCACCCGACACGACTCCGTCTGTCCCCCCATCAGATCCTTAGATTAGCTTTTTTGGCGCTTGATGCCAAAGGGGGAGAGAGAGTAGTTTCAGGGGGAGTTTTGAGAGAGGGTTTTCGTTTTTTCTTGTGTGCTACATTCATGCATCATGTTTACTTTTCAGTCATTGCATTCGTGTGACATGTCGTTGTGTGATAAACCTTGAGTCTTAATGTTTTATCCAGTCACAATGTTATCTCTTGTCACCGTTGTTAATTATAGCTCTAAGGTTGTGCTTCCGTGCCTTACTCCGATTTCTTATAAGCTATATCTGTTTGTGTACTAACGCTCTTTGTCTTATCTTATGAGTACACTCTTTTGGCTTGGGACACATAAGCAATTCCTAACCCTTCTATGCTTATTGCTTTTTGCTTATGTGAACCATGCATGCTCGAAAACCTCAACTCCAATCTTTCATATCTTAGTGTTGTCATCAATCACCAAAAAGGGGGAGATTGAAAGCATCTAGGCCCCGAGGTTTGGTTTCGGCAATTGATGACAACGCTTTATTACCATGACTAACGTGTGTTTTGCAGAAACTTTGGTAAGTTAGGTCATGGAGGTTTTAACTGCTTTGGGCACCATGGTATTCATGTCCCTTGATGGAAATCGTTTCGGTTTTCAAAAGAGTGACGTCAAGATTAAGGACGGTTAGTTTCGGATGTCGAGGTGTTGAGAGACATTTCGAATAGTCGTTAGGATCTTCGTTTTTCTCTTTTGGCCGTACTATAAAGGGGGGCATGAGCGGGTAGCTTGACCTAGGCGAGTCCTATGTTTAGGTGTGGTGCACACTTGTTAAACTTGGCGCTAGGCAGCTCTAGAATAGCTCAAAGTTCAGTTGGAAGCAACTTGGTTCAAGTTGTGATGCGTTTCGGAGAGTTTCGGGTTATTTTCCCATGACCGGACGCGGTCCTCGGCATGACCGGACGCGTCCGGTCAGTACAGTTCCGCGGCTAGGGTTTCAGCTCTGAACACCGGACGCGGTCCTCGCGAGGACCGGACGCGGTGGTCAAAAGTCAACACGTGTCACTTGAGGGAAACACCCGATCGGACGCGACCTGGGTGTGATCGGCGCGTCCGGTCGCAGTCCAGTAAGGTCCAGTGACGACCGGACGCGTCCGGTCATCACCGATCGGACACGGTCGCGCGTCCGGTGCGAGTACAGTATGCTCCCTGCACGATCGGACGCGTCCGATCACCCCTGACCGGTGCGTCCGGTCACTCAGTTGTTTTTCGGTTTTCGACCGTTACGAGCGACCGGCGCGTCCGGTCAGTTCGACCGGCGCGTCCGGTCAGCTCGTGTTTTGCTGAGTCAGCAGGTAACGGTTCGTTTTGTCTGTGGGGTGTATAAATACATCCCCACCACCTCTTTTAGAGGCCTCTTGCTCATTTGATCAGCTGATAAACACCTTTGGAGTGCATGGGAGTGCAAGAGCACTAGTGAGGATAGAGATTTGAGAATCAAAGCTTGAGAGTTCCTCACTAGCGATTAGAGAGTAGCAAGTGTGCATCCACTTTCTCATTTGGGCTCGTAGTGGTCAAGTGAGAGTTCTAGCTTGTTACTCTTGGTGATCGCCATCACCTAGACGGCTTGGTGGTGATTGGGAGTTTGGTGATCATCCGGCGAAGCTTGTAGATGACCCAACTCATCTTGTGAGCGGTTGTGGGTGATTCACCGCGACGGAGTGTCAAAGAATCAACCCGTAGAGAGCACTTGATCCTTGCGCGGATCAAGGGGGAGCTACACCCTTGCGCGGGTGCTCCAACGAGGACTAGTGGGGAGTGGCGACTCTCCGATACCTCGGAAAAACATCGCCGTGTTCCTTGCCCCTTTACATTCAAGCATTTACATTCTCGTATTTACTTTCATTGCTTGTTTACATTCCTAGACTTGCCATGCTAGACTAGGATTGAAAACTAGGGTGCAAAACTTTGTATCGGTAGACTATCTAGGAACACAAGTAGACACTAGGGGTGAATTCCGGCTTGTAGGATTTATTTCTTGCATTTAATTTTTAGAAAAGCCCAATTCACCTCCCCTCTTGGGCATCTTGATCCTTTCAGAAACAAAGAGACTTACTCGTTGAAACAGCAAATCAAAATAACTGAAACAAACATAACAAAACTACTGCAACATCCGGGAAAGTGCTAATGCATACTTGTGCAACAGCAACCCAAAAAGCTACTGCAACAAACAGCAATGCAAGAATGAAACATCAGCAAAAAAAAACTAGTGAAACAAAAAGAAGAAAAAGCTTGTGCAACAGCAAAAAGACACTACTGCAACAACATAAACATGCCTGGTGCAACAAAAAATCGCCACAAACCCTAGCCCCACCACTGCGTCTCAGATCCAGTGGAGGAGTGAAGAAGCAGGAGGAGGAAGGCCAGATCCAGAGGAGGAGGAGGAGGGAGGAGACCTCAGATCTAGAGGAGAATGGGGGGAGAAGGAGAGGATGGCTCAGATCCACGAAGGATCCACCTACCTCGTCGAAAAACAACTGCTGTAGAGCTTCTCCGGTGTTGGAGGTCGCGAGATTGAGAGAGGGAGGCAGGGGATGGGAGAGGTGGGAGCAAGGAGGAAGGAAGGGGGGAGGGGAGGGAGGAGGGAGAGGGAGGAGTGCGGCTTGCCGACGAGTGCTCCTCCCCACCACGGCGCCGCTGTCGCGCCTGACACCAGTGCCATGGAGGTCGCGAGCGAAAAGCAGCAGCGATGCGCGGCGAGTGGAAAGCGGGCATGCGACACGAGCATGGCGGAGCGAGCGAGGAAAAATAATCGCTACGCACTCGAGGAGGAAGGCAGGTGGGCGAGCAGATAAAAGGATGGGGAGCTGGGTCGGCGCGGCCGAGTCGAGACGCAGCTGGGTCACACGATCGAGTCGAGACGAGGCCATGAGGGCTCGTGCGGGTCGAGTCCGTCCGATGCGGACGGACGTCCGTGAAGCAGCTTTACCGTTTTGAAAGACATCCAAACCAGCCGTCCTGTCTCTCTCATCCACTAGACAAGGCCCACTGTTCTTATCCGACCGCCCTCTCAAATTTCGTTCCGAAACTATCCTTGCGAATTCTAGCGAAGAAGACGGGAGTTTGCTAGCGTTGCTGAAGGTCTAGGAAAAAAAACAAGTCGTTTGCCTGTACACTGTACATGCTCACTTTTCTTCACGCAGGCCCAAAAAAAAAAGTTGAAATTTCATCAAATGAATTGTACACGAATATAGCTTGAACCTAAGGAATACGGGCCTGTTTGGTTGAAGGCTAGAACTCGACGCTCGGGCATGTGCAGGAACTCGGGGCACTTGAAATCTTTTTTGAATGATGCTGTGTTTAGTTGAGAAAATTTGGGTGAAAAGTTATTGTAGCACTTTTCGTTGTTATTTGATAAAATTTATCCAACTATAGATTAATTAGACTCAAAAGATTAGTTTCGAATTTTACAGACAAACTATGTAATTAGTTATTTTTTTACCTACATTTAATGCTTTATGCACGCGTCTAAAGATTCGATATAACAGGTGGAAGAGGAAATATTTTAGGTATGCATGGCAAGTGAACGCGGCCTGAATATTGAAAAACTCTTCAATAATTTGGGTGAACCAAAAAAACAGTTCCCGCTCGACGACTTGGAAAAGGGCGGGGCAAAACCGGAAGAGAAATAGAAAAAAGGCAAGCAGTTACGGGTTGCTGCAGGAGCGACGCCTCTATCTGGCATCTGCTCGGCTCGCACACAGGCAGGCAGCGGGGAGGCGCTCTCCCCCTCGATCCTTCCGCTTCCTTCTAGAACCTTCCGCCCCCTCCGTCGCAGCACAGCGCTTTCCTCCTCCTCCCGCCCCGAGATGGCGACCATGGAGAACGTGATCGTGCTCGTGAACCGCATCCAGCGCGCCTGCACCGTCCTAGGCGACCACGGCGGCGGGGACGTCGCCGCCCTCTGGGAAGCGCTCCCGTCAGTCGCCGTCGTCGGCGGTCAGGTCCGCCTCCTTTCCGTCACCTCTAGGTGCTTGCTCGCCTAGGATTTTGTTCCGTAGCTCAATCACGAGGCGCTTAATTGGGCGGCCATGCACAGAGTTCGGGGAAATCATCGGTGCTCGAGAGCATCGTGGGGCGAGACTTCCTGCCTCGAGGGTCAGGTAGGAAGTGATTTTTACCTTCTTCAGTCACTGAATCATGTTATTTTTTGGGCTCGAAATTTTATGGTTTTTGGTTTGTGTTTGGATTGGAAGGGATCGTGACGCGTAGGCCACTCGTACTGCAGCTGCACAAGACGGAGGACGGGGTGCAGGAGTACGCCGAGTTCCTGCACATGCCCAAGCGCCGCTTCACTGATTTCGGTAAGCAACCTTCGTCGTCTTCAGCGATATAGGGTTATTCTTTGCTTATGCTGCTTTGAAATTGGTTTGTTGGTAAGTTGATTGCTAGTATAATTGAATGCTTTAATGGCCATGTTTACCATCGCAAGATGCTCTGTTTACTGAAACCAATAACTGTATACTAGTATTTCTGCCAGCAGAAGCTGTGTGCCTGTGTCTTAATACTAGTCAGTTATTAACGAATTCGGTTCTGTCAGTGATGTGTAGTATTGCCTCCTATTTAAGTTCTCTTCAAAATTTCTGCTCCATGAGGATAGACACCCCTTAACTTACTTGCTATGTTGCACCTGCCGTTGCCATTGGGGTCTAAGAAGTATTTGACTTGTGTAAATGGCATGATCATCTTTGTGTTTCCCATGTTGTGCTTCTAGTTCAAATATCATGTGCATTTTATCATGCTTTGCAACATGTATTCAAAAGTAGAATGCACAAAATTAGTAAGAAGCAGTTGCCATTTGATCTCAGAGTGGATTTGGTATTTTTCAGTACATGGAAATGGCTGAAGTACTTATCTCAGATGCCAACAATTATTGTTCTCTGCAGCTCTTGTGCGGAAGGAAATCCAAGATGAAACTGACAGGTTGACTGGAAAGACAAAGCAAATATCTCCAGTTCCAATTCATCTCAGCATATATTCTCCACATGGTATCTAAGCCCTGGGCACAACCGAACCTGCCACTGCTTTTTTCAAGAAAGAAGAAAAAAATGGAGATTATTGCTATTGCTTTTAGTTGTTGAATCTAAAAATCTCAGTCGAATGCTATGTGTATATCACTATATCTCTTCTTTCTGACAAAAGCTGCATTGCAATGATTTTTTGTTTCCTTTTGTTTTCCTGGTCATGTTTTAATAATTGAAATTGATGCTAGTGGACGCTTCTTGTTGACTAGTTTGTAGAGCAGTTGATTTATATGCAAAAGCATCTCTGAGCTCCTGAATTTTCATAGTATATATTTATTTACTCAATTCAATCGATTATTGCAGTGGTCAACTTAACATTGATTGATCTGCCAGGTCTAATAAAAGTTGCAGTAGGTATGCAAATGCGTTTATTGTTTTTGTTCACGTTCTTGTATTAGGTGGGCTTTTTTCAGGAGAAGTTCCATTGATTATGTTGTCTCTTTCAGAGGGGCAGCCTGAAAGCATTGTTCAGGATATTGAAAGCATGGTGCGCTCGTATGTTGATAAGGTATGAATGATGCACATATCTCTAGAACTATGACCTTGACATATTTTGCATGGTGTTTCTTAAATTAAATGGCGTAACACTTGCATCGTTGGTAGAAGTGCACCTATAGTGGTCATACAAAATGCTTCAGCATTAACATTCATTTCTTCTTCAGAATAGAATTAAAGCCACTGATGTTTACCTTGTTATTAGTCCTGGTTCTAAATAGCTAGCTATAGCATTTTCAGAGGGCCTACCTCTACGATATTGTCAATTCTTTTGCTATTGCACCTTAAAATGGTTCCACTAAACACTGCTATTTGTCTTTGCTGCAAAATTTGTTTAGCACCACTAATGGTAACTGAGTCAAATATCCACTATTTGCTCTAGATGAATAGAATTCTATGCCTCTCCATTGTATTTTTTACTCAATGAATGTCATAATGAGCCATTGAGTAATTATTGATTTTATTTCTTCATTGTGAATTGAATGAATATGAATGTTGATTATAGCCGTGAATATATTATATTTTTGATCGAATGATTGTTAAGACATGGGACATGTATCCTAGAGAATTTTTTATGTGTTCAAGTATTTATGTTTATGAAATATTGTTAGTTTCATGTTTTTTTCATAATTAATTGACAATTTCCATTTTTTTATAAAACCACCAAATGAAATAGCTTCGCTGTATCCCGCTATAACTTTTCATGGCTCTTGGAGGAGGCCGCTGCAAAATTGCGCAGTCCACTATTTAAAACCATGTTTTTAGTTGAAAATGGTGAGGAAATACTCTGTATAGTCTAATCAAGAGCATCTAACTATAACACTTGATCTCACGAGCAGATCTACTAAGTGTAAGACTGGGTAGAATTCCTATAGCATGGACTGTATTATTATGCCTGCTCTATCTTGAATTCAGTTCCTAACTTTCTATACCTACTCTTTGTTTTGGCACTTTGCTTATTGCATACAGTTATATTCCCGATCATATCAACAAGGTGTCTTGATTTTTTGTATTTTCTTTGCAGCCGAATTGTCTTATACTGGCTATATCTCCTGCCAATCAAGATATAGCAACATCAGATGCAATCAAGCTTGCCCGGGAAGTGGATCCAACTGGTATGCATCAAGATAGCACACTTGTTTTTCCATGGTATATTACTTTTATTAGCTGATGATACCTACTTTGATTTTGAGTTTGAATACTTTTGTATTCTCGTTTCACTTATGTCTAATAAAACCTTTTCTCTGATCATTTCAAAACTTGTCCACATCATCTGTGCTCGTCGTGAACAAATAGCCTCTTAATAGGTCACCAAGAACTCTCACACACAGGATACACACGAACACAATGGTTTTGGTGGCTGGAATGACTTGAGCTTTTTCTGATTTTCCTCCTAGCTTTATACAGTGCTGAGAGCTGCAATTGTGGCTGTGATAGCCTCCTAATTAATGCAGAATATTACCCAAATAATCAGTCTATTACTCCTATTACTCCATGCTGAAATTTAGCTAAAGTAAAGGCTATGAACCTAGACACTAGCATGCACCTAGACACACAGGATTATTTCCAACAATGATTGCATGCACATCATTTTAGGATAGAGACCATTTGCTTGTTTCAGTGTGTTGGGTAGAGCCTGAGAGCATTTGTGCTAAGCATGTCGCAGGTTGAAGCATACTATACTCCCAACTCTGCAAATGTGGGGCATTTTGTACGAACTGATTATAGACTTCCCTTCCTTGTTACTTCTACCAGTTTCTAAATGAAACTATCCTGTTCCCTAACCATTTGTATAATGGAAAAATAGGACACTTGAAAACAAACCTCATTTGAAGTATATCTGTCACCTTTTCATGTCTATAATTCCAGAACATTCAAAATTTTGTTGTTGAGGTCACCAAAGTAGTGTTCAAACTCTTGGCTTGCTGTATCTTAATTTTGTGGTATGTAGCAAAGTTCTAAAATGAGGTAATAAATTTGTGACCGTGTGAATCTTTCTACGTAGAGGGTGCGATATGATTACTACATTATCTAAAAAAAGTGCCAGGAAACATGATGGTTGTGAACACTAATAAAATAAGAGAACGTGAAGCTGTAAACTCATGTTAGCTACTAGATCAACTTTGGATGGTGTAAGAAGTTGACATAAGAGTAAAGTGGAATGATTCTTCCAAGTGTCAGTAATTTGACTTAGATTACTGTTTCTTTCTCCAAAATTAAGGTTAATTATCATTTGAAAATCTCCCCTATCCTTCTGAGTTTTGATTCGCCTAGTTAATTCCTTGGCTTAGGATCATCTTAAATTTCTTCAGGTGAGAGGACATTTGGTGTGTTGACAAAGCTTGATTTAATGGACAAGGGAACAAATGCACTTGACGTACGTGTTTGTGGTCTCTTGTTCTGTGTGAATTTTTTGTTTTTATTGCCATTGGACTCTGTAACTTCCCCTTCTTTATTTTCATTTAGGTCCTTGAAGGAAGAGCTTACAGACTGCAGCATCCCTGGGTTGGAATCGTGAACCGTTCACAAGCAGATATCAACAGGAATGTTGACATGATTATAGCTAGGCGAAAAGAGCAAGAGTTCTTTGATTCTAGTCCTGAATATTCTCATCTTGCCAGCAGGATGGGTTCAGAATATCTTGCTAAACTTCTTTCACAGGTTCAAGAAATCTTGCATTGCTTTCATTTATACTGTTAGTGATCTAAAAATGGTAGATGATGCAGTGCTGCTTCCATCTTTCAGCATCTAGAGGCTGCGATCAGATCACGCATTACGAGCATAACCTCTCTGATAAACAAAACTATTGATGAGCTTGAATCTGAGATGGATCACCTTGGTAGACCTATTGCCTCTGATGCTGGGGTAATCTTTACTGAAATTTTGAGCTGAAGTGCATTGGAGTTAAATGGACATAGGGACATCATGGCTATTCTTTTGCAGGCTCAATTGTACCTCATCCTGGAGCTTTGCCGTGCATTTGACAAAATATTTAAAGAACATCTTGATGGAGGGTAAACCTCATATCAATGTTTTTTCTTAATTGATTTACTGTCAATCTGATTATTGTTCTAGGCTGTCCTTAATATGCAATTTAAAATTTGTAGACGACCTGGTGGTGATAGAATTTATGGGGTCTTTGATAACCAACTCCCTTCTGCTCTGCGGAAGCTTCCATTTGATCGTCACCTCTCCGTGCAAAATGTGAAGCGGGTTGTATCACAGGCAGATGGTTATCAGCCTCATTTAATTGCTCCTGAGCAAGGGTACCGTCGGCTGATTGAATCTGCTCTCAATTATTTTAGAGGACCAGCTGAAGCTTCTGTAGATGCTGTAAGAAATCTTCTTCCTGTGCTGATTGTATTAGTACTTCCTTTCATCAACTGAAGAGTCTTTTATACATCACTGCAGGTGCATTCTGTTTTGAAAGAGCTGGTGAGGATATCCATCGGGGAGACTCAGGTTTGCCCTTGGCTTCTTAGATACAAAGTATCAGTTACACCCTTTTCCCTTGTACATTAGTTACAAAAGTTACTGCATCTTTAGGAGTTGAAACGATTTCCAACTCTACAAACGGAGCTTGCTGCTGCATGCTATAAGGCCCTTGAGAGATTCCGTGAAGACGCCAGGAAAACTACTCTACGGCTGGTTGATATGGAGTCAGCATATTTGACTGTGGAGTTCTTCCGCAAGCTCCCACAGGAAGTTGACAAGACTGGAACTGGAAATCCCAGAACTGGAAATCCTCCTGCTCCTGGAAATCCCAGAACTGCAAACCCTCCTGCTTCTTCGGATGATCGTTACTCTGATGCACATTTCAGGAGAATTGCTTCTAATGTGTCCTCATATATTGGCATGGTATCTGAAACCCTGAAGAATACTATCCCCAAGTCTGTTGTCCACTGTCAGGTCCGTGAAGCTAAGCGGTCCCTGCTTAATGATTTCTATACTCAAGTGGGCGGGAAAGATGTGAGTAACCTTCTTTGTGTTCTAGCTTGTTCATTCCTCCTCCTACCAATTTTTCCAGTAAATAAATTTTGTTTTTTGCAGGCTAAGCAACTTGCAGTACTCCTTGACGAGGATCCTGCCCTCATGGAACGCAGGTTGCAATGCTTTAAGAGGCTTGAGCTGTACAAGTCCGCTCGGGACGAGATTGATTCCGTGTCATGGACACGATGAAGGTAACACTTGTCTTCCATTAGACACACTGTAATTCGACTAATGCAGAATTAGCAGCTAGCTATTATGCACATTGGTTGTCAAGTATTACTAGACCGATCACTTTGTCTCGTATCTTAGCCTGTTAATATCAGTCGTGTGCTTGACTGCTTGTGTTGTATCTATGTCTCAACTCCCAACTCTTATTAGGTGCAGATCTCTCAGTCTTTCGTAACCCATGTGCAAACTTGTATGCACGAATGAGAATGAAGTTTGTTCATGGTACCTAGGTGTTGTAGGAGTAGGATGCACATGCCGATTCTTCTTCCGTCCTTTACTAAGTGTAGTCGTGTAGACTGCAGAATTCGGACTTTTAATGACAAATATATTTTATGCAACTTGCCACTAGTCAATCACACTGTAGAATAAATCCACATTGTTGGCTGCGAGCATTACCATGCAATTGAATCAGGGAAGTTATTTGAGAGCCGTTCGATAAACAACTGGTATTGCGTCTGAACATTCGCGGCCTGCTGGACCTGCAAGACCCGTCTGCCACCTATCTTATTTTGTTAGCGTTATTGCTGACATTTTCCACATCCGGGATGAATGACGCGTGCAGGGCAGAACCAGCCGAAACAGGGATCAGGTCAGTCAAGTCCCGCATAAGCATTGGTCAATTTCGCGATGCTTATTTGTCCTGGTCGCATTCTTTCAGCAGCATACAAATCAGTCCGTGCGTTCTTTTCTGGCCAGTTGCCCCCTCCGTTGAT
The DNA here is from genome assembly GCA_038087645.1 of Saccharum hybrid cultivar R570. Lineage (NCBI taxonomy): Eukaryota > Viridiplantae > Streptophyta > Magnoliopsida > Poales > Poaceae > Saccharum > Saccharum hybrid cultivar. Next base: position 6,586,126 of record JAQSUU010000039.1, read on the forward strand.
CTGACCCTTTTGGTTCGTCCGGGAAATCCTCGCCTGCTGGCCATGGATTCACGCTTTCTAGAGGAGGTTTTGCCCGCCGTGCGCCCTTCTCCACGAGTTCCCCGCGTAGAACAGGTCCTCTGGAATAGAAACGCTAAACGCATGACGTGCTGTCCTGATTTTGACGAGTTCATGCATCTTCAGCAGACTGGATTGGTCGTCCTAAGAACACGAAATTGTAATTAGGAGCCATACACGTCATCTACTAGTGTTTCCGGTGAAGCTGCTGTCACCATGACCTGCCAGTCAGAACAAATGTGCTCCTAGTACTCCCTCCGTACTCGGTTTAGATGTCGTTCTGGGCGACGCTGCTGATTTCACAAAGGTTGTCGTTGAGCCCGTAAACAGCTTTGAATGGACACGTTTGCCCCTGGCTCTTCGTTGTGCACGCTCGGCCCACCTCCGCTCGACATGGAATTAATCGCAGCGCCTCGTATGCGCACGCTCGCCGCCCGCTACGCTCTTCGCTCGAGTCACACTAATCACGCAACGCTCCCATCCTCTCCCCAAGCACCGTACCACTCGCCTCCAATCCATAGGAACCGCAGCACGCTCACGTCCCTTCCTTGCCGCCCATGGAGTCCGTCGAGGGCCTGGCAGCCGTGGAGGCGCTGGAGTCTGTCGAGGGCCTGACTTCCATGGAGGCGCTGGAGTCTGTCGAGGCGCTCGACTCCGACGTCGTGCCGCTGAACTCCGACGTCGCGGCGCTGGACTCCGATGTCGCGCCGCTCGACTCCGACGTCGCACCGCTGGACTCCATCGTCGCGCCGCTCGACTCCGACGTCGCGCCGCTGGACTCCATCGTCGCGGCGCTGGACTCCGACGTCACACCGCTGGACTCCATCGTCGCGCCGCTCGACTCCGACGTCGCACCGCTGGTGTCGCGCCGCTGGACTACGTGGATGGCCTGGACTCTGTCGTCGAGTCTCTGTGTCCTCGCTGCGGCACGGTCCACGCTGGCGGCGTCTTCGGAGAAGCTTGCTTCCAAGCTCGCCGGGAGGCTCGCAGGTGTGCCCGTTGTGGCCTTTTACATGAAGACTATGATTTTCCAGCAAGGTTGTTCCATGCCATGGAAAAGTTTGATTGTGAGATCTACATCCCTGATGTGGACAAACTTCAAATGAATGGTAACACCATCATTCTGCCTGAGGAAGTTGGAAAGAAGTTGGAGGAGATCCTCGATGCAAAGAGGTTGGAAGATGCAAAGACTTAGCAAGATGCAAAATAACAGTAAGGTACATGTTCAATCCAGTCGACCTACTGTAACTTGCTAAACTAAATAATAACAGTAAGGTACAAGTGCTTCGGCTAGCATGCTGCAAAGACTAACATATGCTTGCATCTCTTCTTCTAATTTGCTGCAGGAAGGCTAGCAAGCGCCACGCACGAACAGTGCCATGCAAAATTACCCATGCAAATGTCCACAAGCAAAAAAATAGTGCCCGGCTAGGTATCGAACCCGGGACCTCACGACTAGTAGCTTATTCCTCGCTGCTCTAGCCGTTAGAGCCTTGGTTGTTTACTCTATACAGATGCACCCGCAACTCTATTTATTAGGGGCAGACATGGAAAAACACCCCCTAATTAATCACTCCTCGGTATGCACAATCCTGTCCAAAACGACATCTAATACGAGTATGGAGGGAGTATTAATCAGGCCTTGATCCGTCCTCCTCATTGCTGAAAACCTCACCCAAATTGGATTGTAGGCTTTTAGAGCACGTCCGTCACCATGGATATGATCATTAGCTGTTCCGGCTGTCCACATTTTGTACAGTTCCAAACTGGCATCGCTGCCAATCCACAGTACCAGTGCGTAATAGCCGCTCAAAAATTTCCGACCAATATTGATTGACGGTGGTAACAAGTGCTACTAATTGCTTATATGTTTTCTGTCACGGTCGGGACGCTAATGCCTGAACAAAATCCAGGGCCGCACTTTGGACTTTACTAGCGTATAAGTAGGCTGTGTTTAGTTCCTCAAAAAAAAACACTGTGCAAACAAAAGATTCCCCGTCACATCAAACTTGCGATGCATGCATGGAGTACTAAATGTAGATGAAATCAAAAACTAATTGTACAGCTTGGTTGTACTTTGCGAGACGAACGTTTTGAACCTAATTAGTCAACGATTAGACACTATTTACCAAATAAAACCAAAACGTGCTACAGTACTTTTTTTTACACCTTTTCGCGGAACTAAACACACCCGTACTAGAACATGCCAGTAGTTATCTCTGGGGGCAGTATTCTTTTAAGGCGAAGAATAGGCCGGCCGGTAGTTGTTGGCCATTACGTACTTAGCAGTAGCACACATATACTCCTGTCTCATGTGGCGGTTGGTCGATTAAGGCACGTCTAGGCATCTAGTGAGTGGTCGGTCGGACCGGATCACCGAACAAGTAATGAGTAATCTCCTCGTGCAGGCCTTCCTCGTCGAGCTTATAATTTCTCTGCCGCTGACCACCCCCCTAAAACTAGAGTTGGTTGCACATGTAATCCCGTGGCGCTGCTGCTCGCCACATGCCAGGCACGGGCAGCGCCCACGCCCACGATGATCCATCCCTCCTCGGCGGACGGACAGACGGGCGGGAGGGCGTCGTTGTTCGCATGTCGTGCGCGCGTGGGGAGGCCGGGAGGGGCGGGCGGGCGCTCTGTCGGCGTCTCCCCGGTCACCTCACCTGCCGCGCTCCTCCTCGGAAAACACTATTCAACTGCTCCTCCCTCCCCGTCAGCTGCTGTTGTTGTCTACCGTCAAACCTGGACAAGCGCTGTTCCTGTACGGCTGTACGCATGGACCAGGGCACGGACCCAAATGGATGGAAGCTTCAGCCTGTCACGCCTGTCGGTCCATATCTCTCGAGCACTTGGCACTATTATACTGTATACTACTACTATTCATTCACGGAGTAGTATGCATACTCCGACGAATATACCATAGGAAGGAATTCGAAAATGCAGAGCAATAATCAAGCAGAGACGGGCATACGCTCTCCACTCCAGCAAACAATTCTGTACGACTGTACCTGCACTGTTTAATGGCGTGTGCCGGTGTTTTTTGTGTACCATGTTTTTGACGTTTGACTTGAGCCCAATCGACCTAGGACCGTACACGCAAGTGTATTAGCATAGCAGCGGGGGACGGACGGGATGCCACCACCCTACACCCTACTGCGTACTGCCTGTTGAGCCTGCAGGGCAGGGAGATGAATCCGATCCCAAAACAAACACCCGAGAGGAGGGGAGCGGGTGGAGATGATAATGGTTCGTTCGGCTAATGGTTTGTATGGTTGAAGCTATTTTCTGATGAGAGAAAAATACTATATAATAGCATAGAAGCAGCGATCAGCCTAAAAAAACTGGCGCCCTCGATTCCTCCTGTCCCCGACGTATTCAATTTGTCCGCCAGTGACAACGGGGGGCAATAAATCCCGTGCATATGGACGTCCTACTCCTGCCGGCAATAACTCCGTTTAAACTTGGTGAGAGTTCCATCTCAATGTATGGTCTTCTATGCCCTTGTTCAGTTCCCAAATCCAACCCCAAATTTCACTATGCAAAAAGAAGATTCCCCGTCACATCAAAATGTCGGCACATGCATGGAGTACTAAATGTAGATGAAATTAAAAACTAATTGCACAGTTTTGTTGTACTTTGCGAGACGAACATTTTGAGCCTAATTAGTCAAAGTTTGGACAATTTTTACCAAATAAAAACAAAAGTTGCTACAGTACGACGTGACCTACACTATTCCAACTTCTCCTCCCAATTCCAACATCTAAACAAGGCCTATATAAATCGCAACAAATGTGCTTAGACTAGATCAGGTAGGCATTCTTGAGCTGAGGAAGACTCGAGTTTTATCTCTTTTAATAAAAAAAATGAACCCGGGAGTTGAACTAGACTAGCGGAGTAGCCTGCGCCAGGGCCCCACCCCCTCCACACCGTTTCGTTCCGAGTCCCCCACCCCACGTCCTTCCCTCCCCCAAAATAAATCCCAGCCATTACGGCGCCATCGCCCAGCCCAACCACTCTTCCGGTCTTCCCACAGGCCACAGCGCAGGCCGGCAGGCGCAAGCGCAGCGCCAAGGAAGATCCAAGCTGCCCGGCTGCTGCACAGCGCGGTACAACTACACCGCCGCTGTTGCTACAAAGGCCACGCCAAAATCCAAACCCAACCAACCGCGCCGCTCCAGTCTCTCGCGCCTCGCGATCTGCCTCCGTTCCTTCCTCTCGGCGCTGCGGCTGCGGCTGGCCCGGCGTGATGAGCGCTGGGAGATGAGGTGCAAGCTCCACCCTTACGCCAACCCCGTGGGCGTCTGCGCGCCCTGCCTCCGCGACCGCCTCCTCGCGCTCGCCGCCGAGCGCGCCCAGGCCGCCGACGCCAGCAGCGACGGGGGCTGCGGGAGCAGCAGCTGCGGCGGCTCGCCCCCGGCGCCCCTGCACCTGCCCGCGCGGCGGCACCGCCAGCACGGCCACGGTGCCGAGGAAAGGGCCGGGGCGTTCCCGCGCTCCGTCTCGCCGTACGTGCAGCATCGGCGCTCCGACGCCTGCGCTTACGCGACCTCCTCCTCCTTGTCCGGGTACCACCAGCACCAGCCGAACCTCCTCTTCTTCCGCACGCCGCAGGTCGGACCGGCCGCCGCGGCCGCGGCCGCCTTTCGCGCCGACGACGAGCCCGGGGGGGAGGAGACCGGCGGCAAGAAGAAGGCCGCGCCGAGGCGGTCCTTCCTGTCAGCGATCTTCGGCGGCGGCAGGCGGCACGGACGGGAAGCAGAGGCAGGCAGGAAGGAGAAGGAGCCTCCCCGGCGGTCCACCTCGTGGCTCTCGGCAATCATCCGCCGCAAGCGGAGGCCGGCCAACTTGGCCGCGTCCTTCCCGGCGCCGCCACCGGCGCAGCAGGACGAGGAGCCTGAGTCTCCCGGAGGCAGCAGCAGCAGCTGGTGGTTCCCCTCGCCGTCGCCGGCCAGGCAGCAGCAGCACCGGCGGCGGCACGGCGGCGGCGGCGCTGGCGCGGGCGCCAACGGGGACGGGATCTCGGGGTTCGCCGTGTGCCTGAGCCCGCTCGTCCGGCCCAGCTCCGCCGGCGGCCGCCGCCGGTGCCAACCGCCGGACCCCTCCACGATGGGAGACAGCCACCGGCGACACGCGTCGGCCGGAGGCGCCGCGTCGTTCGGGCGCAACGCCTCCCGGAAGCTCGCTGATATGGGTAGGTTCCGATGACGCGGCCTCGCCGGTCGGTCCTCGTCGTCGGCGCCGGCCAAAGTTCCTCTTTTTGTTTCATTTTCTTTTTTTTTTTCTTTTCTTTTTTGTTAATCTCGAAGATGATTGATGATGGGTGTGTTCACTTCCCATGCCAACTTAAAATATTTCCTCTTCCACCCATCACATCGAATCTTTCGACGCATGCATGGAACATTAAATGTAGGTAAAAAAGATAACTAATTGCATAATTTGTCTGTAAATGTCGGGACGAATCTTTTAAGTCTAGATTAGACAATTTTTGCCAAATAACAACGAAAGATGCTACAGTAACTTTTCACCTACTTTTCGTGAAGTGAACACACCCGATGTTTGTTAGTACAGTAGTAGCACTTAGCGCCTAGCTAGCCGCCACGAGAGTGAAAACATACTTGGCCCATGTTTAGATCATCTCAAGATTCCAAGTTTTTTCACTCTCTCTCCGTCACATCAATTTTTAGCCGCTTGCATGGAGTACTAAATGTAGGTAAAAAAATATCTAATTACACAGTTTAGTTCAAAATCACGAGATGAATCTTTTGAGCCTAGTTGGTCTACGATTGGACAATATTTGTCAAATAAGACGAAAATGGTACTATTCATCAGGGTGAAAAAATCTTCAATCTAAACAAGGGCTTGGGAAGAAATTCAATGGTGATTCCGGGGATTAGACGAAGACAGTGGATTAGGGCCTTGTTTAGTTTGCAAAAAAAAATTTATTTGATGAATAGTACCACCTTCGTCTTATTTGATAAATATTGTCCAATCGCGTGGACCAACTAGGCTCAAAAGATTCATCTCGTGATTTCTAACTAAACTGTATAATTAGTTATTTTTTTTACCTATATTTAATACTTCATGTAAACGGTTAAAAATTGATGTGACAGATAGAGTGAAAAAATTCTAACGAGGCCCAGCTTGTCAAGAGTTGTAAGAAATTGAAATTTTGTTTGCGAGGAAGATGTCAATCACGGCGACCTGGGGATATCAGCTCGGCTGAGCCGCGTCGGCCTGGTCGTCGCCTGTTGCCCGCTGACAATGCAGACGATCGGTTTCAGGCAGCCGCAATCACGTCACGTACTAAATGATGTCGGCACTCGGACACCGTACGCCCAAGCGTGAGCCGCAGGTGCTACGGCACCAACTGTTGGCATGGCAGGGCAGCTCTGGACGGGCGGCCCGTTGGCCTGCTCATCCGACGAGCAGGCAGAGATCCATGACACAAGATCTGCGGGAATCGCCAATCGCCATGCAAGCGTCACATCCCAGGCTCACGCACTGCAGGTCAAGCAGTAGTACTCTACGCCACGCAGGCTGTGTTTTCTTCCTTAGGCTGTGTTCAGTTCCTTAAAAAAAAAAAAAAGTACTGTGCAAACAAAAGATTTCTCGTCACATCAAACTTGCGATACATGCATGGAGTACTAAATATAGATGAAATCAAAAACTAATTGTACAGCTTGGTTGTACTTTGCGAGACGAACGTTTTGAACCTAATTAGTCAACGATTGGACACTATTTACCAAATAAAGCCAAAACGTGCTACAGTACTTTTTTTTTGCACCTTTTCGCGGAACTAAACACACCCTTAAAAAAATACTGTGCAAACAAAAGATTCCCGTCACATCAAACTTGCGATACATGTATGGAGTACTAAATGTAGATGAAATAAAAAACTAATTGTACAGCTTGGTTATACTTTGCGAGACGAACGTTTTGAACCTAATTAGTCAACGGTTGGACACTATTTGTCAAATAAAGCCAAAACGTGCTACAATATTTTTTTTTTACACTTTTTACACAACTAAACACAGCCGCAGAGAGAAAGGTCGGGATTGATGACGGCTCGCAGCCACGGCAAATATAGGGGCTGTTTAGTTTTCAAAAATTTTCTCAAAAATTTTCAGATTTTTCGTCATATCAATTTTTGGACAAGTCTAGTTAGTTCATGATTGGACACTAGTTATTAAATAACAACGAAAATGCTACGTTCTGCTACAATAGTTTTTGCAAAAAAAATTACCAACTAAACATGCCCCCAGTGAGAGTGATGCACGCCTGCAGAAGGTCGAGGCTGGCAGCCTGGCAGGCAAGCATGCATGCATCGAAGGGAGCGAGTGGCCGATCGAGATCGCACGCTCGATGCCTCCGCGGGAGAGGGAGGACGACGGTGACAAATTGCTTCTGGGGCACAGCCGCATAGGCACCGTTTAGATACCAAAAAATTTGCCAAAATTTTTAGATTCTTCGTCACATCGAATCTTTAAACACATGCATAAAGCATTAAATATAGATAAAAAATAAAACTAATTACACAGTTTAGATGAAATGGACGAGACAAATCTTTTAAGCCTAATTAGACTATGATTGGATAATATTTGCCAAATAACAACGAAACTGTTACAGTAGCGTTTCGCCAAAAATTTTGCCAACTAAACAGTCTCACAGTAGGATAGGGGCACTAGGGAGGATTTTAGCAGCGCCGTGGGAATGCGAGACGGGATGATGGAAAGGGCCGCACGCCTGGCTCGCGTATCATGACATGGCGGATGGCGCGGGCGACGGCATCATGATCCGCTACATACACTGCTGCGCGCATTAGCTCAAGGGGAAAAAGGAGCTCGCAGCAACATTCCACTTCCACCACCACCAGGGTGCTCGCGTCGCGTGCGTCCGGCCGGACGACACCTCGCGCTCTCGTCGGCACCGGCGCCTGCGTCGGATCGGACCCGCTGGGCAGCAGGGCCGTCAGGATCAGCCGGTCATGGTTCAGCGCACAGCATCAGGTTCCTGGACCGTGCTGATGTACGTTCCTCGGCAGTCGGCGCTGCACGTCGTTCAGTTCACTGCCTGTCGATCAGTGACGGAACCAGGGGGCTAGCAGGGGCCATGGCCCCCAAGCACGGTAAGTTCTCTTTAATACCTATATAAATATATGAATTTACAGCTAAAAAATATTAATTTTCACCTATTTTTTTATTCAAATATTATGATTTTGGTTATAAATAGTGTAAAATATTTAAAAAGTTGTTGAATCATATAATTACATATATTTTAGCACACTAAAAAAAATATGACCATATTTGTTTGGTCCCCTAGTCAGAATCGTTGGTTCCGTCTCTGCTGTCGATTAGGAGGATAGATAGATTCTTCCATCCTCTCAACGATGCCTACATCACCTGTCCGAATATGGAAGAGACACGAGGAGACCCCACGTCACGATTCACAAGAACCTCAGGCTGGGAGTGAGACGACTCGAGCTTTGCTTGTGGCATGCACGGCATGGTAGCAATACCAACACCCGGTCAATTCAAATTGCCCGCTCCGGCAGGCGGGCGTTCCCATCGCTTTTCTCCGTCTTTCTCCGGTTTGCCGGATCAAACATGCCAAAAGCTAGCTCTTCTTCGACGTCGGCGAAAGCAACCGCTTAATTGCTGCGGACAAGACACAGGCACACATAGCCAATGTAAACAAAACTTGCAGGGGCACTGGACTTTCTGGAAAGTTCATGGGGACGCGACGGACCTCGGACGACGACGGAGACATACACAGCAGCCCGTCGAGCACGCGGTGGTTGATGGCGATCGTAGCCGCATGAGGTCCGGCAACAAAAGCCGTCTACATGCATGGAAGTTGTAGTCCTGCCCTGGGACTGCACCGCCACCGCATGCACTTTTGCCTCGTCAGCCTACCTCCCGTAGTCCCGTGTATTGTATCCGACGAGCTAGTCGCGCTGGCTAAACTGTTCAAATTTTGTGTCCCGTACATGATCCGAGTTGAGATTGTGCTAATTTGTTGAACAGAAAATCTGGTACCCACTGCGTCAGCACCTCCCTCCTCGCGTATTCTTCTCCAGAATTTTAGCATCTGAACTGAAAAGCACTTCGTATAAACGCTTTCATTATTGGTGAATGCGAGAGCTTAAAGCAAAAATCCGTCATGCTGTTTGCTTTCATGTTAGCTAGTGCTGTAAGGGATAAGTCAACTATATATGCAGTGTGCAGTGGGGGCAACAACAGCCAAAACACTCATCTTTTAGGCGTCCAAAGAAACTTCGATCAAGCAGAATGAAATCCTGTTGTGAAGAACAACGAGTAGTGGTTGGTGCTCGATTGCATGCTGGAAAAAAAACAATAAAGTTTTTTTTGTGACTAAAAAAAAAATGTTGGGCAGGCCATGCAGCAGCTCCTCCACCGACATCTACTTTCTTCCCTCCACCAACCACGAAAATACGAAACCGGCCAAATTATTATTATTATTATTATTATTATTATTATTATTATTATTATTATTATTATTATTATTATTATTATTATTATTATTATTATTATTATTATTACTATTACTATTACTACTACTACTACTACTAAAACTAGCAATGGGTAGGAGCGTCTTGTCAAAGGGAATATTAGTGGCAGATTGCCGTCTTTCCACATAAGTAACCACACCCTTGCTCCTCACGCGAAAGTGCCAGGCCAAAAGCCTGATTTCCTAGCTAGTAGTTGGTGCTGGTCAGATACCAAACCTTGCAGGGGAGCAATCTATCAGCACTTACAGCAGTGTGCCAGCCTGAGACCCTGAGAGTGACGGCACTAGAAGGATCATGCAATCAGATGGCCCAACTGCTAAATGCTCTATTTGGGAATAATGGTGGCAGGAATAGTCAAGGTAATACAGAACCTTGAGGTTGGCACTACCTTTAATTTGTTTGGTTCCAAATTTGATTCCCAATGATCTATGGAGAATCAATCTGTTTGTTGGGCCTACCTCCATTTGTCTAAACTATATATTTTTTCTTCAAATCATATAAAATAAACTACAAGGATAAGCTTTTCATTTTTTTTATTTATTCCCTGGAGCAGATGCTCAAACTCGTGAGCATTAGCCCAGGGGTTTCAGCTTCTGCTGTTCCGAGTTTGTCACCCATAATCAGCTAGCGTTGTTGTGTTATATCAGGAAGCCTGGTTTGCTGCTTCAGTCTCTGACCTATAAGAGATTTTCTAGAAACTGAATTAAAACAATCACAAAAGGGGCACAGCATGGCACATCTCTGAAGACTCTGCATGTCCGGATCGCAAGTGCCTCTCATCAACCGTAGTGGGAAACAATATCATAACAACTGTTGAGAATTTAGAGCTTTCATGCATGTCTACCACCATGTCAATTGGCACAAGACTAGCAAAGATAAATGATTGGCATACCTTAGTGTGCTCCATGGGACCCAACTCTCATGTGAAGATTCATACTTCCATTCAGATCTGAAAGTGGATGTTAGCATCAATGTTAGGCAGACTGATACAGCACAAAAGCAGTAAGATAATATGGCACAAAAGAACCAAGAAATAAACTTGAAACAGTAAGAGTAAGGACAAGCTACAGTAAGTGGGCACCAGTCTCCTTTACCGTATAACCTAGAATAAGACAAAAAGGAAAATTGTTAAACTAGATTTTTTTTTGTGACCCATTTGACATTAGACTGATACAACTTGGAGTGACTGTCAGTCAGACACCTATGTGCACTAAAGATATATTTGCCACCATATATAAATTGTCAAAATAGTACTGCAAGCAATTTTTATACAGAACCAAGATAATAAATAAACCCCTGAAGATAAAAAAAGTACAGGACTATGCATGTTAGCAACTGTAACAGGACTTCACAAATGTACTATCTCAATAAGCTCTAATCATCACTGAACATTGCTGATCATGTTCTTGACTATACAATGCAAGCCAGTTTGTTTCTATTCTAATATTACACCAGTGAGATCATTCATTGGCATAACCCTCAACAATGTTCTGATAAGAAGCAAGCATTGGAAAGGCAGATTTAATTAGTATTAGCATTACAACATCCTGTATGTTGTCTTCCAATTCTCTTCGATTTTTTAGCTTGTCTAGCAGTTACAAGAATGACCAGTCCGATGCTGATCGCAAGCACAAAGTTTGCCCATAAAACTGATGGAATAACAGTCTGATGTTCTTTGTCACAGTTTTCGGTCTGTTGGGGGTTTTGAGGCCATGGGTCTCTGTACCGTTCTTCTATTCCTTTTTCTTTTGAAGCTCGATGTGTCTTCGGGACTGCCTTGGTAATCCTAGGATTACTTGCGAGTTGTGAGTTCTTGTAATGTTTTAAACTCTACTTCTTCTTAATGAAATACGTACCTAAACAGGCAATTGTAAAAGGAACAGAACAGGAAATTACACTGGAAAGACCGCTCAAACTCAAATAGTAAAATCTGCAGTTACAAGCAGCACTTAGCAGAGGAATTCTTCTTAGTCTCTTAGATACCATCAGCAAGCCATTATGTGCATGATAAGTAATTTATGAAAATGAATTAGAAAATAGAATATAATCTGCATTGATCATGACCTCGTGCAGCTGATATTATGCAAGAATTACAAAAAAAAATGTGTTAACAGCTATTCTGCAAGTATTACAAAAAAAATTACCTCTACCCACAGGGTTTGTTTTAATAAAACATGTTCAGCCTTTTTTTTTTGAAAAACCATGTTCAGCAAATTGAAATGGACTGTAGCTTGTAACAAGTAACCTTGGAACAGTATTATTTACTAACCTATCAGCAAACAGGATACTTGAGCAAACAAAATTATAGTTAAATTACAAGCAGCTTACTGTTGTATCATCCGTTGACTAAAGCATTTCAGCTGGACTGAAACAACTCACAAAAATTGAATAAGTGAACAACCAAACACAATCCAACTAGACACAATGTAAGCAGTTAGGGTTCTGAACACAGAACACACCTTAAGTCTCATAATGACTTCAGGCTGGTTTTCCTCTTGACTGAAAGATTATACAGATAATAATTTGCAGAAGCAGGATGTTGGATAGAATGTGTGCACACTGATTTTTTTTCTATGTATTTTTCAAATGCATAAATAGGCTTCATAAAGTCTCACTAAACATCAGGCTTGATATATGAGGAGCTTGCCCTGCATGTAGCACACAATTTAAGCTCATGTTTGAGCACCACTGACAGTATTCACCATGGCACTCAACATTAAGGAACAGGCTTGAACGAAGCAGTGTCACAATTATCATCTCAATTGACACAGCAAGTAGTCTTCTGCTTAGGCCACCACAAAGCAGTCAGCAAAGAGCTAGCAGTTGGTTTCTTGTTTTCAGTCACCAACCAACCATTCAGTCACTGAGTCAAATGCCCCTTGGGAACACTATAGAGTTCGTCAATAATCATGGCATTTCAGCAGACTTTGGGAAACCATGTTTGCCCTCATTTTCCAGCTCTTTTTCATCCAATTCATCAGTATCTGAACTCAGGTCCTCTGTGTATCCTTGGGCATTACTCACTTTTTGAAGAAGTAAAAAGGGCATTTTTCTTGTAGCCCTATACAAGATTTGCTGTGGTGTTACAAGCCCCTCCTCTCTAAAGCAGTTTAGCTGCTCTTCCAGTATCTGTTGATCTGTGAGCTTTATACACTCCAGCAAAATCTTGTCATGGTCGAGCCGCCATCAACTTGGTAAATGGTAACGGCTTGTATTCAGGATCAGGAACCATCGACATCCTTGTATACTGAAGACCATCAATCGAATCCACAAGACCCATTCTCAGCAAATTGTGATACTCTGGAGAGTGGCCACTGCCCTTTCTTATATCCGTCAATGGCCGACTAAGGTTCTTCCGGATGTCTCCAAAGAGACCGACTAAGGTTCTTTGACGCAATCTTATAGACCTTTGCCCTTGACCGCAGCTTGTGCTTGGCAGCATATAACTTTGCCAACGACCCCATTATATAATGTAAGAGCAGAAGTTGACCACAGTGTAGCGACACCGCTCAGCCATCGTCAGTAAAGACTTATTATTCATCTGAGAATTTGTGTGTAAGCTTGTGTGGCGTGGAACATATAGAAGCATATGGTTGTGGATCTGGTTCACGGTCTCCTTTCAAAAACTCGAGCTTCCGAAACTGATTGATACACTGCTTCATTTGCATAGCTTCTTAGATAAGCACTTTTTTTACCACTCTACCAAACATGGTCGTAGTCTTTGGATTATTCTAAAACCACTTCAGATCGGATTCTCTTTACAAACATTTCTCTGGTGATTCTCCATCACGTTCTCTAAAAACGTTTGGAAGGAATTCTATAGATTCGTGGAAGAGAAATGAGAAGGAAATGAATTGAAATACGGGTGAAACATCTTTTTGGACGATTCTCGCTTATGTTGTGAGAATTGTTTTGGGTGATTTTGGACGAAATGTTTCACATTTTAGCATGTTTGACAGGGATTCTAAAGATTCATGCGAGAATCCGAAATGTTTCTTCGATCTCTTAAAGAGAAATGAGAAGGAAATGAATCAAAACAAGCGAATCATCCTTTTGGTTGATTCTCCCTTATACAATGTTAAAAATATTTTTTTTTTTCGAAAGATCAGTTACCGGCTTTCATTGATAAGGTAGAAGCATAAATAATTACAAGCAGTTTGGCGCAAGGAGCGCCCACTTAGCATGGCTTTTCACAAGATAGTGAGTTGCCTGCCACCCCTGGAACTATCTAACAGAGTTTACACAACACTGGGATCATCAACATGCTGGGACATGATTCCAGCCGACGGCATTACTAACTCGAGCCCTTTATTGCCCGCTCGTATCCAGGTCCTAGCTTCATCCTGGATTGCACTGATCAGGAGATCAGTTGGTCTTGCAGCATTGTTGAAGATGCGTCGATTCCGTTCCATCCAAATCTCCCAGACAATGAACATCACCATTGACCGCAAACCATCTCTCTTCGATCTCTGACCACAATTCCCCAATCCAACGAACCAAGCGCTTAGTTCATGGCTATCTACCCAGTTACCAGGCAGTAAACCATCCACCCTTAACCAATGTCCAGCTTTCTCCCAAATTGCCAGACTATATTGGCATTCCGTGAACAGGTGTGAGGTTGTCTCGAGGTTTCTCATGCATAGTGGACAGAAGTATTGATTTGGCCATTCTCTTATCAGCAAACGTGCAACTGTCCATATTCTGTTCTGGAGCATCAGCCAGGTGAAGAACCGGCATCTCGGCGGCGTCTTGGCCTTCCAGATTGTAGTTGCAGCCATGGAGGTGACCATTCCGGCAAACTGTATCTTATAGGCAGAGCTTGCGGTGTAGTTGCAGTCAGCAGTATGCATCCAGATAATCTTGTCTTCATGCTGCGGCATCAGTGTAACCCCCTGCAGGCGTGTCCATAATGATAAGAATTCCTCAATTAACTGGACGGTCATGTTATGATCAACATCCAACACCCACTTGTCACCGGTGATAGCATCCTTGTCTGTCCTATTCTTTCTCTTACTGTGTCTGAACAACGCCGGGTACAATGTTGCCAGTGCCTCACCATGCAGCCAACGAGATGTCCAAAAAGTGGCCTTCTCCCCATTGCCAAGGATGACTGTTGTAGCAGCGTTGAAGAGTGCCGGATCATGGTTGTCCACAGGCAGCTCCAAGCCTTGCCAGGGCCTTCCTGCTCCTTCCCAGAAGAACCAAAGCCAGCGCAATCTGAGAGCACGGCTGAATTTTTCCAATTCAACTATGCCAAGGCCACCATTTACTGTCGGTACACATACTCTAGGCCACACAACTTTACACTTTCCACCAGTTAGCTCCTGGTCACCGAGCGTACTAATTCCCGACGACCAGCTATGTTGAGCAGCCGGCCTTGCCATCCAGCAACTTTTCTCTTGGCCCTGTCCTGAATGTATTGCAGGTGCACCATTCTGAGTCTTCCTAGAGTGAGCGGCAAGCCCAAGTATTGCAGAGGGAAGGTCATCCGCACTCCTGGAAAATCCTGCAGGACCTCATCAATGTCAATGTTAGCACATCTAATCAGTGCAACGGAGCTTTTCTGCATGTTGTTTTGCAGCCCAGTGGCTTCCCCAAATGCATTCATAATATCCATAATGCAAGTGATGTCTTCTTTTTTGGGGTTGCTGAAGATGACTGCATCATCAGCATACATAGAAATGCGGAGCCGAGACTGCCTGCCTTTGAGAACCGTTCTAGGCAAAATGTTTCACATCTTATCAGCATGTTTGGCAAGGATTCTAAAAATTCACGTGAGAATACAAAATGTTTCTTACATCTAAATGCACCCTATGTCGTTCTTTGAGCTTGTCGATTCTAATCGACATGACTAGGCTTAAATTTGTGAGAAAATCCTGCAGGTACGTATTGTCTGTAGTTAAAAAGAAATTATCATTTGGGGGTCTTAGTATTTTCGTTTTTTCGTTTTTTCGTTTTAGAGAAAGCTCTGAACCAAAAAATTTTTTTAGAGAAAGCTCTGAGCCAAAAAAAAAAAGAGAGAGAGAAAGCTCTGAGCCAAGCCAAAAAAATAAATTATCATTTGGGGGTGCTTGTATTTTCGTTTTTTAGTTTTAGAGAAAGCCCTGAGCCAAAAAAAATAAAGAATGCTCTGAGCCAAAGCTAAAAATAAATGGAGATGCGGGGTATCGATCCCCGTACCTCTCGCATGCTAAGCGAGCGCTCTACCATCTGAGCTACATCCCCTTTGGTGCTCATCCTTAAATGTGTTTTTTTTATTCTAGATTTCTATGCCCCTTCTTTTTCTTTCTATGATAACCAACGGCCTTGTTTATCGCATGTACCTGACTTCGCCGAATGGAGTCACTCGAAGTTCGACCATCTGACCAGAACTGATGTCGGCCCATTAATGCATTATATGAGAAGTTTATTATGGGGTTACATAGACGACTCGTGGATCGGAGATTTACTACTGTAGTAAGTGATTATGTCGCGCTAATGGTAGCAAGCCGAAGTTAGCAGGCTGTTCAAATGCGGATGCAAGACCGATTAAGCAATTGACTACATATGTGATAAGACTAAATCATTTGTGCTTACAACACTATTACGAATAAATAATTGTATTTACATAGTCCCAGCGATACAATATGGGCGGCGTATAAAAGAGTAGAACATAAATTTTGCGGGGCATAACACTAAATCAAACATATATAAACCACAGAGACATCAGTTCATTATGTAATTTAGATGAAGATTAAATGTGGTTACTCTTGGACCGAGTGTAGGCCGAAAAAATCATATAAGACCATGTCTATTCTCCATCAAGCGACATATTAGGCCATCATTTCCAGGTCCCATTTCACAATGAATTGTATCCTCTCATGTGCAAAATCGAGTACCGTCTTAATGAGGTTAGTCTGCAGAAGTTTCATTCACTATTCAAGAAAAAAGGTTAGCATTGTAAGAACGGTTTCATAAAAGAGCAAGAATGAGTCAATTATAACTCTGAACTGGTCAGAGCACACAAACTGTACCTTCTCTCAAGGACTGGCTTGCACAAGACACAAGCCAATCACTAATTAATGAAATAAAAAACAGAAGCACTCTAATAGGGTTATCTAATGTTGTTACATTAAATTGCATCTAAGCAATTCCTAAAATGAGTATTGTCCAGCTAATCAATATCCATGCCTGGCTCGTCCTAAGAGCAAGGCTAATAATACAACCGATCTGCCGGCTGCAAGGTTCTTTTCAGTCTTCTTTCAGTCCACCCATATAGTAGTTAGCTCTTCACTATTAATACATGACCCACTTGTTTCTCTCACAGAGTTTTTTTGGTTCTCGTGCCTAGGGGACACTGGGCGGGATCTTTCAACAGCGAATTCCCCATACAGATAGAGGTGCCTATCAAAAAGATACTCAACCTGCTTCTCCTCTCTGTCCTCCACCTTAGCATTTAGCTAGCTTACAACCTCTTATTATACTTGCCTCTAATGAGGCACAAAGTAGGAAGCATCATAATGATTAGATTAGTGAACGAGAAAACAAACCACTATTTGTTCTTAAATTTCTTTTATATTAGTTGGAGAGAAAAAAAAAGGGTCATGCAGCTTTCCAACACCCCCCTCCACCCCCCTAACCCACCCACCCACACACACACACACAAAATGCATGGTGGATAACCTGTTCTGTTCCATAGCTAGATCCATGAGAGAACTCACTGTAACTAATTCTAATTAAAATGTATCATGAGGTGTCATGAGATAAACTAAATTTGCTCAGAACAGGAAATAAATATAAAGGCATGAGCATGACCATGGACTGACGCAAGTAGTGTTTGGCTTGGCAGCAAGGCCATATCCTTCCTTGGAAAAATGATATGCTGTTGTCCAACACAGCACTACCATGCATCTATGCTTGTGCCTGTGTTAAACAAAACGGAGATGAAAAAGATGAAAAATTGAAGACAGAATCCCTTATCCATATTAGCATATTGTACAACTTTGCATAGGGAACTTGCAATGGAAATCATCACGAGTATACCAAATGACCATCTCCCTGTTTATTTTACGCTTCCCTGACTACATGATCATGGAAATATTAAATGGTGGATAAAAAACACATTTCGTGGGAATAATTAATTTACTTCAACAGAATCATTATATTTTTTCCATGCAAGATTATTGTAATAACTTTATGAATCAAAGTTCTCTTTCATATTACCATGTTACCTTTTCAAAAAAAAAATCACCGCATTACCTCATCGATTTGGTAAGTGTAGTGAGTAGTGTGGATGCTGCCTTTTTGCGGTGGCCCAGATCATTCTGTTGAGTACTTTGGTAATACAAAACTATATAAGTTATCTCAGAACTACTCCAGACCAGATAAGCAGCTATCTAAGGTGCATCAAAATTGAAAAAAGGGAAAAGTCTTCCTTTTACTAAATAATAATTTGGCTCAGATAAACCAAGAACATCAAAAAATGGCAACCTATGTTAAATATTTAAGAAATGCATGATCGACAATTACAGCATATACAACAGGGAAATGTTACTTACTGAACTGTTGTTCATCGAATACCAACTATCCAATAGAGATAAGTGGGAACTCACAAAATTGAAATTGCAAGAGTTTGACGCCAGATTTGCTGAACAACAGGTGGCTAGTACAAAAATGTATTTTTGCAGAGATGAGAAAACAGGCAAAGTGAGACCATGAAGCAATGGACTGAGCAGGTAACTGATAGCTAGATGGCTAGCATACCATATGGATGAGTTGTATACGTAAGCAAATAATCAATCGGCACAACATAGGAAAACAGAGCAAACCATTATTTGCTATAAAAATCGGAGATAACTATGTGCTATGCAGGTTGGAATTAGTGGGGAAAAGAGATGCTAGGTCATGTCAGCAATGTACGTAAATATCGAAATTTGCGCTGACAAATCTTTAATATGTGGGCTTTAGATTAAGCATGTAGCGTCCAGGCTTTTTTTTTGTTTTTATTGGGAAGATCCTGGGTCTGGGCCGCGTCGCATGTATTGGGCCGGAACCGGAGAGGCAACAAGTGGGTCGGAACAGCAAACCCAAGCGCCTGGACGTGGGATCGTAAACGGACGGCGATCCTCCTTCAAACTGCTCTCTGTCGTTGTCGAAGCCAACTGCCGGGGATCTCGTCAACCGGGTGAGCACGTCTCTGCCGGAAGTCACGGTCTCTCGCGTTCGCTTCGGTCGATTTCTATCCCTGAATCCCGATCGCCACCGGCAACCCCAGACACTAGCTGGCGGTGGCGGTGGCGGCAACTGGGTGAGCGGCTCCACGGCGAGCGGCCTACGTGCGGGTAGCCGGGCGTGAGGCGGCTTCGCGGCAGGCAACCGGAGCCGGACGTGAGGCCACGAGGGCGGGCGTCGGGCGGGGGCGCGAGGCGCCCGTTGCGCCGAAGCGGCTCCACGCCGCAAGGGTGGGAGCTGGCTCCACGGCGCGCGCCCGGCGACCCTTCCCAAATCCCAACCAAGGTAATTCTTGGAGGTCGTCTTTCCCGCTGTCTCCTCTTCCCCGTGCATCCAACTGCTCTCCTCCTCCTCTGGCCCATCTCTCTTCATCTCCTTGCATGGATGAACAAGAGACGGAGAGAAACAGATGCAAGCATCGAAACTAGGTAGGTGTGGCCACGTGAGGTTCGTCCGTCCTGCTGATCTTCCTCCCACCTTACTTGACCATGGAACCTTCAGAGCTAAAAGGCACTTGGCACTGATTAGATTAGGCTACTTGTTAATTAACAATTGGCATCGCGATTAGACTAGACCAGTTGATTACTCGCAATCAAACAATCGGTATCGAGATGTCAAAGGCAGGCACCTTTAGCGGGATCGATACTTTTCTTTTAGTCTATCTATTCAATTCAGTAGCAGCCTAATCAGAAGATGCCACTTGTTTCCCTCGCTTCAACGGCGCTGTCACGGTTTCAGACACTTCTTTTCCACCCTTACTTTTGATTAAACTAGTTATCTGTTTCTGGTCTTCGTGTCCTTTTTCGCTCCTACATTTTTTTCGCGTGTGCCATATGTGTTCCCGGCTAAGTTTCCTGTCCCTTTCAGGAACTTCGGACGGTTCCCATTTTTCTTTCTTTCATAAAAGTTCCATTTTGATGTTTGGAGAATAGCGACGTACATGTACTGCGAACTATTTGATTCGACTGAAGAAAAAAAAAGTTGCCTGAAGATTAAACACGACTCTCCAGTCTCCTCGGTCTTCATAGCTGTGATGTGATTTGTCTACGGCCTGCTCGTTTCGCTGGTTTATTATGGCTGAAAGTATTGGTCGCTGGTTCGTTGTGAGAGAAAAACACTGCTGGATGACTGCTGATTTGGCTGATAAGTTCAAGCGAACAAGGCACTAGATACCTACAAAAACGTACCAAATCCTATCTATTTGTCCTACTCATTGTTTGGTTCCCATGCTTCCAGAATTTATATGGCCTGTGAATTTTAAATGGAGAAAAGAAAGGAAAATTATGAATCATGGATTACTGACTCATGTCATAACATTGACTTTTTGTGCAGGGTTGTTATCTGTCTTTGTAGACGAAGAAGCAATCCTGAAAAAGAATGGAGGGCTCCTCAGCTAGGAGCAATGTTTCTGAGGGGAATCACCTGGGTTATGCGAGAAGCACATCTATGGATTCCAGTGGTCCTTCGTTAGCTGGTAGGTCTGCCTCAATGCTAAGTAGGAGAAGTAGCAGACAGGGCTCAAGGGGATCCATTAGCCTCTCGAGGGAGATGGGGGACTCCATACTGAGCTCAATGAGGCATTCTCTTCAGTCGGCAGATCAATTGCTAGGCGACATCGATAGCTCAGTTCTGGCTCAGCTCATCGAAAGTGGTCGAGTTCTATCACCCGAAGGCGACGTTGATGAGGATACAGCAAGAATCTCTGAGCATCATAAGATTGGGCCTCTTCCAGATGATGCAATAAAGCAAAACAGTGACAAATTTGCATCAGCACCTGTATCTTCAGCGGAGACAAAAGATACTATTTCTAACGTCCTAGCAGATGCATCTACCAAGGTAAAGATAATAGTGGAGTTGAGCAGCTGCTTGTCGTTCTCATACGCGTGGTTGCTCCGTTGATATATTTCTGAAAGGTTGTATTTTATGCTATATGTGCTGACATAACCATGCTTTGGTCTGCCTGTAGGTTGAACCATATAAGCTTTCTCTGAGGCTCGACTATGCTGCTTACATGATTCATTTAGCTGTCTTTGGCTTTTTCGGGGTAACTCTCCAATATCTTACATGAGGTTCTTTGTGATAGCTGTTACTTAATCTGTGCTGATCTAATGTAATGTGGCAACACTTGCTGTTTCATGCTTTTACCGATGGAGGTCCTGGAACATTGAAATTTAGAGAAATTTTACATTTATATTTTTGAGAACATACTGTTCCAACTTAGGTGTCTGCCAGCACCAAGTATTGATGTGTGGATGTTAACTTGTTTAGATCATTGAAGGATCTGGCAAGATTGCTATTAGAGGATGATTACCTATCTTGCATTATTTTAGTTCCCTTGGACTAATTATGCTTTTAATAACTTATCAGGTATTCACAAGGTATGGGCTCCAAAAGCTGTTTGGCCCAGACTGCTTGGCACTCACCTCAGACCAAAGCCCACTTTACCCTGATCTTCCATCTAATATGGTATGCGCAATCCTTTTAGTGCTAAAGTTACACAGAAACTACAGGGGATTTTATATGTACTAACTCATGTTGATTGCTAAATTTCTTGGGCCAGCTTGGATCTTTCTTGATGGGCTGGTTTGGTATCATATTCAAGGCTGATATACGATACATATCTGACCATCTTATCGTTGGAATCACAACTGGATACATGGGAAGCCTTACAACCTTCAGTGGGTGGAACCAGAAAATGGTTGGTTTGTCTTCCAAAGGCCACTGGGTATATGCTATAGCGGGCGTAGTACTAGGTATCTCATCATCATTTTTATGATAAACTGCATATGTCCTAAATTAGATATTATCAAACCAAAAACAGGAAGAAAATAATCCTTCTTGGCTAACAACATTGATTCAGGGATGTTCATTGTCAATGAGTCCATCACGATTGGTGCTGAGACGGGTGAGCGCCTACGGAGTTTGATCCTGAAATACATCAGGGAGAAGAGTTTGATAGGTCACAAATATGAATGGGAGCACTGGAGGTTGGATACCAAGACTAAGCAGTCTGTGCTTTTGTCAGTGATGATAATTTTGATGTCTTTCTTTTGGGTTTTGAGCATTGTGTTGACTGTAGTAAAGATGCATAGTCTTGCTGACGGTGCTGTCTTATGGATGGGCTGCTCAGTAGCACCTCCAGGAGTTTGGCTACGCTGGTACCTTGCAAGGCTCAATGGCCAGGGAATTGGCAAGCAGAGATCCTTGAAATGGCTGCCCATTGGGACCCTGGTAGCCAATGTTCTTGCTGCAGGCATCATGGCCATTCTTGCTATAACCTCCAAAGCGGTATGGCCAAATAATTTTTTCATACAAATTCACGATTTGTAGTGGGTATATTGACTCTTCCGTACATTAGCCTGTAAATCTGATTCGTTTGATTTTTCTTACAGGTACATACAGAGCGATCGACAACTATTATTAGTGGAATACAGCTTGGCTTCCTTGGTTGCTTGAGCACAGTGTCTACTTTTGCTGCTGAAGTGTATACAATGAGAAGAAGCGGGCAGATTGCCAGGGCCTTTGTTTATGCCGCATCCACTTTCCTGCTTTCTTTTGTGCTGGGAACTCTAGTGTATTCTGTGCCAGTTTGGGAAAAGCATTATAAATGACCTCTTGCAACTTCCAGGTCAACATATTAGCAGATGGCTCAAATGTGCAGTGGGCATTTTTCAAAAACATACTCTGTTTTTTTACATATTGTATTAGTTTTGTCCTAAGTTACAAAGTTAAGATTTAAGACTGTTTAACTTAAGAAAAAACTATGTAAAAAAAATGGAGGGAGTACAAGATTGTGTCACTGGACTAAGCAAGAACATCAAAACCTGAACAAAGTACAAGATACAGAGCCAAGACCTGGAAGGTTCACAAATATGGAAGAGAGCACCAAATATGCAATTTAGTTGCACAAATATTTGCTGAATGGACCCAGAACCATCTATATACTTGGCTAGGAAAAACAGAGTAAATAGATATGTAGTGGTGTAGAACAATTTTTTGTCTTGGAGAATGGAGTACATGAATGTTCAAAATGAGCGCACATAGTATCTGTGAACTAAATGGTATCATTAATGTATGGGATTTGAGATGTACATATATGAATTTGATTAGTGTGGGATTAGCTTCACTTGTATTCTCATGTTGTCTCATGTAAATGCAGGACATCTAGACATGTTTTTTTCTAGTTATTGACCTATTGGCTTAATTGAATAAAACCATTTGCTTTTGACAGTGTGTTGATTCTTTGTTTCAAGTGGCATGTACTCTTGTGAAAAGAAATACTATAAAATGGATGAAAGGATATATTGTTTTTGTGATGTTGAGAAATGTTTACTGGTGGTACATGCATATACGGTAAGAATTCCAATACGTCTTTACATCTAGGAAAGGGTATATAGAATACAATTGCTACTGCTCTTAATTTGAGGTTTCCTTTTCTGTGCTCGTCAGGATGTGGCAGAAAAATATTCGGTGATCAACAATGTAAATACTTTTATCCAGATTCCTGAGCCAGCTGACATGCAATCTGTCGAAGAACAGAATGATCTACTTGAGGATTAACGAGTAGCTTTCTCTCTCTCTTTTTTTTTTTTGGAGGACCAGTGGCTTGTCACATCTTGTTCCCTTATTCAGAACAAAAGATTTATGCAAATGGTCCAGAAGTATATCATAATTTGCAATCAAAGTGATTATTTGTTTCATGTACCACAAAAACATAATTATATTCTCTTGCTGTAATGAGAGAAAAGAAAATGATAATCTGTACGGCATTCCTGAATGGATTCTTGGAATACATACAGCTATAACATGTATATAAAATTATTGCACAAAAAAATTGAAAAACCTGCATCGTTCTTAAGAAGATTAGTCGGGAGATGATGCAAAATTCCCTGTTCCTTCTGTATGTTAGCATGTGATGTGACAGCACATTGTTCGTTTGAGAAAAGCTGCAAATCTACCTTTTATTCCCCCATCAATTGGGAAGACAAACAGCAGGACATCATTCATTTGAGAATATTCCTTGAACAGTCCTTACAATGATCTATTTCTTCAATTGTGCCGAACACATCATAATTCCGATGTCCACTTGACCCCCTCATTGAGGTTTCTTTTGGATCAATACAGTCATGGACTCTGCAGGGATGCAGTTGTTGTCGTCTTATCTCTGCTTATTGAAATGAATGGCTCCTGTGCATCGAACAAGCATGACGTCCTTCAACCTCATAAGCCAAACTAAGAATAGCCGTCCATTCATTCTGGATGGTCCAATCTAGCCAGTTGCTCCTCTACCATATTCAACAGTTCAATGTTCCCATGTATGGTGTGATTCCTAACAAGAACTTCCCAAACTCGTACATTAAAACTAAATGGTGAGCTTTTGATCCATTCAATTACTTTATCATTGGATGATGCATGGCTAACCAAATCAACCATACAAAAATAGTGCTCTTGTCCTGGAACAATCCTGTATCTCTCACTCATCAAATCAAAAATATTCATCCCTTCTTCAACTAGGCTGCAGTGGCAGCAAGCCGTCAAAACCAGAAAGAATGTATCAGCATCAGGCTTCTGTCTTTCATGAATCATCTGAACAAACAATCCAATCGCATCTTGTCCATGACCATGATGACACAGAGCAGACAACATGCCATTCCACACCACTGCATTCTTCCTTTCCCTACCTGTTAGGCTGAACACCTCTATGGCACCAGACAAAAAGCTGCATTTTGAATACATGTCAATAATTGAGCTAATGATCATTGCACTTTGATCAAAACCACATCTTAGCAACATTCCATGGATCTGCTGCCCAAGTTTCAGTGAACGCATAGCTGCACAAGCACTCAGGCAACAACCCAAGGTGATTTGATCTGGCTGAAAACCTTCCTTCATCAAGAGTTTAAACATATTCAGTGCATCCATTGGCTGCCCATGGCAAACATATCCCTCGATGAGGGCATTCCATGAAAATGCGTTCCTCTCTGGCATCTCATCAAAGAGCTGACGAGCGGTAGCCAGTTGGCCATCTTCAGCACAGGCACAAACTACTGTCGTCCACATATGCACATCCTTGATATACATCTCGTCAAACAGCTTCATAGCATCATCAACACAATGGCTTTTTCTATAAACATCAAGAAGAGAGCTGGCAATATTCACATCAGACAAGAACCCGAGAACCACCAAATGGCCATGGAATTGCCTGGCAAGCTCCCTATCCATGAGCTGGGCACCGGCCACAAGGAGCGCCAAGAAGGTGTGATGGCTGTACCCAAGGGAGGGGTACACGTTCCGGAGCTCGGAGTACAGCTCCACAGCTCCCTGCGGTTCGCCGCCACGCCCGAGCGCGAGCATAACAGCGTTGTAAGAGACGAGTTCCCGGTGTGGCATGGAGGCAAAGACCTCAGAAGCGGGTGCCGCGAGTGCCAGGCGCGCGTACCCAGCGAGCATGGCGTTGTAGGAGTGGACACTGGGTCGGGGCATTTTGGTGAACAGCCGGCGGGCGTCACGCGGGCGGCCGAGGAGGAAGTTTAGTGAAAGGAGGCGGTCCGCCAGCTGAGTGGAGCAGGGGACGAGGCGCTTGAGGCCCGCGAGGCGGACGTAGAGGAGGAGGCGGCCAGCCAGGGAGGGGAAGGACGGCGCGGCTGGGCGGAGCAGGAGGAGGCCCGCGAGGGAGGTGAGGAGCGGGAACGGCGCGCGCAGGCCGGCGCGAGCGAGGGTGGGCAAGAGGGAGACAGCCGCGGGGGCGTTGCCGCCAGATATACAGCTTTGGAGAGCGGCGAGGAGGCCCGAGTACTGTGTAGGCGAGGCCGGAGGAGACGGCTCGCCGGGGACGGGCATTGGGGTGCGGCGGCCGTGCGGATCGGGAAAGCCAGCACAGCTCGGGCAGGATTGCGATGGTGGTTGTTGGATCGTTGGTAATTCAAATAAACGGACGGCCTTGATGGACCAATCTAACGGCTATCAATCTGACTCCACGGTTCCTAAAGGCAAACGCCATGCGGATGAATTGCATCGGACGCCCGTTCGCACGCCTGGCAAGCCCGTCATATGCCTGACCCGTCCCCATCCGTGCATCCCGCTCTTATCCTTTTCTGTTCGCCCTGCCCCCGCAGGCGGCCCCAACGCGTCGCACACCACGTTTGCCCGTCACCAGATCGTCACGTTCCATTCTCCAGTGCCCTTAACTCTTCGAATAGCAGGAAACACGTGCACTATAAAAACACTTGAATGCAACGTACGTCTGAAACAGATGAAACATCTAGAATATACACTTGCAACTTGCAACATGAAAACACATACTGTAATAGAAGGCTAAACAGATGAAACATTGTGGAACATAATGTTGCAATATATGTGTGAAAACATATACAACCTCCAGATCAAAACACTTGCAACATACGTATGTAAACAGATGAAACAGTTTAAACAAACGCTTACAACATGCTTCTGAAATACTTGGAATATATGCAACATGTGCAACATCTATATGAAACAATTGCAACATGCCTCTAATGTGTGTAAAACAATTGAAACATACATTTGCAACGTAGGAAGAGAGGCCTGGGCTGGTCGATCCTGCCGACGAGGTGGGAGCCGGTGGCGGGCGGCTACGCGCGAGCACCACCCAGCACCAGCAACAGCGGCGCGCGTGAGCACCACCACCACCAGCGTCGGCGATGGTGGGGGATGGGGGCGGGGATGGCTACCGGGGTGGGGAGAGCTCGGTCGTCGGAGTGAGAGAGGGCACCGCGGAGTGGGGAGGGCCGTGCCGAGGTAGAGGAGAGCCGTCCACTCCCCTGCAACACCGCTGCGCCACCCCTATGGATCGGAAGAAAATTAGATGAGCGATGGGCTCATTGACCGGCCTATGCACCCGCTTGATGTGTGACGCGTGGCCGTGAAACAAATCAACGACCTCCGCACTCGTCCGTGGCTCCGTCCGCGGCTCGCTCCGCACTCGTTCGCGGCTCCTGAAGCGGCTCGCTCCGAAGCAGCTCCACACCGAGTGCGTGGCCGATACTCCTAGTTGGCTCGTTCAGCGGCTCGCTCCAAGCGTAGCACCAGTAGGGTTTTTTTACCGACCGGTTTCCGGTAACCGCCGGCCTCCGGTAGCGGTAAACCGGCCCGGTTTACCGGTAACCGGCCGGTAACCAGCCGAATTCAAATTTAAATTCAAACGCTCCTTCAGTTCGGTTCGGGTCCGGTTTACCGGCCGGTTTGGAGCGGTAACCGGCCGGTTTGACCGGTTTACCGCTCGGTTTGAGTTTAGAATTTTTTTTTCTTTTTTTTTCAAACTTCTATACGTATAAATAAATACTAAACGAACTCGAATTTGAAAAATTTTTACACCATTGGCTTCTATAAATCATGAACTATTTTTAGGAATTTTTTTCAGTATTTTTTGTTTTTTTTTAAATTTTAAATTTGAATTTGGGATCTTAACGGGCCGGGACCGGGATTTTTTTCTTTTTTTTCAAACTTTTATACGTATAAATAAATACTAAACGAACTCGAATTTGAAAATTTTTACACCATTGGCTTCTATAAATCATAAACTATTTTTAGGAATTTTTTTCAGCATTTTTTTTTTTCAAATTTTAAATTTGAATTTGGGAAATACCTAACCGGACCGGACCGGAACCGGACCGGCCCGGTTAGGGCGGTAACCGCGGTTTACCGCGGTAAACCGAGCGGTATTTTTAACCCTGAGCACCACGCCGAGTTCCTGGCTAATACGAGCGGAGACCACGACGTTGAGTCCATGACGCGGGTCGGTGCGTAGCTGTGGTGGTTGTGTGTGTTTTCTCCTGCTTACTGCTGCAGCTGAGCTTGGTGTCTGTAAGCGATTGGCAGCTTGGTGGAGTAGGGACATCATGTTCGTCTCTGTGCGTCTTCTCCAATGGTGAGGGACAGAGTCAGGAGCAAGCAATGCACATCTGGTGCTCGACAAAATGCCAAGCAAGGAGCATCTTGTCCTCCACACTGCCTACTTCGCCACCAGAGCTCTCGCAAGCTCGCAGCAGACGTCGTCCATGGCCTTGCCCCCGCAGGAAGTTGGAGTACGCGGCCTTGCGGAGGAGGTCGTGCCGACGCCGTCCATGGCGTTGCCACCGTAGGAAGCTGGAGTATGCGCCCTTGCGGAGGAGGTCGTGCCAACGTCGTCCATGGCCTTGCCTCCGCGGGAAGCTGGAGTACGCGCACTTACGGAGGAGTTTGTGCTGATGCCATCCATGCCGTCGCAGGAAGATGGACGCGCCCTTGCGGTGGACGTCGTGCTGACGTCGTCCATGGCGTGGCCCTCGCAAGAAGCTAGACGCACCGCCCTTGTGGCAAAGAACTTTTGTGCCCTAACTCGATCTGCTGTGACTCCGCTCGTATCGGCCAGGCAACCGCCCCGGGTCGTGGACTCCGCTCGTATCGGCTAGGCACTCGGCATGGAGCTGCTTCGGAGCAGTGGCGGACCCAGAATCATTTCATTGGGTAGGCATACAGTATAGGAACAGTGCTCCACAGTACGCTACAGTCTCACTACAGTGCTCCGTTACCTTGGTCGTCGGGAATCTGGGGTAGTCCTGGGCCTACCTGAAACATGGCTGGGTCCGCCACTGCTTCGGAGCGAGCCACTTCAGGAGCCGCGGACAATTGTGGAGCGAGCCGTGGACAGAGCCGCGAACGAGTGTGGAGATCGTTGATTTGTTTCACGGCCACGCGTCACACATCGAGCGACGGGGCACATAGGCCGGTCAATGAGCCCATCGCTCATCTAATTTTCTTCCCATGGATCTCGCCGGAGACGAGTGAAT
This sequence comes from Saccharum hybrid cultivar R570, assembly GCA_038087645.1. NCBI lineage: Eukaryota > Viridiplantae > Streptophyta > Magnoliopsida > Poales > Poaceae > Saccharum > Saccharum hybrid cultivar. The sequence continues at coordinate 6,614,728 of JAQSUU010000039.1, forward strand.
CATGCTCGTGCTCCCATGGATCTCGCCGGGGTGGAGGAGAGGGCCGCCGGATCTGCGGGCATTGGGGGCTCCTGTGCCAGGAGATGAGGAGCGCGAAAGGGGTAAGAATGGAGAGGAGGTAGCGAAGAGATAATTTTTTTTAATATATATGCGGGCGAGAGCAAGCGGTGGGGTCCGTCCAACGTTTGTGCGGTCCATCCCGCTTCCTAAATCCTGGTCATCTAGTGATGTTCGGATGCGAATTATCAAAGCACTTTCAGATGGGCAAATTGAATTTGGTGTAGCCGTGCCATGACATTTGTGTTATAGGTTCTGTAAAGCTAATGGCATGCTTGCCCGAGATGCGCTCGATTTTTCCCATCATTCATGAGTTTATATAAACAACTTCATAATTAAATTTTGAATAGATACAAATATATATATTAGTTTCCAGTTCAAATTATTCAGAGTTTTGAAAACTCGCAATAAATCGTTGAAGGTGGGTTCCACTGCAAAGTATAACTAAGATCCTGCTTGGTGAAGTTCCAGCCACCTATGGCTCCAACCCTGACTCATTCGTGAACCGTAGTTGCATTGTAGTAACGAGTAGTTTTATCTCTTTTTCTCAAAATGGATTAGAAGTCAGTAATTTCAAAGTTTTATGGCTTTAGCAGCTTCACTTGCGTCTGTGCTTGCGTTAAACTTACGAAACGTCTGTGCTTGCGTATGGCTTTAAACTAATGAATCTACCGTTCTGCTTGCGTTACATTCTCCTTTTCTAAGGCATGATCAACTTCATAGAAATTTTTACGTGCAATTTCAGATAATTTACAGAGGCGCATTACAATCCCAATGCAACGAAGAAAAAATAAATTATCCCTGAAACCGAGGGAATGAGGTATAAGATTGATTGTGAACCAGAGATATTTCCTTTGTGAGAGCATCTCTAAGAGTTCGCCAAAATTCACTGGGCAAATATCGTGATTTGGTAACTTGCTAAAATATATGGCAAGTGAAAAAATAGTCTCTCTCCAAGAGTTTGCCATTTGGATTTGGTAAAATAAAAAGAGACCCGCTAAGCGAACGAAGAGCCCCGCTAAGAAACGAAGAGCCTCGCTTAAATATGCACGCGAAGCCGGATGCGCGAGCGATGCGCGCTCGCGCTCAGCGCGCAAATATGCGCGTGGAGGGGGGAGATTTGCCAAGTTGCTAAAATTTGTCAAGTTAGATGCCAAACCGTTGGAGCATAATTTTTTTCTATTTTGCTAAAACTAGATGGATGCCAAGTTGATTTGGCAAACTCTTGGAGATGTTGTGCTCATATGCGAATTTCAGCAGCTGCTTCACACGATTCTGTACCTGCAACATGTCCAGATTCTGTACCTGCAACATGAGATCGTGGGCGCGCCACCATAACTGTTAGAGTGCACGGTTAGTTACAGACCCAAACGGATCTACTAACTGATAAACGCGGAAGCATAACTACCATAAAAGAAAATACGAAAACAAGAACGACACCGAAGCACGATGTTTTTTAACGAGGTTCGGCATCGTGCCTAATCCTCGGGGCAATGACTACAGGCGCTCCTCCCCATAAAACAGCAGCTACACCGGCATCCGGGCGATCCCGCGGCCACGCCGCCACCCAAACCAGCCGCCAAGTAGTCTCACGGTTACAACAGGGGTGGCCTCATATTTATGGCCCCCTAGGACACAGAGTTCGACTCCAACTCTATCCTAGCCCCTAATACAACTCAAGTCCAACGTAACCAATTGTACACATATTCGACACATATCTAACAAACTCCACCTTGGCGAATATGCACGCCATCTTGAAGCCGTCCATGCATGAACCTCCGTGTACCCGAACTTGAGTCGTCTCTTCCGTCGCTCACTTAGAACGACCTGATGAGGCTGATCCCACAGCCGCATCACCACCAGGATAGAACACCGCCACATTTGCATTGCCATCCATGACTCCACCTTCAACAATGCTTCCTTTCAGCTTGTATTAGTGCGCACTTGACTTCTCACCAATCATCATCGTCTTGCCTCCTTGCATGACTCTCAAGGTCTTCTTATCAGGAACCGCCTGAAACAACCAGCCTTCTTCATGCAATAAACCAAGCGAGATCAGATTCCTTGTTAGCCCCAGCACATGCTTCACACCCTTAAGCAGCAACTCTTTACCATCACACAACTTGAACTTGATGTCGCCCACTCCTTCAGCAAGATAGCCTGAACCATCTCCCAAGTAAGCAAAACCATTTTCCTTCTCAGTGTATGACAAGAATAACTCCTCCTTCGGTGTTGCATGGAATGAGCTAGCCGAATCCAACAACCACGTTTCACAAGACTTTTCACTTGACACTGTGAGGAGGCCACCTTCGCTATCTGAGTCATCTTTCTTCTTGTTGGCAATCACAACACTAACGGATCCTCCATCCTTCTTCAGTTCTGGACAGTCTCTCTTTACATGTCCATAATCTTTGCACTTATAGCACCGCGGCCCCTTCTTCTTGTTGCCCCTCTTATTATCCACACCACGGTCACCCTTGACTAGCAAAGCATCACCAGAAGACTCTTCCGTTGCATTATTCTTCGTCCTTTGATCATGAGCAAGAAACGCAGCAACAATGTCCTCCCATCTTGATGTCCTCTTTCCCATACGTCAATGTAGTAACCAAGTGCTCATAATACCTCGGCAACGAACACAGAAGAATAATAGCCCTGTCTTCATCATCAATCTTCACTTCAACCTTCACAAGATCAGCAACCAATTGATTAAAGGCATTTATGTGCTCCGTAAGATCTGACCCTCCTGCATCTTCAAGCCAAACAACTTCTGCTTCAGATACAGCTTCTGAGTCACCGTCTTGGACATGAACTGACTGGCCAACTTGTCCCAAATTTTCTTCGGTGAAGTTTCCTCCATGACATGGTACATGATCTGATCAGAGAGGCACAATCTGATAGTAGAACACCCCTGTGCCTGCATCTCCTCCCACTTGTCATCATCTACCTTCTCCGGCTTAATCCCGCTGAGGACCTTCGAGATACTCTGTTGAGCCAACAGATCCTTCACTCTTGTCTGCCACAGCCCGAAGTTCCCGGTGCCATCAAACTTCACCACCTCAAATTTGGATGTCATCGACGCCATCTGCCTGTTGCCACAGATCGTTGAAAAAACACGTACCTTATGTACGCCCGTGTGCTCGCTCCACACGCACCAAGCACGTCACCCACGCACTTGTTCCTCGCTGCAGCACACACGTCACCGCAGCACACGCTTCCCACATGTGCTGTGACAAATCCGCCGTGTGTCGCCGCTGCCGTACACCGCTTGTGCACAGCCACGCCGCTCACAAGCGTCGTCAACTGTCCCGTCGCTCGCACACGACGAAGCCAACCAGCTTGAGCGCCGCTCGCCGTTCGTCTTCAATCGTCACAAGCACCGGTCACGAACAGCTCAGATTGCTTTGGATGCAATCTCTCGTGGACTTCCTCTGCTTTTAAGGAGGTTGGAACAGAGCCACCCGTTCGAGTCGACCCGGACTCCAGACGCCAGTTCCTATTTTTCTGTTCCGCAGACGTCTCCACCTGGAAACCAATTCCGGTACGTCTTCGCCTTGTGTCTGTCTGCAACACAGCATACTCCTTTCTCCATGACACGCGTAATATCCCGTGGGTCGTGCACCTGCATCATGTCTCCGTTTGCAACACGATAGACCAAAATGTCTCCGACATGGAAACCAGCCCCGCTTTCTTGATCACCGAGACAATTCCAACCAGGCCAAGCACAAGTCCTAAGGCCAAACACGTCACGTACAGCCACTCTCCCAAACACCAGACCTTGATTTCTTGCATGCACATGGTACATGTTCATTAATTCCTTTTTGACCGACCATCCATGTAGATACCCAAATCTTCCTGCAAGGAGATCACCTGCCGCACGCCTTTGCTTGGCCATACTGGACGTCCACGACACGGCACCACACCATTACCTGAACTCCGTTTCCAAATTGATCAAAAATAGAACGTCTATCTCCTTGATCACCGAGAAAACCATCAGGTCTTGCAGCAGAGGAAACTGCACGTTGCCACATTGATCTGAGCCATGTCAACTTCCAACAGAAACTTCTCCAAAAAATACGCAGAGTCCACCGTGACTTGCGCCATCATCGTTACTGCTCCAGCAACGATCACCCCGATCAAGATAAAAATCTCATCAATCTGTGACCACGAGTCGAAGCCGCCATCTTCAACCATGACGTCTTCCAGCCGTACCGTCGAACCTGGCCGTCACGTCTGACTGACCCCTATCGAACAACAGCCATCAGCCGCTATCAACCTGATCACCACGTCTGGACGGATCCCTGTTGATTGCAACCTATTGGACGGTTCGAGCCACCCGCTTGAAGTTTCCAACTCCACCGATCGAGTCGTCGATCGCCGCTGCTCCACCTTGCGCCATGTCCTTCACCGGACACACCCGTGCGAGCCTTGCGCGATGTGGAACATATCCATCGCACCTCCCACGATCTTCTTCCATCAATCTAGCTCCGAAACCACTTGTTAGAGTGCACGGTTAGTTACAGACCCAAACGGATCTACTAACTGATAAACGCGGAAGCATAACTACCATAAAAGAAAATACGAAAACAAGAACGACACCGAAGCACGATGTTTTTTAACGAGGTTCGGCATCGTGCCTAATCCTCGGGGCAATGACTACGGGCGCTCCTCCCCATAAAACAACAGCTACACCGGCATCCGGGCGATCCCGCGGCCACGCCGCCACCCAAACCAGCCGCCAAGTAGTCTCACGGTTACAACAGGGGTGGCCTCATATTTATGGCCCCCTAGGACACAGAGTTCGACTCCAACTCTATCCTAGCCCCTAATACAACTCAAGTCCAACGTAACCAATTGTACACATATTCGACACATATCTAACAATAACAACTCATTTGCAATATGCTAAACTACTTTGAAGCGACTTCCTATGCTTCAGAACCAGTACATCATCAATGGAAGGTCCAGCCTCTAGGTCTTCAATCAAGATGCTGACAGCTGACGCAGATTAAGACTTGCCACGGCCACAATGCTTCAACAATTGGGTTAATCGAGCATACAATTTTCAGACTGACTCAGTCATCACCTGAGCAGGCAGCTTGATCAGAACATAGGGGGCAAGGCTTCAACAATCAAATACCAGCTGGTCAACAAATTTCGTCAGCAAATATAATGTCGAATATGGACTGTACTGCAAAATAAGGAAAACAGATTGTAACACTCAATCATGTAATTAGACAGATGAAAAAATGGAATCATTGAAAGTATAACCAGACAAGCTATTTTTATTCTTCTTTTTTTTTTCATTCTGCACCTTCATCTTTTGGAATGTTTGGCTGGTCTACTGAGAGTTGACGTAGTACAGCAGTGTCACTGGAACTGCAAATGAAAATATCACCATGATTGCTCTAGCTAATAAAATACCAACGAAGATGTATGAATTGCATGTGTTCTAAATACTAAATTAAGAAAAAAGCATCACTATCATCTATAAGCATCTCGACAGAGAATGAATTCCAGAAATGATAAATCAATTAGTGATTAGGAAAAGCTGAATGGCAAAACCATCGAACTTGCCTGCTCTTCCATGTCAGCAAGGATATAATTGATGATTTTAGTGTAGACCTGTCAAATGGCAAGCAGGATAAGTTCACAGCAAAATAAACCGGGGGGGGGGGGGGGGGGGGGGGGGGGGGGGGCGGGCAGATCTGCCTGCAGGAGAGCTAAGATTAGATGAACATGTGCAACTCCTGAGAGTAGTGCCACGACATATGTCTCTGGCGTCTTAAAATATCAGTATAATGGAAGAATATAAATCATGTCTGAATTGGAGAATTAGCATAAATCATGTCTGAATTAGAGGATTAGCATACAAAGGCTAGAAGTTGGATGCAGCTCTATTATCAACTGAGAATATTTTAAACCAACATAAGCTGAACTTCTTAGTCATAGTTATTGATATGGTTGGATTGGATCATAAGAAATTGAGAAATTTTAGAATGATTAGAAAAAATATGGACCATCCATCGGGAGAAATCAAACGTAGAAAAATAGGAGGTATCAATGTAAAAGTACTCACAAGTACTAAATAAGTAGGAACGGTACCAAAATTAGTGGGACCGGTACTAAAATAGGTGGGCCACATCTAGTTTTTTTTATTATTTTGTTAAGTCATTTTGTAATCTTCCTCGAGGGTAAAACTGGAATTTGCCATCCGGATCATTGCTGCCGTCTCCGCCCGCCGGACCGCTCACGCATCCCCGGAGGCCACGGCACAGGGCGGCCGAGGAGCGGTGGCCTCGTGCGCAGCTCCAGCTTGGCGCTCCTGCACACGGGCACCGGTGCTGATGCTGCGCTGGCCACGCCCCTCTCCTGGGCTCCTGCAAGTCTGGAAGAGCTGTGCCTCTTGTTCAACTCCGGCAAGGCATGTTCGCACTCTCGGAATTCGATCTAGACTACGCCGTACTAGCACTGCTGAGAGCTGAACAGAAGCTAAGGGAACACACGAGCAGAAGGAACGCTAGGCCGAGCTTGCAGGCCACTAGATTCTTGACCTTGCCATGATCCCGTCGTTCTGCGCAGGCAGCCGCCGCAGCCCGGCCCTTGCTGTTCTTGACCGTTGTCGAGCGAGAGCTTTACCTTGCCGTTCTTGACCATTGTCGAACGAGAGCTTTAAGAGATTGAGCAGTTGATGAGCTGCACCGGGATTGTTCCGGCGAACTCGTTGCTGGAGAGCGCGCGTCAGTTCACCGATCTGGGGCAGCGAGCCCAGCTAGTCCGAAACCGCCCCTGACAGTGTGGCTGAGGACGACGAGGCTGAGCTGCTTGCACTATGCGAGCATCGCCGGGATGCTTCCAGTGAGCGCATTGCTTGACACGTCTAGCAACGTCAGCGTGGCGATGCCGCCGAGCGATGGGAGAATCGGTCGGCAGAGCATGTTGCAAATAATTACCAGTATATCCTTAATAATAAAAATCAAATTTTGTAAATAATCTTTCTCAATTAAGTGACTACAAAATAGGAACAACAAAAGTACCAAGATGTAGTGTAGTACTTTCCCAACCACCGTAAAAGACCTCTAAGAAATTAGGTCAAGAACAATGATCTTGTGGAAACACAACTCAAGAAGCACCAGCATAACAATAGCATAGTTATATGAAGGCCAAATGCAAGCTTTAAATGATTAAATTGGGCAACTGGAAAGGGCCTAAGTATAATTCCATTATTACTCATAATGTTTGAAATCCATCCAAGCATTCTGCAATCGTTGGCAAAATTCCCACTTGTAACTGCATCTGTTTTGTCGTGAGTGCCGAGCCGCCTCTCGCCATCTACTTGTTATCACGCAGAGCCTTATTTAAAGCTTTCACAATGCCATTGAACTTCTCCCTGAATAATTGGTACCATTGCTGTCAGACCAACTTGAATTAATTTTTTTCCCTTTGTCTGTTCACACCAAAATTGAAGGAAACTGCAAATGTAATAGTAAAGTAGCTTACAAGACCTCCCTAGCGTTAACGAAAATGAGCTCCAGAACCTCCATCTGGTTCCCCATGAGTTCCTCTCTGATGTTGGGCACACCACGCAAGGGACAATAATTCTTGTCCTCTCCAAAGGCCTTTATCAAATGATACAAGCAATCAAACTTAGGTTCCTCTACATAGTTGAGAAGCTAAAATGACAACAGCACAACACAACCACATGCCACTGCAAGTTATAAATTTTCCATAGAATTTTCAAAGATACAAGCAAGTCAAGTAGCAACTTGCCGTCTTATGCAAATAGCAAAACTGCAGACCACCAATAGTTAACAGAATAACCAAGGATTCTATGAAGCCCCAAAATTTGCTGTTGCAATCTCATAAAAGTGCTGCGCAACAATTACGAAAGAACAGTCTCAAACTGCATCATGGTTGTGAAACCTTGGGCTGCCAAACTGGCTGTCACGAGTTGGGACATGGGACTGCACGAGTGGATGATCCAAGAAGGTACCTGAAGGCGAGAGATGACCGTGCCAGCATTGGAGAAGTAGGAAAGGAGGCGAGTGTTTAGGTCATCCCACTGGTCCATCTCCTCCTGTGCCTTCCTCACACGCTGCTGCACCTTCCGCACCACCGCCTCCATCTAGTTTGCTTTTTGTTCGGCTTTCACTGTCCCACAATGGTTTCTTGAAGCCTACGGCCTAGATGCCTAGCTCCCCTGATTCTGGACTACGGGAGCCTCACAGCATTGTGCCAAAGGGGAGAGAACTGGACACAAGTTGCAACACAGGATTTCAATGCAGAGCATGCCTAGCCAATTCTCCAATATGCAATTCGGTATCCAATACACAACTTGGTAACACAACTACAAAATTTGCCATGCAATTCAGAAAATAACAATCTCATAGGAGTGAAGTAGCGAACTATTCTGAAAATAGTGCTAACATAGATCTACCTACAGGTATGAACCTAGACACACAGGATTATTTCCAACAGATGTTCGATGAGTGAGACTGAGAGATGCGTCCGCGGAACCGCGAACCACCCACAGCTATGAAGTGTAGGTAGGTCTAGGACCAATGTGCTTTACCTGTACGTTACTTACGTATGCTATGGAAACTAGCTTCTCGTGGAAACTATGGAAACTTCAATCAAGTCCACAGGATTCTAATCCGATGGCCTCAGCTGAAGGTGGGTTGTGCTTCATCTGAGATCATCGGATTAGAATCTTGGTGGGAGGGTTTAAGTGAATAAATGACCCACCTTCATCTGAGGCCATCGGATTAGAATCCTGTGGACTTAGATTAAAGTTTCCATAGTTTCCACAAGAAGCTAGTTTCCATAGCATACGCTCCCTACTTAATAAGCAACTAAACAATAATTAAACATTTTACATGATAGGATATCTTCTACCAACTAAAACCTTCTATGGAACAAAATTGTTCTACTAGGACTAGGAACAACTATTTGTTTTACTAGTATATTGCCCGTGCTAACGCTACGGTGCCATTTAGAAACACTAATTCTAAAACCTCCTTTCATCCTTAAATCTGGAGCAAATAAAAACCTTTATTCATATTCTTAAACACCAAGTAGTATTGTGAAATATGTACCACCCAAACATTTGGCTCCAACAAACTTACAAATTCATTAATAAAGAGCATGCTTACCTTTGTTTCAATGTTATCAGATCATTCTTGTAACATTTGGTTTTGCACTGCAGATTTTAAGTGTATGCTTACAGATTAATTCACAGGACAGCATTGAGTATATAAAGGTACTATGTTTTCATATCCTCATTTCTTACTGAAGTGTAGCCTTATGCGAACAAAAGGTTGATAAGTACCCTTGTGTGTTCGTTTTATGATGAGTGATTGTCAATATGATCCACGAAGTAGGTTGAGTGGTGACTAACCCTGCCATGACGAAAGCTATGTGTACGACATGTCTCTTGGCTTGTGTTGTGCAGGTGTGGAGCTCGGAGACGGTGGTCGACGACGAGATGAAGGTCAAGGAGGACGTGCCGTGCCGACGGACCGGGAGCGGTGAAGGATGGACGTGAGGCTTGGACCGAGGGACCTAGAGGCTGGGTGACTAGCCGCGGTGGCTGACACTTGGGACATCGACAAATGCAAGAAGGCATAGGAGTGATGGTGTTGACCGAGTCAAGATGGCGGACGTGCGGGTCGAGCAACGCTTAGAGGACTTGGCGTGCCGGCCGGTCGAGGATGGCGGTGACACGTGTCGAGTGGCGGGGGACGCGTACGGAGTACGCTACTTGTGAACGAATTTGGTGGTTTGGGCCTCAAAACCATCAGTGGCGGGTTTACGGGTTTGAGCCTCAAAACCCGGGCGGAGGTTCCGAGGAGGAACGAACAACACGTGGCAGCATCGTGGAGGTCGCGTCGAGACGAAGCTACTGATGAGGAGGCGCGGTGGCCGTCGGATGAAAATGACACCGGGTTGGACCATAACGTCCTTGAGCTAAGTGGTTTGACTCAATTGTATTCAGGGGCAAAACTAGGATTGTGTAATAGCCCTGTTAAATAGGATGAGGGAGCCCCCATCTCCCTTACGTCCTCCATTTTTATTTTCTCTTTTAGGGTTTCCCCTCCTCTAGGTGCTTGTGTGAGAGAGGTTCACTAATCCACCGATTAGTGTAAGAATCATGAATCTTTGAGGGAATGGTGGCCCTAACCACCTCGTGTCCTCCGGTGTTCGAAGTTTGAATCAATTCGTGTGTTCTTGATGTGTTCTTCGCGAGCTCTTCACTTTCCGCTTTACTTTTTCCTTCGATTCATCGTTTCTAGCTCGTTTCGATTCGTTTCTCTTGCATGGCTTTGATCAATGACGTGAGTTGAATGTTTCCACCGAAGGAAATCATCTAATTCCTCACGAGATCACAGATCGGGACGAATCAAGAGCTAGGGTTCGTTTTTTAGGGATTTTTCGTGTTTCTTTGATTTTCGTTGACTCGCATCAAATTGGGCGATGATCTTTTAGGAGTAGCCTATAAACCTTGTGACAAGACTTTCTGCAAAATTTCAAGTCAATCCAAGGTGATTTGATCGAGTTTTAGGTTTGTTTTTCGAAGTTGCAGAAAACTGCTCGGCGATACCGGACGTGTCCGGTATTCTCGACTTTCGAGTTTCGAGCTCAAATTTGGTGGAGACCTTCCCTACGGTGTCTAGAGGCTATGGTTAAAATTTCATGATTTTTGATACCATTTGCTAGGGTTTTCGATTTTTCTCCTAAAGTCGTTTTGTGCTATCTAGCATACCGGACGTGTCCGGTAGCAGGTCCGTTTTTTTCCGGACGTGTCCGATGTGCATACCGAACGTGTCCGGTATCAGGTTTGGTATTGCTGACAGTACTCAGTTCAGCAGCCGTTTCTTCCGCGGTTTGTGCGTTTGAGCTCCGTTTTGCGTCCCGTCTGCTGCGTTGGTTTCCTACCGTTTCGTAGACCATATCTAGGTGCTCTTGTCACCGGTTGGCTTGAGTATCCGAGATTTGAGACCTTGCTTCTTCTCCATCGAAGTGGAGTGTCTCGTTTTCTCGTCTATCGGTTCGGTGCTCGTTTGCTCTTCGGTTCGTTCGCTTTGTGGTGACCCGCTGTGTTCCAAGGGAACATCCTCCCTTCTCTAGGGTCATAACCATCACGGTTTCGGTGTTTGCTTCTTGGGGTTGAATTGAGGACAGCAATCGAAAGTTTTGAAAGAAATTTGTGGCTCCCATTCACCCCCCTCTGGTCGTCATTTCCAGTCCTTCACCTTCGTAGCATAGCGAGCAGCAGCTGCCCGGTGACCATCTGAGAAGTAACCTGCCTTGATAAGCTCATCTCTCCTCTTTGGATCGACAACAGCAACACCCAAATATCAGTGAACTTGTGTTTATATGCTTCATGAAACTTAAATACGTAGAAAAAAAAGAAAGATGATGTCAACCCACAATTCAGGGATACCTGAACAATTCTGGCTATAGTTCTCTATCATATCATCAGTAATTTTGAAGTTCCGTCCTGATTTCTCTGTTGAGTTGAACTCCAGACCATATGAACCTGCATCTCGGTGAAAAGCCTACTAAAAATCATGTGAAAGTAAATTTGAATCAGTTACAAGGTTTAATAAAATGAAACCACGATAACAGGAAAAAAAGCTAACTTTGAGCAATGTTTTTGCTGATATTGATTTGTTCAGTGAATTAAGAAAGAAAGAACACATACTGCATTTCCTGATTTCAATACAAACTCAAAGCCGATTAAGGTCCCTCCCTTCCATGATCCATAGCATTGCCCATGGTATGAACATTTGCATCTTCTGAAAGCAGCAAAAAAGAGTGGGCTGAAATCAATTTCCATGATTCACTGTAGCCATCTGAAAAATAACCAGTCCTATTCTATGAAATCCAACACAACCAATCCTAAACACTGAAATTTAACAACATAAATTTAACCACAATTGAAACAGTACTGTAGGTGTTCTTCATTCAATTGATTTGAACGTACTGGTACACTCACATGAACTCTCTAGATAGACAAAATCAATGCCGGCAACGGAAATTCAGCTACTGATCTCTGAAGTCCAACACCAATTTAAACTCCATACTGGTCTCTGAAACCAAACAACGTCACTTACCCGGCATTCCGGTTGCATTAGCAGGGTCTCCATCTCCCGCGCGCCATCTCAAGCAGCTCGCGGATGAAGGTGCACATGCGGCCGGGAGCGGCATGGAGGTTCTTGAAATTGCCCTGCAAAATCCAGAAAAATCAAACCAAGAAGCATCAGTTCGACTTCTGTTGTGCCGCCACGACGAATCGTGCGTCGCCGCCGCGACCCCGTGGTCCCGGCCCTGCATGCCCCCGCGTCCTCGCGTGCCGCCGCGGCCATATCGCCTTCGCGCCCGCCTGGGTGACCTTGCACCTGCGTGGCCCGCACATGAGAGGCCAGGGTTCTGAGCTGTCACCGCCAGACGCGACGAACGCGAGGGACCACAGCCTGCAAGGCAGCATCCGTCGCCGCAGGCATTCCACGGCGGCCATCAGCGCGCGGAGGAGGGCAAGCAGGCGGTGGCCCGCGCGTCCTCGCCCGGCGGCAAGCCCGCCCGGCCGCCCAGCCTTGCCTAGTGGCGGCGCGCCTCACCGGCCTTTCCGCGTCCCCGCCCTGCGACACCTCTGTCGCGGCCTCGCCTTGCCCGACAGCGACGGGGCGTGTCGATCGCGGCAGGGAGGGACGACGAGCGACAGGGAGCAGCGCAGCCGCTCGGCGAACGTCTTGATCTCCAGTGCGTGGCGATGGCAGCAGGCGACGGCGAGCGTCAGGGAGCGGCGCACACGCTCGGTGGTCGTCTTGATTTCCAGTGTGTGGCGATGGCGGCAGGGAGTGACGGAGCGTGGGATCGCAGCAGGGAGCGAGGCAGCAACGGTGAGCAACAGGGAGCGGGAGTCTCGCACGTCAATCACGCGCGCATGAACAGCTGCACGGCTGCCTTGTGTTGGGCGCGGGGGAGGATGAGAAGGATGATACACAAGATCTTAGCCATTTAATTCAATTTGAGTGAGTAAGAAGAGAGAAGACCTAGAATAAAATCTAAACGGTTGGTTTGAAATGTGTGATTTTTCTGGGTATATTTTTTGGGTAGATGGAGGGGGGCGTTTTTACGTGTGAATCTAGGAAAGAAAAAGTTAGTGAATTAGTAGAGTATAATATTTGAGTGAGTAAGGAAAGAGAATGTCTAGAATAGAGACGATTGATTTGAAATGTGTGATTTTTTTGGGTACATTTTTTTGGATAGATGGAAGGGGGACATTTTTCTGTGTGGATCTAGGAAAGAAAAAGTTAGGTAAATTAGTAGAGTAGATGAGAAGGAAAAAACATTTGTGAAGAGGAAAGAATATTCTAGAGGACGAACAAAAAATGTCCTAGTATGAACGATGTGGCTGTTTGATGCAGCGAGCTGTATATACGATGCATAAATATAGGGCCCATGGCGGACCCAAGAATTGTTCAAAACTAGGGCCACTTCCAAGTAGCCAAAACTACCATATACGGAGTACGTCACAAATAGAAAATAGCTAAAATGAAGGAATATTTTACCCCTTATATGTCACACACAGAGAAAGAGCTAAAGTGAAGAAAAAAAATTAATTGATATGATGCTTGAACTACATGCTTATAATAGTGCACTAAAATTGTCAAGAACATTACATTACGAGATTATGCACAGAAATAAGATGACATGGTCTTGGTCCTCTTCATTGTAAATAATGTGTAGATTTAGATTGATGATTCTACCTACAAATCTCAATCCATAGATACTACTGCAAATGGTTGAATTGGAAATTGGAGTAGTAGTAAAGAGAAATACCTCAAGCTGGAGCTCACTACTACAAGATTGATTTTGGGTGACGTCACCCTTTTTTTTTACGGAGGCGGGCGTCTAGGTTGGCCGCCACGGTTATTCCCTGGCCGGTCGGAGAACGAAGGGGTGCTGCCATGCACCGTGCTCGTGTGCTGCGGCCTACGGGCTGTGGCGCAACCGTGCAAGACATCCAGGACAACGCGTTTCTTCTCATGCCTGAATCCTGAAGTGGCGGCTGTGCCGCCGGCTTGCTCTCCACGTCCAAGGGCTAGCAGTGGCAGCTGAGCGCCTAAGCTGGCGAGCAGAGCTGCGGACAGCCGAGCGCTGAGTGCAGGGGTTAGGGCAGACAGATTCGTCGGATGCAACGCTCCGGTAGCCGGCGGATCGATGCGGAGGCGACGGGGGTCGGGTGACGGGCGCTGTCGCGTGGAACGCGAACAAGGACTAGACTAACAACTAATTAAGTTATTGTAATAAAATCAAATAAAAAACAAATATGAAAACAAGATTCTAATAGTGACCAAATTAAATGAGCGACAAAGCTCATGAAAATTTTAGAAAAAAATTATGAATAGTATTCAATCCTCTCCCCTCTATAAAGGAGAGAGAGGATGGCCGAAAGACATCATCCTAGAACATCAACGTATACATCTTCATGTACCGAAACAAATCAAGAAATAAAAGGCTTATTTCCTCAATCAGTTCTAGTTTTTGTTCTTGCATCTGTGCAATCCACTTAGGTTTCTCAACAATTAGAAGTCATTCTGATTTTTTAGTACATAGCTTTTGTTATAAATCTAGATAGACATTATATCTAGATCTTATGTATACATTTCTTGAATACCATCGTGATAATATAGGATACACCTCGTAAATACTATGAGAACAGCCGTATCATATTAAGAAATAGATGAAGTGAACATCGCCCAAGATCATGATCAAGAAAAGATACTTTGAAATAAAAAATACAAAATAAAAGAAACAGAAAGAAAGAAACGAAAGGTAAATAGAAAACAAAAATAATAAAAATAAAACAATATAAGGGAAAGAGAAAAAAATAAAAAAGCCACATAATAAAAGAAAATAATAAAAAATATGGAACTATGAGAACAACTTAAAATACACCATAAAACATTTCATGAATACTGAACAACAACAAAAAAAACAACGTGAAACATACAATGAATTTACGTAAAGAATCAAACATACACCACCGAACATCTTACTACATGAATGTTGCAAATACATGTATAAATATGAGTACTATGAGAATGCTTCATATAACATCTCAAAATTACTATAGAAACAATATAGAACACATCATAGAATATCAAATACTCCGTATAACCAAGGAAATAAAAATAAAGAGAATAGTTAACTAGATAAACATAAAAAAAATGGAACATGAACTCAAACACATAAATGATATATATGGGTTGAACTGGAATACATGGATCAAAACGAAGGATCAAAGTGAATTAACAAGATGAGTGCGGTGCGGTGGGAAGAAAACTTGATCACCCAACAACCCATTACCGAAAACAACCAACCCGAAACTACCGAAACAATCGAGCGGAGGTGATGGTCGGTAGCACGCTCGGGAGAATCGTCCATGTCGCCTTAGTTTGAGCACAAACAGATCATGATTCGCACGTCAGTGATCATAGTCATAGCACTGGGAAACGGAATGCTTGTCACTTCCACGATGGATGTACTCAAAAGCTAAAGTTTTCACCTGAATTTCTGAGATTTATCATACACGGGGTACAATATAATCCATCGTGTTTGTTATTACAAATTAAACCTCCAGGAAACCGCCTTGTATTCTCAGCAAACACTTCTTCTTAATACAACGATCCCTAAGTTTTTTGTGTATTCGAGAATAAAAATTACAAATTAAACCGACATCTTGTTACAAAAAAGAATGAATCAAACTTAACGCGGAAATGAAGTAATTTTGATGAAGCAAATGGGAAGGAGAAGGGCAACATCAGACCATCAAACCATGTTTCCGTAGAAAAATAAAGTAAGCAAGAATGAGGAAGAAGACTAAGAGGGTACGGTGATCAATATAATGGCGGATCATCAGTTGAACTTGTTGCAGACCTTGCGGATCTCCCCCTGCGTGCCGGTGACCACGTTGAGCTCGCTGAGCTTGACGAGCGCCTTGGGGAAGAGCGAAGTGAAGAGGCCGTTGTCTTTGGCGAGCTGGTCCACGATCCAGCTCGTGGACCCGTCCTTGTACAGGTTCTGGTCGCAGGCGAGCACGCCGCGTTTTTTCTGCACGTTCTTGTAGTAGTGGTTGTCCACCTTGAGCGCGCTCCACTGGTCGTCCAGGAACACGACGTTGTTGTCCGACGAGGGCACGTTGGGGCACACCTGGTTCTTGTACACGATCGCGTAGCTCGGGTCCATGCCGGGGTCCGTCGCGCCGGGCCTGCCGCCATACCTGTACAGCCGGCTGCTCTTGATCGCGCTGCAGCGCGTGGCGCCCACGGTGTGCGCGCCCAGCAGCAGCGCCGCGTCGAACGCGCTCAGCCCCAGCCCGCCGAAGTACGCGACCGTCTGCGCCGCGGTGAACTCAGGCGACGGGAGCTTGACGTCGGAGGCCAGTGACCGCCGGCGGTCCCTCCGGCCCGTGCGCACCGCGTACGCGGCCCCGCCGGCCAGCGCGACGGCGTCCCTGGTGGCGAGGATCTGGATGTCGGAGCAGGACACGACGCCGGGGCACCTCCGCTCCAGCTCCGTCTTGATGGCCGCGATGACGTCGTAGCCCTTGACGCTAAGGTTCGGCGGCGCCGTCTTCTCGGTGCCGGGGCCGTCGATCAGCAGACCGCCGTCACAGCCCTGCGAATTATGTGTAGTAACCGTGCCGTGTCATCACGTTATTAACAAACCAGCGCAAGACACGCGTGGACAGTGGACTTGCTATTGTACACGTACATTGACGGCGCACTCGTGGAACTGCATGCGGAGGAGGTAGGCGACGATGGGGTTCTCGCGCGCGAAGCGGGCCCTGACGATGCTCTGCACCACCGCCTCCACGTCGGTGCCGTTGCACTTGCCCTTGTAGAACCCGTACTGCAGCTGGGCGCTGCCGCCGGCGGCCAGTGCCAGGATGGAGACGGCCACCATGAGCGCCGCCGCGGCGGCCGCACCATTGCGCGCTGCTGAGGCCATACCGATCGATCTCTGACTGGTTAGCTTGGTTTGCACGTATTCGGGATCCTCGTCAGATCAGATCAGTGTGGTGAGAGGGAAATGGCGAATGACTAAGCCTACTTATAGGATACCTCTGGGTCTGGGAGATAATACAATGCAACAAAAAAAGTGATGCGAGCTTAGTTGTTTACTAGTACTGTTTTCATGGTCGTGGAGATCACGATACGACGCTGACAGCACCATTTCTGTCCTTTTATGTATCCATGATCCATTAAACAAAAGGACCGTGCTAGCTGTGCCTGAAAGATTCAGTATATATGCTGTATTATTGATTGATCCGGCTGGAATTCGGGCTCAGGGTTTTTATTTGGCAGCACACCTTGATGTTATTTGAGCAGTATATGTGCTGCATAGATCCTGCAATAGTGGGCTTGCACTAACCCACTCACACCAACAGCGGAACAGGCCATGGATGCCGACCATCATTGTGCAGCATTACTCTTCAGAGCCGTTTTCCCAACAATTTGTTTATTGTGCATGCTTTCATCATCCTAATAATCGAAATAAGTGTTCTACATTTAAAGTCCTGAACACAGCAACTGAGAATTAATATGAAGAAGTTGATGGGCGGTAGTCTGCAGTTTGGCTGCTCTTTCGTGCTATTCTCTGACTAGGAGGGAGATTAATTTGACATATTCCTTGCACAGGATATTGTAATCTGAGGGAATGAGAGGTCAGGTCAAAACTCAAAATTTTGTTCTACTTTTAATGAAGAGATGAGAAGGAAAATGTCACTAGTTATTTATTATATATACACATTCAATGCAACAAGTCTAAACCATTCAATACGGATAACTAAGCACAAGTCGCAGCCTTTGTTTGCATCTGCTCAGCTGTTGAAAACAGCGTTTGTTTGCTTAATGAAATAAACTCCCTTTATCTAGAAAAAATCTTTGATTGATTGATCTACTGATTTATTAGTCTGACACAAGAGTCTTTGACTCTTTTTCTCGTGGGCTCTGTTCCTGCTCCCTCACCTCACCTGAGTACCTGACAAAAATAAGAGTGGGCGCTTTAACAGAGTTGGGCCTCTTTCAGGCTGCCTGACTCCTGCCTAGGACGGCCCATGCACGGTCTTGTGGGCCTTCCGGGTACACACATGTTAAACAAATATCTTGTCACTCTTAACATGAAGACGAATCCCTGTCCGGTCCAGCCCATTTCAATTCTTCTGTTGTACTCCACGTTTGATGGAGATTAGTTCCTTGTTGGGTCGGTGCCCGTTTGACTTGGCGACTCCGCGGCACATGGGCACTGTTGCTTGAGCTCCAATGCAGTCTCTTTGAGACTTTGTTTAGCTTCAGTAGATCAGAGGCAGGCATGACTGTATCATCATGAGCAGATCCAGCACATGAGAATGTATGTGCAGCTCCGGCTTGTATGGCCACAGTCCACACCAACTGAATGTCTGGTTGCTTCAATCCAGATAACTTTTATAGCAGAACACAAATCGCGGGTCAAATCTGATCAAGGTAGCTACCTATAGGATATATAGTACTATGCAGGAGAACTTTCCTAAAAAAAACTATGCAGGAGAACAACTTGTAGTGTAGGCTATAGCTAACATATGAGGAAGCTCCAAATGGGAACGACGGTAGCTAGCTAGCTAGTAGCAGACCGGTGGTAAATATATATGAATATCACTTCAATTCGCAACAACGAGAACATGCTGGTTCCATCTTCTACGCATGCAACCTGTGACGTGCATGCATGCGGTCAATGCATGCATTTGAGGAGTATGAAGACACTGTGATGAATTCAGTTTCGCCGCAAGATCGAGCGCACACATACTTCAGCTCATCATGACGACCTATCCCGACTGTGCGTTTGGCTTCAAGATCTATCCGCGCCAGAGTGCTTCCAATTTGTTGGGCTGATTGTTTTTACGGCTAACTAGCTGAAACTGATTTATTGTGAGAGAAAAATATTATACCATAGCTTATAAGTCAGGCTGATAAGTTAAGCGAACAGAGCCATATGGAAGTACTCCCTGAATGATGCAGGAGGTGTCGGCTCTTGAAGGCTCATCGAAGAATTATATCGCACGTACTTACTAGTACTACAAGCAAGTGGCAAAACATTTCCGGCAGGGATCAATATTGCCAGCCGCGTGCCTTCTCTAGATGAGTTCTTCCTATATATGAAACCGTAGGAGTATACTACTGGCACTGGCACCAGCTGCTGTGTGTCGGTTGGCCATAAAATGGAAGTTGCTGAAGACCCTGAAGGAAGCACCAATCTCTATGCAACTTTCTGTTTAAAGAATCAGAAAGCGTTCTGAAAGATTGAGAAGTCAGAAAACTACACGCTTTACACTGCTACAGCTAGCAGCGCCATGCATGATTCAGATTCTATCCTTGGAGGAGGAAATTAGGTCGCGCGCGGCAATCTAGGAGGTAAAGGTACGGTGGTGACCCGGCCTAATAACCTTGAACGACTACTGCAGAATACTCCTACGGTGAGAAGACTCACACAAGTCACGCCCACAAATCAACCGCAGATCTACGTACAGTGAGAGACCTCAGACCTCTCCTTCTTTGGGAGCTGCGCATATTGTATGCGCCTGCGCATCGGAAGGGTCGGTCCGTGTCTCGGATCCAAAGCACATGCCCAACCAACCGAGCCACTTGATCATCACGTGTTTACTACGATGATCTGTGTGAGAGACACACACACTCTCTCTCTCTCTCTACTTGATGAATGTGGAATCCACATGTAAACGATTGACTCCACGGATTTTTAAGTGCCTCGCTAGCTGATTAACTCGGTAATCAAAGGAGAGAATGCATACGCATTAACAGTATAAGATCTACCTTTGCTGGAGTGCTTGATCATTTATGCATTAGCACTTGCATACATAGTTGCATGTGCATTTTTTTTATTTTTTTTATTTGCTGATCTGGCTACGTTGATATGGGAATATAATGCATATATGCTATGCACAACAGGTATTAGCTAGATATATAGCGTGTACATGACCAATCGATTCATTTGTTCCTTCATTCGCGGATCTTATATATTATGAGCGTACATGGGTCAAATGATTAGGGCATTTGCAAATCATGCATACACATATTTTTCATATTGAGTTGGTCTCCAGGTGACTGGTGAAAAGTACATCTTGGGAAAGACCAACGGTGAAATGAAGAAATTTGGTCAATGTGTGTGTGTGTGTGTGTGTGTGTGTGTGTTGTGTGTGGGTGTGGGTGTGGGTGGCGGTGGTGGTGGCGCGCGCGCGTGGGGGGGGGGGGGGGGGGCATCAATAAACCAGTAGAACACAATTAGATGAACATTATTCCTTACTATACAAAAGTGCTCTGGTTCATATAGTGAAGCAAACACTCTTTCGATGGACTATGACATATATGCTTCACGACGTACCGGACTTTGTTGTTTGATCTTGTGGACAAGTGATTGACATATATTCTATGGCGGTTTACTTCAACCTTCAAGGAATATATGTTTCCTTGAGAGTTCAGTAGCACCGCCAAGAAAAACTGCAATTTCCTTGGTGGTTTGATTTTGGCACTCAAGAAAATCTTTGGCCCTCAAGGTAATTCCAGATTCTGGTAGTGAGTTGCATTCTTTTTGGAACAGAGGTAGAGCTACTCAATACTTAGCTATGGTGCCATGTTTCCTATATATGGAATATGTTATGTACTCTTTCTTAGGGTCACCCTCTCCAGAAATTTTGGATATATAATAATTCAACTTTATGAATACACCTTAGAGTATCTCAAAGGAGGATAACATGATCATACAAGATTTAATGAGAACTAGTTTCCCTCTCTCCATATGACAAATGTTTTAATTTTCAAGAGTCAGGTTTCTTTTGGAGCCTATTTTCTACCTTCTCTCTGATCGTTGTTAGAGAGTAATTGGTAACTACTCCCTCCGTTTTAAATTATAAGTGTCTCTTTGACATTTCTAATACATAACTTTTGTTATGCACTTATGTCTAAGTGCATAGCAAAAATTATGTATCTAGAAATGTCAAAATATCTTATAATTTGAAATGGAGAGAGTAACAATTTATCACAACTGACATGAAACATTGATGAGCTATATATGCATTATAAGTTTATCCATGAACTTCTATACTTATATATGTCTCACAAGATGACTTAATTTGCTCAGCAAGGATTGGTCGATTCGAAAGGCCTTCGTATTAGGGCAATGTATATGTATAGATATTCTAAAATGAACGGGCACGGTACCACCAGCCTGGTGACGGTGAGCTGGTGAGCTGCCTGAGCACCGGCATCCGACCCACCAGCCTGCAGGCACGTGTAAGTGGCACGGCTACTCAAGCGCAAGCGCACAGAGCCCTACGTGCACTGCCAACCGCACAGGGTCCGAACGACGCAGCACGACTCTCCGCGCAATTCCACTGACTGGCGACTGCGTGCTCTGCCCACTGGTCCGCGCGCGATCTCTAGGCTAGCACGCATCTTCTCTGTCAGGTCAAGTCTTCTGAACTAGAGACAGCTATTCTATATAGCCCACCACCATTATATTCCGTGTGCGGCTTCTTGAGACCCCCTCACCTCATCTCACCGAGACGCAGAGGAGATCGGAATTCGGAAGGGGAGGGGAGAGTCGCCAACCACCACCACACCAGCAGCAGCAGTAATCTCCCTGCTGCTCGAGCAAGCAGTGTGTTATTATAGCTAGGCTGCGGCTGCACATGCACTGTGCTGCTGTGCTGGTCAACAATACACTTCTCTTTCCACCAGTACAGTCACGAAGAAGTACTCCAGCAGCAGTATTATAGCCACCACCACCGATCGGTCGACCGGAGACGATGCAGCCGGCCTGCTCCGCCGCGCTGCTCGCCGCCTTCGTCGTGGTGCTGGCTTATTCAGCCGTGAGCTGCCGCGGTCAGCTGGCCGACAACTACTACGCCGGCAAGTGCGGCAACTTCAGCGTGGAGGCCATCATCCACGACGCCGTCAAGGCCCGCCTCGCGTGGGACAAGAGGATGGTCGCCGGCCTCCTCCACCTGCAGTTCCACGACTGCTTCGTCGCCGTACGTACGCAGACACCATTGTCTGCTAGCTAGCTTCTTCAATATCTCGTATATATCATCTATCGATCAATCCATCAGTTTCATTATTATTGATTTATTTCTTGTTGAATATAATTACTGAAGGGGTGCGACGCGTCGATCCTGCTGGACGGGCCCAATACGGAGAAGACGGCGCCGGAGAACAGTGGCATCTTCGGCTACGACCTCATCGACGACGTCAAGGCGGCGCTCGAGAGAGTATGCCCCGGCGTCGTCTCCTGCGCTGACATCATCATCGCCGCGACAAGGGACGCCGTTGGCATGGTGAGTCACCCGGCCCCATTTGCTATACGATCGAGCTGCGAACAAGCAACAATGCCGATTGATTTTCTTTTTGAGGAATCGCAATGTCTATCTGAAATGATTGACTTCATCTGCTCCTTTGGCATATGATGATTTATCTTTTGGTTTTGCTAAGAGCAGACAATGGCTTCAATTTGTAATTATTCATTACTAGGCAGGCTATATCACATTGTTAATCGTTTTGTTGTTTTACTGCTGCTTTCTGTTTATTACAAAGCGACGATTTATTTGCATTGTGAACAAATTATTGATGTGTATATTAATCTGTGTGTACAACAATGCAAGTCCAGTGCGGAGGGCCGAGCTACCAAGTGCAACTGGGCAGAAGGGACGGCATGGTGTCACAAGCGTCAATGGCGAGCATTCTGCCGGGCCCCAACGTCGATATCCCCACTGCTATCGATCTATTCGGACGGAAGGGCATCAACGCCCTCGAGATGGTCAGCCTGATGGGTACGTCGCAGCCTATATGCTACGATGTTGCAATTTTATTTTAATGCAGAAAACTAGACATAAAAAGTTAGCGAAAGATCGATATATACGTACGTACCGGTTTTACTAGCGAGTACAACTTGTGTTGAAAGTTTTACCATGACCCACGTGCATGCATGTCCTCTCTTCGGTAACATGCATGAAGCCGACTGGTTTTACTAAATAAATTAGCCTCTTTTGACCTAGAACACAGCTAAGCGTATTGATTCGAGGTGCAAGCAGAGCTCAACACATGCATGGAATATCACGTACACGGTACACCAGTGTTGTGTTGGCACATAAAATAAGCACTTCGTATACTTAGATATGCGTTAGTTTATTGAGCTAGTTTGCTGGTCTAACGTTATACTAGTACCACTGTATATTACTCCCTCCATCCCAAATTATAAGGCATTTCAAGAATCCTGGAGAGTCAAAGCATCTCAAGTTTGACCAAATTTATATGATAAGATAATAACATATATGATTCCAACTAAGTATCATTAGATTCTTAATCAATTATATTTTTATAGTGTACCTATTAGATGTCATGAATTTTTATAATTATCTATATAATGTTGATCAAACTTGAGATGTTTTGACTCTCCAAGATTCTTGGAATGTCTTATTATTTGGGATGGAGGGAGTATTGTTTGTGATTGGTACAGATATATCATATTTATTACGTTATTTCCCTTTTCCATATGTATCCCCATGCATGATGATCTCACTACCCAGCTCCTCATCAAACCGTAAATCATAAGTACTTAATTGCTGAATAAGTTCTTCTGATCGAGGTCTCAGACTTAGAGCACACAAGTAATCAATGAGTTACCAAAGAGTAAGAATCAAAGCTAATCACGCCCGACACACAAACTACTGCTCTTTCTAAAGGAAGTCGTTTTGAGGTGGTTTTAAGTTAAACATTTTAAACTTTGACTATAAATAAAAATTCTTTGTTCGAAAATATAAAAGTGATGTAAATAGATTTATCTCGAAATGTAATTTCATAAAAGTATATATTGAATATATTTTATAAATAAAATTAGGTATCAAAGTTGTTTTTAGAGATCGTTTCGATGTCAAAAATGACTTTCTTTAGCGACAGAGGGTAGCCATCAATACAATGCAACTGCATTTTTAAAGTAAACTATACTAAGCGCCAGTAGTTTTTTCTTACAAATAATCCGGCCCTGTCTATTCCTTTTCTTGCAGGCGCGCACACGGTGGGGGTGACACACTGCTCCGTGATCCACGACCGGCTGTTCGACTACAATGGCTCCGGCTTGCCGGACCCGGCCATGGACCCTATGTACGTGTGGATCCTGACGACGTTCGCGTGCCCTAAGGGCCAGGCCTACGACAACATCGTCTACCTGGACGACCCCTCCAGCATCCTCCTCGTCGACAAGAGCTACTACTCCCAGATCATGAAGCGCCACGGCGTGCTGTCCGTGGACCAGGCTCTCGGCGACCACAACGCCACCGCGTGGATGGTGAACTTCCTCGCCACCACCGACTTCTTCCCCTCCATGTTCAGCCACGCGCTCAACAAGCTCGCCGCGCTCGACGTCCTGACCGGCACCGCCGGCGAGATCAGGAAAAACTGCCGGAGGACCAACTGATTGATCGATCTGCTGGCAATCAATTAATTGATACACAAAGCTAGGTTAATTATTACCAGCAGCTAGCTTGGAGTAGCTAGCTAGACGAGCAGCTGCTGCGAGAAACAGAGAAAGAAAAAAGAAGAGAAGAGAAAGCATATACACGCGGCACCAATGGATCGATGTCTGAGGGAGCATTGCCATCAGTCATAGCATGTGGTTTTACCATATAGTTAATTTGAGTAAAGATTCAATTTACTGGAGTAGTACAAGGATCATTTTTTTTTCCGTGTCTGTACGCTGATTCTTTTGTACGTGGCCGGTATAAAAATAAACGTTCCATGCATATACACCACTACTTTATACTATTATATATCAGTATTTCTCAAAGGAGAAATGTTTAGTGCTTCGTTCTTCTTCTCAGTGAAGGAGGATAAATGATCTTTTCTAGCGCTGCAACAAAAAGAGAACTTAGTGCGGCCAAACAGTGAGGTCAAATGAACACCTTGGAGGGAGCGTCTGCTAGACTATGACAAAGCAGGGTAGAGTGCATCCCGAGAGAGCATTGCCCCCTCTCCGGGATGCCGACGGCCGATGGGCTCTCCCTTCGTGCACCTCTGGAATCTTCGATAGTAGATCAGGCCATTTTCTTTTTATTTCCGACTTCCAAAGTCGCCTTGAACCAGCCACCGGCCAGCGGCATATGGCACCTGCTGCTACAGTAGCGGCGCCTTGTGGAGTACTAGAGGGCAAGGGCGCAGTACTCCTTCAGTTCCAGCAGATCCAACTGTGGGGAAGTAGCAGCAGAGAATTTCTTCAGATCTGGAAGCCGCCCGACCCCTCCACTCCAGCTCTTCCAGAGCCCAGAGGAGGGCAGCGCCACCAGGAACTAACGAACATGGTGGCCAGAGGTGATCCGAGAGGCGAGAGAGAGAAAACCTAACAGAGGGAATACGAAGGGAGGATTAATATCCCCTCCCTCGCGTTGTCTCCCCCGGAGGCGACCTGAGGGCGCCCGCCCGACCACACGAGCGCCCCTCCCTCGTGTCACAGGCTCGGCCGCCGCCGCCGCAGCGCCTCTGCGTTCGTGGTGGCAGCGGCCAGAGGAGGGGGCTCAAAAAGGCTTTTTTCCCGTCCTTCCCTCCTCTCTCACCGCTGCATCCTCCCTCTCCTCATCCCTAAATCCTTCGATTCCACCATGTTTTGGTCAGATCAGGGATCCTAGGGGTCGGATCCGTGCGGGGGGAGGAGGAGGGGGCAGATCTTTGGAAGTTGGAAGTCCCGGCGTCGTCCTCTACGCCCTGGTCGGCGGTGGCCCCCTCTACAGGCACGACGCTGTATCCGTGTGGGGGGAAGCAGATCCCTGGAATTTGGAAGTCCCGGCGTCATCCTTTACGCCCTGGTCGACGGCGGCCCCTCTGCTGGTGCGGCGGCAACGCCCGCTCCCGCGGCCGGCTCGGCCTGTGCGGCGTCGGTGGTCGCGCCCACGCTAGGCTATGCCTGCGCGATGGATCCTTGCTCCTAGGGCGTTGCTGGGCGGAGGTGTGGCCACAGCCATGCCTACACCTAGCATAATGCCCGTGGCTGCTTGTACGGCGGCGACGCCCGTGCCAGCTGCATGCTCGATCTGCGCACGGCCTCGATCCATGCCCCCAGGGATGCGTGCTGGGCTGGAGGCGACCGAGCCCTAGCCTACAGTGGTCGGCTGCCTACGGGCACCATGGTGGCCCACGGCGGCAACAGTCGGCTGCGGGCATCCAGGTGGCATCCATGGCGACTTGAGGCCCGTGCTCGCACGCCTAGGCTCATGCTGCCACCAGGATGGAGCTACGGGGCTGCAGAGCGGCCTCTTCTACTTGGGGTCGCCAGCTCCGTCCGCGAATGGATTCTGGGTGAAAACCCTGCCCACCAGCTCTAGGCTAGCGGCGATGGTGCAGTTAGCATCATCTACCTCCTTGGAGGCGTCGTTGAAGATTTCATTCGTCGCGCGTGCCATGGTGACACTGTGATAGGCTAGGGTGAAAGCCCTACTCGTGTGCTTGTTTCCTATGATGGTGGTGTCCGCGGATGTCACTCTCCTTCATGAAGGCATCGTTGAAGCACTCTTGTGGTCATGCCTCTGCTTTATCTTCCGCTCATCTCGCCAGAGTTGCTCCTTTGCTGCTGGGGCCTGTGTGTGCTTCAACTCCTCTTCGCAATGGTCTGTTCAGCTGCTTGGTGTTGCCACAGTCATTGGTTTTTGGTAGCGAATTCTTTGCCGCTACCGCTCTTCTGACAGATACTTTGCTGTCGTTGCTGCTCTGGCGGATGCTTTGCCACTGACGTCACCTTGGTCTCCCCTCTCTGGCAGATACTTTGCTGCTGTGAGCGTGAGGGCCCCTCGTCTTGTGGATGCTTGTCGCAGTGCTGCTTGGGCGGATATTGCCGCTGTAGTCCTGTCTTCTCTTGGTGGATGCTTTGCCACCGTGGCTTCACCTCCTATGTTGGCAAGCAAGCGTTGATGTTTCTTTCCTTTGCAGGTCCAGTCAGTTAGGGTAGTGGTGGATGGGCCTCTCCTTACCACTGTTCTTCCTGTTCTGATGTTGCTTAGGTTCCTAACCACTTTCTCTATGATTCTGTAACTAGCACTATGGGTTCTCCCATAGCTGCATTATGTAAGACGTTCTTTCGGCACTCTTTCTTCTTAATGAAATACGCGTGAAGTCATGTTCTCGAAAAAAGGAATGCGAAGGGAGACCAAGGAGGGAGGCAATCGAGACAACTAGGAGTCTACGAGGTGAATCGGAATAAATGTAAACTACCTTCTAGAATTAGAGGTCGTGGGGTCTTATCATCTTGACTTTGCCTATACCTGTAGAATTAAGACATTTTCTACAGAACATGTTAAGAAGTGTGGCTACGCAAGATCGGGTACTTGGCATATACACGTTTTAGAAAGCGTTACAAAGGGAACGTATCTAGAGGAGGGTCTTTCTTGTAGTGTACGAACATGCATCATTTTTACCAACTAGTCTTTTTTTTCAAAAGATCTAGTTGCCCGGCTTGATTAATAATAAGAAGAAGGTAGCATACAACAGTTGGTTACATGTGCGAGCAGCGCTCCCTACTGCAGCCTAGGCTACGGAGGTTCTGGTTTACAAAGGCAATTATTCACTGCCTAATCGAATGACCATTAGTGGTCTGAGAGCTGCCCCTTCTGCCAAGTACCATAGTGGCTAATATCCTTAATCTCCATGAACATAGCCTTTGCTGACCTCCTACCGCAAGATGATAGCCAACCTAAATTTCCACCACTGCTTAAATCCGGCGTACTTCCATCTTCCCCATTACGCACATCATAAGGGAGAAAAGACCCTAACTCCACCGGTGTAAGGTCCAAATGGCTAGAGGGGGGGTGGATAGCCTATTTAAATTTTCTACAAGCTTTACTAAACAACAAGTTAGTAAATAAGATGGCGAAGCTCTTCTAGCACTAGCACAACTAATCTATGCAAGTCGCCTACACAATTCTAGTAAACAACAAGGCTATGAACTTTAGCTCACACCAACAACCTAAGTTACTAGGCTAATTACTCCTATGAGATAAGCTATTCTACTCAAGCTAAATAAGGCTAAAAGCATCTAGCCCCCTAGAGTGGGTTTCGATGATTGATGACA